>CM050167.1:349279719-350019719 GCA_027410445.1 Discoglossus pictus | reverse complement strand
ATGAGACTAAAATTTAACTTTTCAGCCATCAAAGAAAACGCTATGTCTGGCGCAAACCACCACATCACATTACCCAAAGAACACCATCCCCACAGTGAACATGGTGGTGGCAGCATCATGCTGTGGGGATGTTTTTCAGCAGCCTGGACTGGGAAACTGGTCAGAGTTGATTGGTTTACATGAAAATGTGTTGGAATGGCCTAGTCAAAGCCCTGACCTCAATCCAATAGAAAATCTGTGGTTAGACTTAAATATTGCTGTTCACAAGCGAAAACCATCCAACTTTTTTTAGTCTCATCATATCAGAGCACCTTCCTCCATACATTTTGGGAGTCTCCAACATGCCTTTTTGCAAACTCAAAATGTGCTATTTTTTTTTTTGCTGAAAGTAATGGCTTTCTGCTGGCCACTCTGCCGTAAAGCCCAACTCTATGCAGCATACGGCTTATTGTCGTCATATGTACAGATACTCCAATCTCTGCTGTGGAACTCTGCCGCTCCTCCAGGCTTACCTTAGGTCTCTGTGCTGCCTCTCTGATTAATGCCCTGCTTGCACGGTCCGTTAGTTTTGGTGGGCGGCCATCTCTTGGCAGGTTTGCTGTTGTGCCATGTTCTTTCCATTTGGTTATGATAGATTTGATGGTGCTTCTGGGGACCATCAAAGCTTTGGATATTGTTTTATACGCTAGCCCTAACTTGTACTTCTCAACATTGTCCCTTACTTGTTTGGAGAGTTCCTTGGTTTTCATTGGCTAGTGGTGCCTTTTGCTTAGGTGTTGCAGCCTCTGGGGCCTTTCAAGAAAGGTATGTATATGTAATGACAGATCATGTGACACTTAGATTCCACACAGGTGGACATCATTTCAATTACCTTCTGAAGGTAATTGGTTGCGCCAGAGCTTTTTATGGGCTTCATAACAAAGGGAGTGAATACATACGCACATGCCAATTTTCTATTTCTAAAAAAATAGTTTTATGTATATATTTTTCTCATTTCACTTCACCAACTTAGACTATTGTGTTCTGGTCCAGCACATAAAATCCAGATTAACAAAACATTGAATTTTGTAATGTAACAAAATAGTTAAAAAGTGAAGGGGGGGTGAATATTTTTCCAATGCACTGTGTGTGTGTATGTGTGTGCGTATGTGTGTGTGTGTATATATATATATATATATATATATATATATATATATATATATATATATATATATATATATAATTAGAAATATACTGTATGCATTTTTGTAATTACATTTTGTAATTTCAAATAAGGCGTAAAATAATGTGCCAGTATAAAGTAGATTTTCTTTTTTTTTATTTGTTATTTAAACAGATGATCCTTCCGCATGTTAGTCATTCACGATAATTGTTCCTCATATGTATGATCGAGCAGGGGAAAACAGCTGCAGTTTATTTAATCTTTGACCAAACATATATATATATATATATATATATATATATATATATATATATATATAAAGTCTACACACCCCTGTTAAAATGTCAGGTTTCTGTGCTGTAAAAAAATGAGACAAAGATAAGTCATTTCATAACTTTTTCCACCTTTAATGTGACCTTTAAACTGTACAACTCAATTGAAAAACAAACTGAAATCTTTTAGGTGGAGGGAAGAAAAATAAGAAATAAAAATAATGTGGTTGCATAAGTCTGCACACCCTCTTATAACTGGGGATGTAGCTATGTTCAGAATTAAGCAATCACATTCCAAATCGTGTTGAATAGGAGTCAGCATACATCTGCCATCATTGAAAGTGCCTCTGATTAACCCCAAATAAAGTTCAGCTGCTCTAGTTGGTCTTTCCTGAAATGTTCTTAGTCGCATCCCACAGCAAAAGCCATGGTCCACAGAGAGCTTCCAAAGCATCAGAGGGATCTCATTGTTAAAAGGTATCAGTCGGAAGAAGGGTACAAAGGAATTTCCAAGGCATCAGATCAAGTGGAGAAAATATGGCACAACAGTGACATTACCAAGAACTGGAACTCCCTCGAATATTGATGAAAAGACAAGAAGAAAACTGGTCTGGGAGGCTACCAAGAGGCCTACAGCAACATTAAAGGAGCTTCAGGAATATCTGGCAAGTACTGGCTGTGTGGTACATGTGATAACAATCTCCCTTATTCTTCATATGTCCGGGCTATGGGGTAGAGTGGCAAGACGAAAGCCTTTTTTTATGAAGAAAAACATCCAAGCCAGGCTACATTTTGCAAAAACACATCTGAAGTCTCCCAAAAGCATGTGGGAAAAGGTGTTATGGTCTGATGAAACCAAGGTTGAACTTTTTGGCCATAATTCCAAAAGATATGTTTGGCTCAAAAACAACACTGCACATCACCAAAAGAACACCATACCCACAGTGAAGTATAGTGGTGGCAGCATCATGCTTTGGGGCTGTTCTTCTTCAGCTGGAACTGGGGCCTTAGCTAAGATAGAGGGAATTATGAACAGTTCCAAATACCAGTCAATATTGGCACAAAACCTTCAGGCTTCTGCTAGAAAGCTGAACATGAAGAGGAACTTCATCTTTCAGCATGACAACGACCCAGAGCATACATCCAAATCAACAAAGGAATGGCTTCACCAGAAGAAGTTTAAAGTTTTGGAATGGCCCAGAGCCCAGACCTGAAACCGATTGAAAATCTGTGGGGTGATCTAAAGAGGGCTGGGCACAGGAGATGCCCTCGCAATCTGACAGATTTGGAGTGTTTTATGCAAAGAAGAGTGGGCAAATCTTGCCAAGTGAAAATGTGCAATGCTAATAGACTCCCAGAGTGCTGTAATAAAATCAAAAGGTACTTCAACAAAATATTAGTTTAAGGGTGTGCATACTTATGCAACCATATTATTTTATTTTTATATTTTTTCTTCCCTCTACCTAAAAGATTTCAGTTTGTTTTTCAATTGAGTTGTACAGTTTATAGGTTACATTAAAGGTGGAAATTGTTCTAAAATGATTTATCTATGTCTCATTTTTTTACAGCACAGAAACCTGACATTTTAACAGGGGTGTGTAGACTTTTTATATCCTCTATATATATATATATATATATATATATATATATATATATATATATATATATATATATATATATATATATATATATACATTTTTTTAAATAGGAAAATTACATTTTAGCATTTCCTTTATATAGATTTGCCCTGTTAATATCTCTGTGAGGCTTCAAGCAGAAACTAGGGTTAGCAACCTCTATTGTGTCAATAGTCAGCAAACAGGTTGACATTTAGTTTTAAATTGTATCTGCTTCCCCAGGTAAGTTTAACGTGTCATATCAATCAAAGCCTATAATGCTATAATTTCTAATAAAGTAAGATGAGGACATGTTTTTAGTGATTGTTTCCCTTACACTTATTGAATATATCTCAAACCTGTATATGTTATGTTACAGGCAAGATGTTCCAGATGAAAGTGTTCTAAACAATATTTTGCAAGAGTGTTCTGTGCAGTGCCCAGTCACAAACTTCCAGAATACATCATGGTACCGGTCTGCGTTATGGAAGACTAACCAGGGAAACAGACTTGTTAATATTCATTTTGTCAAAAGAGATCACATGCAACAAACTCCAGAGGACACCTTAATCATGATAGAAGGTAATCTGTGAGTTTCGTAGTTGTGGACTTAAATTTAATCACAAAAATTGATCATGCAAACTTTGATGACAACTGCACATAGATGACTGATTAATGATTTACACTGAGCTTTAACAAAAATGGAGTATAGATTAAATGAGAAAATTATCCCACTCACCTCATGCCTTTTTATTTCAGGTAATTAATTATCTCTCACAGATGGGGGGGTATTAGTATACAGTTGATCTAGAACACACCTCAAGATTTTTACATGCTATATCAGTGTAACGCCTTTTATTTCCAATAATGGTGTATCGAATCATTCTTTTTTCTCAACGAATAACTGATTTTCCTTGTCAGGATGTCTTTCAGCATGTCTATACGCTACACCAAGGCCTAACCTATCCTTGCTTCAAATCATACTGGCATGTCTGAGTCTGGCTGCCTTATATAGCTCTCTTATTAAAGCAGGTGTAGGCCTAATTAGTTCATTGTTTGGCAGGGAAATTGTATGTACAGCAAAGATGGTATATAATGGGCAGATTCTCACCCTGCACTGCCTCTTTAGACCAGTTATGGGTCTGTACACTCCATCACACATGTACATTCAGTTAATATAAAAATGTCCACAATAAAACAAGTGAATTGCTTAATATAAATGTTATCTTATTTAGGATGTTACTTTTATTTTGTGATTTTAATAACTTATAATAAATATGTATCCTTTTTTTCGTCAATTACGTTAGACACTGTTCATCAATGGATATATCCTCAGGCAAGACAGCTGATTCACCCTTACTTTCTTTTATTTCCTTCCTTCTAAGCTTAGATGATATCATTTGAATATATAAAAAGATGATACTTCCTGAATTGCACATTTTAATAATATGCATAAATATCCGCACGTGAATATGTTAGTAACTACTTACGGAACACTAAAAGAGGGAGCTGTGGGGCAATGGCAATTCATATTTATTATTTTTCCCTCATAACTTAGGATAATAAATATCTATCTTCAATTTCTTCAATCACGTTGGATGATGTTCATCGATGGGTATATCCTCAAGTATAACAGCAGATTAACCCTTCTTCTCTTTTATTTCCTTCCTCCTAAGCTTAGATGATATATATATCAAACATGTATATGTTATGTTACAGGCAAGATGTTTGATGATATAATTTGAATATATAATAAGATGCTACTTCCTGAATTGCACATTTTAATAATAGGCATAAATATCAGCACATGAATATGTAAGTAAATTAAATAGTTGACATGGGAACACTAAAAGAGGGAACTGTGGGGCAATGGCAATTCATATTCATTATTTTTCCCTTATCCCATTTGCTCTCTTTACATATTCCTCTTTCACTCTTTTTCTTTTCCAAGTTCCCTCTCTGTTCCTTATCCTCTCTCTCTCTCTTTTCCTCTCTCTCTCTCTCTCTCTTTTCCTCTCTCTCTCTCTCTCTCTCTCTTTTCCTCTCTCTCTCTCTCTCTCTCTCTTTTTTCTCTCTCTCTCTCTTTTTTCCTCTCTCTCTCTCTCTTTTTTTCCCTCTCTCTCTCTTTTTTCCTCTCTCACTCTTTTTTTCTCTCTCTCTCTTTTTTTCCTCTCTCTCTCTTTTCCCCTCTCTCTCTCTCTCTCTTTTCCTCTCTCTCTCTATCTTTTCCTCTCTCTCTCTCTCTCTCTATCTTTTCCTCCCTCTCTCTCTCTCGCCCTCTCTCTCTCTCTCTCTTTTCCTCTCTCTCTCTCTCGCCCTCTCTCTCTCTCTCGCCCTCTCTCTCTCTCTCTCTCTCTCTCTCTCTCGCCCTCTCTCTTTTTTTCCCCTCCCCCTCTCTCTCTCTCTCTCTCTTGAATATGTAAGTTACTCTTTACGTAAATTTAAATAGCTGACATGGGAGCTGTGGGGCGATGGGATTTCATATTCATTATTTTTCCCTCATCCCGTTCTCTTTCTTTACATATTCCTCTTTTACTCCTTTTCTTGTCCAAGTTCCTTCTCTGTTCCTTTGTCTCTCTCTTTCTCCCTAGCTGCCTATTGTTTCTTCTTCTTGGCTTCATGTATCTCCCTTGACTTGCTG
The DNA here is from genome assembly GCA_027410445.1 of Discoglossus pictus. NCBI lineage: Eukaryota > Metazoa > Chordata > Amphibia > Anura > Alytidae > Discoglossus > Discoglossus pictus. Next base: position 350,014,028 of record CM050167.1, on the reverse strand, counting down.
CTCTTCACTCCCAGGCCACCCTCCCTCTCATTGACTGTCTCTTTCTTCTACTGCAGCTTTTCTTTTATTAGCTAAATTGTAGGACATTGGTCCAGAGTTGAAATACAATACATACTGCAGTATACGATCCATACTAATATAAGTGAGAAGGAACAGGATTCATATTGAATTCATCTAAAAATGCACTTTTTAACTGAAACCTTTGGGTGGCAGTGTTGCTGCATGGAAATGATGGTTTACTCTTCTAGTGCCTATTTGTGTATGCCTATATATATTGAACATACACATGTAATATAAAATGACCTTCAACCTTAGCTTGTTGAAAGTGTTCAAATGTTAAATAATTGATATAGTGGCTGCTTGGAAATGCTGGACGTAGAAAAGGTTATATTAATTTCGATATTTAAGATACCAAGATATATTTTCATTCACATTAGAAAAACTGATTTGAATTAACTTGTAATAAGTGATATTGTTACTTTAAATGCCCAGTCTATACCACCACTAAACCTATGCATCAGAGTTAATGGCATGATTACTACACTTAAATGATCCTACACATCAATAAGATCATTGCCAAACTCCGAACAAACTCCATAACCACCACCCAATATAACCAAAAACATTTTTACATATAAATGCAAGAATAGAATAATATAAGAGAATATGTGTTCCACCTCGGAAAATGATTCGACATAATGCCACATAAGTGGATTGTAAGTTCAAGAAAAATAAATTGCTTCTAACCAAATAGCTATATGAAAATGCCCTACAATACATAGAGAAGAAATAATGGTGAATATTTATTATCTTTATTTCCTTTAGCCTTTCCTAATGAAAGTAGCAGCTGTTTTTCCTTTATATGAAGAAAGTACTTCCTTTTAGGATTTTTTTATATCATTAAAAAGACACCTAAAGCATTACCGTGGTAAAGATGTCAGCTTTCTTTAAGAAACGTTTTTTGACAGCTGTATAACATTTTAAAATTATACATTTTAGTATTTTGAGAAGTGTACATGATTTTGAGACTCGTAAACATTTTTAATTACAAAAACTAAATGTGCCTATAGGTGGAACTCTTCAAGAGATGTGCAACCTTTCAAGACAATTTGACAGCATCATTCCTATAAAATCCAGCCAAGAGCGATTAGCAATAGATCTTTCAGCTCCATTTCTCATTCAAGGCAACAGATGGCACTATGGGTATGTTGATTAAGATCATTTATATCTTCAGAGCTCACTTTAGTGCGTATGTACATATTTCACACTTTTTAAAAACCTGACTTTTAACAAATACTCAGTTGCGGGTATATTATTATCTAGCCTAAGAAAGAACACTAACAAAACCATTGTGTTCTGCAATGTAGTCAGTCTCCTTTATCCTGGAAATATGTGCCAATTTCACCTTCCAATTTATCCCTTTGATTCTTCTTTGCTTCACGTGGCACCCACATGCAAAGGAAATCAATATACATTGCAACCATGTTATTTATTACTCCCTACACTAGTATGCTGTTTTTTAAACATATATCACTAGCAACTTGCCTGTCAAAAATGACTGGATTAAAATGATAAAACTGGCAATGGTGTTTGCCACACAATGTGAGGCTTTTGGTCGTCTGACCACCTTCGGCGCTCATTGCGAGCCTCTACCCTGTGTACTTAAAGTTTCCTGCTTTTCACTGGTCACCTTCGGTGCTCTCTGCGAGCCCCAATAATAATTGAATGCTATTAAAAACATGCATTTTCATAGAATAAACTGCAGAAAATGTCTGTTAATCCGCCTTCATTTTTGCTTTTATCGTGCTAAATTATTTTTATGCGAAATACTTTTGTGGGTCTAAATATATTCACATTAATCAGAGCAATTGGATTTAGACTTTTTGGACACTTGCTGACCACCAGTGAGTAATTTAGCAATGTTTTGTAATAACTACACTCTTGCACAAAAGGAATAGGTTAGGGGGCAGAAGGGCTAAACCAGGGAGAGTCTGAATACACAAGCAGAGAGATCCAGAAATTGTGGACTGATGGCAGCCATCATAGTACTGAATTGCCCAACACTAGGTAAAGGACTAATGGCCGTCATATCTATGAGGGCTGCCAACAGTACATAATTTCTGGATCTCTCTGCTTGTGTATTTAGACTCTCTCTGGTTAAGTACTTGTGACTTACTCCGTTTCGTTAATTCTAATCCACCTGTGCCCTAGAGAGATATTGAAATCCTGACTGTTGGGACCGAATTGCCCACCACTAGCCTAGAGAATCAGATATGCTCTGGATAGTATCCGTAGTTCTAACTTCTCACCTTAATAGTGATTTGCCTTTCTTATTTAGATGCAGAAGCTGCTCTGATTTGAAGGATGTAAAGGTTCTTTCGTCAACGTCCCGGAAAGCTTCATGGAATGCCAATGAAATCGCAAAAGGTCAGACTTTGTAAAAATTAAAATAAAATAATGCAGCACTTTATTCGCAGAAATAAAAAGTACAACGATTTAGGAAAGCTAAAGAAATAATTGTAAATAATCATTTTCTGAGATTTGTTTAGAAAACCCTAAACAAATGAAAAGTACAGATTACTGTAGCTGTATTAAATGAAGAATTGATTATAGTTTGGGCAAAGCCTTATCCTTGCCTTGCAGCACAAAGTTACTACCCATTAAGCATCAATAATATATAACTGAATTTAACTTTCTTAAAGTATATATTATGTAACTTTTGAATGGCTCAGATGAGTTCTCTCTGCAATGATTTCATATATCTCATCTGCCTGATGTAGCACACTAGCTAAGAAAGGGAATTATTACTTCATTAGTTGAGAGAAATAGCGGAGATATCATTTGGTGCCTACTGAGCTCTTAAATTACTTTTCCTGTACCGTGGGCTATTTTTTGTTTATATCCTGTATTTGTATCCTTCTTTATTCACTGAAGTGACTCAGCAGAGTTTCCAAATATGGTATAATTTTAAAACTATAAGTAATTGTTATTTAAAAAAATGCATTTTGCTGCAGTAAACAAACATTGAAATTTGTCATTTTGAGCAGCCCGTCACCCGTTTTGATCCTTCCTGATGCATAATGTGGTTAATGAGAGATCATTGGCATTAATTACTGATAACACAGCATTGGATCTATTGTCTTGACTGAATTCACCAACACATTGAGAATGCCTAGTCTGTTTTTGTACAGGTGACTAGTGAAGACAATGGACCCAATGACTCAATCAAGAGCCACGTAATTCAGCACAATTTGGAGCACACCACTGTAATGATTCCCTAAAAGCATGTTGAAATAAGTTTAGAATTTTTGAAATACGTAAATTTTTCACATAGAAATTAATAAATAAAATCTTTTTACATGTATCACTGACAGACAGACCCACATAAGCATGACCATAAGCACAAAAAGGTTAACCATTCCTAAATTCATCTGTGCAGAGAAATTACTGCTGGAATCCACTAAATATGACAGTTGTGGGTTAACATCTCCTGCTGCATTCCTGAATTTAGGGGAAACTATTATAAATCTTTGTGTTCGCCTTGCCTTCACTACTCAGTATCTGCATATGTTATTAATCATGGAATAGTCAGTAGGCAGGACACACTGTGTTTGTAAACAGACCTAAAACTTTAGATTTTTTTAGGTGTTATTCGTGTAATAAAAAAAAATAGATCAATTTAACATACAATCTTGTGCTGTTTCACACCAAGGAGAGCACTTACAGTGAGGTAAATGGTCATTTAATAGAGGATATGCATCTTTGTTTTTGGGTGGATCAAAAAGGCTAACTGATTGCTCAGAATGGCAAATATCAGTGCTAGTTTACTTTAGAAAAATGCAATATTTAATAACATTCAGCAGAAAATACTTGATATTGTTTTTGTTTTAGTTGTGTCCAATTCTAAATGACTCTATGGACCATAGCACAGCAGCCATATTTGTCAGCCACTGCCCCTCTGCGCTCCATTAAGCTCACATTCATTGCTCAATGACCTCATTCATCCATCTCTGCCTATGCTGTCCCCTTCTTCGTGTGCCATTAATCTTTCCCAGCATCAGAGTCTTCTCTAAGGAATTCTGTCTTCTCATGATATCTGAGCTTTAGCCTCATGATAAAACCTACAAGGGTTGATTTCCTGAAGTACTGATTTATTGGATCATGTTGCAGTCCAAGCGACTCTAAGTAGTTTTCTCCAACACCACAATTCAAAGGCATCAATTCCACACCTCTCAGCCTTCTTTATGGTTCAGCTTTCACATTCATATGTTACTACTGGGAATACCATTGTTCTATCTATACAGATCAATAAAGTATAATATCTTAACTTTTTAATAGCTTGTCCAGACTTACTATAGCTTTCCTTCCCAGAACAAAACTCCTTTTTAATTTCATGGCTGCAGTCCCCATCTGAAAAGATCTTTGATTCCAGGAAAACCGAAGGTTTCACTGCCCTCACTTCTGCCAAAACAAATTTATTTTCTTGTTATTTTCTGCTTATATATATCACATATATAGTTGTGAGGAGGCGGGTTGTTGCTAAGGCTGCGGGCTCGCGTAGCAAGCCTGCGGCCCTCGCAAAGGAGCTCCTTGCCATCAACTGCGGACCGGGTAAAATTTACGGACTTACGACAAAAAAATACGAGCGGACCTTGCTAAATTTACGGACTTACGACAAACAAATACGAGACGCAGGACTTAGAAAACAACTCATTACGACCTCACAAAAATACGACCTTACCGCCCGAAACCAGCGCACATGAAAACATTAAAAACACAATAAATACACACAACAAATACATAAAAAGCTTACCTACATCAAGGGGGGGGGCACCCAGGACCTCGAAAACTGAAGTTACACCTCAATTTCACTCGAAATAAAAGAGTTTAGACACCCGAAAATCCCCTAAGCGAGAGAAAAAATGTCCGCCAAAAAAAACGAAAACGAGGCTACAGGACTCTAAAGACGCAAAACACCACCAAACCCCTACGGATTTTCCGAAAAAGACGTACGAGATCTGAAAACAAGGACGCAACCCGCGCGACCCTAAAAACATTAGAAACGCAATAAATACACACAACAAACACATACAAACATTACCCACCGCAAGAAGAGGCACCCAGGACCTCTGTAAGTGAAGTTACACCTCCATTTAAGCACAAATTCCAGAGTTTAGACACCCGAAAATCGCCTAAGCGACAGAAAAAATGGCCGTCGAACAAAACGAAAATGAGGCTAAAGGACCATAAACACACAAAACACCACCAAACACCTACGGATTTTCTGAAAAAGTCGGACGACATCCGAAAACAAGAACGCAAAATCAGCCACAGCCGCGTACCACACCTAAGGCGCATTTTACAACACTCTTACACAATCCGGAAGTACACAGCTACCCTAACGGATTTGGCTCGCACACGCACACTATTTACACTACACACTGCACACATTCATGACACTTACACAGCAGCTCCACAGTATTGTTGCTGCACAAACATGAAAACAGATTGCCAGCTCTTCAACACAATGCTTCTTGCATATATTACTTTACAATAGGTAAAGTATATTAATTTATTATTTTATTAATTATTCATTGGCATACAAAAAAAAAACACAACGCTGCTCATAGCACACAAACAACCAAGAGCCTCGCAATGAGCGCCAAAGGCGCTCAGCGCGAGGCTCGCAATGAGCGCCGAAGGATCTTGGAACACCAACAAAATTAATGTTGCACACAAACAACATTACCTGCCTTAAAATCTTATTGCCGTCATTTTTTGACGGGCAAGTCGCTAGTATATATATTAATTCTGTGTAGAAAAAATTCAGCCTTGAGCTATTGATGTTGTTTACTTGTTCAGTTGTGTCAGACTCTCCATGACCATATGGACCACAGCACACCAGGCACATCTGTCAGCCACTGCCCCTCTGAAGCACTTAACATGAACTTGAGTGAGCTCAATGACTTCCTCTATCCATCTTCACCTCCGCTGTCCCCTTCTTCGTGTGCCTTCAATCTTTCCCAGCTAGAGTCTTCTCTAGAGAATTCTGTCTTCTAATGATATGGCCAAAATATTTGAGCTTCAGCCTCGTGATCATACCTTCCAGTGAACAGTTTGTCTTGATTTCCTGAAGTACTGATTTATAGGATCATCGTGCAGTTCAAGGGACTATAAGCAGTTTTCTTCCACTCCACAATTCAATGGCATCAATTCTCTGGCACTCAGCCTTCTTTATGGTCCAGCTCTCACATCCATATGTTACTGCTGGGAATACCATAGTTCTAACTATGCAGACCATTGTTGATCATGTAATATATTTACATTTTACTTAATTGTCCACACTTGCCATATATTTTCTCCCCAGAAACAAACATCTTTTAATTTCATGGCTACAGTCACCATCTAAAGAGATCTTGGATCCCAAGAAAATAAGATCTGTCACTGCCTCCACTTTTTCGCCATCCATTTCTAGGAACTGAGATTATTGTTGGTCATAATTTTTCGTCTTTTTAAAGTTGAGCTGCAGGCCAGCTTTTGCACTCTCTTCTTTCACCCTTATCAGTCGCTCTTTAGTTACTCCTCACTTTTATCCGACAGAGTAGTATCATCCGTGTATTTGAGGTTGTTTATTTTTCTCCCTGCAATACTATTTCCGGCTTTAGATTCATCTATTGTTTTAAATTATACCATGTTTGTAAAAGAGAAAAATATAAACTAAATCTAGAAGAACTGTTCTGTATAGACAACTAAAATGCCTCCTTAAATTATACATGATCTCAAAATGTTACTTTTGCTTTATTTATAGGTGCATTGATATATGATATTATCATGCTATGTGGTCACATAAGCTGAGCTAACAGTTTTAGGTTTGACATAAGCAACAAAGGGAGTATTTATAACAGCATTCAGCAACCCTCTGCTAGGCAACTCCCACCTGGGATACAGTGTAATCTTACAAGATGTCAAAGCATAGGCTTGGTGTATGTCTGCTGATAACATTTATAGAGATAAGAAACACATTAGAAAATTAAACTCTGGACATTCTGTTTATCGCATTTTAATTTAATGGCATAAATTTATTCTAAACCTTGGGGACCGTTGAGCTTAGAGAACTTACATTTACCATTTGTGTACTGCAATACTGTAGCTTTAATTTGACAAGCCCCTGGTTTTCCTATAAGTTTTATATAAAGTGATGCTGAAACCTCACTTTGAAGCCATTGTGATGAGGAGCACAAACCATCATTCACCACTTTATAGGACCTCTAATTTGAGCAAATCAGGGCATACTTGAAATAAAGTTTGATGATTTAGGTTTTGCTCTGCCAACTCCATGTTTTGCTATAAGACGCTAAAAAAATAGTTCAGCGTGATTTTTTTTTGCTTCCCCTGATATTTGTTCCCCAAGAGGGGGAGGGGGGGAAATGCAGGTCCAAATCTCAACCTTGATGAGCATCAACATAAAGCTAAATTGTTCTGAATTATCAGTATTTGCTTTCTATGAAACATAATATGGTTTTATTATTTTTATCTCTCTTACCATAAAATATTTATTTAAATAATATTCAAACAATATTATTATTTTTTTAATAACTGAATATACTCCATATCAAGAGCATACATTCTAAAATATTCACATTTTGTTATCTCTCTTCTGTATCTAGTTTTGGGTATTGAACCATTAAGGTATGTGTACCTTATGCAGTTTACACTTGAAGATGAAACTGAATCACTGGATGCCTATCTGTGGAACTATTCTGTAAGTATATGCACTTATTTACTAATTTACTTATTTACTGCATTGAGATATGTTTTTCAATTACAACATATACTAATAGTAAATTAATATATTCTAGTTTAGAATAAAGTAGAATTCATTTCTAATATGTGTCTGTTTTCTCAATAAAGATCACATTTTAATTTTTTTAGTAGATTTTTCAGATTTCTGGAGTTTTACAGTCCATCTTTAAGTTAAGAAAACTACCATTTCACAAGCACAGAAATAAAAATATTAGTAAACAGAAATGTGGAGATGCTGCAGATCCTTCCCAACACACAGTTCTGTTATACTGCTACTGACTAGCTGGGGGTCAAACTGCATTTCAGGCACCCTAGATCAGGAAAAGGTATTTTTTTTATTTTTTGTTTAACCCCATAGCAATTAAATTAGCTTTGTCAAGCTCCAAGCACCTGCAGGCACATAGGATTAACACAACATGTTGGCATCATTTATAGAACTTTTTGTCTATTAATAAAGTTTCTTATATGCCTACAAATATGATACTTTGTGGGTGAAAAAACACATTTTCAGTGTTGCTTTCCCAAATTAAACATTTGGTAGTATCATGCATTTTATAGAATGGTTCGTATTTTTACCAAGCCTCTTTCTTAATAAGCCACCAACCCATATACCATTTTCTAAAATCTAGGAGCAGTTCTTTCAGATACCTGCTTCTGAAATATTATTGGATAACAAACTTCAAGACAAGCTCCATGGCATAATGAATATATTGTGCCCTGCAGGAAAAGAACTTCGTAAGTATATGTAATGGTATAGTATATATTTTTGGGAATTGGGGGCAACATAAACATAGCTATAAATACATTTCTAGTACAGTACTACTGCTTTGTTTTTCTCTTTTATTTTGCACCCTCCCTTTCTTAGACTATCTAATCAGGATAATTTTATCTTTCTTGAAACATAATATTTTATATTTAATTATTCATATATATGTTCCTTGTAGGCATTGCTACTGGAAGAGGATTGTGGCAATCCAGTATCAGTTATGTACATGTTACAAGTCCTGATGTGCCTAATGTCACACTGTTATATTTTATTTGTAGAGGGCCAGAAGACTCTAACGCACTAGGGGTGCAATATATACATCGATAATATTTGACATACATTTGAAGGAAAAATAAAACAAGACAGCACATTTGTACGAGATGAGGTCCCTGTTTTTGTTACAGCTTACATTATTCAGATAACAGCAATGATCATGCATAATATTACCTTCTATATCTTCAGTATTGTTGCGTATTTTAAAAGCTGTAGTATACACTATTTAATTACAGTGTTATGTTATTTTAATTTAAGTACACTTTTCGGTTGATTAAAAAGTCATGTTTTTATACATCTTTGCTGAGGTATTCTTTAATTTGTGTCTGTTTTATTCAATGCTTTTTGAAGATGGAAACATCAGCAAAACCAGGATCATTTTTAATATAAGAATGCATATATTTCACCTGAAGTGGTGCATCAGTAATCATTATGGTAGTACATATTTAGCATGCAGTTTTGTTCAATGATCAAGTGCTTTAAGGACTTTCTTTCTTGGGTAGATCCTGATGAAGTACAAGCTATCATTTCTTGATTGGATGTAGGGAGTCTTTTTTTTGTAAGAAGTATAAAATGTGTGTTATTGAATCTATTTCTTTTTAGTTGTTTTTATTCACTGCCTTCTTTCTACAGAGCAGTATATTTGTGTCCACTATATTCCATGAAACATCACCAGTTTTGTAATGCAGTATCCCTTACAGTTATAATGTAGTTTTACTTTCTTTATTAATCTTTTTTAATTTAAAAAATGTTAGGTCAGAGGGTTTTTATTTATTCCTATTATATTTATTTCTATTTATCGATTTATTCCTTCATATTACTCTCAATATGCTGACATGTTTCTCTTTTTATAGCGTTTCCCTTCTTACTTCACTCTTTCTCCAATTTCTGCAGTGGTCCCAGTTCATTTCCCTTCCATCCTCTGTTTCACTCCTTCATTGATGCAATTTCCTTTCCTTTTCTGCTTGACCCAGATTTTCTAGTCATGTTCTTTTTTTTATTCACTATCATTCCATCTTCTCCTGGTTTTCTTCCATACCATTTCTCAAACCTTAATTTTGAAAGACTAGGCCAGCAAAACTAGAAAATCTGATCCTGCTATGAAGTTCCCTTGGTGGTTTATAGGGCTTCAGATATTTATATTATTTGCTGTGTTCTTAGACATATAGGAAAATAATTCCGTAAACTTATACATATGGGGTAAGTGTTTTGTCACTCCTGAGAACTGATATAGATCTAAGAGGTACAATCCAATAGCCAGGATTAGGAGGGGAATTGAAATGCCTTTGTAATAAGTAAACAGAAGTGTCAAAAAGAAGAAAGGATTCACAGTGAAATATGATTATAAAAATAATTTAATAACTACATACAAGTTGGTTTTGGGGCATCAATCAGGTCAAGCCTTCCATATAGGAGGATACCTCAAGGATCACAGGACTTTCTTTTGCTCTATCCCCTTTTTTGGTGACTATTTGTCTTTTCTGCAATATTGTACAAATTAAGCAGAGTTTGTCTATACCAGCTACATCCTTAGTAAATTGACCTAATGAGAATCCCCTATTACTCCACACTAACTTATGGGTTCTCTGTATTTTAAATACAGCGTTATTAATTGTGCCAATTCATTTTTTTGTATCTATAAAATTACTTTGACTATACTGTAAGCGGGGTTTAGTACACTGCCACCAAAGCTAAGCCGTTTGTAAAGGATGGGAGGTGCTCCAGCCTAAAGGTGAGGGGAAAAAACAGTAATTTTTAAAGATAAAATATTAACTTTTACTTAAATTGAGAAATCTGGGCCATTAGAACTGTCCATGTTATTGTTTGTTAAAATTATACAAGCATATTTCAATACTTTTGATTATGTTATGCAATTAAATGATTTGTTCCTAATTTCAGGTAAATACCCATGGCTGGAATGCTGCATCAAATCCTACAATTCTACCGATGGAGATAAAGAACATATTTGCTATGAAATATTTGACACTGTAGTTGCTGGAGAAAATACATGAGTGTTATTTATTTATACATAACAGTCATGGGAAGCTATTAAAATAGACTGATTATCCAACTGATAATGGATATTGTGCCTTCTTTACCAATAATCCAATTTGTATAGAATGCTATAATAATGACAAGATTACAATATATATGTCATATACTGAATTTGCAGTTTAATATCGTTGATGGTTTGTCTACAAGATTAGGAAGAGTTGTCTGCCTTGTCTGAAGCAATCATCAGTACTCCGACCCAGTACAAATTCTGGCAAGAGTCATAGACAGCTGCTACTATCCTCATTTTAAGTGCAGATTATAGACATAGATGGGCAACTAAATGTATGTTTGTGCTGAACTGAAGATCAGAGAAGTAACACTGCAATTGTGTATAATGATTTAACCTTGATGCTTTACTAACAATAAGTCTGTTGAAAAGACTGATGTGAAAATTACAAATAATTATGCAGAAACAGGCTAAAATATGAAAATAAAAATCAATAATAGAACATAGCAACAATCCTGAAAAGCTAAACCAATAATTGTGTAAATATTTTCCCTTACCGTCGATGAATAAATGTGTATTTTCTTTTATAACTTGTATATGTTTACATGGCTACTTTAAGAATAAAGAGATGTTATGGCAGTTATTTTGTAAAATGTATGTAATATAAACCATGTATAATGACTCATATTCACAAAAGCATTTCTATACAATGTGTTCTTTTTAACTATACATTTATTAAAGGACCACTGTAATAAAAAAAAAACTAGCTTGTCAAGTATGTACTAAACCAGGGGTTGTCATCCTTGTAATACCTACTGCCCACTTTTGATTGTAAAATTTCCTTACCGCCCACCAGTGCTGCAGTAACTAAATTTACTCTCATTTCTTTTTTCATAAATCATATGACCCTAGCTATGTATCACCCTCTACTTACTAGATAGTGACCCAGTCCTGACTGCTGTCCCTAGCTATCTATCACCCTGTACTTACTAGATAGTGACCCAGTCCTGACTGCTGTCCCTAGCTATGTATCTCCCTCTACTTACTAGATAGTGACCCGGTCCTGACTGCTGTCCCTAGCTATGTATCACCCTCTACTTACTAGATAGTGACCCGGTCCTGACTGCTGTCCCTAGCTATGTATCACCCTCTACTTACTAGATAGTGACCCGGTCCTGACTGCTGTCCCTAGCTATGTATCACCCTCTACTTACTAGATAGTGATCCTGTCCTGACTCCTGTCCCTAGCTATGTATCACCCTGTACTTACTAGATAGTGATGCGGTCCTGACTGCTGTCCCTAGGCTCTCGCACCAGCTCTCCAACCAGGCAAGCGTGGTGCTGCAGGTCTCCGGGTTGTTACATCACTCAACAGCGACGCCACCCAGCGATTACGCTACCACCCACCATGAAAGCTTGAATCGCCCCTAGTGTGCAGTAAGGACCAGGTTCACTACAACTGTACTAAACCAACAACATCACAAACTCTGTAAACCATGGGCACAAAAACATTTTTAGGAAAATCTCCTTTTTTTAAGAGTCTGTTGATGAGTGGTCAAAAAAAAGGAGTTTAAATTGTTTATTGAGTAAATTGTTAACAATAAATCTGTATTCAAAGAAAACAAATGAATTGTGACTTTTTTAAACTTACATTTGGACTTCGCATTCTAGCTCCCAGTAGATGTGTTTATCTTCACCTTGTGTTAGTAGTCAAGAGGGTAAAAGGATCTTCCCTTGAGACAGACCAAATTGTTATCCTGATTTGTAGGTTTGACTGCCATAGCTGCTGCAGTAAAGACCTTATCTGGTGTCCACAGGGCTGCAGAGGGTCTACTCGGAGGGCTGTTCTGATAAGGTGTCGAGAGAAACACATCTGCTAAAACACAAAACTTCAAATGTTCGTTAAAAAGTTACATTTTTTTTTCTTTAATTACTGATTATATTGTTATACAATATGGTTTCATGTATTTGTGGAATAACTGATTGAGTGTCATGCCCAGGGCCTGACTGGACTATTTTATACTCTGGGCTGGGACTGCCAAGAAGTTACCCTGTTTATTGTTAGAGTTATCTATTTTTGTATTACTTATGGTTAAAATGACATATGAATTATATTTATTTTGTATAAAATGTGACAATTAATAAAGGTATGGCAGTTGGGTCTGATCGTACATAAACAAGGTGTAAGTGGCATTCTGTGCATTAATCCTAATTCTAAGGGATTATATGGTGATCCTGGTCAGTTGAAACAAGCTCCTGGGCGTGGTACCTGTGTTTGGTCCATCTTCTGCTATCAGAGGTGTAAAAGGACTGCACAATTCTTCTGGTTAGGTTTGAACCATGTTCTTACCAAGTCCAATTGAAGTAGCAGATCGTGACAATGAGCAATACATTGATCATTTAATATATTATACCACAGTAATTTAACCACTGCGGTGAGGCAATAGGTATCATTTACAGGTCCATTTGTCATATTTTCTATTATTCTAATAAAACGTTTGATTATTGTTGCTTTCACTGTAATCAAATTTTTTCAGATATCTTGCTTCAAAGATTGTGTTTTTTAGATGTGAATATTTGCAATAGCTTTAATGGGCTTGAATTATTTATTGGCCTTGAATATTGTTATCAGTTGAAAGACAATTGCTATGGCAAGCCTGGATAAGCTATCACAAAGTAAAGATATATTACTATCAACAAAGGTCTGCATAGTTAAAACTATGGCATTCCCAGTAGTAACATGTGGAAGCTGAAGCTGAGCACCATAGAATTGACACCTTTGAATTGTGGTGTTGGAGAAAACTGCTTAGAGTCCCTTGGACTGTAAGAAGATCCAATCAATCCCCACTACAGGAAACCAAGCCAAACTGTTCACTGGAAGGTTTGATTGTGATTTTAAAGCTCAACAACCTTATTAAATTGAATAGGGCTCTATATAAGCACATAGCAAAAATGTTTACAGAAGTGTTTAGTTAGTGAACTTCTATCCTAAAGCAAGGTCATCACTAACTAAACACTTCTGTAAAAAAAATATGCTTTCTGCTTATAAAGAGCCCTTTTCAATTGGCCGAATCGCTATTTAATAAGGCTGTATATGTTTGGGCCATATCATGAGAGGACAGGATTGCCTAGAGAAAACGATGCTTGGAAAATTGAAGGCACACGAAGATGGGGATGGCGGAGATGGATAAAAACAGAACTTTTAAGAGTTTCTTAATAAAACAAAGTACATAAAAGTAAATAAATACATAGGTATATTTACATACCTAGCAAATTCCAGAAACCGTCTGTCTCTAAGAATCAAAGATTGTATTATTTATATCAGTATGCTTTAACCCTGCTCTCAATGATGGAATATCTTGGATGGGTACTAAGAGACAGTATTCAATAATATATCTATATTAAGTTAACAAAAAACACCCAGCTTGATTTTATGAGACACTACTCATGTAAAACTAATTATTTAATATCTAGATTAAGTAGGAATTTAAAAGTACACTGAATATCTAGATTCCACTGTCATGCATTTAAAAGAGCATGTATTTAGGATTATAAAGGTATTACAAAGGCTTTGGGGGTTTATGTGCATAAAAACAAGCAAAGCAAATTTAAATTTTTTGTTTTTAATACTCCTGCAAACTGGATTTTCAGGTCAGGGACTTGTACTACTGGACTTATGGAGCTCTCTGGAGAGAAAATATCCCCCCTCTAGACACTGCAGAGCCAGAATTTCGTCAGAGGGACATCCTGACGATGCAGTAAAGCTGCATTTTTAGTACATTTATTTAGCCTTTGCAGATTTCTCATTTAAGCATAACATTTTTTTTTTTTTAAGTTATTAATTTTCTTTTAAAAACATGCTAGATAAATTAAAGTTTTGTGTCTAAGTCAAAGAAGTAGATATAGTGTGTTTTGATGTGAGTACAGTTTGTTTTTGATGTGCACATTGAACTGGTTGATGTATAAGGAGGTTGATTTTGAATTAATTCAAACCGGATAGAAGTTCTATTCTATGTTGTTTACCTTGGACCGTCAATTACAGTATATACTCGAGTATAAGCCGACCCGAGTATAAGCAGAGGCACCCATTTTACCACAAAATACTGGGTAAAATGAGTGACTCGAGTATAAGCCGAGGGTGGGAAATGTGTTGCCCCCTGTGTCCCTCTTGTGCCCTCTGTGTCCCCCTCTCTCTCTGTGTCTCTTCTCCCCTCTCCCTTCCCTGTGTCTCTTCCAACCTCTCCCTTCCCCGTGTCTCTTCCCCCCTCCCTTATCACCCTCCTCAACCCCACTCCTCAACCTCCTCATCCTTAACCTCCCTCCTCATCCTTAACCTCCCTCCACATCATCAACCTCCCTCCTCATCCTCAACCTCCCTCCACATCCTCAACCTCCCTCCACATCCTCAACCTCCCTCCACATCCTCAACCTCCCTCCTCATCCTCAACCTCCCTCCTCATCCTCAACCTCCCTCCTCCTCAACCTCCCTCCTCATCCTCAACCCCCCCCCCTCATCCTCCCTCCTCAACCCCCCATCCTCATCCTCAACCCCTCATCCTCAACCCCTTCTTCAACCTCCCTCCTCAACCCCCCTCCTCAACCTCAACCCCTCATCCTCAACCTCCCTCCTCAACCCCCCCATCCACAACCCCTTCCTCAACCCCCTCCTCAAGCACCCCATCCTCATCCTCCCTTCTCAACCCCCCATCCTCAACCCCAACCCCTCATCCTCTCTCCTCAACCCCCCATCCTCATCCTCAACCCCCCATCCTCATCCTCAACCCCCCATCCTCAACCTCCCTCCTCAACCCCAACCCACCTCCTTAACCTCAAACCCCCCTCAACCTCCCCCCTCCTCAACCTAAACCCCCCCTAAATACCTCCCCCCTCTCCCCTCACTTACCTGCTTGTGCTCCGGCCTCCGCTCTTTGACCCGGCGCGCATGTGACGTCACATGCGTTCCGCTTCATTAGCATATACCGGGTGCGCCAGCGCCGGGTCAAGGATCGGAGGCGGAGCACAAGCAGGTAAGTAAGGGGAGGTATTTAGGGGGGTTTAGGTGGAGGAGGGGGGTTGTGGGGGGTTTAGGTTAAGGAGGGGGAGGGAAAGAGACACGGGGGGTTAGAGAGAGACACACAGGGGCTTAGAGAGAGACACACGGGGGCTTAGAGAGAGACGGGGGTTAGCGAGACACGGGGAGAGTGACTCGAGTATAAGCCGAGGGGGGCCTTTTTTGCCTTAAAAAAAGGGCTGAAAAACTCGGCTTATACTCGAGTATATACAGTATTTCTTGTTTAATTTGTTGATTAGCTATATGTCCTGATATAGGAATCAAAAGATTTGTTTTTGTTTTGCTTTTTATTTGTGATGACTCTAGCTTATGTAAATAAGTATAGTCAGTCCACTGTGTGTAATTTGCTGAGAGGAATTTGTAAAATAGATTTTGTAAGAAAGGATTTAGATTTTACAGTTTTGAGTTTTGTTGCAAAAATTACAACTAAATAGGTCATATTATGCCAGTGCAAATTAATAGAAAAGAAAAGAAAAGATAATAAGGATAGGGAGCAAGAGCAAATCCGGGGAAGTGACCCTCACTTCTGTAGTGGGGAAGCTTTTAGAAGGGTTAATAAGGGATAATATACAAGAATATGTCTATTTGAACAGGATTATAAGTAGGAGTCAACATGGATTTAAAAGGGATAGGTCAACAAATCTAATTAGTTTCTATGAGGAGGTTAGTAGGAACCTGGATCAAGGCAACTCAGTGGATGTAGTCTTTTTGGATTTTGCAAAGGCTTTTGATACAGTGCCACATGGGAGACTATTGGGCAAACTAAGGGATACAGGAATTGCAGTAAATATCCGCTCATGGATTGAGAGCTGGCTAAAAGACAGGAAGCAAAGGGTTGTTGTAAATGGAACATACTCCGATTGGACTAATGTGGTAAGTGGGGTTCCTCAGGGTTCAGTATTAGGTCCTCTCCTTTTTAACATATTTATTAATGACTTAGAGGTAGGATTGGAGTGTGGGGTCTCCATTTTCGCTGATGATACAAAGTTGTGCAAGGTAATTAAATCAGATAGTAATGTGCTTTCCCTCCAAAGAGATTTACATAAAATTGAGGAATGGGCATCTAAATGGCAGATGAGATTTAATACGAATAAATGTAAAGTTGTGCATCTGGGAAGGAAAAATAGCCATGCAATGTATAATCTTAATGGAGCAAATCTAGGTGTATCGTATATTGAAAGGGATTTGGGAGTGCTTGTTGACAACCACGTAGGTAACAGTGCTCAAAGCCAAGCAGCAGCTGCAAAGGCAAATAAAATATTAGCATGTATTAAGAAGGGTATAGAAGCCAGGGAAGCAAATATAATTCTGCCACTATACAAATCTCTAGTACGCCCTCATTTGGAATATGGAGTACAATTTTGGGCACAACTTCATAAAAAGGACATTTTAGAGCTGGAAAAGGTACAGAGGAGGGCAACAAAACTAATAAAGGGAAAGGAGGGGCTAAGTTATGAAGAAAGACTAACCAAATTAAACTTATTTTCTCTAGAAAAAAGGTGTCTAATAGGAGATATGATTACCTTATATAAATACATCCAGGGTCAGTATAAAGATTTGTCAAGGGAGCTTTTTGTGCCAAGAGGTTTTCAACTGACAAGAGGACATCCCTTGAGGTTAGAAGTAAAAAGATTCTACCTTATAGAAAGAAAAGGGTTCTTCACAGTAAGGGTGGTTAATCTGTGGAATTCTCTACCAGAGGAGGTGGTGACAGCGGATTCGATAGATAACTTTAAAAGAGGACTGGCTTTATTTCTAATTAAAAAGGGAATTCAGGGTTATCATGGATAATTAGAGAGGCAGTATTGATCCAGGGAGAAGTCAGGTCGCCGGTGTCTGGGATCAGGAGGTAATTGATTTTTATATATATATATATATATATATATATATATATATATATATATATATTCATACAACTAATTAATTCATAGTTAATCCGCATATTGGAGATCTTAAAAAGTTGAACTTGATGGACTGAAAGTCTTGTTTCAACCTTAAATACTATGTAAACCTATGTAAAAAGCAAAAGAGGGTGGAGGAAGATGGGATGGAGGGAAGCTTAGTATAATATTATCGTCCCTGAGGCCTGTATATGTATTACCCTTTTTTTTTTTTATGCTGCCATCCAATTCATAGTTCCCAGACGTACCAACAGGAAGCACATTTTTTATAGTTGTCATCTAGTTTGGCAGAGATCAGGCTCATTGAATGTATGTATTTAAGTTTTTTCAGTACTTCCCCCAAACACAGGAATGGACGTCTTCCAAGTTTTAGCAATAGTGTTCCTGACTGCTAAAAAGATTTGATTTGAGAGAAGTTGAGCCTCTTTAGAATGACCGGTGATAGGGAGACCTAGTAAGCTTCTTTAGGGTGTCATAGGTTTCTGACCAGATGTGGGCTATTTTAGGGCAGTCCCATAGTATGTGCCTCACTGTACCGGTGAGATTTACAAAGTCTAAAACAGTTGCCATCTAGAGAAGGACGTGAGAGCTTTAGACTAGCAGTGGTCAGGTACCACCTCATGATGGTTTTGTAGGAATTATTTTTGGAGGGTTCAAATCGTGTCATTAAGTTCTTTGATTTGGGATAGGTTCTCTCACCAAAAACTAGAGCTATCTGGATTCAAGTGCCTCTTAACACTGCTTTGTGTGCAGCCCAAACTCCTGCATGATCTACTTCCCTCCCACTGTTTAGGTTGAAGTGATCTACTAACGCTTTTTTAATTTTTTCCCTTGATTGGATATCATTAAGTAGAGCTGGGTTCAGGGCCCATGTTGGGGAGCGTCCCTTAGGGAGTAGATCTCTCAGGGAAATGCTAAACAATTTGTGGTCTGACCAGGAGATGTTGATGAATTACTGAATCGGATATAGTCCATACCGGAGTATGAGTTATGTCTAGTTGAGTAGTAGGTGTATGCTCTCTTGTTTGGGTGAATTTCTCTCCACATATCTAACACTGAGCTCATGTCTCCTCCCAAGATCTAAATGGAATGTTGCCAGTCAGTCAGCAAATCTGAGATTCTATGAAGAAGGTTATTTGCCCAGAGTTTGGGGCATATACATTTAGTAATGACACTTTTGTTTAATTAATAGTGCCGTGTAAGAGGATGTATCTACAATTTTTAAATGGGTTTCTTGGATTAGGGCAATATCTATTCCTAAAAGACTATATTCTCCCAGGGCAATCCAGATCAGATGAGATCTTAAAAGGTTGAACTTGATGGACTACAAGTCTTTTTCAACCTCAATTAATATGGAACTATGTAAAACTAGGCTTTGTTTGAGTCTTTGTTGGCAGAGTCTTAGTTACCTCTGGGTTCTTCTTTTCTTTGTGGAAGTGTTTTCAGTAGGCCCTTTCTCTACTACCAGATCAGGTGTGTGTCTTTTGACGATGGAATGTTATTATCTAGGTAGTAATGCAAGTGACTGCAAACTGGACCTAAACCAGTATGGTGTGGAGTGGTAGAGATGTGATGGAAAACAAGGAGTGTGGCACAGGAGTGTTGGGTCTGTGATCTAATCTTCAAGGTGTAGAGTCTGAAAATGTTGTTAATTTCATGTGTGTAATTAGTACCATCTAAGCTAGTATCTCTAACCCGAATATTAACCTTTGAATTTGAAGGTGTTATGGGGATGCATGTAGAAGGGGTAGTATTTGCGTAATGGGTGGTGGATGTCCACACATCTATTGGACAAAGATGTTCTGTATGGAAACGTACAGGGTGTTCAGAGGCTGTGTGTGTTGTGGTGTCACTTGGAAATCCTATCCTGTTCACTACTACTAACTATAGAAAACCTACAGCCTTAAATGCTTTCCTGAATCCACCAGGCTTACATCCAGAACCCCTCAAAAGAGGAATTCCAATGGGACAGTATTTGAGGCAGAGGAGAAAATGTAGGGATGACATGGATTTTAAAGTAAAGCAGATAAAATTAGATAAGAGTTTAAACAAACAGGTTACTCAAACAGGTGTTTAAAATATGCTTATAAAAAAAGCTTTGACTATCAGGTACCTACATGCAGATGATGAATGTATCAGTTCTAGGGTATCAGAAATGCCTCCATAACATACAGAAGTGGCAAAAACATTAGGCGACAAAGTAACACATAGCTTTTTTTTAATGCTGAAGAAAATTCAGAAAAGACTTAAATTGGTTAAAACCACCAAATAGGTATGCTTCATTGCAAAATAATTTATTCACCCTAATACTAATCTAAGTTATCCATTGAAAGAATTTTATAATTGCTCAACCACCGGGATAGTCTATATTATAAAGATGCATTTGTTAAAACTTTTCTTGGGTAAAACATGTAAATTCAGATGCTGCATCATAGAACATATCTATGCGATTAGGAAGGATATGATATGACTAGCTGTTGAAATGATATGACTAGTGTTGAAATGCTGTTTGTGACACAATGTGAGTGTACAGGGTGCCTCTGTCTCAATTATATAGACCCCTATAGGACACTAATGAACCCATGTAACAAAACTATAAGTGCCATGAGGGTCATCCAGGACCCTCATGACACAAAGTGTAAGCACTACACTATTAACTCTAACTTTACCCCATTAACCCAATCCTGGGCCTATTTAATCCTAACAGTACGCATTTAACTTTAACAGTACCTATGTAACCTTAAGTGGGCCTATTGAACCCTAATTGGGTCTATTTAACTCTCTGTAAGCCTATTTAACCCGGTCTCTTATGGGGGTCTATACTGGCCCTCATAAGCCCCTATTTAACCCCATCAGTCCCAAAAGGGTATATAGAGACCCTGATGGGACAGTTAGAAGCCTAACATTAACCCCATAAGTGCCATGAGGGTCCTCCAGGACCCTCATGACACTAAGTACAAACACTAAACTGTACTACCCCCCCATAAACCATTAAATCTGAACTAACCCCCCTGTACCCTAACCTATTAACAGCTACGCTACCTACCTACCCACCCACTATTTTTAAAAAAACTCCCCACTAATTACAGAAAATAATAAAACCTAAGTCACAGAAAATAAAAAAAGCTACATTACAACCCCCACACACACTACAGAAAAGAAAAAAAAATTAGACACCTGAAAAGGAGTTATATACAAAATATATGCATCACGTTGCAATACAATACAAAGAAAATACCCTCTATCTAAATACAATACCCCTATGTAACATACATTAAATCCTATCTAGATACACAAACCCTAAATCTAACCTAAAATAGAATAATTAAGACCCTTCAGATCACACAAGACAGTACATAGTAAAAATAGACATTCTAAATATTCAACTCACCTTTCCAGCATGTCCCCATCCTTCTTATTTTCTTCTCCGGCGCGGCCCCTTATTTTGTGTATGTATATGTTGTACTAATGTAATGTTTAATTTTAACAGGGGCCGCGACGGAGAAGAAAATATGGACGGGGACATGCTGGAAAGGTGAGTTGAATATTTACAATATTTAGAATGTTTATTTTTGCAATGTACTGATTTGTTTTTTTGCTAGGGGTGATCTCAAGGGACACCTGCAAAGGTAAGTGATCTTAATTATTCTATTTTAGTTTAGATTTAGGGTTTGTTTATGTAGATAGATTTTAGTGTATGTTAGATAGGGGGATGTATTTTAGCTAGGGGTGTATGTATGTATTTTAGATAGGGAGGTATATATGTATTTTATATAGAGGATATGTATGTATTTGTATTGTAATGTTTATATTTTGCATGTATTTTCTTTTCAGGTGTGTAATATTTTTTTATTTTCTGTAGTGGGGGGGTTGTAATGTAGCTTTTTTTATTTTTTGTAATGTAGTTTTTTTTATTTTCTGTGACTTAGGTTTTATTATGTTCTGTAATTAGTGGGGTGGATTTTTTTTAGGGGGTGGGCAGGTAGTGTAAGTAGATAGTGTAGGTGTTAATAGGTTAGTGTAGATGGGGGTTAGTTTAGATGACCTCATGGCACTTATGTGGTTAATGTTAGGGTTCTTAGTGGCCCATGAGGGTCTTTTATATACCCTTATGGGACTGATGGGGTTAAATAGAGGCTTATGAGGGTCTGTGTAGACCCCCATAAGATACGGGGTTAAATAGGTTTAGATGGGATTAAGTAGGCCCAGTTAGGCTTAGATAGGTACTGTTAGGGTTACATGTGTACTGTTAGGATGAAATAGGCCCTAACAGTATAGTTAGGGTTAATAGTGTAGTGCTTACACTTTGTGTTATGAGGATCCCATGGGGACCCCCAGCATGGGCTTAATGTGTGCACACTTCGGGGGTCTGATCGGATCTCTGCAGCAAGGGGTTAGTGTGGGGTCCGGAGCTTATCTTGGAACGTTTAATGTGGGGGTTTAGCAAAGTTGTACACGGCTGGCAGTGGTTTTCGCAGTCCGGGGTCGTGGAGTCTCGTTTTAATTTTTTTCGGCCACCATTTTTTTTCTTGCTTAGCCGATTTTTGACTGCCAAAACTGGGGAAATTGGGGTTAAATTTGCATGCAACCTCACTTCCAGACGTCCTGTTTCTGCATTTTTTTTTTTACCCCGGGTCCTGCGGCTCATAATTTTGGGTCGCGGGCAAAGAGGGAGAGGAGAAGGGGAAGAGAGACACAGGGGAGGGAGAGGAGGAGGGGAAGAGAGACACAGGGGAGGGAGAGGAGGAGGGGAAGAGACACATGGGAGGGAAAGGATTTTTATGCAAATGTATTAAGACAGGTATAGAAGGCTCTATATAAGCACATACCATATTTTTTTACAGAACTTTTTAGTTGATAAACTTCTATCCAAAAGCAAGGTCTTCACTAACTAAAAACTTCTGTAAAAAAATATGCTATGTGCTTATACATAGCCTTATTCAATTGGCCAAAATGCATTTGAATGAGGCTCTTTGTCTGTTCAATATGACACATTTCACCATATTCTAATTTTCATCCTTTAATCACTATGAATAAATACATTATGCTTTAAGCCTTTGCATTATGGAAATAAAGGGCAAACATTAAGAGGTATATAATTATACCATTTTTGTTTATTGAATTGTAGATGTACTTTTATTTTATTTTAGGGCAGTTCCATACAGTTACTGTATATTGTAAAATTAATTTGAATATATTTTTGCATTTCAGAATTCATGTTGAGACATTTTTTTATAGTCCTATACTGTTTAATTAAACCAGTCAATTTTAGTTTCACCAATAGTAATAAAGTGTTGTTTGTGGACTTCAAATCAACTTAGCCAACTTCTTTTCCAATTACAAATATATTTTTCATTTGAGATTGCTACTTTTTTAATACATATTATTGTCAGCCATATTTAGGCTAATTACTAAGATTGGCAATTGGGTTCTAGGTATTGGAGATTTTAGTCAGATTTGGGGCATCACTTAGTGACACTTCCAGATAGGATGCACCCTTCAAGGGTCACAGGTCTTTTTGTTCACCTTTCACTTTCACCAACATCAGCAGAGGGCCATTGCCTCTTCCTATAATACATGCAATATTTGCTCATTTCCTGAGGAAATGCCATGATTTTGTGAGTACTTCATCACCTGATGACAATTTTTAGTGCAGCACAGGTTATTTGACTAAATAATTTTATATTCATGTTTTAGTGGTATTGCAAACATATGGCCCTATTCTATTGCCCAATTCGTAAATATATACACACATAATATTGTCACATCTTATATTAGCTATCTGATTACGAGTTACCCGCCACCATGACTCCGGGCCAACAAAGACGCAAATTTGGCCTTAGAACTCCATTGGTTTTAGCACAGCTTGAATATTATAAGCTCTAAATAATTAAAATTACACAAAATTGATATTCTATTAGACCCGTAGATCTAGCTTGCAAATAAAGTCTAACTGAAAGTGAAAAAAGTATCAAGTTTCTGTCAAAAATATTATGAGTACTAAAAAGGACTCTCAAGGGCTTTTTAAAACACTTACTATAGCTGTAGCAGCAATTAACACACACAATTGTACTTTAAAAGCATGGGAAGGAGCAGAAACACATTAGAATAAATCTCAAACATGCAATAAAAAAAAAAAAGTTAAATATTATTTCTGAGTAATATCGATCCTGGGACTCAGGGTTAATACAAAGCATGAAACCCACATGAATTAGAGTGCTAGATTGCTTGCAAGCTCGATTGGCAAGTATTACTTAATGGCACTAATTAATTTATAGCCTCCGATTGCAGATTACTTCCATGTTTTACTGACGCCATGATGATGTTCTCATTTACTATTGGCTATGTCTAAGAAGTAAATTACGGGCTTGCTTTAATATTGTCAGATCATATGATTATGCCTCCTGAAATCCTACTTAAAAAGATAGGGTTTACAAGTTTAAGCTTAAGGAGGTAAATTGCGAGCTGGAGTCAATAGAATGCAATTTTTAAGAAAAAAAAATGCTGAGGCGAGCTGTTGACGCACGCACGAGGCCGAGGCGTTACCAAAACGTGGCGGGGGCTGCATTGCGCACCAAAGGCTCTCATTGCAGGGATCGCATCACCCCCAGTACCTGGTTCCTGCCAGTGGAGGGCTCGCATCACCCTGCAGTACCTGGTTCCTGCCAGTAGCTCGAGCAAGTACCTGGATGCAACCCTGCCAGCAGCGCTGAACTCCGTCTTCTCCTCTCTGACTCCCGTCCTTCGGCCAGAACTACTTACAATGCGCGGCTTCATCCAGAAAGTAGTTCCATCCGGAAGACAGGAGCCGCAGAGGAGGTGACTGCAGCGCTGCTGGCAGGGTGGCATGCAGGAACGAGACACGGGCGGGGGAAAAGGAGACAAGGGAGGGAGAGGAGGGGAAACGGAGACACAAGGGAGGGAGAGGAGGTTGAACGGAGACACAGGGAAGGGAGAGGAGGAAAGGAGACACGTGGGGGTAAGGGAGAGTGGGAAAAGAGACACGGGAGGGAGAGGGGCAAAGGAGGTACAGGAGAGGAAGAGGGGGGAAGGCGATTAGGGGAGGGAGAGGAGCAAAGGAGACACTGGGGAAGGAGGAACAGGAGAGGGAGAGAGGGAACACAAGGGAGGGAGAGGGGAAAAGGAGACACAGGGGAGATGGGGGTGGAGGGGGGAGCCACAGGGGAGGGAGATGTGGGGAAAACGTATTCCCGTCATTCTTGACAGGCAATTTCCTGTTTATACTATGTCATCAGGGATCATTTCTATAGTTCTTGACTTGAGAAATGTGCTCGTAAGTGTCCAAATTCACTACCCACGAGGAAGAGCTTAAATGTTTTCTCCTGAGCGTTAAGTGAGCTTCCAGTGTTGCTTTAGTGCAGCTGCTGTTAGCTATTGATGACCGTTCCTCTCTTCTTCATTGGAGAGTAGGAGGGAGAGAACACTATGTCAGGGTTAAGCACCAAAGAAATGCATCAGTGCCTATTCACCTATCAGTTAGGAGGAGACGTTAAGATCATATTCTTCATGGACTTTTCTTGTTACAAAGAATAGAGAGTTGGCTGTGAATACATTAATTATACAAAAGGTTTAATTTTACTCAAATCTGAAATGGAGGGAAGTCTACATTAGGTTTTAGAGGGTGAAGGAGTTGTATGACTTTCATGTTTTTAAATTTTGAATTTAGACCTTCGTTGTTCCAAAAAACAGTACAGAGGCTGTTTCTATCTTGAGGGGAGATGGTAATCTTCGTGCCTCAAAAGATTTTCATGTCAGAGGCATAAATATTTGATTGAGACATTGAGGGCAGATGTGTTCTAGTGAGTTATTAATCAATTTTGAAAGAGCAGACATTTAGATTTTTTTTATAAACATAGGACAAAGGTGGCTAGGAAATACATCACCCAAAGTATAAGCCACCAGTAATTTCAACAGCTTATTATAAGTTCACAACAAAGTTTTAAATATAAGGATATGTTAGAATCAAGTTGCAGAATATTTCTAGCTTTTGTTAATGGAATCAGCATCACTGTATTCCAGTTCTTCTTATTCCTCGGCAGGTTAGTCAGTGTGTGAGTCTTCCCTGGGCCCATCAATCACTGGTGCATTGTTACTTTCTAAAAGAAAGTATTCATATGCTGTTTGTGAGTCCTGAAAAATAGAACTTTGCACCTGAGTCGCGATGAGACATGAAAGGAACAACATGGTGAAGCAGATCTGGTGATTATGAAGGTATCTGTAGACCTTGGATATGCTTGTCCCCTTTACACCGCCTGCACTGAGAAGTCTTGAAAAATAAAGAGTGTGTTGTTTTTTTTAGAGAAGATCTCGGTGTGTCCTATAGGTTGCCAGCAAATCTGCTTCATTAGTGAAATTAAGAATGATTATGATTACTCTATGAGAGTATTTATATTATGTTTTTCAAGACCTGTCTTGCGGACTTTATCAGCGACCAGGTTCTCATTGGCATCTAGCATAGCAAGTGTGTGTGGGAGCCATACAGTAAGTAAGTAAAGTAATTATTTCCCGGTTGTATATTTTATTATACAAACGTTATTTGTTGATGTGGGTTTCTGTAGTACTGGCTATGCAGTGTCTCATACTAGCGTATATTTAAGTTTATTTTAAGTACTAAATAGAGCCATAAATACTTTGCAATTCAAATCTGTAATATAGTTTATACTCAGAGGATTACTTGTAAGTATGCAACATACAAATGTATAGAGTAAGAAAAGTACAATTATTAAGTCAGCACTTTTCTACAAATAAATTGTTAGAAAAAGCATTTAATTCTTCTAACAATTTCTTTGTAGGAAAGTGCTGGTTTAACAGATGTGCTTTTATGTCTCATACTAGCCAATCAGGAACATGCTGCTAAGACATGGTCACTGATTTGCTAGTATGAGACACTGCACCGCCAGTATGAGACACTGTACCGAGAGTATTACTGAATATATGTCTTCATGAGCTGCAGAGGGCAGACCCAAGCAGCTACTATTTGTTTGATTTTAGTCAATAAACACAGCTTATAAGCACTTCTTAACTAAATAAAGTACATACAAGTATATAAATACATAGGTATATATTTTAAATACCAAGTTGAATCCAGAAACTCTCCATGTCCTTTTAAGTTGAGATTTTAATAAGAAAGCATATTATTAAAGCATGCACGTTGTATATAGAATTGCTATTATGTGTAGTAAACCTTACCCATGTCTTGTGCGTAGACTTTCAACTTAAACTTTATGTAAAGGCTGTTGTGAAACTGTCTGCAAATGTTTTGTGCGCAGTATTGTGTGTGTGAATGCTTCATCAATTGCCAACAGGTGCATGTTTGCTTTTGCCTAATAAACAGGTTAATTTAAAATATGCTAGCGTTGCTAATAATGTTGCAGAATCCATTATGAAAAACGAACAAGCATAAAAAAACAGGTTACTGATTGAAACTGAGAATGAGAATTAGCCTTTGATGTGCCTATCCTTTTATTTCATATGGGATTAATTTTATTTGTGTTCTATAAACCAATAGTTGCGTATGGTTCAGTAGTTATGTTAGGTGTATACTCAATTATCGTGATCATTCATGTGATCATAATGTGTTTAAAACCACCAACTTCAAAAGCAGCTGTTATACAATTGCCTTTATATGCAAGCACAGTCAATTTAGTCTGTAATTTAATCAACAGGGACTCCTAAGTGTGTTAAATATAGTTTATTAAAGAATATAAAAAGTTCCTGTATTCCTAAATGTGAAGCCAATCTCCTTCCATTTTGCTGGCTGACCATCCTATACTCCACCCCCGGTATACAGACTGTCCCTTCACGCTCCTCATCCCTTTGCATTCATGTCTCACTTAGTGAGATGTCTTCTTGTAACTAGTGTATTTACCCTTCGGATCTATGTTAGCAATAGCTAAAAGGTCCAGAATGTAAAGAGATTGATGCTCACTCCTATCTCCAATGCTCTGTGCACTATGATCCTAATTAGGTCTACATTAGGACCAACATTAAAATCAGACTATTATAGGATAAAATATGTATTTCTTTATACTTCTGAGCTAGCCTGCTTTTTAGGACTGAGCCTGATAGTCTGAGGCATGGGTGTAGGAACCAGAATAATTATTGTGGGGATACAGTTCATTGTATACACAGGCCGTAAAATAGCTTATTTATACATACATACCAACATAGAAACATCCTGGGGGATTCCCCCCCCCCCCCCCCCCCCCCATCTCGCCCAGTTCCTACATCCATGGTCTGATGGTACTGTTTGGAACTTGGAGATTTGTAAGATTTTTTTTTAGGTTTCATTAGTTGGTCCACCAAGGATCTGATCAACATGTTGGTGCTCTATGAAGAAGTAAATGTATAAATCTTAGGCTAGAGAGTGCTAATTTTCGAGATACAAATATTGTAGTGGGTGGAAATGTTGTTGAGGGTCTATGATATGGACGTTTCTCTAGGTTCCTGAGGACTAGAGGATAAAATAGATATAGTTTAAAATGTGCTTGTCAGAAATAGGAAAAGTGAGGCAAAGGGAATTGAGGCGTCTTGTGTAGATCATCAGTAGGCCAGTGTTTAAGCGGAGAAAGGGAAACCTTAGAGATGTTAGGAGACAGCATAGATTGGTGTTGTGATGGGGGAGCTGAATGCTAGAAGACAGAAACTTAAGGAATCTTTAAGTAAAATGGTCAAGTGATTTGGTGTTTGGTCCATAAGGAGAGAGAAGGCATCAACATGTAGGAAGTGGTAACATTACTAATAGACTGGAGAATAAAGGAAGACAATAAAATATGGTGAATAAAAACAAAATAAAGAATACAAGTTGTTTAATATAGAGGAGAGAAAAAGTACAACTTTAATCCCAATGATAATATTGACCCAAAGAGATATTCCAAAATTATTAATTAGTTCAAAGAATATTAATCAAATACCTTGTAAATTAAAATATAACTTGTACCGATGTGTAAAATAAATACAGTGAATATAAAATTAATATTAAGATTTAATCCTGGATGTCTCCACGGTGTGGATAAATAAATGCATAAGTGAAGTAAATGTCAATAACAAAATTGCAATAAAATTCACATATGCATATAGAGAAATAAAGCAGTTTAAGTGAAAAACATATATACAGTGGAAAAGTGAAAACTGTTAATCTACAATCTCAAGCTCTGCTAATTTAAGAAGAATAATTATATTGAAATAAGCACAATGTATAATTAGTAACACGATACTGGTAAATACCTAAAGATATTGTGTGCTATATACAAAAATCAGTGCATACACTATAGAATACCACCTTTGTTATCAGGTGAGAAGTATGTAGGCAGGTAGGGGAGACAGAATCGCTACCTCTGTGGCCCTGGTTAACTAAACAGTAGCAGATTAAGACCGGAGGCCCACTATTTACCTCCCTATCTGCCTAACCAGAATAAGTCTACCCTCTCTACTATGAGACTATGCCCACCACCTGCTCACTTACCCACCTGACAACGACCCCTGTGGATTTTAACAAAGCACAAGTTAGCACTGGGACGCTATCTTCATTAGGTGAAACACTTCACATGCAGAGCGATACCAACATCGGAAGTAGACAACCGGAATTTCAGTGACTGCTAGCATAAAGGAGTTAGGAACAGAGATTGTATACACCGTAGAGATCAGAGATCATCACATTAGAGTGCTATTAAATGTCTGCTGACCTTACTACAGTGTAATGCTCTCACTAATTGTGTCTGAAATTTAAATAATAAATTATTATCATTATAGAGCACCTGCTAGTTAGAGTCTTTTTTATTGACATTGAATGATATAACATAGTTAAAAAATGAGTCATATGTCAATGAAAATTAAAAGCTAACTATTGATTCTGCTTTCCATAGCTGCCATTTAGTTAATGCTAGAAGCAATGTATAATTTATTGTGAAAAATCAATGAGTTGTATTTAAGAACAATGATGGCTGGTGGGGGTGGTATACTCCACCCATCAGGAGAGAAAAGGGAATAGAGAGTGGAGATAGAGAGAAGGTAGAACAGAGAAAATAGAATGAAATAAGGTTTGATAGAAGGGTAAATAGAAAGAGTGGAAAGATTGAGGGCATATATGAGAAGTGGGACAGAAGCAAAAACGGTGTGGAGAAACAGAAAAAGAATGGGATATGAGAAAATACACTGGGAACGATGGAGTAAGGAGTGACAGATGCAAACTGTGGGACAGCAAGATAGCAATGGGAGAATCAGAGAGAGAAAAAGGTGGCACATGGACAGATTTCTGCAGGAAGAGTGAAACGGATGGGGAAGCGAGAGAGAGCATGTGGAGGGCAGAGTCTAAGAGAGAATGTATGGAAGGCATTGATATAGAAAGAGGAGACGCAGTAAGATGGTACAGTTTTTCTTCATGATAGCCTACTAATTAATTGGTGCCTTACAGTATTGTGTATCTGACTGTGTATCTGCTGGTTTAGAACATTCTGCTGAGGGCCCTTAGAATTGTTCTACAAGCTTAAATGATCTATGCTTTCTATGATTATATATTTATACACAGATAAAAGTAGGGACAGTAAGAGAAAATAAGAATGACTCAACAAGATTCAAAGGATGGGCTTCAGAAAGAGCGAAAACAGGGAAATGACAAGAGGAGAAAGATAGAAAATAGGACAGAGGTGGAGGAAAAGTGAAAATGGGGCAAATACAGTGGTAGAGGCAACAGAAAAAAACACATTCTAATGCAGAGGAAAGAGCCAATACAGATAAGGGAGACTAAGAGGCAATAGAGGCAAATGCCCAGGAGTTATGAAAAAAAAGTGAGAGGCAAGTCAAGCGATGGGTGTAGGGAAATATAGAAGAGGATATTGGCAGTGGAGAGCAGAAAGAGTCAAGTGAGGTGGGAAAGGGAAATAGGAAAGAGGATATAACGGAGTGAGAGGGGGTGGGGGAGAGAAATAGGAAAGAGTTGGGGGTTATAGAGAAAGAGGATATAGCAGTATGAATGATGGCAAAGTCAAGTGAGGGGCATAGGGAAAGGTGAAGAGAGAGGATATAACTGGGGAGAGAGAGAAGTGGGTGTGTTGTTGTTGCTTAGTCGTTCAGTTTTGTCCGTCTCTCTGTGACCCTATGGACCACAGTGGGCCGTGATTTATCTGACCTCTCTGCTATGACCAGCCCATCTTGGGTAACCCTACATGGTTTAGCTCACAGCCCTTTCACCACGATAAGGGCGCAATTCAGAAGGGGGTATAGGTGAGGGCTAAAGAGATATAGGTGGGGACAGAGGCAGGAAAGGGAGATCAGTCAAGTGAGGAGGTATAAAAGGGAATAGAAAGGATATAGGTTGGAGAAAGGCAGGGAAGAGTGTTAAAAAGGGGTATTGGTATGGGGAGAATATGTGGAACAGAAGCATGAGAAAAAGACAGAAGAGAGAGTAAGCAGAATAATGGGGGAGATAGGGTAGAGGCAGATAGGAGAGACACAAGAGGAAAAAGAGAGAGGACACATGAAAAGATGCAGTATGGATGGAAATCAAGTGAATGGGGAAGAATATGTGTCCCTACATATCTTCCATATGCCTGTCCCACCGCTGCCTTGCTTTCTTGCATCATCTTCCCCCTTCCCTGTACAAGCAGGGGAAGTTGCCAAAATAAAAAATATATATATTCTTGTTCTCAGTAGCTCTGGAGTGAGTGTGAGTGTTTTTTATTTTTATAGCAACAGATTAAGAAGGGGAAAAACCAACAAAAGCACAAACAAGCTTCTATGTATTGGAACTGATGAGGGTGCAGTTAAAGTAGAGATGATGCCTCTGTTACAGTACATCCTCTAAGCTTATTTAAACATTTGTTTATTTTAATATATTTGGATTTAGAAGTACTCAGTTATAACTTTAAACTATTAAGTTATCTGCAATAGTCTGCACACAAAAGACTATCAGCCCTATTAAATTCCCCCTACGTGGTAAACCATACGTAGCTCGTAATGTAGCCAGTAAGAACTACGGCTATTAAATTAGCCCTGTAAATCAAGCTGCTGCCGATCTGAGGGTTTTGAGCAAAAAAAAAGGCTACGGGACATGGAATGTGGAACTCCGTGGCCGCAAATCCTTTGTTCTCTCAAGCCCGTAACCGCTACAATTCCAATCATGCTATTAAATAGTAACAATTTCACTTGCCCTCAACCCTGTAACACGCAAATGTAGCCAAGAAGCCAACGAGTGCTAGAGATGACCAGCAAGTGGGGTAAAGTCCAATCCGTAGCACTTTAAATTCACATATACACACACTACTGTACTTTTATGAACAGGGAAAGTGATGTTAGGTCTTAGAATTAAAAGCACAACATTCGAAAGCTCGCAAATCTGCCCAAAAAATCGATCGTAGCTTGTAATTGAAAACCGTAAGACTTTGAAATCCCACCTCCATTTTTCAGTGACGCAATGATGACGAACTAATTTGCCATTGGCTCCATCTAAACCCGTAACTACTGGTTTGACTAAATTGATCACTCGCATCTAACAACGTTTAACAAATAGTTTACGGGTTTGTGTCTCAAGCTCGTAACTCGCAGCCCGTTTTAATTTAATAGCTAGGTAACTTGGCCAAATTTCAAGCCTGCAGCCGTTGGTCTCACGTTGCACTTACTGGCTTCAAATTTTATGTGGCTGTATGGACCCTACTAAATTTGCCGATTTGGAGTTCCAGAAGCCTCTAAAGGAGCCCGCAAATGTTACGGCTATTAAATTGGCCTATTTTAGCTACCCACAAATGATCTGCAGGTTACAGGCTGAAAATACCTACAGGCTGTAAGAATCTGAACTCCGTTCCAGCTAAGCCTTTGGTCTGTCAAGCCCGTAAATGTTACAATCACAAACTGCCATCAAATTGCTACAAGACCACAAGCCCGCAATTGTTTTCACACCCATAAATGGCAAATGTAGCCAAAAATCGTATGGGTACTAGAGATGACCCACAAGGGGGTTAAACTCCTGTCCATAACACTGTAAAAGCAAATATAAACACACTACTGTATTTTAAATTACATGGAAAGCGAGGTATTATAATTAATAGCACAACACTCTCAAGCTCGCAAATCTGCAATAAAAAATATTGTTTAATTTCCATGTTATATCGATCCCGGGAATAAATGTGTTAATACATAGAATAGAACTCGCATGGACTAGAATATTATATTTATTGATTTTTTCATATTGCATTATTTCTGGAATGCAGGCCTGAAAGCAACTCGAACTACAAAACCGTAAGTGATTGAAATGTAACCTCTGTGTTTTAGTGACATAATGATGATAGTCTCTTTTACTATTGGCTCTGTCTAAACCCGTAACTATGAGTATGAATAATTTGTCATATTCACGCCCGAAAATGCTACATGCCGAAACATGGATTACGGATTTGGATTCCTGCCATGTTCTTGCAGGCTTTTCTAATTTAATCGCTCTGTAACTGTAACTCCAACAAATTTCAATTTAATAGGGCACTATGAATTAAATTATTCAATAAACGGAATAAAAGTATACTTTATACCTTATTCAGGCTCCTTTACGGGTTTAGGGAACTGCGATTTAGCGAATTAATAGGGCCCTTAGAGTTGTTACTGCCTCCCTTAAAGTGGTATGGAAGGTTTCTGGATTTTATTAGGTATATAGCATATAACTATGTATCTTTTTACTTTTATGTACTTTATATTATGAAGAAGTACCTTTTACGCTATGTAGTACTTCCTGTGCAGTACTGTACATTGTACTAGCCAACTAGCCAGGGGCAAAGTCTCGGCAAGATACTGCAACAAGCTGCTGAGACATGGAGCCCCATTAAATTGCTAGAATTTTAGAAATCGTAGCCCGTAAAGGAGCCCGCAAAAGTTACTGCTTTTAAATTGGCCTCTTTTAGCTAGCCACAAACGGCTTATAGGAGGAAAAATCTGTCAAAATCTGAACTTCGTCCCAGCTAAGCCTTTGATCTGTCAAGCCTGTAAATGTTACTATCTCAAATCTCTAATAAATTGCAACAATTCCCCAAAGACGTACTGGCGTTCAAACTCGCAAACAGCAAATGGAGCAAAAAATCCTACGGGTACTAGAAATGAGGGCTAAAGTCGTGTCCGTAGCACTGTAAAAGCAAATCTAAACACAATACTGTAGTTTAAATTAAAGTGAAAGTGATGTAAGATATTAATAGCACAATATTCTCAAGTTCGCAAATTGCCAATAAAAAATAATTTATTCTATATTTAATTTCTGTGTTAATATCGATCCTGGCAATCATTGTGTTAATACATATAATAGAACTTGCATGGACTAGAATATAATATTTAGTGATTTTTTCATATTGCATTATTTCTGGAATGTGGGCCCAATCGCAACTCAGACTTCAAAACTGTAAGTAATGCAATGTGCGGAAGCATGGTTTATGGATTTGGATGTCGGCCACGTATGTTGCAGGATTGTCTAATCTAATTGCTCTGTAACTCCAGCAAGTTTCAAGCCCACGGGCTTTGGGGCTGTAACATGGCTGCTGCGGGCTTCAAATGTAATAGGGCCCATGGTCACTAATTGGCTACTGACTGGTTGTTGCCCTCAATGATTCTTAGTTTACATAGACAGACATGACTTGAGACATAAGCGGAGGGCGTTTACTGACCATTAAAAGCTAGTGGAACTCTCTCTAAAAAGAAATAACATATTTTCTAAATTTATGCTGTAATGAAAATGAATACTCTTTATTATCTATTTTAGATTTATTCTTTATTATGGGTCTGACATTTATTTTATTTATTTTTCTATTGGTAGGTGCACACCTTTGTGCATCTGTACAATGCATCCTGCATCCTGCATTTCATTGTGGACACTCTTCTAGTAGAATTGACTGGAAATCTTATCTGTATCCGTGACCCCTTCTTCTGCCAAATCAAGCTAGGGAAAACAAAAACAACGACTGTTCCAGGTAAGACATACTCTTATATAGCAGGTAATAAATATAGTGTTGTATTCATTTATTTATTTACTTTCTAAGAACATATTGCCTACTTATCAAGCCAAGTTCCTCAAAACTACATACTGTATAAAAGTGACCTGGTAGTTATAACTGAACATAATAAAGGGTAATATGTTTTTTTAGAAAACTAAGAAAATAATCCCAATAATTATATGTAAAAGATGCTCCTTAGGGTTTAGTCTCCCTAAGGGTGATGGGGGACTCCAGACGTGGACCCCTTGCTCACTGTGCCATAGGGAATTCAGCTACACCTGACTGACGAGGACCAATGAAGGCCGAAGCGTACGTCTGGGGTTTGCTGTTTCTCCTGTTCAGGGTAGAATTGCCTGGTATTTCGGGGCTGGATCACTCTAGTGAGTGGGACCAGACTGATATACTACAGGATATTTCTCCCTGTGAAGGGCAAAAGTGAGCTAAAAGAGGTTGCTCTCAGAGTGGGTTATCATGTCCACAGAACTAACATATTAAGGTCAGTTTGTTCTCTGATTGAGCACCTCTAAGTTTGTTTTTTACATAAAAGCTGCAAAATATAAAGGTTATTTACTGCACAACTACATTTTGCTTTCTTTTCTGTCTCTGTCTGTTATTGTCTTAGGAGGCTTATAAACGAATGAGCTATCTTTAGTGCTGCTGAGAACACTGGCGGATGTGACTACCACACTCTTATTGTGTAGACAGACATTTACTGTATATTCAAAGTCTCCTCCTATGACAGGAAGTTGATCAGCTGAAGACTGAATGGCAAATTGCACTGCAGCATAACTGCATGTAAAATATAATAAATTAGAGCCTGTATTACTTTTTTTTTAATATTGTAAAACATTTTGCATATTTTACGTGTTATTCCTCCAAAACAGTACAGTTTGAAAATGTGACCAGTAGCCATTTAAGTTGTTGCCTTTACTCAAATAAGTTCATATTGCTATCAACATATATGTTTCCAGCTTTCTTCTGCATTATAGTGAAATATAAACACACTTGTACTGATTTCCCAATTCAATGTGAGAACTTTTGTGAGTATACTGTGAACTAGAGCTCTTGACTTCACATATACAGTAAGTAATTGCTTGACCTTCAATCTAACACAGTGGCCACTGCAAACAACCAAATCACAACTAATTTCAAGGGTCATTTCTCCTAATAAGTCTTCAGACTTGCTTGTTATTTTTCATACTGTGGTCTTGGTGACTCTTCATTTCTACCTCTCATTCTTCCTATTTACTACTTATTATTTTTATTTTTCTATGAAATTTCCTACACTAACATCTGACCTTGCATCATTGTGTATAAATATGTATTGGTATATATACTGGTTTTCCTCTCTTTAAAAAGTGAAAATAGGAAGAATATACAGTGCCTTGCAAAAGTATACACCCCCTTGGCATTTTTCATGTTTTGTTGCCTCACAACCTGTAATTAACATGGATTGTTTGAGGATTTGCATTAGTTAATTTACAGAACATGCCCACAACTTTAAAGATGTTTTTTTTTATTATGAAGCAAACAACAAATAGGACAAATAACAGAAAAAGTAAATGTGCATAACTATTCACCCCCCTAAAGTCAATACTTTGTAGACCCACCTTTTGTGGCAATCACAGCTCCAAGTCTCTTCGGATAAGTCTCTATGAGCTTGCCACATCTTACCACTGGGATTTTTTCCAAATTCATCCTTGCAAAACTGCTCCAGCTCCTTCAAGTTGGATGGTTTGCGCTTGTGAACAGCAATCATTAAGTCTGACCACAGATTTTCTATTGGATCGAGGTCTGGGCTATGACTAGGCCATTCCAACACATTTACATGTTTCCCCTTAAACCACTCAAGTGTTGCTTTAGCAGTGTGTTTGGGGTCATTGTCCTGCTGGAAGGTGAACCTCCGTCCTAGCCTCAAATCACGCACAGAGTGGTACAGGTATTGCTCAAGAATATCCCTGTATTTAGCACCATCCATTTTTCCCTCAACTCTGACCAGTTTCCCAGTCCCGGCTGCTGAAAAACATCCCCCACCATGATGCTGCCACCACCATGTTTCACTTTTGGGACGGTGTTCTTTGGGTGATGTGATGTGTTTGGTTTGCGCCAGACATAGCTTTTTCCTTGATGGCCGAAAAGTTCAATTTTGTCTCATCAGACCAGAGCACCTTTCTCCATACATTTTGGGAGTCTCCTACATGCCTTTTCGCAAACTCAAAACGTGCTATTTTGGTTTTTGCTGAAAGTAATGGCTTTCTTCTGGCCACTCTGCCATAAAGCCCAACTCTATGGAGCGTACGGCTTATTGTCATCCTATGTACAGATACTCCAGTCTCTGCTGTCGAACTCTGCAGCTTCTCCAGGGTTACCTTAGGTCTCTGTGCTGCCTCTCTGATTAATGCCCTCCTTGCCCGGTTCGTGAGTTTTGGTTGGTGGCCATCTCTTGGCAGGTTTGCTGTTGTGCCATGTTGTTTCAATTTGGTTATGATAGATTTAATGGTGCTCCTGGGGATCATCAAATATTTGTATAATTTTTATAACCTAACCCTGACTTGTACTTCTCAACAACATTGTCCCTTACTTGTTTGAAGAGTTCCTTGGTCTTCATGGCAGGGCTTCATAACAAAGGGGGTGAATACATACACACATGCCAATTTTCTGTTTTCTTTTTCTAAAAAATAGTTTTATGTATATATTTTCCTCATTTCACTTCACCAACTTAGACTATTGTGTTCTGATCCATCACGTAAAATTGAGATTAACAAAACATTGAACTTAAGGCTGTAATGTAACAAAATAGGTAAAAAGTCAAGGTGGGTGAATACTTTCTGAATATATATACTAATTTTTGGACATAGTGTCCCTGTATTGTAGAAACTTTTGACTGCAAGTACAATTATTTCATATTTATGATGCATTACACTTCAATACAATTTCTAATTGCATTTCAACCTAACTTTTTCAGTACTTGTAATTATTTCTTTGCATTTTTGTGATTATATTTGACTGGACCATTAAAAATTAAAAATAATGATCAGTAATGTTGAGCCATCATGTATTGCAGCTGATAAAGTATTTCAATTAGTTTCAACACAGAGCAATATATTGATTCTACATCTCCATAAATGAATGGAAAACAATTTAACTGTCACAACTATTATTGTTTATTTATAAAGTAATAGCCTGCTTCGTAGTGTTGTGCAGCATATACATGTGATTTATACAACTTATACAAGAGTTGAGGTCCCTTCACTTTGTTTCTGTGATCTTATATGTCATCACAGAGGACGTTTCGATATAGTATTTTAAACTATAGGAAATAACAAGTATGTTATCTATTGAATGTTATTAAAATGCATTTAATTAAAGTAAAAATAAGTTTGAAGTCTGCCATTTTAAGCTTGCAGTCTTTCTTACCCACCCACAAAAATAGCATTACAAAGCTATATTAATGAGAGATGATTGCAATTATTATGCCTTTCATTGTTTTCTGTGCAGTTCCATGGGGATGGGCATGCCTTTTATTTTTTTTGTTCACTTAAACTAATGCATCAGCTACGTACTAGTAAATAAATGCCATAATCTCTTTTTAAGATAACATGTGTCATTTGGTTTACTAATCTGGAGGTAAGCAAATTGGTTGCGGAAAGATTACTAACTGAAAGAAATCTATCATGATTTAAACAGGATTTAAAACTTCAAATATACTGAAATGTAATTAAAGTACCACCGGGGTCCTTTTTTATCCATTATGAAGTATTGTTCTTCAAAATAATAAATAAAATAAATATAATACTTTAATAGTTCTATAAGTCGACATGAAGCCATTAATGG
Organism: Discoglossus pictus; assembly: GCA_027410445.1. Taxonomy (NCBI): domain Eukaryota; kingdom Metazoa; phylum Chordata; class Amphibia; order Anura; family Alytidae; genus Discoglossus; species Discoglossus pictus. The sequence continues at coordinate 349,975,399 of CM050167.1, read as the reverse complement.
GACATCACAAATGTTTCAAATGAGATATAATTTAAAAATACCAGTGGTAACAAGTATTTTTTCAGTCGCATGCATTTTTAAAGCAAAATACATAGGAGTTTGTAATTGAGTCTAACAATCAGCCTTAATAATAATTTCCTCTGTGATCTGTTATTATCTTTGTGTTAGAGAGTGATAATTGATAATTACTCCCTTGGGGTGCACATGCTTTGATTGGTTGCAGCAAGTTGATTGAGACAGAGAATAATGTCCAGGATTTTTACTGCATGTACTCTGAGAATGTGCAAATCTCCATGGAGTAATTAACAGTTATTTGTTTCTAAAACCAAGATAAGAAACATAGCTAAGATGGAGGCCTGTAAAGTTGATTGACAGATAAAAACAGTTTTCATTATAATGTAACTGCAGCAAAATTAATATTTAGAACATTCTGTTGGTAAAATATCTACTTTTTAATTTTAATTTATGCCATATGTGTAGGCTGACAGGAAACGCTTAACGGACATGATGCTACATTATAGATATGAAGTCCTTATCTTAAATCACTGTCAGAAATTGTATAATTGAGTGCTTAAAGGCCGCCATAGTGTATCATGAATCTAGTATTATTATGGAGTCCAATCTATCATGCTGCTGGGAGATGTTCAAAGTGGAAGCCTGTGGGATTTCAAAAGCCTTAGTAACTCTCCTAAGAATAGATGGTTCTCTAAAAATCACCTGCTGCAAGTAAATTACATTTTAATGTATTAATGCTAACACCTTTAGGATTCCTTGAAGTGTAATATTCTTTTAGATCAGACGTATACTGAAATTAATGTTACAGTCTTAACAGACTACTCTGCCACATTTACTATTACTATTTTGAAAACCTACACTTGAAATACGCAACATGTTTTTTTAAATGTAATGAAAAAAACTCTAATTTAATATATTTCATATGCAGTTCTGCTGCCATTGAAACTACCATTTTAACTTCAGCAGCCCAGCTTTCCGAGGTGGGAGGAGACTTTGAATCCACAGGTAGTATCTGTCTGTACAGACAGGTTATATCTCCCTGGGTTCTCACTAGGACTAAACAGACGTTTGTTAGTTAACAACCTAGAGTAAAAGGCAGCAGGTAAAGAAAGCAAAATGGAGCCACACATTAAAGAAAGATTGTACATAAAAGCTGAACATAAAAGACTGTGCTTATTTTGATTATTTATTGATTTCTAAAAAACTTTTTGAGTGTTAACATGTTTAGCTACTAAAAAATATATATATCATTGGCCACAGTGGTTCTAAAGACGCAATGAGCTGTATGGCATTGCATTTCTAACTAGCAAAATAAGACATATGCCTAGGGGAGCATCCCTGCATAACAAATCATTTATTTAAATGTCAGTTTATTTTTTACACGTAGACCTTGTCTTCTCCTCCCTTGCCCACTTGGAGGAGGAGACAAGTGTAAAATGGAAGGCTACCTGTCATAAAAAAAACAATACCATGTTCTTCCATGCACACTGACATACAAGAAATATCACACTCTTTTCTTTTCTTCGGTATAAACAAAAAGGTACCAATGGTTGGTAGATTGCAACATATTGGGGCATTGCAACATATTGGGGCTACACTACCTTCACCAAATAATTGGTTAAGGCTGAAAGAAATCCAAAAGAGGTTGGAAAAAATAAATACTTATAGATCCCCAGGTCCTGATGGGATAAATCCAAGATTACTGAGGGAACTGGGTTCTGTAATAGCAAAACCATTATATCTAATTTTTCAAGATTCACTCAACACAGGGTCACTACCAAATGACTGGAGAAAATCAGATGTGATACTTATATATAAGAAGGGAGCAAGAGCCAATCCAGGGAATTCTAGACCGGTAAGCCTCACTTCTGTAGTGGGAAAGCTTTTAGAAGTGTTAGTAAGGTATGGTATACAATAATATGTATATTTGTACAGGATTATAAGTAGGAGTCAACATGGATTTATGGGGGATAGGTCATGTCAAACAAATCTAATTAGTTTCTATGAGGAGGTTAGTTGGAACTTGCATAAAGGCACCTTTGTGGATGTAGTCTTTTTGGATTTTGCAAAGGCTTTTGTTACAGTGCCACATGGGAGACTATTGAGCAAACTAAGGTATACAGGAATTGCAGTAAATATCTGCTCATGGATTGAGAGCTGGCTAAAAGACATGAAGCAATGGGTTGTTGTGAATGGAACATACTCGGATTGGACTAATGTGGTAAGTGGTGTTCCTCAGGGTTCATTATCAGGTCCTCTCCTTTTTACGAATTTATTAATGACTTAGAAGCAGGATTGTAAAGTATTGTCTCCATTTTTGCTGATGACACAAAGTGGTGCAAGGTAATTACATCAGAAAAGGATGTACTTGCCACCAAAGGGATTTGCATAAGTTAGAGAAATTGGCAATTAAATGGCAGATTGCAGATTTAATACGAATAAATGTAAAGTTATGCATTTTGGAAGAAAAAATAGGCATGCAATTTATAATCTTAATGGAGCAAATCTAGGGCTATCAGATATTGAAAGGGTTTTTGGAGTGCTTGTAGACAACCACCTAGGTAACAGTGCTCAATGCCAAGCAGCAGCTACAAAGGCACATTAAATATTAGCATGTATTAAGAAGGGTATAGAAGCAAGGGAAGCAAATATAATTCTACCACTATACAAATCCCTAGTAAACCATCATTTGGAATATGGAGTAAAATTTTGGGCACCACTACATAAAAATAAAATTTTAGAGCTGGAAAAGGTACAGAGAAAGGCAACAAAACTAATAAGGGGAATGGAGGGGTTAACATATGAAGAAAGGAGAGAAGAGGTAGGCTGGTGGGGGATTTGTTTAAAAATTATTATTATTATTATACTTTATTTGTAAAGCGCCAACATATTCTCCAGTGCCATACATGGGTTAAGTACAAGGCAAAAAAAAACATTTTAACACGGTGCAAGCTAATAAAGGGCCTTTTTTCTGAGCTTATCATCTAGCATACACATTTCTTTCCCAAAGCACCTTACAAGATTAAAGGGTTTGGGTGTTGTACAGGAGGGAATAGATGTGTTGTGCAATTTACGGATGAAAATGATAAGCTTCTTTAAACAGATATGTTTTTAGTGAGGTTTTGAAGGTATTGAGGCCGGATAATAGTCTAGTGGAGTGATTCAAGGAGTTCCCAAGAATTGGGCCAGCACAAGAAAAGGGAGTGAGAGGAGGGAAAGAAAAGAGAAGAGAAGAAGATCATTTGCAGAGATGTAAGGGGTTCTGGAGGCTACGGGAAGTCAGTGGAGTGTCTGAAAGACAGAGAGGTGCTGCAGACACTGAGCATTAAATCACGCAGTTATTTGGAATTTGACACATACCCCCTACCTCATACATGCTCAAGAGCAGGTAGCTTGCAAAAATAACTGCAAGCACTGTGTGTGCAGAAATATAATGCCCCTCTCTCAGGCAAGTTTCATAAAATTATCATAGATGTCTATTGGACAGCCATCAAAATGTATTTTTGTAGTTAAAATCTATTACATATTTAAAATGTTCTACATAATAATGCTCTCAGACTCCTTTCATCATTTTATCTTACAATAGTCCTTTAAGTCAAACCTTTTTAAGTAGATGGAATGTGCAGACACATTTTACCTACTGGTTCATTTCTGCTTTTTTTATGTTGAACATTTAGGGCCCTATTAAATTCTCCCTCGTAGTTCTCTCGGTGCTCGCAAAAGGCAGTTTTCCTGCTGTTTGCGAGAACCGAATCTCTCGCAGCCTGCTTTACGATATGACTGCGAGAAAATGGCCGAGAATAGGCTCCGAGAGAGCTACGTAGCCTTAAATCTATGCACGAGTCTCGCATATCGTAAGAATCCCTACGTGGACAAAAAGTCCACGCAAGGGATCCGAAAGCCTCTACGTGCTGCCTCGGAACAGCCCGAGACAGCAGTGTGAGGCTCCCCCCTGCACCCTATACACATCCCCATGCTGCAGGGGTCTCTATCAGGACCCCTGCAGCACCCCCACATTAACCCCTTGCAGCGGGGGTCCCCGATCTGCATAGATCAGGCCCCCCGCTGCATTTCAAACTTTTAAATTCCCCGCCGCGGCTCCTTAAAGGGACCGCGGCACACTATTACCCAATCCCGGCCGCGGCACTTAAGATTAACCCCCCTCTATGCTGGGGGTCCCCATCGGGACCCCCAAAGTGTCCCCACATAAACCCATTGCAGGGGGGGTCCCCGATCTGCATAGATCAGGCCCCCCGCAGCATTTAAAACTTTTAAATTCCCCGCCGCGGCTCCTTAAAGGGACCGCGGCACACTATTACCCAATCCCGGCCGCGGCACTTAAGATTAACCCCCCTCTATGCTGGGGGTCCCCATCGGGACCCCCGAAGTGTCCCCATATAAACCCATTGCAGGGGGGGTCCCCGATCTGCATAGATCAGGCCCCCCGCAGCATTTAAAACTTTTAAATTCCCCGCCGCGGCTCCTTAAAGGGGCCGCGGCACACTATTACCCAATCCCGGCCGCGGCACTTAAAATTAACCCCCCTCTATGCTGGGGGTCCCCATCGGGACCCCCGAAGTGTCCCCATATAAACCCCCTGCAGCGGGGGGCCCCGATCGGCACCGATCGTGACCCTGCTGCAATTCAATTTTAAATTTCCCGCCTCGCGGGTCCTCAAAGGACCGTAAAGGTCCTGAAAGGACTCGCACTAAAAATAATAACCCCAGGCAACTATAATTACCCCATTAACTCATGATGGTCAATCCAGACCACCATAAGACCTAAATTAACCCATTAACTCATGGTGGTCAATACAGACCACCATAAGGCTCTAATTAACCCATTAACTCATGATGGTCAATACAGACCACCATAAGGCTCTAATTAACCCATTAACTCATGATGGTCAATACAGACCACCATAAGGCCTAAATTAACCCATTAACTCATGGTGGTCAATACAGACCACCATAAGGCTCTAATTAACCCATTAACTCATGGTGGTCAATCCAGACCACCATAAGACCTAAATTAACCCATTAACTCATGGTGGTCAATACAGACCACCATAAGGCTCTAATTAACCCATTAACTCATGGTGGTCAATCCAGACCACCATAAGACCTAAATTAACCCATTAACTCATGGTGGTCAATACAGACCACCATAAGGCTCTAATTAACCCATTAACTCATGATGGTCAATACAGACCACCATAAGGCTCTATTTAACCCCATCAGTCCCATAAGGGTATATTATTACCATTATGGGCCTGTTACAACCCAACATTAACCACATAAGTGCCATGATGGTCCTCAAGGACCATCATGACACTAACTACAAACACTACACTATAACCCCCAATAAACCATTTAATCTAAACTAACCCCCCTCTACACTAATCTATTAACACTTACACTACCTACCTACACTACCTACCCCCTAATAAACCTCCCCAACACTCTAATTACAAAAAACAAAAAACCTACAGTACAAAAAACAAAAAAACCTACAGTACAGAAAACAAAAAATAATTACAACCCCACCCCCCACTACAGAAAACAAAAAAATACATTACAACCCCACCCCCCACTACAGAAAATAAAAAAATTACACACCTGAAAAGGAAAGACAGATAAACACAATACAATACATACATATAATACATTAAATACATTACATACAATACATGACATTACATATAATATATTACATATAATATATTACATATAATACATTACATACATTACATACAATACATGACATTACATATAATATATTAAATATAATATATTACATATAATACATTACATACAATACATGACATTACATATAATATATTACATATGATATATTACATATAATATATTACATATAATACATTACATACATTACATACAATACATGACATTACATATAATATATTAAATATAATATATTACATATAATATATTACATATCATATATTACATATAATATATTACATATAGTCCTAATCAAATACCCCCTATCTATCTAACATACAATCTATTTAATTTAAAATAAATCCTAACTATATCAAATACATCCCCCTATCTATCTAATATACAAAAAATCCTAACTACATACACAGACCCTTATTCTAAAATAAAATAAAATAATTACAGTCCTAACTACATACACAGACCCTAATTCTAAGCTAAAATCAATAAATTAAGACCACTTACCTTTAAGATGTTGCTTCAGATCACTAACCTATGGGTCAAACAAAAAATAAAAATTAGTACAAAACATTAACATCAAATAAATAAACATTCTATACATTCTAAATATTCAACTCACCTTTACAGCATGTCCAGTCACTGTTTATCTCTTCCGGCGCGGCCCTGTTAAAAAAAAAACACAATACATGAATACATGAATACAATATATAAACAATAAATAAAATACACAAATAAACATCTAAATATACATTTAACTTACCTCCCCGCGATGTCCCCGGCCTTCTCTCCTTCAGCCCCGGCTGGGCCGCGGAACCATCCGCGCTCTAAAAAAAAAAAGAAAAAAAAACTAACGGAGGTCTGCACTGGCAGACCTCCCCGACGCTACTGAACCTCCCGGAGTCGTTTCCGGGAGGAAATTGGCATTGGCGGCTTGTGATTGGCTGAAAAAGCTGTCTATCAATTTCAGCCAATCAAAAGTCGTCAATGTGTGAGCCAATCAGGATGGGATACACCCCAATATCCCACCCTGATTGGCTAAAACACTTGTCTATCTTTATGGGAACCAATCACAACGCTCAGATGCCTTCAGCCAATCACTATGGGATACACCCCCACGGAGTGATTGGTAGAAGACATCTGCGCATCCTGATTGGCTCCTACATTGACGACTTTTGATTGGCTGACAGCTTTTCCAGCCAATCACAAGCCGCCAATGCCAATTTCCTCCCGGAAACGACTCCGGGAGGTTCAGTAGCGTCGGGGAGGTCTGCCAGTGCAGACCTCCGTTAGTTTTTTTTTTTTTTTTTTTTTAGAGCGCGGATGGTTCCGCGGCCCAGCCGGGGCTGAAGGAGAGAAGGCCGGGGACATCGCGGGGAGGTAAGTTAAATGTATATTTAGATGTTTATTTGTGTATTTTATTTATTGTTTATATATTGTATTCATGTATTCATGTATTGTGTTTTTTTTTTAACAGGGCCGCGCCGGAAGAGATAAACAGTGACTGGACATGCTGTAAAGGTGAGTTGAATATTTAGAATGTATAGAATGTTTATTTGATGTTAATGTTTTGTACTAATTTTTATTTTTTGTTTGACCCATAGGTTAGTGATCTGAAGCAACATCTTAAAGGTAAGTGGTCTTAATTTATTGATTTTAGCTTAGAATTAGGGTCTGTGTATGTAGTTAGGACTGTAATTATTTTATTTTATTTTAGAATAAGGGTCTGTGTATGTAGTTAGGATTTTTTGTATATTAGATAGATAGGGGGATGTATTTGATATAGTTAGGATTTATTTTAAATTAAATAGATTGTATGTTAGATAGATAGGGGGTATTTGATTAGGACTATATGTAATATATTATATGTAATATATTATATGTAATACATTATATGTAATGTCATGTATTGTATGTAATGTATTATATGTAATATATTATATGTAATATATTATATGTAATATATTATATTTAATATATTATATGTAATGTCATGTATTGTATGTAATGTATGTAATGTATTATATGTAATATATTATATGTAATACATTATATGTAATGTCATGTATTGTATGTAATGTATGTAATGTATTATATGTAATATATTATATGTAATACATTATATGTAATGTATGTAATGTCATGTATTGTATGTAATGTATGTAATGTATTATATGTAATATATTATATGTAATACATTATATGTAATGTATGTAATGTCATGTATTGTATGTAATGTATGTAATGTATTATATGTATTATTGTATTGTGTTTATCTGTCTTTCCTTTTCAGGTGTGAAATTTTTTTATTTTCTGTAGTGGGGGGTGGGGTTGTAATTTTTTTTTTTTCTGTACTGTAGGTTCTTTTGTTTTTTGTACTGTAGGTTTTTTGTTTTCTGTGCTGTAGGTTTATTGTTTTCTGTAATTAGAGTGTTGGGGAGGTTTATTAGGGGGTAGGTAGTGTAGGTAGGTAGTGTAAGTGTTAAAAGATTAGTGTAGAGGGGGGTTAGTTTAGATTAAATGGTATATTGGGGGTTATAGTGTAGTGTTTGTAGTTAGTGTCATGATGGTCCTTGAGGACCATCATGGCACTTATGTGGTTAATGTTGGGTTGTAACAGGCCCATAATGGTAATAATATACCCTTATGGGACTGATGGGGTTAAATAGAGCCTTATGGTGGTCTGTATTGACCACCATGAGTTAATGGGTTAAATAGAGCCTTATGCTGGTCTGGATTGACCATCATGAGTTAATGGGTTAATTTAGGCCTTATGGTGGTCTGGATTGACCACCATGAGTTAATGGGTTAATTTAGGCCTTATGGTGGTCTGTATTGACCATCATGAGTTAATGGGTTAATTTAGGCCTTATGGTGGTCTGGATTGACCACCATGAGTTAATGGGTTAATTTAGGCCTTATGGTGGTCTGTATTGACCATCATGAGTTAATGGGTTAAATAGAGCCTTATGCTGGTCTGTATTGACCATCATGAGTTAATGGGTTAATTTAGGCCTTATGGTGGTCTGGATTGACCATCATGAGTTAATGGGTTAATTTAGGCCTTATGGTGGTCTGGATTGACCACCATGAGTTAATGGGTTAATTTAGGCCTTATGGTGGTCTGTATTGACCATCATGAGTTAATGGGTTAAATAGAGCCTTATGCTGGTCTGTATTGACCATCATGAGTTAATGGGTTAATTTAGGCCTTATGGTGGTCTGGATTGACCATCATGAGTTAATGGGTTAATTTAGGCCTTATGGTGGTCTGGATTGACCACCATGAGTTAATGGGTTAATTTAGGCCTTATGGTGGTCTGTATTGACCATCATGAGTTAATGGGTTAAATAGAGCCTTATGCTGGTCTGTATTGACCATCATGAGTTAATGGGTTAATTTAGGCCTTATGGTGGTCTGGATTGACCATCATGAGTTAATGGGTTAATTTAGGCCTTATGGTGGTCTGGATTGACCCTCATGAGTTAATGGGGTAATTATAGTTGCCTGGGGTTATTATTTTTAGTGCGAGTCCTTTCAGGACCTTTACGGTCCTTTGAGGACCCGCGAGGCGGGAAATTTAAAAATGAATTGCAGCAGGGTCACGATCGGTGCCGATCGGGGCCCCCCGCTGCAGGGGGTTTATATGGGGACACTTCGGGGGTCCCGATGGGGACCCCCAGCATAGAGGGGGGTTAATTTTAAGTGCCGCGGCCGGGATTGGGTAATAGTGTGCCGCGGTCCCTTTAAGGAGCCGCGGCGGGGAATTTAAAAGTTTTAAATGCTGCGGGGGGCCTGATCTATGCAGATCGGGGACCCCCCCTGCAATGGGTTTATATGGGGACACTTCGGGGGTCCCGATGGGGACCCCCAGCATAGAGGGGGGTTAATCTTAAGTGCCGCGGCCGGGATTGGGTAATAGTGTGCCGCGGTCCCTTTAAGGAGCCGCGGCGGGGAATTTAAAAGTTTTAAATGCTGCGGGGGGCCTGATCTATGCAGATCGGGGACCCCCGCTGCAAGGGGTTAATGTGTGGGGGCTGCGGGGGTTCCTATGGACCCCTGCAGCAAGGTGTTCATGTGAGGACACTTCGGGGGTCCCGACGGGGACCCCCGCATTGAGGGGGGGTTAATTTTAGGTGCCGGGGGGGGTATTCGGAGTACCCCCACGGCAGGGCTTATGTGGGGGACTGCCGCGGAGGTCCCTTTTAGGACCCCCGCAGCAATTGATGAGGAGTGGGAGCCTGCGATATCATCTCGCAGGCTGTCACTCCTCATGTACATTTACGCAGTGTAGATACGTACGGCCCTGCTGCGTAGCTCATACGTTGCTCGCAGCAGGGCTAATTTAATAGCATTGTAAGTTAGAGAAACTTTGCAGTACGTAGGGCTTAAGTAGAAGCCTCTTATTTACGAGGCTGGAATTTAATAGGGCCCTTAGTTTTCACAATATAAATGATGACTAGTCGTCACCTTGAGCAATTTCAAAAGATTATTTCTAAGTACTAAACTATAGAATTCAGTTTTAGCAAAATTCAAATAACATAATATAGTTGCTAACTGAATTGGCATGACACATCCAAGCATGACCATACCAAATCATTCCAGAGAACATAATATGTGAGAAATGCAAGTTTACAAGCCTGGACAACCACTGCTGACTATAGAAACATTTTCACTAGGAATTTAAAGATCACTGTAATCTTTTCAGTTTGCTATTTGGAAACAGTAGACTGTTTCAAATCAGGCAAAATATATATTAGAAAGTATTGGGACAGCCAATGTATATTTTTTTTTTTTGCCTTATTGCTCTCTCCACAGGGAAGTCAGTGGAGAATGAGAATATTTTCCTTATTCTAACAGAAAACACTAACACTAAAAAACCACTTTAATGCCCTAACAAGAAGAGCTATTTTTTCTGTTAGGTAAAATCACTAATCAATTCATGTTTAATGATTTAAGATAAAGTAATATTAAAGTATTTATAAATGTTAGAGTATCAGTCTACAGTGGTCCTTTGATCTCTATCCTCAAAACGTCATCAATTGTTTGAGGGAAGATTATGTCTAAGAGCTTTAAGAATAATGCTATGATATAAAGATTACCTTTGATATAAATAACCATTCATATGCTGTGATCAAGCCATCACTTATTGCCAAGGGAAACCACTTTAACACAGCAATTCTCCAGCCAATGAACAACATTGTTCATTGACTAACAAATTTGTACCTCTTTCCAGTCACAAACACCTCCCCCTATTGATAATTAAATCAGTAGTATTTAATATTGCTTTTTTTTTATCATATATGAATTTCATTTAAGATCCATGCCTAATTAAAACATCTAGCTCATGTTGTTAGGCAATTATAGTTTTCACTTTAAAAAAAAAACATTTATATATGTAGATAAATATGGTGGCTTCCACTACACCAGTAGCCGTATTAAATTCCCTCAACGTTGAAACATTTAGCCCGTAACGTAGGCCGCAGGAGTTGCGGCTATTAAATTAGACCTGTAAAGCAACCAGCCAATGACTTGTGGGGTACGGGCGAGGAAAGGCTACGGGACATGGATATTTAAACTGCGCGTCGACAAAACCTTTGATCTGTCAAGCCCCTTAACTGTTACATTCCAATCACGCTATTAAATTGCAACAAATTCACTGGCGTTCAAACCCGTAACCCGCAAAGGGAGCCAAGAAGCCAATGGGTTCTAGAAAGGACTAGCTAGTGGGTTGAAGTCCTATCCGTAGCACTGTAAATGCAAATATACACACACTACTGTACTCATAATAAAAGGGAAAGTGATGTTAGGTATTAGAATTAATGGCCCAACATTCTCAAGCTCGCAAATCTGCAATATAAAATACTTTATTTTATGTTTAATTTCCATGTTATATTGATCATGGCAATCAATGTGTTAATACATATAATGGAACTCAAATGGACTAGAGTATCATATTTACCAATTTATCAATATTGCATTATTTCTGGAATGTGGGCCTGATCGTAACTCGTAATTGAAGTTTGTAAGGCTTTGAAATCCCACCTCCATTTTTCAGTGATGTAATGATGACAATCTCTATTGCCATAGGCTCCATCTAAACCCGTAACTACGGTTTTGACTAATTGATCATGTTCACGGCCGCGGCGCATACAAAGTTTGAAAAACGGTTTACGGGTTCTTGTCTTACGCAAGTAACTCGCGGCATGTTCTAATTTAATAGCTCTGTAACAAAGGCAAATTTCAAGCTTGCAGCCCTTACGGGCTTGCGATGCCGACACAGGCTTCAAATTTAATAGGGCTGCATATCTACATATGTAAAAATGAATAAGGAGGTTTTTGCCATCATCAAAGCAGCATTTTGATTGTAGGACTTCAGTGGTCTTGTTAGGGGCCAGTGTACTTATTTTCCATGTGAAACCTTTTTTGTATTTCACCATAAAATGTAATTTACAAATACAGCTTACCTCATTAATTATGACTGCTGTACCCTTCTCCACCTCTCTCATTCTATTGAGCACTACTGTGTTTTTAATTATATTTTCTGGCAAAAGCTTTCATTTGCTGCTGCTTGCACATGTATTTTTTTATGTTAATTAGTAAGGGCCTCATTCTATTACCGGCCGTAAATCGGCCGTAAGGCTGCGATTCCTTGCGTGGGTTCTGTTAACTCGCGATTCTATTATACGGCCCCGCAAGGATCTCCTCTTACTGCCGGCCGCATATCTTGAAACCGGCCGTAAGCTCAGAAATCTAAAAACGCAAAAATAAATTCAAGCCTGCACTGTACAGCTCTGTAAATGCTAGGGATCATATTGGGGGACATGAGGATTAAAAGTAACCCACTCTCAAGCTTGCACATCAGCCCAAACCCGAGTTCAAATTAACTGTTTATTTTCCGGCTGCGGTGTGGGCGGGTCTGAGGTGCTCCAAGCCCTCTGGACTTTTTACATGGATATTTTACGGATATTAAAAAATATATATTTTACGGATTTGAGTATAGGGTAATTATGTGCTATTTTTGCTAACACCGAATATCACTTTATAGACTCTGCAAAGTGCAGGATGGCTTTATTTGAGCTATTTTATGTGCTTAATTGGTGCTAGCGGGACCTCTTTCCTGCAAGTAAGCTGCGGCTCGCTTTTAGCCTTGCAGACAGGGTTCCCGGAGCAATTGAATTGCAAATAGGAATTTCTTACGGCCGATTTCCTTGCGGCCGTTTAAGATCAAAGGATTTCCTCCGGCGCGAGCGGCCGCAAGAGATAGCAAGGCACCGGCCGCAAGCCTGCCGGAATCCCCGGCCGGAGGGGAATAGAATAGCCGAATAGCTTGCGGCCGGTCCTTGCGGCCCCGCAACGGCTGCGGCCGCTAATAGAATGAGGCCCTATGGGACTAAAAAATAGGTTTAACATAAAAAGTGCTTACACTTGCCCTATAATGATACAAACAATATCACTTTTCAAAATCACACAAAAACGGAATAAAATATCAGAAATATCTGTGAAAGAAAAAACATGATGTATTGAATGCAGTTGCTGTTTTGCTATTTTAAACAAAGATTTTCTTTGGGTCTCATAAAAGTGTATGTTATATATTGACTAGCTACTGTATATACTCGAGTATAAGCCGACCCGAGTATAAGCCGAGGCACCTATTTTACCACAAAATACTGGGAAAAATGAGTGACTTGAGTATAAGCCGAGGGTGGGAAATGTGCTGCCCCCTGTGTCCCTCTTGTGCCCTCTGTGTCCCCCTCTTGTGTGCCCTTTTCTTGTGTCTCCCCTCTCTCTCCCCTGTGTCTCTTCACCCCTCTCTCTTCCCTGTGTCTCTTCCCCCTTCCCTTATCACCCTCCTCAACCCCCCTCCTCATTCTCAACCTCCCTCCTCAACCCTCTCCTCAACACCCTCCTCATCCTCCCTCCTCATCCTCAACCTCCCTCCTCAACCCCCTCCTCATCCTCAACCCCCCTCCTCATCCTCAACCCCCCTCCTCATCCTCAACTCCCCTCCTCATCCTCAACCCTCTCCTCAACCTCAACCCCCTCCTCATCCTCAACATCCCTCCTCAACCTCCCTCATAAACCCCCTCCTCATCCTCAACCCCCTCCTCAACCTCAACCCCCATCCTCATCCTCAACCCCCCATCCTCAACCCCCTCCTCAACCTCCCTCCTCAACCTCAACCCCCCTCCTCAACCTCCCTCCTCATCCTCAACCCCCCTCCTCATTCTAACCCCCCCTCCAAATACCTCCCCCTCTCCCTTTCCCCTCACTTACATCCATGTGCAGCTTCTGCTCTGGCCTCCGCTCCTTCCGGCGTCTTGACCCGGTATATGCTAATGACATGACGTCACATGCGCGACACGACATTAGCATTGGCCGAGTCAAGACGCGGAAGGAGCGGAGGCCGGAGCAGAAGCTGCACATGGAGGTGAGGGGAAAGGGAGAGGGGGAGGTATTTGGAGGGGGGTTTAGAATGAGGAGGAGGGGTTTAGAATGAGGAGGGGGGCTTGAGGATGAGTAGGGGGGAGGGAAAGAGACACGGGGGGGTTAGAGAGACACAGGGGGTGGTTATAGAGACACAGGGGGTTAGAGAGACACGGGGGGGAGAGTGACTTGAGTATAACCCGAGGGGGCCCTTTTTAGCCTTAAAAAAAGGTCTGAAAAACTCTACTTATACTCGAGTATATACGGTAATTGCCTGTCAAAAGGGCATTAAAATGTAAATCCTGGCAATGCTGTTTGCCACACAATGTGAGCACCTTCGGGCCTCATTGTGAGCCCTGCGCTGAGCGCCTTCGGCACTCATTGCGAGCCTCTCCACCCACGTACTTTACAGGCCTTGCGAAGGCTTCGTCTCTCATTGTCTGTTTTGGCAAGCTGCAACTTTCCTGCTTCGGCGCTCATGGTGAGCCTCTCCCCTGTGTACTTTACAGGCCTTGCGATTGAGTACCTTCAGCCCTCATTGCAAGCCTCTCCCCCTCTCCCACTGTGTACTAATGCTGTTTGCCACACAATGTAATGCTGTGGCCCCTCTGAGCACCTTCGGCGCTCATCATGAGCCTCTCCTTCCATCTACTTTATGGGCCTTGGCGCTCATTGCAGGCGTTATCTAACCCGCAACTTTGGTGCTTTGCAATGATCACCTTCGGTGCTCATGGCGAGCCTCAACCCCCCATGTAGTGCCTTGGGTTAAATGTTAGTGGCTTGGGTTAAATGTTACTGGCTTGCGTTATGTGTTACTGCCTTCGGCTTCGTTTTCATCCTGTTATGTTTTTTCGAGCCCCCATTTTTTTTCTTCATTTTTCGGTCATGAAAAACGCCAAATATGCCTCAAATTAACTTGCAACCTCACTCACAGGCTCCCTGGCTCTCCCCCTATGCTGTATGTGAGTGTGTAAGTTAATTTGAGGCATATTTGGGGCATACATGTTTTTTTCTGGTCTTTCCAGTTCCGTGGTTCGGCCGTTAAATTCAGAATATACTGCAGTCCCACAACTGCGGGCTTCGGTTTGTGAGGCCCGCAGTTGCATCAACGTGCTTCGGTCCTAAGTCCTAGGGGCTTCATTGTGAGACCTACAATGAGCACCTGCGGCGCTCATTGCAGCCTAAGGGCTGCAATTATTTAACATTGCGTGACCAACATTGCAAACGTAACCAACATTTGTAAGATCCACAACTATATACAGTGAATATAAAAAGTCTACACACCCCTGTTAAAATGTCAGGTTTCTGTTCTGTAAAAAAAATGAGACAAAGATAAATCATTTCAGAAATTTTTCCACATTTAATGTGACCTATAAATTATAAAACTCAATTGAAAAACAAACTGAAATCTTTTAGGTAGAGGGAAGAAAAATATAAAAATAAAATAATATGGTTGCATAAGTATGCACACCCTTAAACTAATACTTTGTTGAAGCAACTTTTGATTTTATTACAGCACTCATGTATGAGTCTATCAGCATGGCACATTCTGACTTGGCAAGATTTGCCCACTCTTTGCAAAACACTCCAAATCTGTCATTACGAGGGCATCTCCTGTGCACAGCCCTCTTTATATCACCCCACAGATTTTCAATCGGATTCAGGTCTGGGCTCTAGCTGGGCCATTCCAAAACTTTAATCTTCTTCTGGTGAAGCCATTCCTTTGTTGATTTGGATGTATGCTCTGGGTCGTTGTCATGCTGAAAGATGAAGTTCCTCTTAATGTTCAGCTTTCTAGCAGAAGCCTGAAGGTTTTGTGCCAATATTGACTGGTATTTGGAACTGTTCATAATTCCCTCTTTCTTAACTAAGGCCCCAGTTCCAGCTAAAGAAAAACAGCCCCAAAGCATGATGCTGCCACCACCATGCTTCACTGTGGGTATGGTGTTCTTTTGGTGATGTGCAGTGTTGTTTTTGCACCAAACATATCTTTTAGAGTTATGGCCAAAAAGTTCAACCTTGGTTTCATCAGACCACCTTTTCCCACATGCTTTTGGGAGTCTTCAGATGTGTTTTTGCAAAATGTAGCCTGGCTTGGATGTTTTTCTTCGTAAGAAAAGGCTTTCGTCTTGCCACTCTACCCCATAGCCCAGACATATGAAGAATACGGGAGATTGTTGTCACATGTACCACACAGCCAGTACTTGCCAGATTGTTGCCACATGTACCACACAGCCAGTACTTGCCTTTAATGTTGCTGTAGGCCTCTTGGTAGCCTCCCAGACCAGTTTTCTTCTCGTCTTTTCATCAATTTTGGAGGGAGCTCCAGTTCTTGGTAATGTCACTGTTGTGCCATATTTTCTCCACTTGATGATGACTGTCTTCACTGTGTTCCATGGTTTATCTAATGCCTTGGAAATTCTTTTGTACCCTTCTCCTGACTGAGTTGAAGGCACTTTAATTCTGTCTATGGAGCATTTTCAGTTTTGTCACTTGAAGGACCCTATTCCTTTGAATCAATTGCAAAACTAGTAAAATGTACTGCTAGAGAAAGGGGTTTAATGAAAAAAGATAAGATAGTGGTGGTGGGGGGGCACTCTAAGAGCACAAGAAAGTGATAGCGGTTGGGACTGAATATGGACTGGACATGATTTCAAGCTTTTGACAATGGAATAAGGAGGGGATCACAAACTGTCTGCTATGCTGTTCACTAATATTCTTGTGAAAAATCTCACGATAGGAACCTCTAATGATCTTTGAACTGTCAGCAGCATGTCCCAATAACACATTATTTTTAAAAAAATCTATATTACTATGGAACCTTGTTCTAACCTGGAACGAATCCCACTCAATATTTTTTCCAGTCCTTTTGCATTTATGTTCTACCAGTTCCAAAGTTCCTCTGAGTTGCTCTTTTACAGTCAATTAAGGGGAACTGAAAAAATTACATGAACATTTTGTTGCACTTGTGGGTAAGGCCTGGACAACTACCTATTTAAAAGTGCCTTGCATGATCCCAGATTTTTTTTAATACCCAGATGTAACATTAGTCTTTCTGATATTAGTGATTATCTGCTAAAGCATAAAATGGTGTTTGCGTTTGAGCTTAGCCACTAAGCCTTACTAAAATTACTATAAGGCACTATTTGCAGCTCATTTCCTATTCATTGTGAGTAATTTCAAGCACATGTATGCAAATCATCCCTGTCTCTGGATTAACAGATGTATTAGTATAATATTAGACGTGTATACATATTACATAATGTAGAACTGTGGGTTAACTTAGTACCATATTTGTGAGTAAACCATTCATTATACTTAACCGTATTTACAAGTACTGTAGAATATAATGTACCATATATTAAACTAAGATAATACGGTCCTGTTATTATTGTATAACAAGATGCTTACAAGCAAACAGTGATGGTCTTGAAGGATCAGGTGAGGGTTTGATTCCTTCACATTGCGATCACCTTGCACTTTAGTGAGTCCTTGATATTTTGTGGTTTAGTGGTGTAAAATGTTTTGTGCATTTCCTGATTGAGACTGATGCTTTTATTTTGTCACTACTATTGTGGACAAATCCTATTAAAGCATTACAAATACAGGTTCTCAATCTCAAATTTATAAATTATTTTCCAGACATAACTCAGAGTAGGGAGTACAAAAATGTTCTTTTGACCTGATTTTCAACCTTATTAAATTGCGATTCGGCCAATTGAAAATGGCTCTATATAAGCATATAGCATAGGTTTTTTTACATAAGTTTGTAGTTAGTGAACTTATATCCAAAAGCAAGGTCTTCACTAACTAAAAACTTCTGTAAAAAAATATGCTATGTGCTTATATAGAACCCTATTAAATTGTCCGAATCGCTATTTAATAAGGCTGTTTATCTGGAAGTTAAATATAAAAACAACCTTGCACAGTTTATCATCATACAGGAAGGAATGCACGTTCCACGCCGAGGGGAATATTCACAGAACACATTGATAAATGTAGACATCAGTCTGTGTTGTTCCAAATTCATGATTGAATGGTCTGCAATAAATCACTGATGTTGTATAGTTTTGTTATAAACTTTTTCAGTAACTTAAATAATCGTGGAATTAGCTCTGAATTAGCGTTTTTAGAAACATCACTTCGAGCATGTATTCATGTCTTCAGTGTACACTTCTGATATCCTATGCTCATCTGTGATTATTATAATATTATATGCTCCCAAGATACATATGGATCTTTGTTATCACCATATATTTGTCAAAGAGATAATAATTTTAATTTAGTTTGATATTTTATTTTTTTAATTTACATTCTACAAATTTTCACAGCTGCATGTATAATTTCAAATATACAACATATTATAGGGGTAGTAGTGTTATAAAGGCTATAAGCTTTATTTCAGTGTCCTTGATATTTTCAAGAATTCTCATCTTTATGAAAATGTTATTTCATGTATTCATTCATAAGTGGGATAATTTGTTCTTTTACAGTTATTGAAAAATGTTCATTGACATAATTGCATTTTGCAAACAATTTTATTCCATTAAGTTTGCTATGTTATGTTTTACATTTTAAAGTATGTATATAATTTTCCAAATAGCACCGCTTATCATGGTATAAAGGCATTTCAGGCTAATGTATTGTGATTAGTTCACTGAAAAAAGTAATTTAACATAATGCAATATAAAAATTTGGATCCTCTAAAATCAACTCCCTGCTTTAACATTTCATTGAAGTGAACTGTAAAGTATATATGATAATTACCCGCACAGGAGGATATCATTAATTAGCCTAGTTAAAACATTTGTGTAAAACAAACAAACTGCTTAAGGAATATTTTTTTTCATAATAACCCATTTTAAAGATCTATACAATTGCTACTGATGTGTTATGCAGTATTGCAATCTGAGAGAAGGACCGCTTCAGGAACACGCTTAAACATTAATGGAGTTTGTATAGCATAAGTTGTATTCCCAACACCTACAAGCTGTCCAAGGCTTCTATTTAATTGTCCAAATTGCAGTTACTGGAGCTCGTAATGGAGTCCGTAAAGTTACAGATATTTAATTGACTACATTTTGTAACAATCCATTTGCGAGTTATAGGCACAAAATCACTGCGGTTGTCAAAAACTTAACTCCGTCCTATCTCCTCCTTTGATGTTTCAAGCTCACAAATGTTAGCAGTGCTAAAGATGCAAAATCTATATTTAATTACAACAATTCAACAAGCCCGCAATTGCCTTCAAACCTGTAAAAGGCAAATGTATTAAAACATCCTATGAGTACAAGATAGGACTCACAAGTGGGTTAAACACCTGTTTGTAACACTGTAAATGAAAGTATAAACACACTACTGTATTTTAAAATACTAGGAGCCTCATTCTATTAGCGGCCGCAGCCGTTGCGGGGCCGCAAGGACCGGCCGCAAGCTATTCGGCTATTCTATTCCCTTACGGCCGGAGGCTCCGGCAGGCTTGCGGCCGGTGCCTTGCTATCTCTTGCGGCCGCTCGTGCCAGAGGAAAGCCTTTGATCTAAAACGGCCGCAAGAGTTTCGGCCGTAAGAAATTCCTATTTGCAATTCAATTGCTCCGGGAAACCTCTCTGCAAGGCTTAAAGCGAGCCGCAGCTTACTTGCAGGAAAGAGGTCCCGCTAGCACCAATTAAGCACATAAAATAGCTCAAATAAAGCCATCCTGCACTTTGAGAAGACTATAAAGGGATTTTAGGTGTTAGAAAAAATAGCACATAATTATCCTATACTCAAATCCGTAAAATATTTTATTTTTAATATCCGTAAAATATCCATGTAAAAAGTCCAGAGTGCTTGGAGCACCTCAGACCTGCCCACGCCGCAGCCGGAAAATAAACAGTTAATTTGAACTCGGGTTTGGGCTGATGTGCAAGCTTGAGAGTGGGTTACTTTTAATCCTCATGTCCCCCAATATGATCCCTAGCATTTACAGAGCTGTACAGTGCAGGCTTGAATTTATTTTTGCGTTTTTAGATTTCACAGCTTACGTCCGGTTTCAAGATATGCGGCCGGCCGTAAGAGGAGATCCTTGCGGGGCCGTATAATAGAATCGCGAGTTAACAGAACCCCCGCAAGGAATCGCAGCCTTACGGCCGATTTACGGCCGGTAATAGAATGAGGCCCTAGGAAAGCAATGGAAGGCATCAGAATTAATTGCACAACAGTCTCAAGCTCGCAAATCTGCAGTAAAAAATATTATTATTTTTTACATTTTATTTCCATGTTATATTGATCCCAGGAATCAAGGAGTTACTACATATCAGGCCACCCACATGGACTAGAACAGATAATCTATACATTTTTATTGATTTCTACATTTCTGGATTGCAAATCCGATAAACTCCATGTTTTACTGACGTCATGATGACGGTCTCATTTACTAATGGCTGTGTCTAATTTGTAACTTACAGGCTTGATTAATTGATCATGATCATGCCCTGAAATGCTACATACGGGTTCATGGTTTGCGTGTGGGACCTGTAAGCCTGTACTTGCGGGCTTTAGATATTATATACATCTGTAACTGAAGCAAATTTCTAACCCGCAGACTATGGGCTGTATGAAGGTAATTACGGACTTGGAATTAAATTGGGCCCAAGTCTGTAAACTGAAACTCATTACAATAAGGTTACGGAAGAAGCATTACCACTAATATTTTAAAAAATGAGGGACAGCATTTATACTAGTATTTTGAAACCTGTGGTTTGCATTGAAGACACTATTAGGACTTTTGAATGGGCATATTACTTGTGTACTGTATCCAAAATCACACCAAACTGAACACTATATCTCTGTCAGTTTCTTATTTAATATAGTTTAGGATGACAATAAGCCGTAAGCTCCACAGAGTTGGGCTTTATGGCAGAGTGGCCAGAAAAAGGCCATTACTTTCAGCAAAAAAACAAAATGGCACGTTTTGAGTTTGCGAAAAGGCATGTGGGAGACTCCCAAAATGTATGGAGGAAGGTGCTTTGGTCTGATAAGACTAAAATTTAACTTTTCAACCATCAAAGAAAACGCTATGTCTGGTGCAAACCCAACACATCAAATCATCCAAAGAACACCATCATCATGTTTTTCAGTAGCCGGGACTGGGAAGCTGGTCACAGTTGAGGGAAAGATGGATGGTGCTAAATACAGGGATATTCGTGAGCAAAACCTGTACCAATCTGTGCATGATTTGAGGCTAGGATGGAGGTTCCCCTTCCAGCAGGACAATGACCCCAAACACACTGCTAAAGCAACACTTGAGTGGATTAAGTGGAAACATGTAAATGTGTTGGAATGGCCTAGGTAAAACCCAGAAATCAATCCAATAGAAATTCTGTGGTCAGACTTAAAGATTGCTGTTCACAAGTGCAAACCATCCAACTTGAAGGAGCTGGAGCAGATTTGCAAGGAGTAATGGGCAAAAATCTTAGTGGTAAGATGTGGCAAGCTCATAGAGACTTATCCAAAGCGACTTGCCGCAAACGGTGGCTCTACAAAGTATTGACTTTAGGGGTGAATAGTTATGCACATTGACTTTTTCTGTTATTTTGTTGTTTGCTTCCCAATAAAAAAAAACATCTTTAAAGTTGTGGGCATGTTCTGTAAATTAAATGATACAAATCCTCAAACAATCCATGTTAATTCCGGGTTGTGAGGCAACAAAACACAAAAAATGCCAAGGGGAGTGAATACTTTTGCAAGGCACTGTATGTTCCAATACTCTGCTGACATAAAACATAATAGGCATATCATGACTATTATCGCTGCCGAAGATACATATCTGCACTATTCAGTCTACACTAATAAATAATCAACAAGTACAACTTGTGCACAGCTAGACCTTTATGGACTAAATTTCCACTTTCTATACTCAGCGAAAGATACAATATACTGTGCAAATTGCATTTAATTTTTTGAATGTGAACCAGTCCATTGACTCTTCAATCTACTCTCGTCATGGTTTCTTTTTATATATGACTTTTTCATTTCTATTACCTTTCCTTTTTTATTTTACATTGTGTGACCGTTTTATAGTTCTTGTTATTTAACGTGTACTGCTATTTGTAGTTCAATTCTCATCATACCATCAACTCATCAATAAGCTTTTAGTACAGAGAATTCTAAAACCTCATTGTGACCTTGAATATTTAAAGAAAATGAGACTGCATAAAATTCGGAATCCTGCTTTCTTGTGAAAAGTGATGTCAAATATTCAACACACTATACTGTTAAATTTGCTGGTTATTGATGATCTGGAGAGAATACTTTCTGAAAAAAAGACTATTGTAAGGCTGAAATAAAATCTGCAGTATCTTTCTAAGCTTGTTCAACTTTTTGATTGCATGGCTTTCAAGTAATATATCTGCAAAATAAACCATGAAGAACTACAAGAAAATTAACATAGTTAACAAAATATCATGCAAATTTAGGTCTATTCTTCCAACCAAATTCTATACTGTGTGATTTATATGAGCTATTCAGATAAGCCATCACTGCCCTAACAAAACAGGGCTAAAGTTGAATTTTAGGACCATCACTCTTTTATTATTCAAACTGAGAACTTATTTCATTAGTTTTCATTAGAGGTTTTTTTAACTGTATCTTTGAAATCTTTTCAATACATCAGACCATTTGGTTTTAGTGTACCTGTGGCTTAGTGCATATAAACATGCAATTGCGTAAAATAAGTAAAATAAGATGAAAACAGATGCATAACAAGCAGAGAGAGACAATTTTAGTTACAAACTTTGTCTTGATACTATCTTAAGGTTCTCATTTGTTGCAATTATAAAGTCATTTGCTTGCATATATAAACTACTGGTAACTGTTTAATTTCATAAAAGTGCAACTACAATCTAAATTGGTGGCTAATAGTTGGGAATTTATTGTCTTTCTGTTATAAATTGTGAGCCATGAATAAGGGCAAATGCTAATAGGATGTAATCTTTGGAAACCTTTAGTCTTACTCGGAGGAAGTGTGTAAAACTAATATTCCCTAATTCGGTCAAGATATAATATTAAAACATCCTCATTTATAGGGACAATACACAATTAGGACATTAGCCTCATAACTTATGCCTTGTCTGGATTAAGTTCCCCAGTGGAAAAACACAAAGAGATTTATCTTTGTTGTTTTTAATAATGATTTTAAAAATGTTAAGTGCTGTTGTCCTATGATAAATTCAATAAAAGATTTTCTTATGTTTCCCATCTCCTTTGGTAGTTTGTACAGAGATAGGTGTTATGTACCCCCGGAGAAGGATTTCTTCCCAATTTTGAATATACTATAAAAAGCAGAAACTAAAACATAACAATTATTGTGCTGAGATAAATCATTCTATGTCACCCTTATGGTTTATAGATCTTAGAAGCTGCAACTCTTGCAATAAGTGAACAGTTGTTTAACAAAACATTACCATGGTGGAAATATAATTTGGATATGACTTCCCAGGATTCTGAATGATAATATTACATTTCTTGCTTTATGTAAGAATGTGAATTGTTAAAACAATTTTGTATTTTAATTCTTGGATATTGTTTTTCTTTTGTAGGTTTTGCATTTTATTACTACAAGAAAGCAGAAGTCAGTATATAGTGGCAGATACCATTTGACGGCCCTGGTAAAATATACTCTTGCATGATGCACACAGCTTTGACAACAACATAAGTTCTGTGATGATGGAGGAATAAATGTTGTAAAAATAAAAAATCTAGAGAGAGAATCTAACAAATATAAAATGTAAAGATCAGTAAAATAAAAGCTAAAAATATACTAGTTTTGTGGACCTGCAATTTATGGTGTATATGAATTGAATGTTGGTTTGAAAACTAAATAACCACAAGTTACATCAGCGAACAATACATTTCAGTAACTATAGTTGCACAACCAACAGTACCAAGCTCTAAACTTAAAATATTTTTGCAGGACAACTGTGTGGTATTAACCTCTATGCCCATGACCTCTCCAGAAAAGAGAAAGCAGTTTACTCCAAGGGACTTGCTTTCGGATCACCCAAGGAATTTGACAGAATCCAATAATGTTGTGAAATGGAAGAATACTTCACAGCCTGCAAATATTTATTGCAAGTGCAATTGTCTGGACAAAACTCGTATGTCACCTTAGCAACACAATCAGCCATCATTATGTTGGACTAAACCTTTTGTTCATTGCTTACATTGACACCTTTTCAAAAAATATTAATTTATCACATTCGCTGTCAACCCCATGGCAATCCTACATAAAACCTTATACTACCAGAAAGAAAAGTGAAAAGACCACTGAAGAAACATCCACAGATCACTACGAAACATGCTGACAAAGAAAGTGATATAGTGATTATGGAGGCAGAAACACAATTCTGAGACACCACTTACTATGAAAAATTGGTCAAGCTTCAGGAATTGACAATATTTTATACTAATATGTATAAACCTGGAAATTTTAATATTTGGGGAAACGTCCCTTAATAATAACATTTTTCACCCAGCTCTGCCAACAATCAGCAGAATTTGCCAGTTCTTCATAAAAAATAATACCCAGATATCTGTTCACTCATTCCTGATCACACAAATAGACTGTCATTCTCCTTGTTCCTGCTACTTTTCTTTTTTCTTACTTGTTCATCAGCTGTACCCCCCCACAAATTGTCTGGAATAAAAAATAAGGCTTGTTTTCTTATTTACAATGCACATAGTAATGTTTCAATCTCACCCCTCTACCTACATTTCTAAATAATCCACCATACATCTTCTCAGCTCTTTTGCTGACCAGTATCTTACTTCTGCTCTCATATCCTCTTCTCTGTTTTCCCATACAAGACTTTAACTGCACTATATATACTCAACACAGCAACAGACACTAACTAGCATCCTTATTAAACTGCGATTCAGCCATAGGGCTCTATATAAGCACAGAGCATATTTTTTTACAGAAGTTTTTAGTTAGTGAACTTCTAAACAAAAGCAAGGTCTTCACTAACTAAAAACTTCTGTAAAAAAATATGCTATGTGCTTAAATAGAGCAATATTCAATTGGCCAAATCGTAGTTTAATAAGGCTGTAGGTACTTGACTGCATCTGATTTACTCAGACAAGTAAAGTGTGTTATATCCTGTGTGCAGTGATTTGGTGCAGGTGAGAGGGGAGTGTTTTGCCTGGGTTAAACTTGCATATACAATAAGCTTGGGCCTAGTGTGTGACTGCATCTGATTTACTCAGACAAGTAAAGTATGTTATTTCCTGTGTGCAGTGATGTGGTACAGGTGAGAGGGGAGTGTTTTTACCTGGGTTAAAATTGCAAATACGTTTGGACCTTGTGTGTGACTGTTTACAGGAGGGAGTTCAAAGAAAGGGTCAAATTGTAGTATTTTTTTTTTTTTTGTAATTATGAGTCAGTCCAGTGGCGACCTCACTCAGTGTACATACTGTCATATGTATGCACTACTGGAACAGATGATCCAGGATCCATTCCTATGGGACAGGTGTGAGCATGTGGCCTCTCTGGAAGCTCAGATTGGAGAACTGGAGAGGAGAATTGCAGCACTTAGTGATATTGCTCCACTGAAAAGGGGGTTGGTGCTCAGAGTATTTTCTGAGATACTACCAGTGCCACGTGCTAGCCCAGGGAGACAGAAGGAGCTTAGGGAGGTTAATGTGTGGCTAAAGATGTGGTGCACTAAGAAGGGTTTGGGGTTTTTAGAGCACTGGGCTGACTTCTCACCTGGGTACAATGTCTATAGCAGCGATGGATTGCACCTTAGTGACGAGGGAGCTTTTGTGCTAGGTGAAAGGATGGTATAACGGCTGGGGAAGTTTTTAAACTAATAGGTTGGGGAGAGGGACTAGATAGAAGTAATGGGGTAGAAAGTGTAGAGAGGATAAGGGATGAATTAACTACTCATGGGGGAGGAGATGGGGGAGGGTTAGTATAGTCAATAGGGATGTATTACTAAGTAATTCAAGTACAGAGGCAGGCACCTCAAAACTACAAACTCATAACATAAGATGTATGCTTACTAATGCCAGAAGCTTGCCAGGAAAATGGGAGAGATAGAATTATTGGCAATTAACAAAAAAATGGGCAAGTTCTAAAAATGGGAGATTATAACTACCCTGAAATAAACTGGATGAATGAGACCAGCAGTACGGGCAAAGGGAACAGGTTCCTGAGTACACTCAGAGATCATTATCTGTCCCACGTTTTACAAGAGCCTACTAGAAATGAAGCTATCTTGGATTTAGTCATCACAAATAATATTGATATGGTATCAAATGTTGAAATAGGGCAACCTTTGGGAAACAGTGATCACAACACAGTCTCATTTGAGATTGAATTAAAAAAACAAAATTGTAAGGGGCCAACAAAAACTCTTAATTTTAAAAGGGCAGATTTTAGCTGTCTAAGGGCAGCAATACAAAGTATAGACCAGGACAGAGAACTGATAGGTAAAAACACTGAACATAAATGGACAACGTTTAAATCCTTACTAAATATATATATACACATCGGCATATACCGTGTGGGAATAAAAGTAAAAGGAGTAAATCACAACCCATGTGGCCTAACAATGATTTAAAGATCAAGATACGGAGTAAAAAACAGGCATTTAAATTATACAAAAACGTGGGGACAGAGACTGCTTTACGGGAGTACAAGGAAATCAACAAGGCTTGCAAAAGGGCTATCAGACTGGCTAAAATAGAAAATGAAAAATTAGTTGCAAAAGAGAGTACGACCAACCCTAAAATATTTTTTAAGTATGTAAATGGGAAGAAGGCCAGGAAGGAATCCATAGGAGCATTACAATGTGAAACAGGCCATCTGACAATTAGTGACCAGGAAAAGGCAGATGAGCTAAATAGGTTATTTTCTTCGGTATACACAAGGGAGGTACCAGTGGATGGGTCACTGCACCATAATGGGGCTACACTACCTTCACCAAATAACTGGTTAACGCAGGAAGAAATCCAAAAGAGGTTGGAAAAAATAAATGTCAATAAAGCCCCGGGTCCTGATGGAATACATCCAATGGTACTGAGGGAACTGTGTTCTGTAATAGCCAAACCATTATATCTAATTTTTCAAGATTCACTCAACACAGGGTCACTACCAGAAGACTGGAGAAAAGTGGAGATTATACCTATATTTAAGAAGGGGGCAAGAGCAAATCCGGGGAATTATAGACCTGTAAGCTTCACTTCTGTAATGTGAAAGCTTTCAGAAGGGTTAATAAGGGATAATATACAAGAGAATGTCTATTCAAACAGCATTATAAGTAGGAGCCAACTTGGATTTAAAAGGGATAGGTTGCGTCAAACAAACCTAATTAGTTTCTAGGAACCTGGATCAAGGCAACTCAGTGGATGTAGTCTTTTTGGATTTTGCGAAGGCTTTTGATACAGTGCCACATGGAAGACTACAGTGCAAACTAAGGGATACAGGAATTGCAGTAATGGATTGAGAGCTGGCTAAAAGACAGGAAATAAAGGGTTGTTGTAAATGGAACATACTTGGATTGGACTAATGTGGTAAGTGGGGTTCCCGAGGGCTCAGTATTAGGTCCTCTCCTTTTTAACATATTTACTAATGACTTAGAAGTAGGATTGGAAAGTAGTGTCTCCATTTTTGCTGAGGACACAAAGTTGTGCAAGGTAATTAAATAAGAAAATGACGTACTTTCCCTCCAAAGGGATTTGCATAAATTAGAGAAGGCAGATGAGATTTAATACGAATAAATGTAAGGTTATGCATATGGGAAGGAAAAATAACCATGGAACCTATAAACTTAATGAAGCAAATCTAGGGGTATCTGATTGAAAGGGATTTGGGAGTGCTTCTGGACAACCACCTATGTAACAGTTCTCAATGCCAAGCAGCAGCTGCAAAGGCAAATAAACTATTAGCATGTATTGAGAAGGGTATAGAAGCAAGGGAGGCAGATATAACTCTGCCACTATACAAATCCCTAGTATGTACAGTTTTGGGCACCAATTCATAAATAGGACATTTTAGAACTGGAAAAAGTACATAGGAGGGCAACAAAACTAATAAGGGGAATGAAGGGGCTAAGTTATGAAGAAAGACTAACCAAATTAACCGTATTTTCTCTAGAAAAAAGGCGTCTAAGAGGGCATATGATTACCCTATATAAATACATCCAGTGTAAGTATAAAAATGTATCAAGGAAGCTTTTTGTGCCAAGAGGTTTTCAACTGACAAGAGGACATCCTTTGAGGTTAGAACTAAAAAGATTCCACCTTAAAGAAAGAAAGGGTTTCTTCACAGTAAGGGTGGGTATTCTGTGGAATTCTCTACCAAGGGAGGTGGTGACAGCGGATTCAATAGATAACTTTAAAAAGGGATTGTATATATTTTTAATTAAAAAGGGCATTCAGGGTTATCCTGGTTAATAAGAGAGGGAGTATTGATCCAGGGAGAAATTTGATCGCCAGTATCTGGGGTCAGGAGGTAATTCATTTTTTTCCCTTTTGAGTCAATTGGCAAAGTTTCCCTGGAGTTTTTTTGTTTGCCTTCCTCTGGATCAATTAACAGCTAATCCGCATATTGCAGATCAGAGGAGATCTTAAAAGGTTGAACTTGATGGGCTAAAAGTTTTTTCCAACCTCAATTACTATGTAACTATTTAACTCAATTACCATGTACACGAAGATAGAGTAAATAATACACATACAGCCATGAATTCTACTACCAACAAACCTATCAAGCCAAAGAAATACTTTTGCTGAAAACCACACAGAACATACAGGAAAATGAAAGCTGTCAAATGTCCAACTGTCACAAGCAGAGACATCTGTTTTCTCTAAATAGTTGTATTTTTGTCCAAACAGAAAAGTTGATAAGATACAAAAAAACTTGAACATTAAAAAAATGTTCAGGAGGCTGAGACTGGCATCATATTTCCACAAAAAGGAACATACAACAACATCATTGTATTATAACAACAAGAAAATCCACCACCTGAAAGCTGCATCCATTGTAACAACACAACAGAAAAGAGACTTACATAGTACTACCATTACATAGACGATCTGTTCATCACATGGACAGAACTTTAACAGTTCAATACTTTCCACCCATCTATAAAACGTAAAATTGATTTATCTGCAGAATAGGTGAAATTTCTGGACACTAACATATGCATCACAAATGGTACACTTTACTGATATGTATACCCACAGATGGATGCAGCTACCTTCACAGCTCCCATTTCTATCCCTCTCACACTAAGTAAGCTATCATCTTTAGCCAAAGCATTAGAAACCACCACATATGCAACAATGGGGACCTTGACAAACACTTAAAAACACTCAATTTGTCTGACAGAAGGGTTACAAACTCATCACCCAGAAAATAACCACTGCTATTAAAATACACTGTGAACACAACTTTTAAAGTACAAAATAAAATAAACTACTTCACATACATGTCTAGTGACCCCAGTGATCCTATACCATCCATTTTAGAGACACTACAGACAATAATCAAAGATTTACAACCACTTCTAACCGAGCAAACACAATTAATAAATATATGCACAATGAAAACAGTTCTTGTAACCCAGTCAACATTTCTTGTGATTCTGCCTCAATCTTTCTCATGTTTTTGTTTTGTTTGTTTCACTAAAGCAGGCTTAGCAGGATATATTCATGTATATATTTATGTGTACATAGTATGTGTGTTAGTTTCCTATACTAGATTTGATAAAGGGAGGTCAAACCTCTCAAAAGCTTGTCACTAATAATATTTCTGTCCATTAAAAAAGTATCACTATATACTTCAATACTCATTATTCATCTCTCTCTCTCTCTCTCTCTCTCTCTCTCTAAATAAATATATATATATATATATATATATATATATATATATATATATATATATATATATATATATATATATATATATATTGTGACAGAGTGCCCCCTAGAGGTCCATGTGGAGGCACAGTGGTGTTCAAAACAGCAAGAAGAGAGTGGTTTAATTTAACAAGAAGGACTTGTTTTTTAGCGCTACAGGGACTAGTGATGTCTCATTTGTATATGGTCTCTTGATTAACTGATAATGGGCAAAATATTTTCAGAGTAATAAATCACAACTTTTAAACATATAACTTATATCTGAAATTATTCTTCACTGTGGAATTTTCCTTTTCCGACTTGCATCTTTCAGTTTCTCAACATGGTGTGTCTTTGTAAAGTATTCAGATTTCTGTTAGTCCTAATGAAACCCTTTGAATGTAACTGTCACATTGCCTTTGTAGTAAATGAAACTCCTGAATTCCTTCCCAATCTGGAACACGAATGACAGAAACTAAAATGGAAGCGTCCACAAAATTATAGTTGCAAATAATTGGTAATAAATTTAATGTGTTGTTGCTGTTGCTGTTATTTTGCCCATTATGATTGGTACTTCTTCCCAAGAGTATGTTTTAAAGTTAAGACTACAGTGGTCTTTGGAAGACTAACAAATTGTAGCATAAACTATAAACAATTTTATGCATAGGAGTCACTGACATCAATTGTAAGCTTAGTTGTTGATATCCTTTGAAATTTGGGAAAAAGTCTAAGGGTGAATGGCAATAAAGTGGACGATTGCAAAAAGTCTTATAGGAGTAATTACTGTATGTAGAGGTGACAGGGAAGGAAGCTAAAGGTAATGGCACAAGTTAAGGGGTAACAATGAACATTAAGAGATAGGGAAAGAATTGGACTAATATCAATCCCATGTTGCTATATTATAAACCTATTATAACCTAACTCAAACAATTTCCATAATGCTCTACTTACCTATATCCTGCACCTCCACATTTAGAATTATGCAAAATAATAATCATCATAATAATAACATATTGAGTTTTTCTCTAAGACCATCATGGTGAGAGAGTTCCACAGGACTAGAGCTGCATGACTAAAAACGCTAGTCACAAATGATGATAAGGGAACTCTTGGTACATTTAAAGGACAACTTAATTCAGTACAATTTGGATCACATCACAGTAAAAATCTCCTAAATGCATGTTGAAATATTTTTAGAATTTTTGAAATACATGCATTCTTCACTACGAAATCAAATAATTAAAACTGCTTTACATGATTCACTGACTGTCCCCAGCCAGACACATGCTGCACCTCTGTTTGGTGAGCAAATGAAAAACAGAGGTTAACCCTCACCTCATCTACCTGTGCAGAGTATGAGATGCTGAAATCACCTAAATAAGTCAGTGATAGGTTAAACATTCACTGCATTTATCAAGTAACACAGATTTGAATACTCCAATGCATAACACTAAATTATAACCCAATAAAGAAAAAAATTGAAGAATTTGTCATGATATTTATTATAGTGACTTAAAAACACTGAATTAAAAACACAATTAAAAAGACTATATTTGATGGGCAGCTCATTTTGGTCTCATACACAAGCAATTCAGAGTTAGGTGAAATAATTTCAAATGGCTGAGAAGGCTTTGAGAAGGAACACAGAACTGTCTCATAAAGATAAAACATATACATGATGTTTCAAGCCAGTAAATAATACAATTGCAAATCGCTATTCAGTTGTTACAATTCCTCAAGCCCATAAATGTTTTCACTCCTGTAAATGGCAAATGAAGAAGAAAAAACTATGAATACGAGATAGGACTCGCAAGGGGGTTAAACACCTGATCGTAGCACTTTAAAAGACGGCGAAAGAGATGAAATACATTAGCATTAACTGCACAACAGTCTCAAGCTTGCAAAACTTTAATAAAAAAATAAATAAATTATGTTTTATTTTCATGTTATATTGATCCCAGGAATGAAACAGTTAATACATATCAGGCCACCTACATGGACTAGAACGTTTCCTTCATTCATTTTTATTATTTTGTACATTGCTGGATTGCGAGTCCGATGGCATATCGAACTTCTAAATGCTAATTGATTGATGTTTAACCGCCTTGTTTTAATGATGTCATGATGACAGTCTCATTTACTATTGGCTGTTTCTAAATTGGTAGTTATGGCCTTGCTTAACTGATCATGCTCTGAAATGCTACATCCGATTGCATGGTTTACGTTTTGGGCTTTCGGCCAGGTAGTTGCAGGTTTCTTCAATTGAATAGCTCTGTAACTGTTGTAAATTGCAAGCCCCCCGCAGACTTACCGCCGGTATGAAGTCAACTGTGGGCTTGCAATTGAATAAGGCCCTAGGTCTCCAGTTGAGTGGCAACAACTTTCTCAATGACTTTCCATAAAAATAGAAGGTTTGAATTAGGCCTGTAGTTAGAAATGCAATCTGGGTTCAAAGAAGGCATTTTTTAAGAGAGGTCTGAGTACTTCCTTTAGTGGCGTTATAAAAAATCCCTTTAGAGGTGTATACTTCAAGGATATAACACATATGTATAGACATGTTGGCCATAATGTTTCCTGACAAAAGTATTTCTGTGGTCAGCTTCCCAATAGTGGAACTGCTGCATGTTACAGTAGCCACTTATTAACTAGGCAAATAAACATATTTTCTCTCAACTAAATTATCTTCATTTTTTGTAACTGTGTATGCCACATGGACAATACATACTGTAACTCTAATTGCATTTTCCTGTTCCTTTCTTCCTGAAATAAAATAAGACAAAATACATTGCTCTGGGACCTGTAGATTTACATTGATGCAATATGAAACACAACTAACAACTTCTTATTAATCTTTTGTAGAATATTCAGTTCCAACCCAGACATTTCTAAGAGCTCGATTCTTCACACACCTTTCCACGAATATATCAGGTCACATGGTTCTTTGTCTTTTTTCCATTTTTAAGCCTTTCAGCATTCACTCTATGTGACCGCTTGCATTAGACTGAAAAAACTTGATCTATTCTATTTTACTCACTGCTATCTTTATTGCTGTAGGTGTATATCCTTTTCTCTCCAATCCATGGTGTCTTCTCTGTCCAGTTCAATCATCTCAAAGCTCGGCTTTCTGAGCTCATCTGTCACTTTTGCTCTAGAGCCTGAAGGATCTGTTCAGTAAATCTACCGCTGGGGATTCATCAAAGTTTACTTCAGTTTTGCACTAGGGCAAAAAAAAAATGACTGCTAAATTAAAGGACTATTTCATATTTATGTGTTAAAGGTTTTTCATTTCCTTTAATAATATTTTTTAATAAAAATATTTACAGCTCATGTAATCATATTTTATTGTCTCCTGTATTTTAAATATTCTACTTTTTATTTTACATGCTTTTTTTCTGTTTTTGGAATTAACTGTTTTTGGTACTGGATGCTGAATTACAAGAAATATTTACAACATTGAATTGGTCATAATATAAAAAATATTAATATGTTAGTAATTGAATGTAGCTTTTCCACAACTTTAAAATATGACTATGCAATATAGATAGATTGCAGAATACTTATGTGGAAAAATAAAAGAAGTCTTGGATGCAACAAACACAATAAAATAAAATTGATCTCAATGCCTATACCTTATGTCACATTAAAGATGTTTCAAGAAATACAAAGCTTTCTAGCAGGAGTAAAAGCCAATTGAAAAATGAATTTACAGCAGAAAAAGGACATATACTACTCTATAGAACATCACCTATAATACATTGTCCATATTCACCAAAGGTGCATAAACCAGTGGTCTGAGATCTCCATTGAGGTGGTCCATGGTTCAACTGGGAAACAAAAACAAATTATGAAAACATTAAAAATATTAATACAATTCATAAAATTGGAGAGCATAAGTCCCTAGTAGGCAGACAATTCATTAGGGGATTCAAGAAGACCCTTATCAATATTCTGGTGGTCTGCAGGGCTGGATCGACCTTTTTGGAGCACCTGGGCAGTGAAGTGGAGGAGCCCCTGCGAGTGAGTACGCAAGGTATGCACGGACCAATTTTTTACTTTTCTGTACATTTAAGTTCCTTTTCCTGTCGTAATTATCAAGTTACCCCCTAGTAGCCAGTCTATGAAATGCAGCATTTAAAAAAATTTTAAGCCAGAAACCGTTTTTTTTTTTTTTTTTACAGTGGCGCTCCTCACAGGGAAGCGCCCTTAGGCGGCTGCCTAGTTGGCCCAATAAGTAATCTGACCATGGTGGTCTGTCAAGACCTTAGTCAAATTCATGAAAGAAAAGTTTTAGGAACAACAGTTCTAGAAATATCTTCAAATGGATATTATTAAATTAAAACCATTGAGAAAGTTAAGAAAATAGGCCATGGTTTAAGAAATAAAAAGAGTCCCCTTGCAGTCCAGTGGTTAGGATTTGGTGCTTTTATCACTGCGACCAGGGTTTGATTCCAGTCAGTGAGGCAAGAGATAACACCACCATGAGGCCATCAAGTGTTGTGCTTGGTCAGTATTTGGATGGGAGACCACATTGGAATACAGGGAGCTGTATGCTATGACCCACTGGAGAAGGAACTGGCAACCCCCTCCAGTATCTCTTCCATGAATACCCAGTGGATCAGCATGGTGTGTTACGGTCCTTGAGGTCACGAAGAGTCAGACACAACACATAAAAGATAAAGGGTTCCATTCCATTCTTGAAAAGAGCTGGCTTATGAGTCAAGTTGACTCATAAATCACTACCTATTTATTCTAAACCAGAAAAAAAGTAGGCATACTAGGAGTGCATGCAAAATAGCTTAACACATGCAAAACCCAATCTTGGTGTAGTTGTCCTATTCAAATGCCAATCCAGTCCAAAATCTCAGTGAAACACGTTATCTTCTGAGGGCACATAAGTCCTCGGAAGGCATAACAAATTCCACATATACTGAGACCTACCCAAAAATCAAACAATCATCAGATCCAACTCTATGATCAGCCTAACACCTTAATTGAGTCGGATATGAGGCTTGACGTCTGATATCCAATACCCACTACATTACCTAGCTCTGGGGATTTCCTGGACACCTTTCCCCAATACCCCTATCCCATATTAGGTGATGGATCCCTGAGATATCCCCCCCCCCAAATGACCTCTATGGCACCTAAAGTTTATCCCAAGCAATGGAGATCCTGTAAGGACCTCCATGGCATCTATAATTAACCCCACATTCTGGCTCCTGTAATTAACCTTATGCCACGGAGATCCTACAAGGTCCCGGGGGATCTAAATGTTAACCCCGAACCATGTATTAAAAATGGTAGCAGGTTCACTATTTCTTGTCATGGGCACTATACACAATATCATGTTTATATGTGAATGGTCGGAAATCCAGAGGTTCTCCCTTTAGTGTGTGGGAGGAGGAAATCCCTAGCTTAAATGAGGAAATCTTATAGGGGTAGGGGTCTAAGGCAGACGGGTAATAAACCCCCTGCATAAATATTTTATTAATTAACCTCTTCTCTGCCATGGGAAGGGGTTTATTTTGATAGATTCAAGAGAGGGAAGTTGTTAGGGCTTTGTTAGTGTTTATGCAGAACTGCTACAGAGACTACCAAGGTTCAGACTAGATGCTTGTCACCTAAATTGAGGGGAGGTTTTAGGAGAGCTGGATTGGAAAGGCTCCATAGATAGCAAAAAAGGAACTACCACAATTATGAGGGAGCTATTTCAAGCTGCTACGGGTCAGATTGGAATGGGGCTCAAAATAAGTAAGCAAATATTTTGAGACCTTACAGTGCCACTATAGTCATTACACAACGTTTTATTTGTTTAATAATTGATTAACAATATAATTAGTGATTGAAAAAATACATTCAGTGCATCGATATGTGTAAAGTTTAATGTTACTGCCTCCTAGGCAGATTATTTCCAGTCCTGTAGGCACCTAATACCATTTTGCTAAATGCACAATTGCCTGTGCACATCTAATTGATTTGAAACTTTTGCAGATTACCCAGTGTGACATATAAAGCTAAAATAGTAAGAAACATATTCTTTTGCACCTTTTTGTGTCCCTTTAATGTATGGTTTATGAACTTAAGATCATTATTTTTAAGCCAAAATACCACCTTTACAATATATAATCAATGTATTAATGTATTTGTATTTGTGCTCTCAGTTTCTGAAACATAGGTGAGAAAGTGACTTGCTTTCACTTATCACCGAAACTAGGTCAGTGATTTATTTTCTTAGTTTCCAGAAGTCTGAAGACCTATGTTTAAGATTGTTATGTATTCTAAACAGGCAGGATTGTAAACAAAGATATTAACATGTTTGTTCTGATTGCACCCAGCTCTTTACACTATAATTAAGGTGCTTACTGATGCAACACTGTCGATCAATACATTTAACAGACCACTAAATTCAGCACAATTTGGACCACATCACTGTAAAATCCTCCTAAAAGCATGTTGAAATACTTTCTGAATTTTTGAAATACAAATATTTATGACCTTAGAAATCAAATAAATAAAATGTGTGTTTATGTGAATGAGCCCCCTCAGACTTTTCCAGTTTAAGAAAGGGGGGCCATTCCTTCTCCATTATTTCTCCATTATTTCAATCAATCAGGTTGCGAGGAGGGTGTCCTTTTTAAGTCAACCGGAAGTATTTTTTCTGACAGTCAGTTATCACCTATAGAAGCAGCAAAGAGCAGGCTGGATAAAACAGTGGTTTGTGAAAAAAGCAGCTTCAATCATTGAAGTGAGGTGCCCCTTTTCCTTATAGTATGTTTTGTCTGGAATAAACTTCTATATATGTCTTGAGTTTTTTTTCGATAGACAAACACACATATATATGTATACAGTATCTCACAAAAGTGAGTACACCCCTCACATTTTTGTGAATATTTTAATATAACTTTTCATGTGACACTGAAAAAATTACACTCTGCTACAAATTGGGCCCAAAGGTTCAATATTTTGTGTGGCCACCATTATTTTCCAGCACTGCCTTAAAACTCATGGGCATAGAGTTCACCAGAGCTTCACAGGTTGCCACTGGAGTCCTCTTCCACTTCTCCATGGTGACATCAGCTGGTGGATGTTAAAGACCTTGCACTCCCCCACCTTCCATTTGAGGATGCCCCACATATGCTCAAAAGAGATTAGGTTTGGTGACATGCTTGGCCAGTCCATCACCTTTACCTTCAGCTGCTTTAGCAAGGCAGTGGTCCTCTTAGAAGGTGTGTTTGGGGTCGTTATCATGTTGGAATACTGCCCTGGGACCCAGTCTCCGAAGGGAGGGGATCATGCTCTGCTTCAGTATGTCACAGTACATGTTGGCATTCATGGTTCCCTCAATGAACTGTAGCTCCCCAGTGTCGGCAGCACTCATGCAAGCCCAGACCAAACATATATAAACATCAAAAAATTATAGCAAGAAAATTGTAAGGCAGGTAAGGCTGTTTGCCACCAAATGTAAGGCTTTTGGTCCTCTGAGTACCTTTGGTGCTCATTGCGAGCCTCTCGCTGATTGCCTTCAGCGCTGATTGCAAGGTGCTCCCCTGGTTTAGTTTTGGTCTTGTGACCTCCTTCAGTGCTCATTGCAAGCACCGCGCTGAGCGCCTTTGGCGCTCATTGCGAGCCTCTCCGCTGGTATTTTTATTTTTTATATATATATTTTTTTAATAATACATTTTAATACTAAATTAATATATTTGACCTATTTGTAATTAATATATCCAGCAATATCCCGAAGAGCTAACAATCACTTTTGATTTTCTTGCAGCATACAATGTACATTTGCACTGTTGCTGACCTGAGGTGTAAGTGTCAGCAATGTGGCAAGTGTGCAGTATAAATTGGCTGCGTGCACGAGGCAAAACCATTTGTTTAGTTGTGTAAAGCAGGATTTTAGAATGGTAATGTTATAAGTTTAAAGTTAGTGTTGTAAAATGGTGGCGATTGTATATGTGTTTGTAATAGTGTATTTTGTGATAGTGTATTTTTTTATAGCTTGTAATAGTGTATTTTGTACCTTGTACGTTCCTGGGTAAAAGTTGTATGTGCCTGGCGGTGTTTTGCGTGCTTAGGGGTCATGTAGCCTCATTTTCGTTTTATTCTGCGGCCATTTTTTTTCTTGCATAGGCGATTTTCGAGTGGTGAAACTCTGCAAATTCGACTTTAATTCGCGCGTGCAACCTCACCCCCAGATATCCTGGCTGTTTTCCCGTGCTGTGTGAGATGTTTTTTGTATGTTTTTTTTTCGTATTTATTTAACTTTTTTGATGTGCGTCCGTTAACTTTGTATTTTTTGCGGGTCTTTTTCTTTTTGTAAGTGGCATTTCGTTTTCAAAGTGTTACGGGCCGTAATATTTTCAGGCGATTTTTTCAAAGTGCTACGAGTCTCGCACTGTGAATTGTGTATTTCAGTTTTCTGTTGATCTGTAGTCCCGCTGGTCGTATGTATGATGCTTAAGTTGTGCGGGGTCGTAGCGCCCTCAATGCTCCCTGCCAAAGTCGCGCAGGGTCGTAGAGATGGACGCCTATGGTGCTCATCTCCACCGGCACAGTGAGCGCCTTCGGCTTTAACATTGGGTTACCAACGTTTTTTGGCAAGCCTGCGCTGCTGAGAACTATATATGTGATATATGTTTTCTATAGAATGTTGTGTTAATTCCCCCTACTGATGTCAGATGCTGCCTCCACTCTCTCTGCATCGCTGTTTATGGTCAAACTGGCGGTTTCATCTCATATTAGTGTTTTGTGCTCTTTGTGCCTTATCCGTTTATCTGTCATTTATGGATTTTTTCAACTACTTTTCCTCAGTTTAGATGTTTACTTTTGGTGGTGGGAGTGTCATGGTCTGGGCCTGCATGAGTGCTGCCGGCACTGGGGAGCTACAATTCATTGAGAGAACCATGAATTCCAACATGTACTGTGACATATTGAAGCAGAGCATTATCCCCTCCCTTCAGAGACTGGGCCGCAGGGCAGTATTCCAACATGATAAGGACCCCAAACACACCTTTAAGATGACCACTGCCTTGCTAAAGAAGCTGAAGGTAAAGGTGATGGACTGGCCAAGCATGTCACCAGACCTAAACCCTATCAAGCATCTATGGGGCATCGACAAAAGGAAGGCCGGGGAGTGAAAATAATGGTGGCCACACAAAATATTGACACTTTGGGCCCAATTTGGACAATTCCACTTTTGTTGCCAACGGTTTAGACATAATGGCTGTGTGTTGAGTTATTTTGAGGTACTCACTTGTGAAATACTGTATATATATATATTTAACTTTACCGTATTCGTCCGAATATTAGCCGCAGCTTTTTTTCCGATTTTTGAGTTTGCGTGCTTGAGACTGCGGTATTGTAGCAATTGAATAGCGATTTACGGTTTTAGTGATTCTAACATCCTGTAAGGCCTGTAACCTGCAAAAAGTTACAGTACTAATTAGAAAGCCTATTTCTTGCAATGGCTCATCACTTGGAGAGAGTCTTTTTCTCTCCAATTTTAAGGGTGCGGCTTATAATTGAGTACTATATTTTTTCCCCTTGAATTTTACAGGTGCGGCTTATATGCCGGTGCGGCTTATATTCGGAGCAATATGGTATATGTTCATAGTATGTGTATATATGTTTCCTATACAATGTTATGTTGATTCCCCCCATATGTATTGACCTCATGATGTCAGATGCTGTTTATCTTCAAACTAAAAGCTCCATCTCATGTCAATATTGCTTCTGACTAGAATAAGAGATGTCAAACCTCTCGAAAGCTTGTCATTATAAATAAGGGGTTTGTCCAATGCAAAAGGTATCACAGTATATGCAATACCCATTAGTTAAATATATATATATATATATATATATATATATATATATACATATATATATATATATATATAGTTATTAGGACCATCAGCTAATATCACAAATAACCACCGATAGATAGGTGGCTCTGTAGTGAATCAATAACATGCTGGAAAGTTGGCAATGGCTGCTAAAGAGTGCATAGTGGAGGATCCATACGGTGAACAAGGTGATCGCGGTGGTCCCACAGGTGCTTGATGGGGTTCAAGTCTTCGTTGTGCTCCTCCAACCGCTCCCAGAAAATGTTGACAGCCTAACATGTTTCATTATCCTGCTGGAAGATCCCATCCGCTCCAGGGAAGACAGTTAACATGATCTGCAAGGATGGATAAATCAGTTGATAGTGCCTTCCAGAGGTATGAGTGAACGCAAACAATGCCAAGAAAATATTCTCCAGACCATATTGCTGCCACCACCAGTTTGTGTTCTTCTAACAATGTTTGTAGAGTGTTTGTTCTCTGAAGCTTCGCACCTGAAACACAAACATCCGTCCTATAGATGGAGCAGAAAACATGACTCATCAGAAGAAGTCTAATTACTGTACTGTTGTGCAAACTGAAGCCGTTTCTGACAATGAACCCTCGTCAGCAAGGGTGCAGTGACCAGCAGTTTTCTTCGGAGCCACATCCTCAAAAGGGTTCGATGTACTATCATTTTGGACACATGTCTGGTACCCCCTGGTTTGTTTGGACGGTGAGATGCTCAACTGTAGCATGTTGGTTTGTCCTTGTACACCTTTGAAACCGACATTCACCTCTGACAGCAATAGCACAGGGTGTTCCACAGTTTCCACCGTTTCGACCATGTATTTGCAATGGTGCACTTTGTCCAGTAAATGTACACTTTAACCAGAGCAACATGCGAATAGTTTACAAACTGTGCTGTTTCAGAACCACACTTGGCCCGAAAGCCAATGATCATCCCTTATTTAACATTGAATAAAACGCACATTTTACTTAGGACAGTCATGGTTATTTAGTTTGCAGCATGCCTATATGTCACCTTATATACGGGCCAAGCCGGCTCACAACATGTGCCATGTTTCATTGACTACGAGCTGCTGATGTCAAAAGTATGAAGTGGTCATAATAATGTGACTCTGCATGTATGTAGCCTGTCTTATCTCTTAAGCAACACACAGCAAGACATAAAGACACTCAACATGAGTTCTTCTGTAAAGAAAGAGTCCTCAATTATTAATACTACATTACAGTGGCGGCTGGTGACTTTCCAACTTGGTGGGGCAGAAAACAGGGGCCTGGCCCTCCCCTTACATTGACTCCACCCAACAGTATAAACCCCTCCACTTCACGTGTTACCACAACATGTAAAGACCCTGCCTAGTGACACAGTCTCCACCCACAAAAGTGATCCCATAGAGAAAGACATAGAGGGGGGTAGTGAGAGAGGTGGATAGAGAGTGTCATGATTTAATTGTTTAAGGACTCATATTGTCAGTGGTTTGTGAGTATGTCCAAGGGAGCATGACATTGTTACATTGGGATTATGTTTTATTGTGTGGTTATATGTTGCCTGTACATGGTTATTATGTATCCTAGGTATAATATATTATGAGGGAAAATGTTATATAGAATATATGTGGAATTGGTAGAAATGCTCTGGATAGACGTTAGCTGCAGATCATTGCACACTCAAACCTTGGGTCAAGACAGATGCATGTGCTTCAAGTGGTCCTGGGCAAACACTTGAGTTTAACATAAAGGTTATCTAATGAATGTGATCTCAAGAGCTTTGATAGCCCAAGGTTGCAAGCCAGATGGTCTGACATCACACATACACAAATGTACACAAGGGTGTGGTATTGGAGAGTATAAATATGTTGTTTTGTTCATTCAATAAAGTTTTGCAATATAGTTTTCACATAAACAAGGTGTGAGACTATTTCTGTGTGTTGTATCCTGACTTGGGGAGTGGTCTTGCTATGGGCCACTAAGTAACCTGGATCCAGTATTCTCTGCCTGTAGCTTTTGGGCCTTGCAATCTTCAGAAGCCATCTTTTGTGCCACAGAGATCAGGAAGTACATGATTCTGCTGGGGTAGGTTTGAACTAGGTTCATATCAAGCCCCCTTGAAGAAGCAGATCGTGACATTTGGTGGCAGTGGTGGGATCTCTGTAAAAAACACAGAAGGATGGCAGCTTATGAAGAGATGTCTGCAGCAGAGGAGGAGGAAGTGTCCAGACGGTATCAAAGATGGATGGAGGTAATGCCTGCAGGTTTTACTAAGGATCAGCAGAGGGAACTCCGGATACAGATCACACAGGAGGTAAAGGGGAACAGGAGAAGGGTAAGCAATGGCCCTGTCTCAGCTCCTGTGGAGGGGAAATGCTTATCCCCAGTAGAGACAGAGAATGTTCTGGTGACTGGAAAGGACTGTAGAGGAATGGGCCTTCTAAATAAATGGATGGCATTCCTGGGACTATGGCCAGGTCACAGGCTAATGGAATGGCTGGAAGAATTGGTATTTGAGGAGGTCGCCCTGGAAGATCAATATGCTTATTGGGTAGGACCTGTTGGGATACATCATCATTTTTCATTGGGGCTGGAAAAGGCACTTTGGGACATAGTACATGGGGATCCGGACTGTGGCCTGGGGACAGAGAAAAGAAAGCTGTGTCTGTTTGCCAAGCGCTGTCACATGCTGGGACTGGAGACAGGCTCTCATACAGCTAACTTACTTTGGCCTTTGATCCAACAGGAGCTACAGCTGGAGGTGGATTATATAGACTTACTGGATGAAGCATCCCTGGATGGTTGTTGGCCAGCCAGCTGGGAGGGCTCATGCCAGTCAGGCATGGAACAGAACCACCTAACAGGTACTACAGAGACCCAGCTAAATATTGCTGAGGCGGGGTCAGAAAATAAATGTATGGACGGTGGGGAGAATTTTGATATCCATGATTCTCAAAATAACAAGGATGCCGGCATCCATGGGGGGGACTGGGAAGAGGAAGAACTGGTCCCTATCTTTAGGGGGCTAAGTCTCACCCAGTTAGAGGAAGGGGGACAGGGCCAAACCACAGCAGTGCCAGGCCCAGGGGAAGAACTGGGGAAAAGCTACTCTGCTCCTAGTGTAAGAGAAGAACCTAATGAGCACTGGGCCCTACCATTTGACTGTGGAAATTGTAGAGAGGTTCCTTGGATGACCATTGTCCAGGAGCCAGCCACAGACCCTGGAGCAGAAACAGAAAGTAGCCCTGTTCTTCAGCCTGAACAAGAGGCAGTAGCTGCTGCTTCTCAAGGGCTGCCTGTAACTACACACCAGGCAGTCTCAGATGGAGAGAGTCAGGAGGTTCCACCTGAGGATCCAGATACCAAAGAGCCAGAGGGTACTCCAGATTGTGATTTGTCTCCTGGTATCCCTACAATGACTCCCCTGCAGCTGCCCAAAGACACTGGATGTGTACCTGTAACCCTGGAAAGAAGGGGCCATTGGCCAGGCTTGGTGGGAGAAAGGTTGGCTACTGAGCCACAACAGCTTGTATCAGAACTGCCCATTAATCCAGCATGGATGCCACCAGTGAATGTCACTAGCCCATGTTCCAACTCCAGTATCCCAGTTTATTCAGGAGAAAGATCAGGCCTGACAAAGGGAACATTGTACTCTTCAATTTTACCCCTGGGACAGAGTGCTGATCCAGAATCGGCAGGACAGGAGGTCTCCCTAGCCTGGAAGGAAAGGGCTTTGCTGGGTAAGGATCCTCCCAAATTTATGCTGGACTTACTAGCTGGGATGTACTGTTTCCCCTGGACTACCTTGAAGGGTCCTCCATGGCAGTTGTCTTATAAGTCTCCCCAAGGGCTTGGGAAAGTCACAAGGCCACTGGGAAGGAGCGAGTATTCGCCCTGGACAGGGGGCGGCAGGGTACCCAGACAGGAGGAACAAGTAAAAGCAGTATAGCTAGAGAATTATCCGTTAGGATGATCCTCTATGCTATACTAGAAAGGAAGGGGGAGAAGTTGTCATGATTTAATTGTTTAAGGACTCATATTGTCAGTGGTTTGTGAGTATGTCCAAGGGAGCATGACATTGTTACATTGGGATTATGTTTTATTGTGTGGTTATATGTTGCCTGTACATGGTTATTATGTATCCTAGGTATAATATATTATGAGGGAAAATGTTATATAGAATATATGTGGAATTGGTAGAAATGCTCTGGATAGACGTTAGCTGCAGATCATTGCACACTCAAACCTTGGGTCAAGACAGATGCATGTGCTTCAAGTGGTCCTGGGCAAACACTTGAGTTTAACATAAAGGTTATCTAATGAATGTGATC
Source organism: Discoglossus pictus (assembly GCA_027410445.1). NCBI lineage: Eukaryota > Metazoa > Chordata > Amphibia > Anura > Alytidae > Discoglossus > Discoglossus pictus. The sequence continues at coordinate 349,931,213 of CM050167.1, read as the reverse complement.
TCAAGAGCTTTGATAGCCCAAGGTTGCAAGCCAGATGGTCTGACATCACACATACACAAATGTACACAAGGGTGTGGTATTGGAGAGTATAAATATGTTGTTTTGTTCATTCAATAAAGTTTTGCAATATAGTTTTCACATAAACAAGGTGTGAGACTATTTCTGTGTGTTGTATCCTGACTTAGGGAGTGGTCTTGCTATGGGCCACTAAGTAACCTGGATCCAGTATTCTCTGCCTGTAGCTTTTGGGCCTTGCAATCTTCAGAAGCCATCTTTTGTGCCACAGAGATCAGGAAGTACATGATTCTGCTGGGGTAGGTTTGAACTAGGTTCATATCAAGCCCCCTTGAAGAAGCAGATCGTGACAGAGAGTTAAGAGAGAGACAGAGGGTTAGAGAGAGAGAGAGGAAGGGATAGAGAGAGAGGGAGATAGAAAGTTAGAGAGATAGATTCTATGCCTCTTCTTCTATCCCTCTCTTTCTCTCTCTCTATCCATCTCTCCTTCTACTCCTCTCCACTCCATAAATAAATAATTTGTTAAATGAGCAAATAGATTAATTAAACAAACAGAGACTAAACAACACGTGGGAGAGACATCTTGCACTTACAGAAGCATAGGGTGATAATTCACCAACAACAGACCACAACCAGAAAGTTGCACCTTAAATTGGTTCTGCATAACTCAGTACTGTTTTGTTTTTCCCTCCATTTTAAACATTATTATCTTTAAAAAATACATTTGAACTGTTTGTAAAAAACATTTTAAAAAAAATTGTTGCGTTTATAGGCTGCCTTTACATAATTAATATTAAGTTGCAAAAAACATATTTGAGTGGTTAATTAGCATATATTTCTAATTCTGCTCCTTCACACGCACACACACACATATATATATATATAATAGCAGTTTGCCCATCAAAAAAAGACGGCACTAACATTTTAAGCCAGGTAATGCTGTTTTTAACACAATGCTATGGCCCCTCTGAGCACCATTGATGCTCATCACCAGCCCCACGATGAGCGCCCCGTGTACTTTTCACTTCGGCGCTCATTGTGAGCCCCGCTTTAAAGAGCTTTTCTACTTTTCTACTCATTGGCATTTTTGGCAAGCAGAAACTTTCCTGCTTTGCAATGATCACCTTCAGTGCTCATGGCAAGCCTCTCAACCCCCCTCCCCCCCGTTTAGTTTAGGGGCCTCACAATGAGTGTTACTGCCTTGGGTTAAGTGTTACTGGCTTGGGTCTTTTTTTTACTGCCTTCGGCCTCGTTTTCATCCTGTTATGTTTTTTCGTCCGCCTTTTCTTTTCTTGCTTTGGCAATTTTTGATCGTGAAAAAACACCAAATATGCCTCAAATTAACTTGCAACCTCACTCACAGGCTCCCTTGTGCTGTGTGTGAGTGTGTAAATTATTTTGAGGCATATTTGTTTTTTTTTTGCTGTTCTTTCCAGTTCTGTGGTTCGGCCGTTAAATTCATAATTTAGTGCAGCTCTGCAACTGCGGGCCTCTGCAAGGATAGACAAATAGAAGAGCCATATACATATATCTACCAGGATACAGCTGGCACATGGCACAGTCAAAGAATATTTAGGGAGACAGAGGGAGAGCTGTATATACCATGACACATTGACATCGGGCACTGAGTGGGAGGGATGCGAGAGATGCGCGCAGATGCCAGGGCGTGCTTAATTCACAGAATCGCTTTTGTCTGGAGCGATGAAGTTGTGTCACCCCTATTTATCCTAGCACAACTTATTGATAAAACAGACAGAAAAAAATAAAGAACCAATGATGACATTTTGGAAAAAATATAACATCACAGATATCATAGATAAAATCAAGCTTGCTTATAAAGAAGTGACTTATAAATGTATGAAAGGAGTGTGGAAGAAGATATGAGAGGTATCCAACAATTTTCAACAAGAAGAGAACATTGTTGTCCAAATTGTTAACCTAGAGCCACATTAGATTGAGGTTTTGGTGCTCTTCTTGTTGAAAATCGTTGGATATCTCTGGCCATTTCTTCTTCCAGACTCTTTTCATACATTTATAAGCCACTTCTTTACAAGCAAGCTTGATTTTGCCTATGGTATCCGTGATGTTATATTATTTTTATATATGTTTTGGAAATTCATACTCACATACCACTTCTTACTCCGAAAACCAGGCATGACACAAAAAAAGCAGAGTCCTTTGGTAATTTTCTCATTATGAACTTAAAAAAAAAAACATTTAACACAATTATGAACCAGCTTTTAATAAAACCTTAATTCTGATTATCCAAAATGGCCGACAGTATAAAAAATACAAATATTAAAACACAAATATTAATCTGAAATATATTTTCTATAAGCAATTTTATTACACTGTCGGTCAAATATATTAGACAATCTCTGCACAGAAATGCAATGATATAATTTGGACATTATTTTCCAACTAGCGACTTGCCCGTCAAAAATGAAGGGGGAATAAAAAAAAGTTTGGAAATGCTGTTTGCCACACAATGGGATTGTACTCAACTATATAGACCCCTATAACACACCAATAAACGCATGTAATAACACTATGGGTATTTAACACTAAGGGTATTTAAAGACCCTCATGGGACAGTTAGAAGCCTAACATTACTGCGTAAGTGCTATGAGGGTTCTCCAGTACCCTCATGACACTAAGTATAAACACTACACTGCACTATAGCCCCCCAATAAACCATTAAATCTAAACTAACCCCCTCTACACTAACCTATTAGCACCTACAATACCTACCTAGACTACCTACCTACCCCCTAATAACCCCCACCACCACTCTAATTACAGAAAGAAAAAAAAAATAAAGTCACCAAAAATAAAAAAATCTATATTACATAAAATAAAAAAACTTAAATCACCAAAAAGAAAAAATCTACATCACAGAAAATAAAAAACCTAAGTCACAAAAAATGAAAAAAGTAACATTACAGAAAATAACACAATACATTACAACCCCCCCAGTACAGAAAAGAATACAAAAATTACACACCTAAAAAGGAAATACATATAGAATACATACAATACAAATAAAATCAAATACAATACAATACCCCTCTATCTATCTAACATACAATCAATACTATCTATCTAAAATACATCACCCAATCTATCTAATATACAATACATCCTATCTATCTAAAATACATCCCCAATCTAATATACAATCACATATATAGTTGTGAGCGTACGAGTTGTTGCTAACGCTGCGGGCTCGCGTAGCGAGCCCGCGGCCCTCGCGAAGCGAGGGCACTGTGCCAGGTTCTCAGTTGCTGGCATGGAGCGCCAAAGGCGCTCCTTGCCAGTAACTGAGGACCCTCGCGAAGCGAGGGCCTCAGTTGCTGGCTTGGAGCGCCACAGTCGCTCCATGCCAGCACCTGAGGACCTCGCAAAGCGAGGTCTTCAGTTGCAGCAACTGCGACCCTTGCAAAATTCACAACACAAATTCCCAACCCAAAGAACTGCGAATCTCGCAAAGTTCACGTCGCAACACATTACGACACTCGCAAACAACATACGACACACGTTCACACACATTACGGCCTCGCAACACTCGGACGCAACTCGCGAACATTACAAAATTAAAAACACAATACATACACACAGCACATACATAAAAACCTTACCTACACAAACAGGAAGCACCCAGGACCTCAAAAATGCAACTTACAACTTAATTGCACTCAAAATAAAAGAGTTTAGACACTAAATAATTTGTTAAGCGACACAAAGAATGGCCGACGAATAAAACGAAAACAAGGCTACACACGCAAACACCATACGAGACACGTTACCACACATTACGACCTCGCAAACATCGGACGCAACACGCCGACATACAAACATTTAAAACTTAAGAAATACACACAACAAACACATAAAAAGCTTACCTACAGCAAGAGGAAACATCCAGCACCTCAAAAAAACAAGTTACACCTACATTTAAATCAAAATAAAACACTTTAGACACTAATACCATCGCTAAACGAGAGAAAAAATGGCCGACGAACAAAACGAAAACGAGGCTTCAGACGTAACTACACTACACTTACTCGCAATAATGAAACACATACTATGCGGAACGTATCACAATCATATTAAACACCATTTTGAACAGTAATACGCAGAAAATGGCGGATGGAACGCAAATTGTAAGCTGGAACGCAAATAGCGCATGCGTATTGCGTTCTAACGGTCTCACTTTCCAGAACTTTCTACAAGTTTATAAATACTGCCTATTTCACACAAAAAAATACATTTCTCCTCAGGTGATGAACGGAGTGACTTCTGAGATAACTGCTGCTTTTACTTGAGAAGACAATTCTTTACTAATTTACTACTTTGCATTGTGCAAATTACAACTGAGAGGTAAGCTATAATATATTACATTTTATTATCAGGACAGGTCAAACAAATAAAAAAATAAACTAGGATTTATGTAGTGACATAAATGGCACATTTATGTGTATAGGCTCACAAAAAAATACGGTTCATTTAACAAAACAACAAAAAACCATAATTCTATATTAAACAGAGGTTTATGTATAGTGACATGTGACACGCACATATATGTCTATAATGTATAGTGACATCTGACACGCACATATATGTATAGAATGTATAGTGACATGTGACACGCACATTTATGTGTATTGCCCCTGCATAGTGACATGTGACACGGACATATATGTGTATCATGTATAGTGACATGTGACACGCACATTTATGTGTATTGCCACTGCAACAAAATTAGCTTAAAACAAAATCAGTAAACAACTACATTTAAATGACATTATATGTCATGTATACTGATATGTCACACGCACATATATGTGTATCATCTATAGTTACATCTCACACACAGACATTTATGTGTGTTGGAAAAAAAAATATAAGGTTATTTAACCATTTAAATATGAGTCATGTATACTGATATGTCACACGTACACAAAATAATTACATTAAACTATGGAATGTGCTTCATGTATGTGACATATGTGTGTAGCCCCCAACAAAAAATAAGGTCAATTGAAAATAATTACAGAAGTATATTTAAATGACATTAATTTACTGCAATTAAATAGATCATATAAAGCTGAATCTTTCTATTTCTTTTAATATTCAAACAGACTCTGCATCAACAGCGTCACTCAACAATTTGCACCGTGCACTGTGAAGCACAATCCCTTTTAAAGAACACCAACAAAGAAGAAGAGGTAAGATACAACAAGACATTACATGCTCAAAAGGCAATGCTTTTTTCCTTTACAGATTAATATGGCTGATAACGAGACCAAAGAAGAGAAGAAAAGACGTCAAACTAGAGTAAGACAAGAGAGATGGGCCGCCCAGCAGACACCGGAGGAGAAAGAAATTCGACGAGAAAAAGAACGCAAAAGACTTGCAAATAAAAGAATATCAGCTGCAAAAATGAAAGATACAACCAAAAAAAATAAAAAGATAATAAAGCATTTACAAACTGTTCCTAAAACATCAGATGACATTTTACAAGATACCAGACAAGACAGACCAAAAAAAGCAACTACAAAAACAAAGCATTTACAAACTCTTACTAAAAACTTACAGGACATTTCAACAAAACAAGGACAACATATACCAAGAAAATCCACGAAAAAAACTAAACATTTAGAACCTGTTGTTGAAACATTTAATGACTTTTCACCTGATGAATATGAAAGTCAACATCCGATATGCTTTGCAAATTGTCCTTTACTCAAGTCTTTAGCAGTAGAGGTTCATAGTTGTGGGGACATGAGTACTCAATGTCAATTTTGTGAGGCTTATTATTTTAAACAGGAGAGACCCAGAGATGGACAATTTATTAGTTGTTGTCAAAAAGGAAAGTTCAAACTTCCAGAAAGGAAACAATTTCCAACCTATTTACAAAATATTATGACTGAACCTACTTTTCCAAATTACAACAATTTTAAGACAAACATAAGATCCTACAATAGTGCCATATCATTTGCATCTATGGGGGCAACATTGGCTGCTAATGTACCAGGACATGGTCCTTACTGTTTTAAAGTCCAAGGACAAATTTATCATCGGACTTCACATTTACATCCAGAGGAAGGAGAGCAAAGAAAATTCGCTCAACTATATGTCCTAGATACAATGGAAGCTGTTGACCAACGTATGCAGATGGAAGAAAATAAAAAATGCTTACCCAGTGTTTTCATAGAGCTAAATAACATTATGGACAACAATCCCTACAGTAAAGCTAACAAAAAATTGGCAGAAGTAGAAAATGAACAAATACTTCATGCACAAAGACATCAATTACCCATGCCAAAGGTTAATATGGTGCTTAAAAGAGACAGACATACTGATAAACGTCGTTATAACTTGCCAACATCAAATGAGGTTGCAATGGTCTTTCAGAATGATGAAGGAGAACCACCATTTCAAAGAGACATTAGAGTATATCCCAGAAATGAGGAGCAACCATTTATTAATATTAATATCTTAATTCCAAATTTAGATCCAATGACATATCCCATCTTTTTCCCACATGGAGAAGCAGGTTGGCAACCAAAATTAACCCTTCCCAGTTACCCAAATGCTAAAGCCAGAATCCGAAATAATGTTTCTATGCTTGAATTTAAAGTTGCTCAAATTGCCATTAGAGATGAATTTAATCCAATTTTATGTGGTGGAAAACTAACACAACAATGGATTATTGATTCATATTTGCAAGTTGAGGCAAATAATTTAAACTTTATAAAATATCAACAAGATAAACTACGTGTAGAACAATATTGTGGACTCATGGACTCATGTTGCTGACGTGGCTACAAGCAGAGACATGACAGCTGGCAAAGCCATCATTTTACCATCTTCTTTTCAAGTATCTCCTCGAAATATGAGAGAAAGATACAATGATGCTATGGCTATTGTGACAAAATTTGGAAAACCAGATTTATTTGTGACATTTACATGTAATCCACAATGGCCAGAAATTAATCAAAATCTACTTCTTGGACAAAGTGCTTCAGATCGACCAGATTTAGTAGCCAGAGTTTTTAAGATCAAATTAAATGAATTAATACGTGACTTCACTATAAATCAGTTATTTGGCAAATGTCTTGCTTATGTATATACCATTGAATTTCAAAAAAGAGGCCTTCCACATGCACATCTTCTCATAATACTTCAAGAGAAAGATAAATTAGATACTTCAGACAAAGTGGATGCAGTCATAGTTGCTGAACTACCAGATCCAGAACTATATGGTAGACTATATGAGATTGTTACTCATCGCATGATTCATGGACCCTGTGGAGACCTTAATCCACAATCACCATGTATGGAAAATAATCAATGTTCAAAAGATTTTCCAAAAGATTATAGAGACAAAACATATGCAAATTGTGATGGATATCCACTTTATAAAAGAAGAGAAGGAGATAGTGCCATTATTCGTGGAAAAAAAGAGAACAATAGATATGTAGTACCCTACAATCCACATTTACTCATGAAGTACAACGCCCACATCAACGTAGAAGCCTGCACTTCCATCAAATCCATTAAATATGTCTACAAATATATTTACAAAGGTTACGATGCAGCTACTGTAGTCGTCAAAAGTGCAGACAACCCTGAAAGTAGTGAGTTAGTACATGATGAACTTGCATCTCATGTAGATGCTCGCTATGTCAGTGCGCCAGAAGCTATGTGGCGGCTTTTAAAATTTGAAATGCATGATAGATCACATGCAGTATATAGGTTAGCAGTACATTTGCCACAACGACATTTAGTCTATTTCCATGCTGGAAATGAAATGAATGCATTGGCCCAAAGTGAAGATCGTCACACTACACTAACTGCATGGTTTGCATTAAATTCCACTGATGCTGAAGCAACACAATACTTATATATTGAAATTCCATATCACTATGTTTTTGTGAATGGATTATGGAGAGCAAGAAAAACCAGAGGCAATAAAATAATTCCACGAATTTACACAGTCAGTCCAAGAGATGTTGAACGTTTTTGCTTACGGATATTACTTTTAAATGTTCCAGGAGCACAAAGTTTTGAACAATTAAGAACTGTTAATGACATTGTATATGAATCCTTCCATTTAGCTGCAAGACATAGAAACTTACTCGCTGATGATACAGAGTGGGAAAGATGTTTAGAAGAAGCAGCACAATGTCAAATGCCACGACAGATGAGAGAACAATTTGCATTTATTTGTATCTTCTCAAATGCTCCAAATGCATTAGCTTTGTGGGAAACTAATATGGCTGAAGACTTTATGCGACGATACAATGAACCCATTGCACACTTAAAAGCGTTAATGGAAATTCAAGAAGTCTTTTTAACTCATGGATTAAGTTGTGCAAGTTTTAATTTGCCTGATCCAGGTCTTATAGATGACATTAACTTTGAAGACTATGACATTCAACTACAAGCAGAAAGAACAGAAGAAAGACTTGCAACTTTAAATACGCTACAATTGCAAGCATTTCATGCCATTAAAAATGCTATAGATGATGACATGGTGACAGAGCGTTATTTCTATCTTGATGGACCTGGCGGATCAGGAAAAACATATTTGTACAATTTATTAATGAGTTCAGTACGAGCACAAGGAAAAATAGCAATGGCGTTTGCCACTACTGGAATTGCTGCACTTTTATTAGAAGGTGGAAGAACTGTTCATAGTGGATTTAAACTGCCAGTGCCTATTTTAGAAAATTCTGTGTCAGATATTCGCATGACATCCTTACAAGCAAAGAAATTGAAGAAATGTAAATTAATTATAATAGATGAGGCCACAATGATGTCATGCTATGCCCTCCAATGTATTGACCGTTTGCTTCGTGAAGTCATGGATAATATTTTTCCATTTGGTGGAAAGATAATGTTGTTGGGTGGCGATTTTAGACAAACATTACCTGTCGTTGTACATGGAAATCGAACAGACATTATTGAAACATGTATAAAGTCAAGTACAGTATGGAAACATTTTACCCATCTTCAACTGCAACAAAATATGAGATCAGAAGGCCAAACTGATTTCAATGATTGGCTTATTAAAATTGGAGAAGGCAGAACAGAAAAAATACTACATTTACCTGACGACACTGTAGAGATCCCACCTCATATGATTTGTCAACAAGATATTATATCGGCTATATTTGAAGGGAGCATAAATAACGAAGAATATTCCGAGCTTGCCAACCAAGTTATACTGACGTGTAAAAATAAAGATGCATTAATACTCAATAATGAAATCTTAAAAAAAATTAATGCACCACAAAGAAATTATCACAGTGCTGATTCTGTACTTGCTGATGACAATGAAAGTCAGGCAAACTTTTCAACTGAATTCATTAACTCTTTAACTCCTTCTGGAATGCCACCACATATTTTGCAGCTAAAGAAAGGTGCAATTATCTTGTTACTGCGAAATATGAACCCCAAAAAAGGCCTATGCAATGGCACAAGATTAATTGTTCAACAATTAAAGGACCATTTTATAGATGCTGAAATTTTAACTGGGACCCATAAAGGAGAGAGAGTTTTCATACCAAGAATAGATTTAGCACCAAGTGAAAGTAGTCTCCCTTTTATACTTCAAAGAAGACAATTTCCCATTATTATGGCATTTGCCATGACCATTAATAAATCACAAGGTCAAACTTTCAAATCTGTGGGTATTTTCTTGGAAGAACCAGTTTTTGCACATGGTCAATTGTACGTTGCGTTGTCACGGTGCAAAAATCCACAGGCTATTAAAGTTTACATTGAAAACAATGAAAGTCAAGGTGATTTATTAGAAGATGGACGTATTTTTACTAAAAACATTGTCTACTATGAAGTACTATAACTTTGCAGGATACAAACTAAAGCCATGCAAACATTTTGGAAAAACATTCAAAAATACAAAACAATTGGTTGTTTAATTCAGTCATAATTAATGGAAGTCATGTTTATGGATAATTCGCCTCACAAAATACTTGCCTTCCATTTCTATGAAAAATTATGTTAAAATGTTAAGTCACTATGTTAATGTTTCTAATGTTACAAGTTTAAAAACAATATTTTCAAGTTATTTCATTCAACATATTACAAAGTTCATGTTAAGAGCTCAAGCACCTTTTAAGTCACAATGTAAATATTCTCTGTTATCTTAAGATTACTACCTACATTAATGTTTATCGCCAGTTTATGTGCTCAGTAATGAATTACTTTAATTACGTACGGTTTAAGGAGAGTTTTTACTGTATGCCTTCCTCTACATTCAATGTATATTAAACTTAACAATTATTCTGATACAAATTGCATGTTAATACTGATTAATTTAAAGTTAAACTGTTTTTACATTCAAATGTTAATACTTTTAATTCAAAATTATGTTACAAAATGTATTTACTATGTTCCTGTTTATAATGTTCAAAATTACACAAATGTTTTGCAAAACTTCAAAAGTTACATAAAAAATAAAGTTCAATTTTAAAAATATATACTTTCAAGGTTATTGCTTACATATATTTTAAACTTCATGTTAAAATTCGGCACGTTTCAAAAAGTCTTTTTACGTTTTACTTTCCTCTGGATTCTATGTATATTAAAGTGAACAATTCTTCAGATACAAATTTCATTTTAAAAAACCATTACATCAACGTTTTACAAAAATACATGTTCATATCACAATACTTACAAGGGTCAAAAATATATTTAAATAACTAAACAACTTCACAAACATATACATCACATTGCCGTCATTTTTTGACGGGCAAGTCGCTAGTACTATATAATATACAATACATCCTATCTATCTAAAATACATACCCCTAACATACATACAATACTATTTAATATACAATACATCCTATGGCCCTCATTCAATTGCAATTTGGCCAATTGATTAGGGGTCTAAATAAGCACATAACATATTTTTTTCAAAGACGTTTTTAGTTAGTAAACATCTATCCAAAAGCAAGGTTTTCACTAACTAAAAACTTCATAAAAAAATATGCTATGTGCTTATTTAGAGCCCTATTCAATTGGCCGAATGGCAATAGAATGAGGGCCCATGTATGTAATATACATCCCACAATCTATGTTATATACAATACATCCTATCTATATAAAATACATCCCCCTATCTAACATATAATAAATGCTATCTCTATATAAAAAACCCTAATTCTAAGCTAAAATAAAATAATTAAGACCACTTACCTTTGCAGATGTCCCTTCAGATCAGCAACCTAGGGGGAAAAAATGTGTACAACATTTACAGTAAATAAATAAACATTGTAAATATTCTAAATATTCTACTCACCTTTCCAGCATGTCCCCGTCCTTCTTTTCTTCTCCGGCGCTGCCCCTGTTGAAAAAAAACATTACATTAGTACAACATACATAAACATAAAAACAAAGTAAAATAAACATAATATACATTTTACTTACCTCCCTGCGATGTCCCCGGCCTCCTCCTCTTCTGGCCCGGCTGGGACCTGGAACAATCAGCGCTGTAAAATAAAAAAAGTTAAAAAAAGTAACTGAGATCCGCACTCTCGGATCTACCCGATGCCAATGAGCTTCCTATGGAGTGTTCCAGAATAAAATTGTCAATGGCGGCTTCTGCTTGGCTAAAAACGCTGTCAAATTCAGCCAATCAGAAGACTCCAATGTGTAAGCCAATCAGAAAGTGATACTCCCCAAAATCCCACTCCTATTGGATAATGCGCCTGTCAATCTTTATTTAAATCAATCATAAGACTTTATTGCCATCAGCCAATCACAATGGGATGCACCCCCATGGGGTGATTGGCTGAAGACTTGTGCGCCTTGTTATTGGCTGTAATACTGATTGACATTGACAACAGCCAATCAGAAGGCACAAATGCCTTCAGCCAATCACTACGTGGGGGTGTATCACATTTTGATTGGCTATTGTCACTGCAACCAATCAGAATGCGCAGATGCCTCCAGCCAATAACCCTGTGGGGGTGTATGCCATTGGGATTGGCTGAAGGCATCTGCGCCTTGTGATTAGTTTAATTAAAGACTGGCAGGCGCATTATCCAATCAGAGTGGGATTTTGGGGTGTATCCCTTTCTGATTGTCTCACACATTGGCGCCTTCTGATTGACTGAATTTGATAGACAGCGTTTTCAACCAATCAGAAGGCGCCATTTCCTATTTTCTTCCGGAAAAGGCTTTAGGAGGCTCATTAGCGTCGGAGAGGTCCGTGAGTGCGGATCTACGATTTTTTTTTAGACCGCGGTTCCAGGGCGGGGCAGAAGAGGAAGAGGCTGGAGACATCGCGGGGAGGTAAGTACAATGTAGATTATGTTTATTTTATTTTGTTTTATGTTTATGTATTTGTACTAATGTTATGTTTTTTTTTAAAAGGGGCCACGCTGGAGAAGTAGAAAAGAAGAAGGACGGGGATATGCTGGAAAGGTGAGTAAATTATTCAGGATATTTAGAATGTTTATTTATTGTATGGAAATGTTGTACTCATTTTATTTATTTTTTCCCTAGCTTGCTGATCTGAAGAAAGATCTGCAAAGGTAAGTGGTCTTAATTATTTTATTTTCGTTTAGAATTAGTTTTTTTTATATGGAGATAGCATTTATTGTATGTTAGATAGTGGGATCTATTTTAGATAGTATTTATTGTATATTAGATAGATTGTGGGATGTATTTTTTGTATGTATGTTAGGGATATGTATCTTAGATCGATAGGATATATTGTATATTAGATACATTGGATGTATTTGGGGGGTATTGCATTGTATTTTATTGTATTTGTATTGTATGTATTCTATGCATTTCCTTTTCAGGTGTGTAATTTTTTTTTTGTAGTTGGGAAGTTGTAATGTATTTTTTTATTTTTTGTAATCTTCCTTTTGTTATTTTTTGTGACTTAGGTTTTTTTATTTTCTGCAATGTGGATTTCTTTTTTGTGATTTAGTTTTTTTTATTTTATGTAATGTAGATTTTTTTTTTTTGCTGTTGTTAGTTTTTTTTATTTTATGTAATTAGAATGTTGGGGGGTTTATTAGGGGGTAGGTAGATAGTGTAGGTAGGTAGTGTAGGTGTTAATAGGTTAGTGTAGAGGGGGTTAGTTTAGATGTAATATTTTATTAAGGGGTATACTGCAGTGTAGTGTTTATACTTAGTGTCATGATGGTTCTTGAGGACCGTCATGGCAGTTATGTGGTTAATGTTGGGTTGTAACAGCCCCATAAGGGTCATGATATAACCTTATGGGACTGATGGGGTTAAATATAGGTTTATATAGGGCCTGTTTTGACGCCCATGAGTGACAGGGTTATTTATTGGCTTATAGGGGTCTGCATTGACCCCCATGAGTGACAGGGTTAATTATGGGTTTATGGGGGTCTCTATTGACCCCCACGAGTGACATGGTTAATTATATGTATTATGGGGGTCTTTAGAGTGCCAGGTTTTTTTTATTTTCTGCAATGTGGATTTTTTTTTTGTGATTTCATTTTTTTTTTTTTTTATGTAATGTAGATTTTTTTTTTTGCTTGCCGTTAGTTTTTTTTATTTTCTGTAATTAGAGTGTTGGGGGGTTTATTAGGGGGTAGGTAGATAGTGTAGGTAGGTAGTGTAGGTGTTAATAGGTTGAAGGCATCTGTTAGTGTAGAGGGAAGTTAGTTTAGATGTAATATTTTATTGGGGGGTATACTGCAGTGTAGTGTTTATACTTAGTGTCATGATGGTTCTTGAGGACCGTCATGGCAGTTATGTGGTTAATGTTGGGTTGTAACAGCCCCATAAGGGTCATGATATAACCTTATGGGACTGATGGGGTTAAATAGAGGTTTATAAAGGGCCTGTATTGACCCCCATGAGTGACAGGGTTATTTATTGGTTTATGGGGGTCTGTATTGACCCCCCATGAGTGATAGTGTTATTTAATGGCTTATGGGGGTCTGTATTGACCCCCATGAGTGACAGGGTCAATTATGGGTTTATGGGGGTCTCTATTGACCCCATGAGTGACGGGGTTAATTAGGTGCTTATGGGTGTCTGTATTGCCCCCCATGAGTGACACGGTTAATTATATGTATTATGGGGGTCTTTAGAGTGCCAGTTTTTTTTATTTTCTGCAATGTGGATTTTTTTTTTGTGATTTAGTTTTTTTTTAATTTTATGTAATGTAGATTTTTTTTTTTTGCTGGTGTTAGTTTTTTTTATTTTCTGTAATTAGAATGTTGGGGGGTTTATTAGGGGGTAGGTAGATAGTGTAGGTAAGTAGTGTAGGTGTTAATAGATTGAAGGCATCTGTTAGTGTAGAGGGGAGTTAGTTTAGATGTAATATTTTATTGGGGGGTATACTGCAGTGTAGTGTTTATACTTAGTGTCATGATGGTTCTTGAGGACCGTCATGGCAGTTATGTGGTTAATGTTGGGTTGTAACAGCCCCATAAGGGTCATGATATAACCTTATGGGACTGATGGGGTTAAATAGAGGTTTATAAAGGGCCTGTATTGACCCCCATGAGTGACAGGGTTATTTATTGGTTTATGGGGGTCTGTATTGACCCCCCATGAGTGATAGTGTTATTTAATGGCTTATGGGGGTCTGTATTGACCCCCATGAGTGACAGGGTCAATTATGGGTTTATGGGGGTCTCTATTGACCCCATGAGTGACGGGGTTAATTAGGTGCTTATGGGTGTCTGTATTGCCCCCCATGAGTGACACGGTTAATTATATGTATTATGGGGGTCTTTAGAGTGCCAGTTTTTTTTATTTTCTGCAATGTGGATTTTTTTTTGTGATTTTGTTTTTTTTTTTATTTTATGTAATGTCGATTTTTTTTTTGTGCTGGTGTTAGTTTTTTTTATTTTCTGTAATTAGAATGTTGGGGGGTTTATTAGGGGGTAGGTAGATAGTGTAGGTAGGTAGTGTAGGTGTTAATAGGTTAGTGTAGAGGGGGTTAGTTTAGATGTAATATTTTATTAAGGGGTATACTGCAGTGTAGTGTTTATACTTAGTGTCATGATGGTTCTTGAGGACTGTCATGGCAGTTATGTGGTTAATGTTGGGTTGTAACAGCCCCATAAGGGTCATGATATAACCTTATGGGACTGATGGGGTTAAATATAGGTTTATATAGGGCCTATATTGACCCCCATGAGTGACAGGGTTATTTATTGGCTTATAGGGGTCTGTATTGACCCCCATGAGTGATAGTGTTATTTATTGGCTTATGGGGGTCTGTATTGACCCCCATGAGTGACAGGGTCAATTATGGGTTTATGGGGGTCTCTATTGACCCCCATGAGTGACGGGGTTAATTAAGTGCTTATGGGTGTCTATATTTCCCCCCATGAGTGACACGGTTAATTATATGTATTATGGGGGTCTTTAGAGTGCCAGGTTTTTTTATTTTCTGCTATGTGGATTTTTTTTTTTGTGATTTAGTTTTTTTTTTTTTTATGTAATGTAGATTTTTTTTTTTTTTGCAGGGCGCTCATTGCGGGGCTCACGATGAGTGCCGAAGGTGCTCATTGCAAGGTGTGAGGGAGGCTGACAATGAGAGCCTTGGGTAAGTTAGAGGGGGGAGAGACTCGCATTGTGATCTTTGGAAACTTAAGGGGACATGGAAGGAGTATAATATATCTATGTATCTTTACTTTTATGTACTTTATTTTATTAAGATTTATTCATAAAATCACACAAATAGAATGTGCTTGGGTCTGCCCTCTGTACAATCAGTAGTTCTGTGTCTGTGTCTTCATGAGCATAAGTGCTATTGAGAATTGGTCACTGATTGGCTACTATAAGACACCCAGTGCAACTTAACTGTATCTTCATAAGCTACAGAGGGCAGATCTAAGCACATACTAGTTATACTAGTTATACTGAGCTATTAAGCACTTCTTAAAGGTCCACCACACAGTGAAAAAAACATATTTGATCGAAAACTTTAAAACAAACTAGAGCATAATTCTGTAGAAAAATGTTGTACATCAAGTTCTTAAATAAAAAAAAAATGTTGATGTCTCTGCAGGACCCTGGATAGATCCATGATAAATTGGTGAAAGTTGTTTGTGTGAGAGGGACGTTTACATTGCTGGAGAGCATTTTTTGCAGTGAATGATGCAAGGGGTCTGCTTCCCAGTGAGAGGGAATGGGTGTTCTGCCTATTTTAATCTTATCCAATAATCTTTATAATGGCTCTCTGTTCCCTCCTCCCCCTCCCCTCTCTTAGCCACCCTCATAATCCAGCTTTGAGGAAGTGATGTAACAAACGCAAAATGGATTCATGTACTTACAAACAGAGACATTTTAAAAATCAGATTTTCACAAAAAATGCTTTATATCCATGTCTTACACAAATGTTAATATTGATAATTTGGTACATACTTGACAAACAAGTGTCTTTCTTCTTGGACTGAAATGGTCCTTTAATAAAATAAAGTGTTTAAGAGTAAATACTAAATTATATTCTTAATAAAATTCAGAAACGTTCTATGTCCTTTTAAGCAAACTGTGACACAGCAAAGTTTTGAAAATCTTATATTCAGATTAATCTGTGTCATGGGAGATACCATCTGTAGCTTGAAGGAGCAGGTTACTTTATGGGGGGTTACTTTTCTATTGAGATTTATTTTCAAAATGAAGAAAGAGCTTTTAACAGAACTGAATAGAGATCTTATCTGAATCCACTGTTCAATCCACACCTCCTAGATTTCTAATCCTTTTAGGAACCAATCATGTAAGCATAACCGAATACTAAAAATGAAAATATGTATTTACTTATTTTAAACTGTGTAAGAATATTTGGCACATTATAAAGTTAAGTTCTTTAAAAGAGAATATTTTATATCATCACTAGTGGTTCTTTAAGTATTTGCAATAATATTTGTTTTTATCCAAGTGACTGCTTTTTACCACTTCTTTACCACACACCTAGATATATATAATACATGTTTGTTTTATGTACCAATACAATAGAAATTGTAATACTGAATAATTATATAATTATATATACACATATACACACATAAACTTATGATTTCCTGGCTTGTGCATAATCCATCCTGGACTTTGCTTAAAGCTGTGTAATACAGCAGGCATATGCTTAAAAGGAGCAATTTTTGGAATTGTATTTGGAATAATGAGGGAAGCATCTGTGGGCACATTTGCATGTCCCTGCCCAGATTCCCAGAATGCAGTGCAAAAACTGTATTTCTCAGAATTCTGTGCAAGAAACAAGTTTTTTTAATTGGTTTTAGCCGTTTAAATGGGAACACAAATGTAGTATTTATATACTGAACTACTGTACGGTGGAGGGCTCTTTTGCCCACCATATATAAAATGATTATTGTGGTAAACTACCTCCCCACAAAATCTACTACACAAGCTAGTAACCGGCCCCAAATGGATGAGAGGTAGTAACCTCTGTGCTGTCTTTGTGTAGGTTTCCTGGCTTGTTCATCCTGGGCTTGGCTTAAAGCTGTGTAATACAGCAGGATTATGATTAAAAGGAACCATGTTCAAAATGGTATTTGGATTAAAGAGCTATGCCTTTGTGGGAACATTTGCATGTACCTGCCCAGGTTCCCAGAGTGCAGTGCGATAACTGTATTTCTCGAAATTCTGAGCAGGAAACAATTTTTTGATGTTCAAATATGAACACACATGTACTATTTATTTACTGATTTCCGGTATAGAAAGCACCTGCAAAAGGAGCATAGGGCGCACAAATCTGAGTAGCCTAAAACCTAAATACAAAACAATACAAATATGAATCAACAGGGCAATAGACAATGTTGTGCACAGAATGCCACCACTTTATTATGTAAAGCTTCTCATCTTACCCCAACCCTGAACCTTAACTCTAATCCCTAATCCTAAACCCTAAGTCTAACCCTAAACCTATCCCTAAATCTAACAGCAATTTGAACAAAGTCTTTGTGCACCACTGGAAAGGTCCAAATAGTTAAAAAAACATCTAGTTTGTAAGCAGTTTGTGTGAATGTGAGTAATTGGGAATCCTGGTACTGGATCAAATTACTATGTAGAAATGTAAAGTGAATGTAAGAGATGACAAAACTAGATGAATAAAAGGAAAGAAATGGAGAGAACAATGAATTAATGTAGAGAGAGTACATTTACAGGTGTAGGGTTTTGAAGGCAAAAGAGCACAGGTAGAAGATGTTGTAGATGTATGACAGATATAGTTGCACTGCATTAAATGGAGGGACACTGCAATAAGATAAGATAAAAACAGACAGTGTACACAATATCTTATCGCAAAGGATGTGTGGAAATTGAGTTTATTTTAATCCAAGCAGGACTGTGAAATCATAATAGCATCTTAAAGGGCCAGTCAATTCTGCACAACTTGGAGTACACCACTGTAATGTACTCCTGAAATTATGTTGAAATACTTTTTTAAATAGATGCCTTTTTCACAGAAAAAATCATAAATTAAGTTGTTTACATCAGAATTAGGCATTCCTCCAGAGAGACTGACAGCAAGAGCTGTGTGTAGATGGTAGATTAGAAAGAGGGTTAACCTTTCCCAAATTCATCTGTGCAAGGACATGACAGCTAGAAACTCACAAATATGTTATTTGTGAGTTACCTGAAGGCTGATTACATTCCTGAAAGATACTTTCTGTTCACAGAGCTTGGAACGGCCGTTGTCGGCAGATGCTGTGAATCATGGGGCAGTCAGCAGTTTGTCTGTAAACAAAGCTAATACTGTTCTTAGTTTAATTTAAAAAAAAACAATAGATCACTTTAACATATAGTCTTGAAGAGAATTTATAGTGTGGTAAATGGCCCTTTAAAGATTAAGTCAAGCCTATTATATATCCAGCACAAAGTATGGAGTGTGAAACTGCAGAGCTCATTATATTTTTGCTACACAGGATTTCAAGCAACAGCAGCTCTAGTTGTGAGTTGGTGAAGCATGGATTCCCACAGTGCTTTACGTAAGTACTATCATTACTCAAAAGACACTCTTGTGGTCAGTATTTTTCAAATTCAGTTCTCAGGACCACAAGAAATTCAGAATTGAATGATTTTTGTTTGAAAATAGTGACCGGGTCATTGAGAAGTAAGAATTTCATACAAGCTGCCAATTGTCAACTAAATTAAAAAAATATATATTCTTAAAAAATATGTCTTACCAGATTCAGACTAAAAAGATTGCAGGAAGAGATTCTCTCAACTTGTGCTACACACAGAATACATTACTTGGAAACATTAAGTAGCATAGCTACTGCTGATGTAGCAGATGTAAAGCACCCTGGCCCCCAGCAAGTTAGGGTCTCTCTGCTACCTATAGTAAATAGAGCATCTTCATTTATTAGGGAAGAGGGGCAGATAATTATTTTTTTACGGAGAGGTGATCTGTACTCCTAAGGGTGATCTGAGCACTTGAACATATTTTTTGTTTTATTTACCCCTACAGGAGACTACCTTGTATAGAGAAGTTGAATAGGAGACCCGATTTTTTTGTACTAGGGCCTTCCATTTACTAGCTCTGCCACTGCATGTGAAGAAAAAAATAAACCATTGACTATTTTATTGCTTGTGTATACAAGCCAAGTAATATGTTAAAATATTATTTCTTATTATTTTTGACTGTAGATTACACATACTAAACTTTGAGAAGACTTTATATTTGATGTAAGAAGAAGCATTCCTTAGACTGCCTTTTATATAAGTGTCTTCTAACTTTTCTTGCAAAAAATTACTGTTGCAATGGATACAATCTGCTTCTCTTACATGCATCATTGAGAAGTTAGGGCTTCAGTGGCTCATTCTTGTGACTACTCAACCTTATCTTAAATTGGGATATCCATAAATTCTGACTTGTTGCAGCTGTGGAGTTAAACAGTGATGCATGCAATGATTTATATCTTTCTTTAGTATCTTTAGTATTGAGGAAAAAAGGATATATTTTTTTTTACATATCTGCAGGTAAACCATGTGATGCATACAACTGACTGCACATACAAGGATATTAAGGTACCAAATGAACATACAGAATTGTTGGGGAGGAGGACTGAATGACATTCTAAAATGTAGTGTGTGATGACAGTGGCAGCACATTCCCGGGTGATTGACATTTGACCTTTTAAGAATTTTTTAAAATCAGTCTTAGATTCCGTGGATGCTCCTTTACACCTCTGACATGTTACATAGTTACATAGGGCCTCATTCAATTGCAATTTGGCCAATTGAATAGGGCTCTAAACAAGCACATAGCATATATTTTTTAAAGAAGTTTTTAGTCAGTGAAAACCTTGCTTTTGGATATATGTTTACTAACTAAAAACTTATTTAAAAAATATATGTTATGTGCTTATTTAGAGCCCTATTCAATTGGCCAAATTGCAATTGAATGAGGCCCATAGTATTTGAGGTTGAATAAAGACTTTTAGTCCATCAAGTTCAACCTTTTTAGATCTCTTCTGATTCTTTTAACATGTGGATTATTTGTTTATCATTGTTAATTGGTCCAGAAGGCAAACAGAAAAAACATTGCAATTTTGCCAAATGTCTCATAAGGGAGAAAAAAAAACGAAATCCCTTCCTGACCCCAGATACTGGCAATCAAATATTACCCAGGGTCAATATTCCTTTGCTAGTTATCTAGGAAAACCTTGAATGCCCTCTTTATTATGAAATATATCTAACCCCTTTTTACAATTATCTAACAAATTCACTGTCAACACCTCCTTTGGTAGAGAATTCCACAGTTTCACCACCCTAACTGTGAAGAACCCTTTTCTTTCTTTAACATGAAATCTGTTTTCCTCTAACTTCAAGGGATGTCCTCCTGTCAGTTGAAAAACTTTTGGCACAAAAGTTCACTTGACAAAGCCTTAAATTTACCTTGAATGTATTTAAATAAGGTAATCATATCCCCTCGTAGATGCCTTTTTTCTAGGGAAAATACATTTAATTTGGTTAGTCTTTCTTCATTACTTAGCCCCTCCATTCCCTCTTATTAGTTTTGTAGCCCTTCCCTGTACTTTTTCCAGCTGCAAAATGTCCTTTTAAGGAAGTGGTGCCCAAAATTGTACACCATATTCCAAATGAGGGCGCACTAGGGATTTGTACAGTGACATCATTATATTTGCTTCCCTTGCTTCTATACCCTTCTTAATATATGTTAATATTTTACTTGCCTTTGCACTTGCTGCTTGGCATTGAGCACTGTTACCTAGGTGATTATCCACAAGCACTCCCAAATCCCTTTCAATATCTGATACCCTTACATTTATTCCATTAAGATTCTAAATTGCATGGCTATTTTTCCTTCCCAAATGTATAACTTTACATTTATTTGTATTAAATCTCATTTGCCATTTAGCCACCCATTTCTCTAATTTATGCAAATCCCTTTGGAGGTAAAGTACATCATTATCTGATGTAATTACCTTGCACAACTTAGTGTCATCAGCAAAAATGGAGACACTACTTTCCAGTCCTACTTCTAGGTCATTAATACATATGTTAAAAAGGAGAGAACCTAACACTGAACCCTGAGGAACCCCACTTACCACATTAGTCCAATCGGAGTATGTTCCATTTACAACAACCCTTTGCTTCCTGTCTTTTAGCCAGCTCTAAATCCACAAGCAGATATTTACTGCAATTCCTGTTTACCTTAATTTGCACAATAGTCTTCCATGTGGCACTGTATCAAAAGCCTTTGCAAGATCCAAAAACACTACATCCACTGAGTTGTTCTGATTCAAGTTCCTACTAACCTCCTCACAGAAACTAATTAGGATTGTCCTACATGATCTATCTTTAATAAATCTGTGTTGACTCTTACTTATGATATTGTTCAAATAGACATATTCTTGTATATTGTCCATTATTAACCCTTCTAAAAGCTTCCCAACTACAAATGTGAGGCTTACAGGTCTATAATTCTCTGGTTGTGCTCTTGCTCCCTTCCTAAATATAGGTATCACATCTGCTTTTCTCCAGTCATCTCGTAGTGATTCTGTGGTGAGTGAGTCTTGAAAAATCAGATATTGTTATTATTATCGTTTATTTGTAGCACGCCAAAATATTCGGTAGCGTTATAAGTTAATTTCCAGGCAAAGACATATTAAATATTAACACATTGCAAAGAATAGAGGGCCCTGTCTTTGAGCTTAGAATCCGGTGTCCATAGTGCTTTTCCCAAAGTGCAATGCAAGATTGAAAACTTGCAGACTTACAATCTAAATGTTTGGCTATTACAGAACTCAGTTCGCTCAGTACACTTGGATGTATTCCATCAGGACCTGGTGCTTTATTAACAAGAGTTTTTGTTGGCCCCTTACAACTCTGTATTTTGTATTCAATCTCAAATGAAACTGTGTTGTGATCACTATTCCCCACTAGCAACTTGCCCATCAGAAATTACGGGGAAATACAATTTGAAGCCATGGGAATGCTGTTTCACACACAATGTAAAGTTTTTTGGACTCTGAGGACCTTCTGCGCTCATTGCGAGCCTCTCCTCTCGTGTACCTTTGCTCCTCTGAGCACCTTCGTCACTCATCAGAAAGAGAGATATATATTTATCTATATTTAGTTAACTACTAATGAATTAAGTAATTACTGAATAAATTAATACTGTATACTTTACCTATTTGTAATTAATATGTCTAGAAATCAATAGCCTGAAGAGCTAACAATCTGTTGGTATTTCGCGTCAGCATATAATATACAGTTTGAGTGTTGGTGCCCTGATGATAAAGTGTAATGAATGTTCCAACTGTGCATTAGAAATAGGCTGCGTGCGCAAGGGCAAAACGTTGGCTTAGTTGTTTAAAGCGCGTATGTAGATGTGTTATGTGGCTCGCAAGCATTTTCCGTCATTTGTAATAGTGTATTTATTAGTTCGTACGTTCCTGTGTGAAAGTGCCACCCGCTTGGCAGTGTTTTGCTCGGTCGTCCTGGCTGTTCCCCCGTGCTGTGCGTGATGTTTTTGTTGTATTTTTTTTTGAATTTTTTTTTTTGTTTTCACGGTTCGTTTGTTAATTTTGTATTTTTCATATCTCAGATTTTTAAAAAAAAAGTTTAATAGTGTATTTTGTAGCTCGTACGTTAGTGTGCGCAAGTGCTAGGTGGTTTGCAGTGTTTTGCGCGGTCCGGGGTCATTTAGCCTCGTTTTTATTTTTTTTCTCACTTAGTCGATTTTCAAGTGCCTAAAATCGTCAAAATCGACTTAAATTCGCGTTCCACCTCACTACCGGACGTCCTGGCTGTTCCCCCATGCTGTGTGTGATGTTTTTGTTGTATTTTTTTTTCTGTATTTAATGTGTTTTTATTGTTTTTTGGTTTGCATGGTTTGGCCGTTAACATCATATTTTTCCTGTCTCTTATTTTTTTTTCAAAGTCGCGTGTATCGTCATTTTTTTACTAAGTCCCGCATTTGTCATCTGCTTGCAGGCTGGTGCTCCCGCATTTAGTAAATGTTTGGTGTCTAAGTCCCGCGTGTTTCATTGCCTTCACTGCTTACCTCGCAAAGCGAGGCGAGCAGGCTATGAGCACCTTCGGCTCTCATCGACTTTGTGCTGGGAGTTTTAGTGCCTTAATGGCTCGCCTCGCTACGCCTCGCTATGGGTTCCCCTATTTTAACATTTGATATTATATCAATATTACTTGTGATGACTAAATCCAAGATAACCTCATTTCTAGTAGGTTCTTGTATAACCTGGGCCATATAATGATCCCTGAGTGTACTCAAGAACCTGCTCTGCTTAGCTGAGCTGCTGGTCTAATTTTTCTAGTTTATTTCAGAGTAGTTAAAATGTCCCATTATTAGAACTTGCCCGTGCTTAGCTGCATTATCTATCTGCAGCAATAATTGCAATTCATCACCCTCAACTATATTTGGGGGTTTATAGCATACTCCTACGAATATTATTTTAGAATTAGCTCCTCCGCTATTTAACTCTATCCACAAACATTCAAAATTATCGCTAGTTCCACTATAAATATCTTCTCTGACTTAAAACCAGACTTAACATACAGACCTCCTCCTCTTCTACCATTGCCCCTATCTTTCCTAAATAAGTTATAACCATCCAAATTAACTGCCCAGTCATGAGATTCATCCCACAATATTTCAGTAATGCCTAGTAAGTCCAATTTTTCTTGTACCGCTAATAATTCTAGCTAGCCCATTTTCCCAGGCAAACTTCTTGCATTAGCAAGCATACACTTTATGTTGCTATGACATCATTTTGAAGTACTTGCCACTGTATTTGAGCTACCTAGTAATATTTCCCTACTGTCTATTATAGCCTTCTCCCTTCTCCTCCCCCATTGGTAGATACCCTTTCCACCTCACCCATTTCTACCCCAATACTTCTATCTAGTCCCTTCCCTACTACTAGTTTAAAAACTTCCCCAGCTGTTCTACCATCCTTCCTCCTAGCACAGCAGCTCCCTCGTCATAAAGGTGCAATCCATACCTGCTATAGAGATTGTACCCAAGTGAGAAGTCAGCCCAGTGCTCTAAAAACCCAAAACCCTCTGTCCTGCACCACTTTTTTAGACACGCATTAACCTCCCTAAGCTCCTTCTGTCTCCCTGGGTAGTATCTCAGAAAATAGAGACTATAAAATCCTGGAGATCCTTGCCTTAAGTTTATTTCCTAGTTCTTTAAAATCATTCTTTAGGACACCCCATCTTCCCCTTACTTTGTCATTGGTACCAATATGCAATATGTACCAAGACCGCCGGTTCATTTCCATCCCGTCCCAATAATTTATCCACCCGATCCACAAAATGCTGACCCCTTTTCTTTGAACTCCTTCCTTGCACTTACACTAGAACTGTTTGCAAGGTTATAATAGAGCCTGCCTGGTCAAGTGTACAATGATTACAGCCCACAGGACAGAAAACACCCTTTAGCATCCTGCACTTATTCACAGAGCAGATTCCGACAGAAAAACACACAAGTGCACACATATATACTTTTACACAGTCCAAACCACACCCACACTCACCTGCAGAATGATTACAGAGCACAGGACAGAAAACACCCTTTTGCAGATTCAAACAGATATTCCATCTGCTTCCCATCCATGACATTCTCATTTTTAATTACCTTACCACCCCACATGGCAGATCACATTAGTGCCTGTAAATTCACTGTTATAACATCTAACTCAAGAATAATATGCCATTTCTGCAGCTTCATATTGGTACCATTGAACCTATGGGTTCTTAATTGGTGCTCTTACAATTTCACATATTAAATGATCAACGTTTTTTCTAACAGCGTCCTATTCCCATCAAAAGTTTTTAAAAACCTCTGTATGATAAAAAAATATATGTCTGAAACATTTGCACCTGACTGATAGCATAATTACAAAGAAAGTGATTAGGCTAGTTTTTAATTAATAAAATGTTTCTTCTTATGCTGGATTCTGGATGAATCTTTTATACTTGTAATACATGTATGTCTGAGAGGGGTGTTTACATTTATGGAGAGCTGTCGTTGCATCTGTTGATGCAACATCTTGCTTCTGGGCAGTGAGGGGAAAGAGGTGTGATGTCAACTTCAATCTTATTCAAGTATCTTAATAAAGACTTTCTGTTTCCTCATTCCACACCTCTCCCTCCCCGTCAAAACACGTACCCTCATGATTCAGCTCTGAGGAAGTGGCGTAACAAACACAAAATGGATTCCTGTACTCATAAACAGAGTCATAAAAATTCAGAACAACCCCCGCCCCCCCCCCCCCCCCACACACACACACATTGTTTGGCTTACACCGCTACTAATGTGGTTAGTTTGGTACATAGTTGACAAAAAATACCCTTTTTCTTGTGCGTCGCGTAGGCCTCTAAGGCCGACTGGGTAGGCCGCAGCTTAGCGTTACCCGGCGGAGCCTGAGGGGTGTGATGATGTCGGCCGCTTCGGGGGCGTGACTTCTGCACGCTCCGCGTGGCCTGCAATGGGAATTCCACCCCCTTTTTCTAGTTGGTTAGGTGAAGTTGTGTTGGAATTAGGAATATAAAAAAAAGCAAAAAAAAAAAACAGAGCTTAGAAAAAAAAAGTGGAGACAGTAGTCTATGATGTATGTTGGATATGTTTTGTTGTTGGCGGGAGGTGAGTTGCCCGGCCCACTGGCCTAAGTGGGCGTAGTCCTACCTCACGGGCGTGCTTAAAGGTAAGCATTATACAGGCCCAAGACGTGAGGTAACTTCTTGACGTATTATAGAGGAGGAGCCCGGCCACGGACAGTTATTAGTTGTTACGTATGGTTACTAATTTACTATGTAAATTAATAAAAGCTGTGGTCAGTTTTCTCCCATTTCAGTGTTGCGTCTTTTATTGCTAGAAACTAGCCCAAATGGCTCATGCCTGGGTAATGAAATATAGTGGTCCTTTAATGGATTCTTGTGCCCTTACTATTATTTATTTCGAATTTTAATCAAGTAATGTAGCAGGGGCGGCTAGTGCATAGGGGCAAATGGGCAACCGCCCTCCCAAAATTAATTCACTGACTTAATCCCCCCATCACTTACTTAACTGTATAATTTATATAATAGAAAAAATAAAAAAATGTTTTATCATATTCAATATTCTGTCTTTATAAAAGCTGCTGCTGTCCCTTTACATTTTGAAACCCTCTGTGCTGTAGTTAAACACACTGACTTATCACATCTACCCCCCTGCTGGTGATTTGCCTAAACTGTTTGGGTCTCTGCCCAAACTGTGCTATAACAGATGGAGCTGAACCTGTCTGTCAAACGCAGCATCATCCAATCAGAATGGCCGGAGGGAAAAGTCCTTATCATACAGGGACTGCAGCTCTTACAGTCCCCCCGGAAGTGAATACATTGGTACAATCTCAATAAAGTTCTCTCTGTGTCTTGCTGTAGTTGTTCTGTCCTTCAGTTGTGTCTGACTCTCAGTGACCACATGGATACAGCAAGCACATCTGTCTTTTTTTTGCTGCTTGTGCTTATCCACATGGTTTTCACAGCAGTTTGGTAGGTTGTGTGGAGTAACCACTACTTTTATAAAATAGAATAATTTTAGTAATATTGTCCGTCATGCCAGTTATAGAAAGCTATGGAATATATTGTGCCGAATAGCTGATTATGAGAAGCACCTTATAAATAAGCAATTCTGTGTCCCTTTAATAATTGGATAATTATGGAAACAAATTTGATTACTCAAAAGGACAGTAAGTGGATAATTATACATGTTTTGCCAGCAGTTTCTTATTCTATAATACATTTATTCATTGAGAAACCCTGTAAATTTGTAATTTTACTAAATTCATTTGCACTCTTTTCAATTTGCATAATTGTTGTATTCAACTTCTGTAAGCAAGATTACTAAATTCCATTTATGTTGGAAACTGTTAATATATATGAATATATCGCAATGGTGAGGAATTAGTATTATTTATCATGGATTTCCTTTATATTGTATTGCTATGTAGTTTAAGGACTGTTCATGCTACAATGTCTACACTTTGAATGACATTGTTACAGTAGCTGTTTGGGGTATTGATTTTATTATAAAATATAATTTAAATCTAGACAGAGGAAGGTAGTCAATCTAAAGAATTTGAATTTGTAAATATAAATTCTATAAACATTTATTCAGAAACATGTAACTAGATTGACACAAGGTCTGTGTACTCATTATGGCGTTGGTAGATATTTTTTGAGCTCTTTAACATTACTGATATATGAAATATTTTTGTCTTTTTTAAGTGCCACTGGGGTCAAATTGTTTTCTATATTTTATTTTCTTTTGAAAAATGTAATGACTTTCAGTTGACAAAAATTAGAACTATTTTTTTTTTTAAGGAAAGTTTTATTAAATTAGGACACAGTGTGGGGTGGGGGGATACCTTGTGCCCCCCACATATGCAAAGCTTTTTCTAGGTTGCTGGGTTTAGCTAACCGCAATTGCCTCAAACTCATACATTTGGCTGCAGGTGTTTTTTTTTTGTTTTTTTTAAATAAATGTTTTGATGTATTCTATTGACTCCATCTCACAAATTCTGACCTCAAGGTTGAACTTGTAAACCCTGCCTTTTTAAGTCGTATTTCAGGGGTTGTGATCATATGATCTGACAATATTTAAGCAAGCCCATAATTTACTTCTTAGACACAGCCAATAGTAAATGAGACTGTCATCATGACATCAGTAAAAAAATGGAAGTTAGACATAATCGGAGGCTATAAATTAATTAGTGGCAATAAGCAATATTTGCTGATCGGGCTCACAATCAAGCAATCTAGTAATCTATACAATTAATTTGATCACCTGTTATTAACCCCTTGAGTCCCAGGATCTATATTACTCAGAAATCACATTAAAAACATTTTTTTAATTGCATCTTTGTGGGTTTGAGACTGTCCTGCAATTAATTCTATTTACCTTAATTAATTCTAATGCCTTATGAGTCCTAATAATATTTATGACAAAAACTTGATACTTTTTTCAATTGCGGGATAGACTTTATATGGGAGCTAGCACTACAAGTCTAATAGAATATCGATTTTGTGTAACTTTAATTATTTAGAGATCGTAACATTTGATCTGTGATAAAACCAATTGAGTTCTGAGGCTGGTTTTGAAGGGTTTCGCTGGCCCGTAGTGATTGTGGGTGGGTAAGTTATAATTGGATTGCGAGTAGCTAATAGAATCTGTGGCAATATTATGAGCAGTTTTAATTGTGTATACATTTATGAATTAAGAAATAGATTAGGGCCCCATGTTTTGTTATGGCTTCGCTATATTGATAAAATGTTGCTTATTAGGTCAGGCTCTGAGGAATATTTTGTGCACTTTGTATGAATTGTTTCACTATATAAAAGGTATACTGTTTTGGAAAGAATTCATATCCTCTAAAAATAAAAAATAAAAATGTAATGATATAGATCCTTCTATTCTTTTGGGAGACCCCCACAACTGTATTGAGGGCATATGATGGCAAATATCATGTATTTTTTTCCTATATGTTTTTATTAACTAAACTTGATAAAAGGCAAAATGTTTTTTGGAAGTAAAAATCAATTAACCCATTGTTTACATTTACCACTTTTATATACAATTATTCTTTCCTACATGCTTCCATTTTACTCTTACCTGTAACTTTCTCTGGAGGGTGTGTCCTTGAAAACTAATGAACTTCCATTTAGACCTGTTAAGAGAACTGGCACTTTTAAATACCACATTCTTGTTGTTCAGACAGAAACATGCAAAGCCTTTTTCCACCTCAAGAAGTTGATCTGACGATATGAAAATCATAGATTCCACAGCAGCATAAATGCATTAAAAATACAGTATAATAATATAGAGCTTGAATTTTTTTATATTCTAAAAATACGTTGCCTTTATTCAAGTTTAATTCTTCAGAAACAGTAAATTGTACAAATATGATACCAGTGGAGAAGGAACCATTGGTTTTAAACTGCTTGAGAGTTTAATTTCAGAGGTTTTGAAATGCAATGTATAAAAATGTTTATTCATTTATCTGAGTTATCAGGTAATTCTAGGCCAGTTCACATATTTATAGACTTTCAACGTTAATAAAATATTAAACATATCGCAAAAATTTTACAAATATTCAAAATCTTTATATAAATGAGAAAATACATATAGAAATATAGATTTGGTGGCTGATAAGAAACAAAAGGTTAATCTTATCTACTTAAAAAGCTTGAGTTATTAATCCTCAGGATGGCTTATACTTAATGAAAAAAATGCTTGAATTCCTTTACTCTGTTTGTTGCTGCCACATCTACCTTGTCCCAAATACTTCTAGAAAGTAATATAATATTGTAGGACTCTACAAATTTACCAAGTAAGAAGAATATATGTATGTATTACCAGTCCAGTATTCGAATATCATAAAATAGCTAACCTAATATTAATAGAGGCGTAAATCACTTGGATCAGATGGCTATGGAATAGAATATTATACTTTACTTGACCATGAAATTGCTACATATATAGTAGAACTATTTCATACTTTTCTTCATGGCAGCATAATAGCTTCTAAATATTTTACTTCTGCACATAAACGCCTCATATATAAACAAGTAAAGGCTCAAGAGTTATCAAGCTTGTATCATTCAGTCTCTTTACTTAAGGGAAATTACGTGTGTTTCAGTATTATTTTCACAGAAGATCTCAAATAATTAGTCCCATTTATTATATTTATATTTTCTTTCAGACAGGTTTTATACCATATGGGAGTACAATAATTACAGGGTTACTGTAGTAGTACAGCAAGTTATGACCCTTTAACATATCATTTGCATCTAATCTGAGGAAAGCCTCTAGTAAAATTATATAAAGTTATTAATTATTATGATATTTTTAATTTCCATCTGCTCACCTTTAAGGAGCTTCCATATTGTTATTTCTCCTCTCCTCTAGCCCTCATAACTAATCTTTGTGTCATGTGGGTAGGCAGCAATCCGTTAATCTCTATATTACATCTTCAAACACAGCATTGTAGAGGTTGTAGAGGGCCTACAATAGGTGCCATCACATGACCTCATGGATTATTGGAAAGCTGCTGGGTGTGACGTATGTATTAGAACAATGGCTCTCAACCATTCTCACTTTGAGGTCAGCTGGTTACCATCCAACGCTCATGGTGGCCTTCTTTGAGATCCAGAGATCCATTTTTGACAGGAGAATAATATGTGTGTTAAAGTCCTATCGAAAAATTATCAAGTTATGGTGCATATTCCACCTCAACTAAATAATGTCCTGATCAAAATGAGCCGTTTCTCATTGCTGCTGGAAAGCAACACTGAAAAGGCGAAATGCTCAATTTTACCAAGCTAGGCTGACCTGTCACAATCACATTTTCCTCCTAGCGAATCAATTTTTTTAACGTGCCTATACACAATTAATTAACAATTAATCCATATATTACAAAGATCGGAGGAGATCTAAAAAGATTGAACTTTATGGACTAAAAGTCTTTTTTTAACCACAATTACTATGTAACTACTATGTAACTATGTAACTTACCATGTGTAAGCCCTTTTTCTCAACCTACAAATACACCCATCCGTAGAAGCAGAAAAATGTCTCTGAAAATTAAACAAGTGTCCGATCTGACACTGAAAACACAATAACCCCTCAACTGAGTCAGACATAAGGCTTGATTGCTTATATCTGACACAATTAAGGGGTTAATAGTGCACCTAAAGCACACAAACATGGGTTGATTCAACGAATCTTCCTCCTAAAATCCCTACTTCCTATGAGCCTGGAGATCCCAAGGACTTTATAGTACTATAAATGGGGGAACTCCAGGGATTCCCCCCTCCAATGCTGGAGGAAACATTGGGGATTCCAATGCTGAAGGGAACCCTGGGGATTCCTGAAGTAAAGGGAAACCCTGGAGTTTCCCTCCCCCACTCACACTCGATCCCCACTTTAAACTATAACCAAGGGGGGGTTTGAGAATCCTATGGCACTTATAAATTAACCCCATGCCACAGAGGTCCTTTTTTTCTGTTTGCCTTCCTCTGGATCAATTAACAATTAACAATAATAATAATAAATAGTCCACATTAAAAAGATCAATAGAGATCTAAAAAGGTTGAACTTGATGGACTAACTCTTTATTCATCCTCCAATACTATACTATTAATAATTATTTAATCAATAATTTAATTAATAACTAATCCGCATATTGCAGATCAGAGGAGATCTTAACAGGTTGAACTTGATGGACTGAAAGTCTTTTTTCAATCTTAATTACTATGTAACTATGTAACTATGTAAAGGCCCTTTGAATCTCCACAAAGGACCTCCATGACACCTATCCTAAAGAAATATGCCATTTTAACATGGGACTAAAAATGCTCAGATTGATGAACCTATTTTGATTGAGAGAATAATGAACTTAAAATAAAATGGGCAAGTTTTACATCAATATGGGATACATATTATTCTATAAAAAAAATGCAAAATGAGTATGCAAAACTCAACCAATATTAGTATGTTTATTTTTGGTTCATCTATTACATATAATAGTTGTCAAACTGCGATCTCGCGATGCAAGGCGCACAACTTGCTGCAATGAGCGCAGAAGGAACCAATGAAAAAAACGCACAATTTCAATTGAAATGTTAAAGGTTTTTTGGTTTTATATTAACTACAAAGAAACAGCACTAACACAAACTGAACATTAGCAGAAATATAAACTTTACATTATTTATGTTGAAGCTTCTGGGTCATCATGAATTCTGTTTTCTTTGGAGAAAATAAAACTGTTTTATAGCGAATCAGAGCATTAAAAGTGGTCCGGCAGACAAAAACAGCGTTATAGCTAGGCAGTTGTATAGAAAATCAGAGCGTAAAAAGGGATCTGGCAGACGAAAACAGTGCTATAGCAGGGTTTAGCATTAAAAGGGGTCTGGCTGGAAAAACAGCCCTATAGTGAATCAGCTCTAAACAGGGTAGCTTTAAGCGGGGTATACCTGTACCTGATTCCTGCCAGTAGGGTGTCGCGATGAGCGCCAGAGGCACTCATCTCGATGCCCCCGGGCTCGCAACACCCTTTACCCGGTTCCTGCCAGTGGTGTGTCTTCTCCCTCCTTCTCCTCCTCCTCCCCCATTTCCCACATCCTCCCTCCTTCCCCCTTCTCCTCCTTCTCCCTTACTCCCTTTCCCCTCTCATCTTACAATCAGGCGAGCAGCTGCTGCTGCTCTCTCCTCCCTGCAACGCGGCTCCTGGCTGTGTCCGAACCAGCATATGCTAATGACGGGACGGCATGTGACTTCACGTCATTAGCATATGCTGGTTCGGACACAGCCAGGATGTGTCTCCTACCTCCTTCCCCCTCATCCTCCATCCTCCTCCCTTTCCCTCCTCTTCCGCCCTTCTCCTTTTCCCCCTTTTCCCCCCTTTCCCCTCTCACCTTACTATCAGGCGAGCGAACAGCAGGAAAGAGACACAGGGAAGGGGGGACATAGCGGAGGGAGAGGGGGGAAGAGACACAGGCGAGGGAGAGCATGGGGGAAGAGACACAGGGGAGGGGGGAAAGAGACCCATGGGAGGGGGGAAGAGACGGAAGGGGAAGGAGACACAGGGGAGGGAGAAGAGACACGGGGGAAAAGGAGGGAAAGAGACACAGGGGAGGGAGAGGGGGAAGAGACACAGTGAAGGGGGAAGAGACAAAGGGAAGGGAGAGAGGGGTAAAAACACAGGTGAGGGGGAAAGGAGACACAAGGGAGGAAGTAGACAGGTGGTAGAGAGACTCCCAATGAGCGCTGAAGGTGCTCACATTGGGTGGCAAACAGCATTGCCAGCCTTAACATTTTATTCCCAGCATTTTTGACGGGCAAGTAGCTAGTATATTATAATTGTGCAGTCACTGTCAGAGAAATGAAATTCTACCGATATTCAAAAAAAAAAATGTTATACTCTCAAGGACATACATTATGAAATGCAGTGGAGCATGTTTCTAATATATCAATGGAGCAGAAATGAAGTGCCATATTATCTGCTACAGAGACAGCATTTATAATATATCAAGTCTCTGAGAGAATTTGGAAAGCAACACTGTCAAAAGGGAACTGCAATGAAAATGTGGATACATGGGCCCTCATTCAATTGCGATTTGGCCAATTGAATAGGGCTCTAAATAAGCACATAACATATTTTTTTAAATACATTTTCAGTTAGTGAAAACCTTGCTTTTGGATAGATGTTTACTAAGTAAAAGCTTCTTTAAAAAAATATGTTATGTGCTTATTTATACCCCTATTCAATTAGCCAAATCGCAATTGAATGAGGGCCAAGGAATTTAACCCAAAAATGTTGTTGCATTTAAAAACAAATAATAATCAGACTTGACTTAATGTTACATGCACAACCCAGCTTTGTCTGAACATGTAGTAAGGTATACTATTTTTTTTGTGTGAAAAATACTGTAATTATTTACATAAAGCAAATAATATAAAATTGGAATTAATATATATTGGTATAATTGGTATATAAATGGTTATAATTGTTATATTTGATATGGAACTGGGTAGAGAAGAGAGAGATTTTTGAAGACAGACTTTTTGATGCTCAGGTTACAAAGAGGATTTGCAATCACTGAAGGTTTATATAATATTTCTGAAGGTATTTCATCTATTTCCTCTACATTGTAGATTTAAGATTTTTTAATATAGACTATTATGGACTTTTTCACCTTGACAGGTATTTTTAGATAGACGCATGCATGATAAAGTAACCTGTGTCTGGAGCAGCTGCAAGTATATATAGATTATTTTGCCTACAATGTATAATATCATAAAGAGATGAGGATATGGAGGGTGATGATAAGAGTAGAGACAAAAAGGTCAGAGAGATTGATGTTAGAGATATAAGATGTATAAAAGATTTGCTCCTAGAATTTAACTTAGATTTGTTTCATACAAGTGTTAGAAGGCAACATGTACTTTTCTATCCTTTACAAAGGATCAAAATGGAGCCAGATATTGGAATATAAAAGAACCGCAATTTGGCACTAAAATGTAAAAGGTCACAGAAGATCTGGGAAGCGACATGTTTCAAAACTAGAAAAGAAAATGAGTGTAGGGGTGTATGTATTCCTACCACAGAATGGATTTAAACAGCATCATTTAGGATTAATAACTACTCTGTGAAAATATATATTAAAGGATAAGGTTCTTTTATTGTTATGACAAAACTTAAATTAGAACTGTACACCAAGACGAGCTGCAATGAAAAACTTTAACACATAAGATGAGAACATTTATTGTGCCACTTAAGTGGATAATGCAACAAATGTAATAGCAGTTCAGAATAGTGCGGTTTGGTGCCACAAAAATGTAATAATAATTATAATTCAAAGGGGAAGTAACACTTAAACACAAGTTGCTCTTATATGAAAGAGTTTACTTAGGGAAGAACACATATATGTGAACGTTTTAGCACTTGCCATATATAGGGCCTCATTCAATTGCAATTTGGCCAATTGAATAGGGCTCTATATAAGCACAGAGCATATATTTTTTTACCGAAGTTTTTAGTTTGTGAACTTCTATCCAAAAGCAAGGTCTTCACTAACTAAAAACTTCTGTAAAAAAATATGCTATGTGCTTATATAGAGCCATATTCAATTGGCCAAATTGCAATTGAATGAGGCCCATAGATAGCTAATCTTCTCTAAGGCCCTCATTCAATTGCGATTTGGCAAATTGCATAGGGCTCTAAATAAGCACATAACATATATTTTTTAAAGAAGTTTTTAGTTAGTAACCATCTATCCAAATGAAAGGTTTTCACTAACTAAAAACTTCTTTAAAAAAAAATATGCTATGTGCTTATTTAGATCCCTATTCAATTGGCCAAATTGCAATTGAATGAGGGCCTAAGAGTGCTCATTAATATAAAAGAAATATACATTAAGGTAGAACTTGCCATTTAAAAGATAGAGTCATCTGAAAGATTGAAGATAATGATTTTCCTTAAGTTCCCAATGAAAGCTTGTCATTTAAATGATTGTAGCATTCTGAAAAATTTGAAGATAATGAATTTCCTTAAGTTTCCAATGAAAATGTCACTGCATATATACAGCCTTATTAAATTGCAATTCTGTAAATTTAAATTGGCTCTATATAAGCATACAGCATATTTTTTTACAGAAGTTTTTAGTTAGGGAACTTCTATCCAAAAGCAAGGTTTTAACTAACTAAAAACTTCTGTAAAAAATATGCTCTGTGCTTATATAGAGCCCTTTAAAATTTGCTGAATCGCAATTTAATAAGGCTGATAATGTCTTGCATTGGTATTCACCTCCTTGGACTTTTCCACATTTTGTAGGGTTACAACCTGATATATTATATAAAATACACAGAGGCTTAATGATTATTATTTTCTAAAGTAAAACTTCTAATTTGAATAATTTATTTATTTTTAGAACCACAATGTTATTTTGTCAAATGTTTCCACTTAGGTTACTGGTGCTACAAAAGGGCAATATGAGATAAATCATACAAAAATAACAAGAA
Source organism: Discoglossus pictus (assembly GCA_027410445.1). Lineage (NCBI taxonomy): Eukaryota > Metazoa > Chordata > Amphibia > Anura > Alytidae > Discoglossus > Discoglossus pictus. Next base: position 349,895,149 of record CM050167.1, on the reverse strand, counting down.
AAAGACACCTCTACTAGGCACACTATTTTATGATGGAAATAGTCATAGCCATGAGATAAAATTATAGATGTTGGAACATTAAAACATAAATATTTATAGAAAACGTGTTAAAAATACAAGTGAATAAAATGAATGTGTGGGCATTTAATCAATTAATACCATTGATATGCTGTCTGGATCCTTGCAGATTACACATATAAACTTTTTTTTATTTAAAAATAAAACTTTGTTTTCCACTCCCCCAGAGCTGCTTACATAGGCACCGTGAACCTCCCAATAGAAACACTGCAAATGGGTACGCATTTTAACCCTTTACTAACCTTCAAGCCAGCAGCAGCTCAATGCAGAGATCTACAGATCCGTGTCTGCTCCTCTTGCTTACTTCTGCAAGGGGTCTACACATCCCATGATTCATTCCTGTACACACTGCCATCGCTAATTGTTATATTGTATTAAAATGTTGTAGCTGCCTGTGATTGGCCAAAACAAATGTTATGCTAATTTTAGCAGAGATATCCAGACGTGTTGACTAACAAAAGCAACTGCTTGCAAAATCAAGAGATTTAGCAAATATCAGGGTGAGTTTGTCAATGTTTATTTTGGTATTTTTTCATGCATAAAAATGTTTTGTTACATTACTGATTCTCCTCTATCAGATGCACTCATAATCCGTGAAACTTAAATATGCCTTTAACTTTAAAAGAGATAAATGTTATCTTTGTGGCTTATAATGTTCTACTTACTATGACACACATTTTGCTGTAATGCTTTAATACATAGGTAATAGCAACTAAGTGTATTTTAGAATCATTATGGCATTTATGAAAGTCATTTTAGTAGCCTACACTTACAATTAGTGATATTGACATTTACTTCACTTTATAAAATAATTCATTTGTTTTAAGCTTTAGTTTTGCGCCATATAATTTCAATTTACTGCCACAGATCTTATTAGAATTGTTATATTTACAACAATCTCCTGGATAATGCTAAAATTGTTTCATTTTAGATCATTGTTGATCTCGTTCAGGTATCAGTCTTAAATACTGTGGTTTGTGCTTATTACTACTTATCGTAACATTTGGAAACTACAAAGTGTCCCCCATAAACTCAATCTACAGCAAGTCCTAATGCGGATACTGCAGTCAGACATTAACCTGTTATTATCTGAAACCAATTACCCACACATGTTTTTATTTAATTTTATTTAGGTGTATTGTAACATGTTTTGAATAAAGATTTATGATTTAATGTTGCAGTATATGACCATTATACAATAGCATACCTAGTAATGGGAGCATTGTCTTGTTTTGAATGTGTTACAACCTGGAATTTAAATTTATTTCATTTGGATTTTTACCATTTGATTTAAACAACATAACATGCTCAATGCTTTTAATTTGTATTTTTTTTTTACACAAACTTAATTAAACAAAATACTCTTGCTGGTTGTCTATGTATTCACCACCCTAACCTTGGTAGAACCATCTTTAGCTACACTTACAGTTTGATGTGTCTGCCTTGTGGGAAACTCCAAGTGGGGCTTGATATGGTATGTCTTTGACTCAGCATCCATATTGATGGGTCCATATGGACCACATAAGGATGGGGTTAGACACAGAAGGAAACAGAAAGCCAACAGTTTCCACGGAGTAGCTGGAAAGATCCAAAGCTACAGCCTTATTAAATTGCGATTTGGCCAATTGAATACGGCTCTATATAAGCACATAGCATATTTTTTTACAGAAGTTTTTAGTTAGTGAACTTCTATCCAAAAGCAAAAGTCTTCACTAACTAAAAAAATCAGTAAAAAAATATGCTATGTGCTTAAATAGAGCCCAATTGTCCGAATCACAATTTAATAAGTCTGTAGCTTTGGATCTCTCCAGGTACTCCGTGGAAACTGTTGGCTTTCTGTTTCCTTCTGTGTCTAACCCCATCCTTATGTGGTCACCTGAATTCTGGTGGATTACCTACTCTAGGCAGAGCTATATCATATTCTTCTTCTTATTATTATTATTATCCTTTATTTATAACGCGCCAACATATTCCGCAGCGCAATACAGGGGTTAGGTACAAGTATAAACAATGCCCCACAATGAAAATAATGGAAGACCTTGGTTTTGAGCTTTCAATCTGATATACACTGTGCTTTCCCTAAAGCACCTCACAAGATTAAAACTCGCAAACTTACATTCTAAAGGGTATGGGTAAGGTACAGGAGAGTGAGAGATGCATAGTGAATGAAGAGGCTAAAGATGATAGGCTTTTTTGAATAGATGTGTTTTTAAAGAGATTTTGAAGGATCTGAGGCAGGAAGATAGTCTGGTGGTGCGAGGTAAAGAGTTCCAAAGAATAGGGGCAGCACGTGAAAAGTCTTGAAGCCGGGAATGAGAGGAGGTGATGAGAGAGGAGAAGAGAAGAAGGTCATTAGCAGAGCGAAGAGGGCGGGTGGGAGTGTATTTTGGGATGAGAGCAGAGATGTAGGAGGGTGCACTATTGTGGAGGGCTTTATATGTTAGGGTCATGATTTTGAATTGTATTCTAGACGCTATGGGAAGCCAGTGGAGTGCCTGACAGAGAGGTGCCGCAGACACTGATCGTTTAGTATGGTAGATGAGTCTAGCGGATGCATTCAAAATGGATTGGAGTGGAGACAGACGGGTGATAGGAAGGCCAGCAAGAAGAGTGTTGCAGTAATCTTACCAGTTTAATGAATTTAACAGTGTTCTGCGGGATGTTTAAAGTTTGGCCTTTTTTTTACCCAACTCTGGTGCATATTCAAAACTTTGTCCCGAACCTTATAGTTGATAGCTATAAGACATCATGTGACATCTAAATTCCAAAACATGTACTCTATTAAACCATTTATCTGACTTTCACAGGTAATTAATTGCAACAGAGCTTATTTCTGGATTTAAAAACAAAGGGGTGATTTTACTTGAGCAATCATAATTTTTCCAGTTTTTATTTTTAATATTACCATTCTGGACTATATTGTGTAGATCAGTGACATAAAATCCCACTTAAATCAATTTTAATTCCAGGCTGTAACAATGCGAAACATGCAAAAGGAGTGAATACTTATGCAAGACACGTTATATATTCAATTAGTATGAACGGAGTGGAATATCACAGAAGGATTATTGCCTGTTTTATCTGCACCTAAGGTTTTCTATGATCTTTAACACATATATTAAGAATTTGGTATGTTAATTATCAAACTCAAACGGAAGGTATCAATGGATACAGCAATTAAATGGCAGCCAAAGGACAACAATCAACGGAAGACATCTGCCAATAATCCTGAAATTCCTGTTCTTCTGACACTGGCATTTAAAAAAAACATATGCAGCCCTAGGAAAAGCAAAGGCCATCATCTCCTGCTTAACTAGTCTTTCTACTCTTCCTTTCTTTTTTTGGTGGAATGTTTGAAACAATGGTTTGTAATAGGATCTTGATTATGGTGAGATCATTCTCTTGACTAATTTCCTCTTCTTTGTAGATGTAAGAATTTCATCAAAACAGGTCAAGAAAATATATTTGTGAAACAAGGAGACTATTCCTAGGACATCATTGGTGGCTGCAAGCATGTATAGTTCATTTTCCCTCCCTGGGCCACTTCATTGAGAGATGAAAAAACACAGAGTATTAAGAGAGAAAGGGAGAGGGAGAAACGCCAGAGAAAGCTGTAGATGACTGAGTAATACAATATGTATGAGATTTTAAAATATTAATTCAAGGTGACATGGACCATGGAGGCAAGAGACTTAGGGTGATGATACACTATCACGATTATAAATGAGAATTAAAGGAGTTATAATAATTATTTTGTAAGTTAGTAATTCCATTTATAATTTATAATCAATGTTATATAAATATACATAGTTACATAGTAATTTAGGTTGAAAAAGAAAGACTTTAGTCCATAAAGTTCAACCTTTTTAGATCTCCTCTGATCTGCAATACGCAGATTTATTGTTAATTGATCCAGAGGAAGGAAAATAGAAAAAAAACCCAGTGAAACTTTGCTAATTGTCTTAACAGGGAAAAAAATATAACATTTCTTCCTGACCCCAGATACTGGTGATCGGATTCATCCCTGGATCAATACTCCCTCTCTATTTATCCAGGATAGCCCTTGATGCCCTTTTTATTTAAAAATATATCCAATCCATCTTTAAAGTTATATATCAAACCTGCTGTCACCACCTCCTTTGTTAGAGAATTCCACAGATTAACCACCCTTACTGTGTAGAACCCATTTCTTTCTTTAAAGTGAAATATTTTTACTTTTAATCTCAAATGATGTCCCCTTGTCAGTTGAAAACCTCTTGACACAAAAAGCTCCCTTGACAAATCTTTATACTGACCCTGGATGTATTTATATAAGGTAATCATATCCCCTCTTACACGCCTTTTTTCTAGAGAAAATACGTTTCATTTGGTTAGTCTTTCTTCATAACTTAGCCCCTCCATCCCCCTTATTAGTTTTGTTGCCCTTCTCTGTACCATTTCCTGCTCTAAAATGTCCTTTTTATGTAGTGGTGCCCAAAATTGTACTCCATATTCCAAATGAGGGCGTATAGTGTAATATGTGTGTTTAATGTCTTAAAGGACAGCTGTAGTTCAAGAAGCAAAGGCACTTGTTTGTTAACTATGTACCAACCTAACAACAAAAGCAGCTGTGTAAGCCATGGACATAAAACCATTTTGCAGAAAGTGTGAATTTTCAAATACTTTAAGTTACTTTTAGTAACAAGTTTCTGCGTATAGAAATCCATTTCCTCAGAGTTGGATCTTGAGGGGTGTGTTTTGGCTATAATTGAAGGGAGTTTTGGAGAATGAGGTAACAGAGAGCCTTTGTTAAGAAAATTGCTTATGATTGAAATTTACACAACACTCCTTCCACTGCAATGGCCATTAAGCAGGAAGTTGCATCAATAAATGCAACTACTACAGTTCTCCAAGAATGTTAATGCCTCTCTCACACAACTTCCACCTATGTATCCTAGATTCATCCAGGGTCCATCAGAATCATCAAGATTTATTTTTCCCTAATTAAAACTAGCTTTGTTACTTTTTCCCTGCTTAATAATGCTCATAGTGAGACTCAAAGCTTTAATTTATTTAATAGTTTATTTATATATATTTTTTTTTTCATTTTACAGTGGTGCTTTTAAGAAATAGAATATCACATAAAATATATTTTTTCTATAGAAGACATATATTTAACTTTGTTTTTATGTTTCTCTGGAAAATGTTTAATATTAAGGTGGCAATAAGCTTCGCTTAAGACTAGGAAGTTAATGTTTGAGAGTATTTTTAATATTAACTATTATTTTTATAATTACGCACTAGAAATGCATTTAATGATAAATCACTTACTAAAATGTCAGGGTTAGTTAATATGTGGATATAGAATAAGGACCTCTGGTCCCTTTCCTTCGGACCACTACTGAATCATTACATTTTTTAGATATCTAAACTGAATCTTCCAAATAGTTAGGTAAGCTAGCTGATCAGTTACGTTTTCTTTCCCTAAATTCTCTTTCCTTTCTAAACTACCTTCCAGTGCCTTTTTGAATATGAATATATTAAAATAAATGCATTGATAAAAAATATGTATACCAGACTTCATTTTCATAAACACATTTGGACCTTGATGAATTTTGTAAAAAAAATAATTAACTTCTTATGATCTAGCCCATGTTGTATAGACATTACACTGGCGCAACAAAGACAGGACTTTTTTTCCCAAAGTATTCCTCCGTTGAAGAGTAAACATTTAGATAATTTAATGTAATCTAGCCCACCCCCTCTGTATTGCTACCTTGTCGTGGAGAAGGGGCCTGTGTACTACAACAAAGCTGTGAGGTATACCATGTAGGGTCACCCAAGATGGGCAGGTCATAGCAGAGAGACCAGACAAATCGTGGTCCACTGGAGAAGGAACTGGAAACCCATTTCAGTATTTTTGCCAAGAGAGCCTTATGGATAAGCACAACCAGAGACATAATGATGTTTGAGCCTGGTGTGCTTCTGTACATGGTGTTACAGAGAATAGAACACTACAGAATCACTGAACAAAGAACCTAGCCCCTAAATATTAAAATAGCATTGTTTGCATTAATTTGTATTTGTGCATTACAGTCAATAAATGGGCTTCTTAAAAAAATCTTTACAATAAAACTATATACACAAGAAATGTGACTGGAATTTCTCCTATATTTAGAGATTAAAATAGAATATTTAGTTTGTATAATGTTTCACTTTTACAAATTCACATGCTTCGGACACAAATATACATATGTGCAATAAATGAAAGAACAGCATGAACAATGATGAATCCTTTCTTATTTATATTCTATATATACATTGCCAACAGTCACTGTTTAATGTTTCTGTGTTGTTGAATTTATGGTGTCATAAACTTGCCTTTCACAATTAGTATAGTACAATTAAGTAAGCTGTGATAGTTAATATATCTCTAACCTTGACTCATGAGGTGAAACTTCCTTGTTTTCTATCTGTGTTAATGGATCTCAATTTTCAATTCTGCAAGGAGTGAATACCTATTGAAATGTCCTACCCACCATCCGGTGTATCCTATTAGTAATCAATGAGGGGGATTTAATGATGAATTCATAGAGAAAATCTTTATTAATACAGAGACAAAAGCAGGAAGTGTCAGCTTATATGACAGGGCGAAATAAATATTTAGTGTTAGACTTGCCTAATTGGGGTTTTCTTGACTTCTGTGACAGGTTCCATATACTTTTTATGTAATTGTGAATCCTCAATTTTACTGAAATACAGGCAGTCCCTGGGTTATAAACGACACAACTAACAAATGACCTTTACTTAAGAACGGGCTCACAAGGCTTTTTGTATGAGATTTTTTATTTTATGTTTGTTTGATTTAAAAGAAAGAGCATAACAGGTTCTGTAACATATTACAGTGCAGGGGATTACTATGATTACATTATTATTACTATCACATATGAGCCATTATAGTATTATTATTATTCAGGGATCCGACTTAAGAACATTCTCAGGAATGGATCTCGTCCTTTTTTTTTTTTTATGTTTTTATTTCATTTTTTTTTATAAATTACAAAACAATACATTACATAGCTTAGAAAAATTAATTTGTACATGCATACAAATAGTATAGTACAATTATCCTGCAAAGGGTCTATCAGACCTTTGTGTTCCTTTTCTAAATGGGATTCTCCAGGAAGGTAGAAAATTTATTATGAGGTATCCAATATGATCTCGTCCTTAACCACCGAAATTAGAATTGGGCCATGACTGCAATATTTCTCAGTTTATAATGATGAAACAATTGAAAATCTGCACTATAATTTGTATAATTTGTTGGATATGAATGTAAGGCCTTAGATGCAGGGCACCACTGAAAATAATTCTCCAAATCAAGGGGGTCTCACATATATATTACCATAAGTGCCATGCAATTTCCATAAAAATCTAAATCACTTCCCCATCACTAGCCATTAAAACATTCATAGTACAAGTAAGCCTCGACTAGCACTAAGAGTATCATGGGACCCCTTGTTTGAAAGAGATAAGTTTCATCTTCTCGGGTGAGGGTATCCTTGCCTTTACAGCTTTCAAGTGACTGCCATGGAAAGAGCCTTCATTGCCCATCTACCCATTAAAAATTAAAACAGTAACTTTTTCCAAATGAGCTCAGTGCTGATATTCGTGATCACCTATAAATAACACTTAGATAACATAAGTTAAAATGTTAGCTATTATTTTTAATGGCTGATTTTTATAGAAGAGGTGAACAGTCTTAACTTTATGTTTAGGAAGGGTGAATTGATTAAAAAAATGCAATCATATACATGTTAATGGTGGTTTTAAGAAAATATAATCTACTCTATCGCCATATACATTATGAAAGTTTTATTAGTAAAATAGCCCTTTTGTGTGGCATTTTGCCTTTTTCGTCTTCCATGTCACAGGCACAGTACATCAGTCTCTAGGGTTTATTGAAGGTAAAAAATGTTAATGAGTTTGGTAACACAGAGAAAATCACTTAATGTATATATAAATGTGTAAATATATGTATGTACGGTATGTGTATAAAAGAAAGTATCATTTTGAAATATGATTTTTTTTTAGATTAATTGAAAAAGTGTATTGCTAATGTTTACTGTTTTGAAAAGGTGAAGTGATACTAAATATTGGTCCATAATACTTTTTTAATTTTATAATGAGGTTTAACCACTCACACATTGATATTTATAATGTGTTTTATTGGAAATTGAGTAGTAGAAACTGTTTTTTAAATCTTAAGCAAAAAAATGTGTTCCCATAATAGTGCAGTCAGAAGAATTTAGCAATTACTATTACAGAAAATAACATGGTGCTGAGAATGGTCAGGGAAATACTATAATAACAACAAAGACTACATGCATTATGCTTGAGGCAATCTCACACATAGTCATGTTGACATGGTACAAAGAAACAGAACTACCTGCACATATGCACTAAGGGCCTCATTCAATTGCAATTTGGCCAATTGAATAGGGCTCTAAATAAGCACATAACATATATTTTTAAAGAAGTTTTTATTTAGTAAGCATCTATCCAAAAGCAAGGTTTTCACTAACTAAAAACTTCTTTAAAAAAAATATGCTATGTGCCTATTTACAGCCTTATTCAATTGGCCAAATCGCAATTGAATGAGGCCCTAAGCCAGTGACCACACATACTGCTAATGAAACTAGTAAAAACCACAACATATTGGCGGTTTTGCCTCGGTCACCTGCAGTGACACACAACTATATATGATGTGCATTATATTTTCATTATATACAAATAACCAGACAAATGCAATTTCAAAATATAGAAACACTTTAATGAAAAATTATAAAATCGGCACAACAGTGTTACATTTGTCAGAGCTTTTAAAAGTGATATATTTCACCAAAATCTCCAGCCTTAGAAACATAATTCACCCTCTTAAGAATGATGTATATTTCTAGAACTGAGACATGTCCAAATACAACCACTTTCTGGAAAGCATAACAAAAGGAGCTTGACTGTAAGGTACACTTCATACGGAATGTCAACCAACCTTTTATATGAAATTATTACATTTTATTCTGTTATTTCATTATTTCACACCAGTATACTCAATCTCACTGCTCTAGGGTGCTATGACAAAATCTATTTTATTTGTGTAAGCTGCCCCTCACAAGATGGAAACTGTCCCGGGCATTTATATGTAAAAAAACATGCTTAAAAGTGAATGTGAGGGACAGCTTATACTTTACTGCTTTATGGGGGAGATTGTGTTAGGATTGCTAATAATATGCCACCTTACCCAAATGGCACAAGCTGACTCTCACAGACCCTATGTCATGCATTTAAAACAAAAATGTTAAAACAGCGCAATTTACAAAATTTAGCTTAATCCATGTTTTAATTTAAATGGTTGTATTGCTGCCTAGGTCCATGAGACCAGGCCTAGGATGGCACAATATCAGGGGGTAGCGGGTGGCGTGAAGATGCAGAGCAGTACACTGAAATATGTGCAGAATTTTCTATATGCAGTGACATTTTTGTCTAAATGTACTTGACACTCTCTGACATACTCTATAATATATATATATATATATATATATATATATATATATATATATATACACACACACACACAAAAACTTAGAAATTAGAATGGAGGAGCCGCAAGAGGGATAATGGAATACTGGGGTGCACAAAATCTAAATACACAATTGAGTTTAGACACTGTTTTCTATTATTGCTGTCTATTTTGATTTAGCTGAAGCAATTGCCTAATAATCTTCTGAAATCTAACACCATGCAAACAAAGCAAATGTCTGAGGCCAAACTGATTTTTTTTTTTCATATTGTTCATTCCATAAATGTTGCAGATATTGAATTTACAAGGGGCCAAATTAGTCTAGGGAGTCAAATTTTCTTTGACATATATATATATATATATATATATATATATATATATATATATATATATATATATATATACAGGTGATCCCTGGGTAGCAGATGACCTGACTTACAGACGACCCATACTTAAGAACAGGCTTTTTGTATGACTTTGTTTTGATGTTCTCATTGTTTGAATTAAAAGAAAGAGCACAATAGTTCTGTAACTTATTATTACAGTACATGGGTATTATTGTTATCATTATTACAGTATTACACTGTAATAATATTACTACATATGAGCCATTATAGTATTGTTGTTGTTATTATTATTATTATTCAGGGATCCAAGTTACATACAAATCCGGTTTAAAGACCAACGTATCTCATGTATATGATTGTTTTTATGTGTGAGTGTAAAGATAGATGTATATAGATATACTGTACACATATATCTCCTGCCACCTGTATGTACTGCTTTAGATATTTTAAATGATTGCTGCCATAATTTTGCCAGACATGAATTACAGCCACATTAATGAAAAGCTTCTGTAATATAAACCATTGCCTAGTAAAATCCCCTTGTTTCCACATTGCGGTAAGGAGCTGCTGCTATGGTAGAAATATTGCAGCCAGCTGCTTGTGTCTAACAGCTCAGACCGTACTTGCTGCATTAAAAGCTTGTGCTCATTCCCCCATAAGACCCCTCCTCCTCCCCAGCCTTTGTGTTAGCCTCAGCACTGGCTGCTCACTGCTCAGACACAGACATGGGAGTTGCTGCTTTAAATACTATTACAACTGTACTGATGTGAAGAGATTATTTTCCTTCACTGGAAAACCTAGTGGGAATTCTTAGTCTGCCTGGGGGTCTCTTGTCTTTACACAGTGGCGCCCAATCTTTTTTTTTTCCCTAGCTAGAGAAATACAGAAAATATGAAGACACAGCAAGGTGTGATAATTGCTGCTAGCCGATGTTAGATGGAGAGATAGTGTGTGGTAGGAGGGGAAAACTGGGCCACACAGGCGCAGAGGACAGTCAGAGCCCTGCAGGCGGGGTTGTTCAGCACTCCCTACATTCACAGCACTGACAGCAGCACATCAGGGAGAAGCAGTTTGTAAAGCACGGGTCCCTCTCCTCTGCACCTTCACTACCACTATGGCTTAATCCTCCTCTTCACTCTCAATACTGAGACAAAAGAAACTGCAGTGGAATTGTGTTATCTCCTCTCCTGTGACTGGCATCCCTCTCAGTCTATGCCTGTCCACTTAATCTGATCTGATGCCATTCCTGCAACCTGTTTACTGCCAGGCGAGGAGGGATTATATTCATTTGAGATTATCAACAAGAGGAGGGAGAGGAGTTTTTCCGTCTCCTGGCAGTGCAAGTGGCACATACGGAAAGGACGTAAATGAGAAGACTAACAGTTTCTACAAAGACATTGGCACAAAAAAGGGTGGAGCACTGGGATTTTAGTGGATCAATATTATTGGAGACTTTTAACTTTTTTTTTTCCAAAGCAGTCGAGATCTCAGACTTGGGAAAGAACACGGTCATAGAATAACAGTTTAATTTGCATTGTATTTCTTTTGTTCAGTTATATTACCTGTAAGAAAAGGTGAAACCTGATCCTCAGGAGTGTATAATTTATTTACACCTCATCGTAGTCCCTCTGTTCTCTGGTACACTGCTATCAGATGACATGTTTGACAATGCCAATATATTCCTTGGTTTATAACTAAAGGTTTGTTCCAATCATGCAGTTCACTTTACCGTCTATATTCTCTTTATTTTTGGTGTGGGTTTTTAATGCTTTCATAGTAAGCACCCAAGACCTTCAGGGGGGATTGCAGCAGCATGAAGATGTGGATGTTCCAAACTGGTGTCATGGCAAAGTTTACCCCACTAATAGTGTTTATATGAACTCTCACCATGAAAAGACTTTAAAGAAACTTATTTGTACATATAAGGTACCTGGGGCAAATACGGACTTGATAAATATTACACTTTTTGGAAGAAGATTAGTGCAACAAGAGGACAATGGAAATACAGACCCTACACCTGCACGGAATATGCAATCTAAAATCATTTTCCAGGAACTTGGAAAGGTACATTCAGAGAAAAAGGTATCCATGGAAACAAAATATATTGGTAATGGACCAGAGAAGCAGACTAATCACATGGTTATCCAAACTAGAAGAAGAAAAAGGGGAGCTAATGATGTCCAAGTGAAGAAATTGAGTGAGGGCTTGAGCAAGGTCATTGGTGAAGATATTGACTCTATTGATTTAAATGAAACTTTGCAAAGATATAACATATTAAAGGAGATAGATCCACAAGCCTTGGCATTAAATAGTTCTATTCCAATTGCTACCAATGATCTTAAAATATTTTCAGACAATATGGAAATTAATCAAGTTTTAGCACCAAAAAATACCTCAAGTAAAAGACCCCAAATCAAGAACCCATTTTACCCACTCACAGAAGATTCCTATGGTGCTTATGCTGTCATGTGTCTTTCTGTTATAATATTTGTCATTGGTATAATGGGCAACATGGCTGTGATGTGTATAGTTTGCCACAATTATTATATGAGGAGTATATCAAACTCACTTTTGGCAAACTTGGCATTTTGGGACTTTTTGATAATTTTTTTCTGCCTGCCACTGGTAATATTTCATGAACTTACCAAGAAATGGCTATTAGAAGACTTCTCTTGCAAAATTGTACCATACATTGAGGTAATTTTTTTTTGGAATGTCTATAACTGCATGTGGAATGTTATTCTAATATATATGTCTATCTATCTATCTATCTATCTATCTATCTATCTATCTATCTATCTATCTATCTATTTATCTATCTATTTATCTATCTATCTATATGCACTGCTATCATCAAGTAGAATCCCTTATATGTATATTTTTTAGCCCTTTTAAACGGAGGAGGTACCTTGAAAGCCTATTAAAATGCACTGTTAGTCCAATACAAAAGATAAAACATATAGTGAAATACTCTTTGATATTATATATAGATCACACAGCTACTTAAAACTTCTGAAGCACTATGTACCTGTATACGTATAGCTCTGTAAATATAGGCATATTTCTGATCACCAAAAATGGTTAATTGTTCTGTGTGTTTGAGTGGATGTCAGTCAGTTAGCATGGAAAGGATGCACATTGTGTTTATATACATTTTAGTTATTATTACAGTGCACTTTATAGATTAGTTAGAGACAACAATGTATGCATTGATTTTTTGCTTATTTCTAAAGCATTTACTGCATAATATAAAGTGTAAAAATAGCACTGTATTTTCACTTACTAAAGTGAAGAGATGTATTGACAGGAGCATTGACATCTAAAGTCGTGGTCTAGAAAAAAGATTGACTGGTCTGGAAAAAAGAAGACTGTTTTGCCTGCTCTGAATAGTCATGCATATTTGTTCCTTATTTAAAAGTGACCCAGCTTTAGCTCAGTGCCAGTCTGTTGGCATTCATTCTGTAGCTCTGCCAAGCCAGCTTATGGCCAACTGGCTTCAGTCCTGCCACCATTGATGATGTGCTTGATTAGGAAACAAAAGGAGCATCAGGGATTATTATAATCATGATGTTTGTCCAGATTCTTCATATTACATCCATTGGTTCCAAACCATATATACTTACATTTAATTTGTTACCTGTAGACCTCTAGACTAACAAAACTTATTTCTGTATAATTAAATTGATTATAACTCTAAAAAAGTCACAGCCACATCTAACATAATATGTAATACATTTTTCTGAATTATTCACAAGCTCTAACATGTCAGGCTTTTTTCTCATATTGCACAGATTGTCTTATAATGTAGCTCAAAATTATTACTTTAACAGTAAAAGTTGAATCATACCACAGGCATGTAATTAAAATTCTGCCAACAAGGACTACTTGATTTTAACAAGATGTTAATTGAAATTGCACAATCCTGTGGTTAACAGACAATGTAGTTCATGCCACTTGTGAAGACTAAATCTTACCAAGAGAATTGCAAATTTAGGAGCATGCCGTGTGACAAGAGGTTAAACAATTCCATTAATATTTATGTTGTTTGCAAATGTCAATATATTTATATCATGTACATTACTGGAGAATGTATGAAGATATATATCAATATGTCCTTTCTGAAAGTAGTTTTGATACAAACTCATATTAAATACTGTATGTACTGACAGAAATAATGATTCTGTCACAATAAACCCTATTTCACCCATAAAAAGCTGTTGACATGACCACTCATAACTGCTTCTTATGCTTATTATCCAATAATCTTTTTAATTTTATTATTGGATAAATAATATGCTTTTGCTCATATAATTAGCAGAGTACAAGGAGTATTCAATAAAAATAAAACAATTAAATATATTTACATAGAGCTTACAGTGCTGTTTCCTCAACTAATTTAACCATATAACTCTGTGTTGATGAAAAAGTGTGTAAAATAGATGAAAAGTGTTGATGGAACACCAGGATACCAGATTAGATGCCATACTGCATTCCCATTTATAGCACCTCATACAAAATATCCTTACAAGACCTACATTCCCTTCCTAGTACCTTACCAGCTCACTCTCTAGTTCCTACTCAAATATGTCTCACAGGGCCCTATTATATCAGAAGCCCGCAAATGCCTCTAACCCGTAATTTTGGCTGTGGGTGTTTTTTTCTCTAAATGTTTAGATGTATTCTATTGACTCGAAGCCCGCAATTTACCTCCTTAAGCCTAAACTCGTAAACCCTGTCTTTTTAAGTAGGATTTCAGGTGGCGTGATCATATAATCTGACAATATATAAGCAAGCCCATAAAATACATCTTAGACACAGGCAATAGTGAGTGAGACCGTCATCATGACGTCCGTAAAACATGGAAGGTGGACAAAATCTTCAATCAGAGGCACAAATTAATTAGTACCAATAAGTAAAATTTGCCAATTAGGCTTGCAATCAAGCAATCTATAAAAAGCATTAGATCATCTGTTTTAGTCCATGTGGGTTTCCCAGGATCGATATTACTCAGAAATAACATTTAACAATTATTTGTGGGTTTGAGACTGTTGTGCAATTAATTATAATGTGTTTCCATGCCTTCCCATGTTTTTAAAGTACTCATAATATTTTTTACAGAAAAGTGATACTTTTTTATTTGTGAACTAAAACTACGGTTCTAATGGAATATCGATATTGTATAACAGTAATTATTTAGAGATTGTAATATTCAAGTTGTGCTAAAACCAATGCAATTCTAAGGCCAAATTGAGCCTTTGGCTGGCCCGTAGTGAATATGGTTGAGGAACTTGTCTATGTGGCAATATCAGGAGCTTTAAGTATGTATAAATTTACAAATTGGGCAATAGAATAGGGCCCACAGTCAGCGGAAAGAAATCTTTTGAAGTAATGTTCTCATGGTAACCCAAATCACATCTAATTAATCCCATGGATGCTATAGAACTTAGTTTGTGAACATTACTGTCCAAATGAACTGAATCAACATGGTGAACTGGTTTCCACATCAATGGCGGAGCTAGACAATAGAGGGCCCTGGTGCAAGAAAAAAAAAGTTTGGGCCCCCTCAATCAGTACATATATAAAATACTGCAACCACAGCTCTCCAGAATAGTTAACTCCCCTCTCACACACACATCTTTTACCAATGTATAATGGATATCGCCAGGGTCTTGCAGAGGTATTAAAAAAAAATTTCCCTCTAATTAGCAACTAACTTTATAACTTTTTCCCCACTTGTATCATTGTGTAATGGACCTTATCTGCTGGTCCCCAGGAATAAAAAGGGATGAGGAGAGTCTAACATTTTAAACATACCACTGCCAGGTATAGCTAAAATGAAACCAGTGCAAAAACTAGATGAAAAAGTAGTGTGTCATATGTAGTTATGGCCATATTACAAATGTTCTGGATCTCAAACCCTCTCCCCACTAGAAGGTAACCAGAGAGTTTCTAGATCAAAAAGTTTGAGAGCAATTGTACAAAAGGATAAATTATTGCAAATGTCCTATAGAATGTATCTATTTCTATGTTATCCTGTGTGGAATATATACTAAGGTTGACATTATCAAGGAATCTCCACACATTGCCAGCATATCACCTTTTAGTTTGTATTTACTGTATTTATTTATTTATGTATTTATTCATTGATTCATGCATATGCATTTGTACATAGCGCACAAAGCACTTTACATAATTATAAAATGGTGCATCATTGTTTTGAGATACAGAGGATAACATTTAATTGAACCATATGATAGGCTACGAATATGTTTGAATTCACCACTGAACTAGTGTAATGGGCCAGAGGCAACATTTGGTGATACCATGATAGCAGGAGAATTAGGGTTAGCATTTTCATTGTATAAGGCTTGGAAAGTAAGAATAAGTGAGCCATTAGGGAAGTACTATACAAAGTATATGCATGGGGCTACTCATGGACCTCCATGGTACACAAAACATGCCCCTATACCACAGAGATCCTTATGGACCCCATGGTACCTTAAATGTACCCCTATACTATGTGCGACTATGGACCCACCATGGTATACTAAACAATAACC
The DNA here is from genome assembly GCA_027410445.1 of Discoglossus pictus. Lineage (NCBI taxonomy): Eukaryota > Metazoa > Chordata > Amphibia > Anura > Alytidae > Discoglossus > Discoglossus pictus. The sequence continues at coordinate 349,878,605 of CM050167.1, read as the reverse complement.
ATGGGAGTCCTTATTGAACCCCATGGCACTTAAATGTAACCCTTTACCATGGGCCATGTTACCTAAAATTAATCCCTTTACCATGGGGTTCCTCATTGAACCTAACAGCCTTATTAAATTGTGATTCAGCAAATGTAAAATGGCTCTATTTAAGCACATAGCATATTTATTTTGCAGAAGTTTTTAGTGAGTGAAGATATTGCTTTTGGATAGAAGTTCACTAGCTAAAATCTTCTGTAAAAAAATATGCTATGTGCTTAAATAGAGCCCTTTTAAATTTGCTGAATCGCAATTAAATAAGGCTATAAATTTTGAGTTAGATTGCAGGGTTCTTATGGACCCCTATGGTAACTAACATCAAACAGTATACCATGGGATCCCTGTAGGACGGAAGATTGTGTTATGTGAAGTGAGAGTTTATTCCAGTGAAGAAATGCGAAGAGGAAGGAGGAATGAAAGCCTGATTGGGCTCAGGGTGGCAATAGGTGGGATTGGAACTGTTATTATTATTATCTTTATTTGTAAAGCGCCAACATATTCAGTAGCACTATACCAGGGTAAAGTACAAGGCAAAACTAATATTAACACATTGCAAAAGAATGGAGGGCCCTGTCTTTGAGCTTTAAATGGAAGGTACATAGTGCTTGTGTCCAAAACACCTTACAAGATTGAAAACTTGCTAATTTACCCTCTTAACTTTTCAGTGTTGAGAGGAGGTGGTATTATAGCGAACATTATGGAACAGTGAGGCAAGGTATGCAGGAGCAAGGCCATGCAGAAACTTAAAGATACGGGTTAGGTACTTGAAAAAGCAGTAGACAGGTATCCCCATTGAGTTGTTTCAGGACAATGAAAGTGTGGGTTGTGTGGGGAATTTTGAAAATAATAGGGTAGAAAGAATTTTATAAATATTGGAGGAGAATGAATGAATGAGCTGGAAGACTGATGAAGAGTGAGTTTCTGTAATCTAAGCAAGAGAATAAATTAGCAGAATTTTGCAGAAATAGTGAGAGCATCATATGGAATCGGCAGGTCCGAGTGACTAAGCATATATGAGAGAGAAGGATTCATGGTGAAGTCAAGTTTTTTTCCTGCAGGAGATGGTATAAGAAATAGAGGTGTGAAGAATATGGTAGGGTTTGGAGTTGGGGAGGTATGTGAAAGAAAGTATATATTCCATTGTGCCATCAGCAACAGAAATATGGGTTTCTTATGCATTTCATGGGAACCCAACATTTTTCTCTCAGTGAAAAACATGGCCCAATATGTAGCTTGGAAACAGTTGCACCTGATAAAATAAAATGTATGTCCTCAAAATGTGCTTTTTGTTTCCTAGACACATGCATCTGTAAATTGTTGTTAATGGAAGCTCTTTGGTGATGAATGAACATTATTATTACAATATGGAACTTGACATAATGAGTCAGTGTTGCAACTTATCATTTTTTTGTTTTTTTTTAACTTGTCAAATCGGTCTCAACATTATTCACAATGTTGTTAAAAACATGTATTAAAGAACGCCTGTAGGTTGTAAGAATATCTTAAATTTAGCTTATTCTGTTTGTTTCATGGGGATTCTATCCTTGACCAGTATTCTGTTTGTAGCCTGAGGGAAGGATTATTCTACTTTGGTTTAACCTTATAATTGGTTCTGTTGGCAAAGTGCTATTACAGTGACAATCTTTCAACAGAACTGAATGGAGACTTTATCTGAACTCGAGTTACTGTGGTTACGCCCAGGAATCAAAAGAAAATGTTTTCTGGCATTAAAGCAAAGCTCAATACAATAGTTAAAAAATAAAACCTTTTTTTTTATTATTTTAAAGTTTCTAAAAACAATTTGCATACTATCAAGTCAAGTTCACACTTTGTTAATTTTCCACCTTTTTAAGTACAGGACATCCTGCTTAAAATACTTAAATGTAACCACTACAAATTTGCATTAATTTAATTTTCCGTTTAACAAAAGAGAATGAACAGTGGTTTTGTCCAATATTTTCATTATATCCTACAGCTCTTTTGTCTGTTATGAATTGCAGTTTCCTCTGTTTCTGAGTGTGAATGGGAGATCTGTTCTAGCTTGACTATTATGGCGTAATCAACACTTGAAAAAGATATTGGCCTTTTGCTAGTTGTTTGATTATTGGCTTAGATTTCAGCTACATACAAAGGGTTGAACACGACAATGCAAGATTGCTTGTACTGCTGCCATATCAAAGAATGTTCATTCCCTTAAGCGATCAGGAACTGGGCTAAGTTATGTCTTGCTTGGATATATTGCTATGATTGTATAATTATATCCTGTACAGAGGTAATAAAAGCTGAATTCTAGAAAGGAGAGGTGTATTAACATTTTTGCACATAAAACCATTTTGTTAAAATATAAGGATTGCACATACAGTGTAACATTCCCACATATGCCGTGTAACAAGCTCAAGCATCTAGAGCACACCATAATCAAAGTTGAATCACACTTTGGGTGCCAGACTTGTTGAGAAAGAGGACTGAGCCCCAAAAACTAAAATATTGGGCATTACACAAATTAGATGTACCTACAAGGCAGTTTTTGATTGACAGAAAAATCTACGTATCTACAGTTGTAACAAGCATATAAATATTAATTATTATTAATATGTTAACTTCCCAGATTTCTTGATGGGGCACTATTTCCTATAGGGGTGGCCCTGAGTGAACCAACATATACTGTTAATACAATTATGTGAGCCTTGAGAGTTTCTCTATATATATTCTAATGAAGTTCCTGTTCTTGTAATGATAACTAAGCTGTATATATACATTTAATTATGGTGTAAATCAAAGGTCTAATTGCCACACCAAGTTCTCAGGAGACCCCGAAGAGTTTTCACATCTTGTTATCACTAAATCCTGGATGGTCAGGAGCATCATGAGGACTGGTTTTGAAATCACTGGTCTAACGAATCCTTTACACATTCATACACCATACAGTAAATAATTTTGTTTATAGTAGAAAATGCAAGTTAACTTGGAATATTTATACAAAAGCTTGTAATTTTAAAAGTTTAACTCAGTTTTTCTAATATATTACAAAATAATATGGGAATTGCTTGTGAGGTCCTTGCTTTTCATTACAATTTAATGCATAAATACTGATTCAATAACAGTTGCTGCACCTCTACAGCAAAATTATTACAAACATGGCTGAGGGTCTCATTTTCAATTCTTAGTTACTAAAGCAAGGCAGTGAGCCTGGTTTCCTTCACATGGTCCATTAGAATATTGGGGCCACTGTGTTAATTATTTGGATTGCATTATTTTGACAAACATTCATAGTATACACCTGTGCATTTTTCCTATAAATTATTTATAACTAGCGACTTGCCCTTTAAAAAATTACGACAATAAGATTGTAAGGCAATTAATGGTGTTTGGTTCAGAGATTAATTTTGTTGGTGTTCCGAGATGCTTCGGCGCTCATTGCAAACCTCATGCGGAGCGCCTTTGGTGCTCATCGCGTGGCTCGCATTGAGCCACTTCGGCGCTCATTGCGAGGCTGTTGGTTGTGTGTGTGCTATGAGCATTGCTTTTTTGTTTTTTTTGTATGCTAATGAAATAATAAAATAATACATGAATATACTTTACCTATTTTGAAGTAATATATGCAGGAAGCATTGTGCAGAAGAGCTGGCAATCTGTTTTGATGTTGCTGCAGCATACAATGTGTGTTTTCAGGGCTGTGGAGCTGCTGTGTAAGTGTGAGCAATGTGTGCAGTGTGTAGTGTAAATAGTGTGCGTGCGCGAGGAAAATCCGTTAGGGTAGCTGTGTACTTCCGTATTGTGTAAGTTACTGTTGTAAAATGGCGCCTAATGTGTGATACGTGGCTGTGGCTGATTTGGCATCCTTGTTCTTGGATCGCTTCTGTCTTTTTCGGAAAATCCTTATGTGTTTGGTGGTGTTTTGAGTCTTTAGGGTCCTGTAACCTTGTTTTCGTTTTTTTCGGCGGCCATTTTTTATTTTGCTTAGGGGATTTTAGGATGTCTAAACTCTTGTATTTTGACTAAAATTGAGGTGTAACTTCAGTTTCAGGGGTCCTGGGTGTCCCCCTTGCTGTGGGCAAGGTTTTTATGTATTTCTTGTGTGTATTTCTTGTGTTTTTTATGTTTTCATGTGCGCGGGTTTCAGGCGGTAAGGTTGTATTTTTGCGAGGTCGTAATGTCTTTTTTTCGAAATCCTGCATCTCGTATTTGTTTCTCGTAAGTCCCTAAATTTTGCAAGGTCCGCCTTTGGTGCACCATGCCAGCAACTGAGGCCCTCGCTTTGCGAGCCCGCAGCGTTAGCAACAACCCGCTTGCTCACAACTATATATGTGATAAATTACATATTTCTAGATAAAATAATAACAAAACTTGGTGATGAACGAAGTATTAATGAATTAAAATAACAAGTGGCTCTATTCCATGAGTACTGAAAGAACTTCCTTAATGCTGATTAATAGCTACAAGAGTTTTGAAAAGAAAATTTGCAGAGCTATGTTATGGCTCCCGCAAAAAAGAATACCGTACAATGTACTGACACATTCAGGGGGGGTTTGACCTTGGCTCTAACGTGTGCTCTCAGCCTGTCTAAAGTATACACATAGGAGACTCTGAATATTTCAGTAGTCTCCATTTCAAACACACTAGCCCCTGTCAAGGCTGGTGATCTTTTCTGTTGGCGAGGGAGTAGAAGACTGTGACTTGGCCTCCCTACAGATACCATCTCTTGCACAGATTCACATATTTACACACACACAGACCCATCGGCAAAAAATATTAGATAGTAAGTTTGTGAGTTTCCATCTTGTGTCAGTGCCTTGGAAACAAGCTCTATGTACATTTGATTTTATGCTCAAAAACAGGGCCCTCCATTCTTTACAAGGTGTTAAATTAGTTTTTTGCTATGTACTTAACCCCTGTACATCGCTACATAGTTTCTATGGACCCCTATCAGGCCTCTTAGCATATGGATCCCCATGGCACCTAATTTTTACCCTATTACCATAACGGACCTTATGGACCACCATAATACACAGAGTGAACCCATATACCACAGGGGTCCTTACGGAAATTAACCCCTATATACAAATAAAATCTTCAAAACAAAGAATAAAATTCACTAAAGTTAGCAGCCCTGCAAAGCAGTTAATAGAAATTATAAAGCAGCTATCATGGGTAACAGCCATCATAGACCCAGCAAACCACTTTCTAGTCCACATGTGAAGTCTTGTTTCTACAGCCTTTCTTTGTGTAGTTCATAACAAATTGAAAAATGGCCAGTTTTCTCTAGACAAATTGATTGGATTAGCTATGAGAATAAGCACGTCTCTAAGTGAAGAATTTTTATCTAAACATAATTTTCTGTAGTTCTAACAAAAATAAATAAAGATATTTTTAGAACCCAAGTAGAATCTTTGTTAATGAAGCGTTGTGTATTGGGTAAATCTGGACTTCTATTAGTAAAATGTTATAAATAAATAGTCTGAACAAAGATTCTTTGATATGCTGTTATTTATCAAATAACAATGTCTTTTGTTTGTGACTGATGAGAATGTAAACACAAGGCTTTGTCACCCATTACTCCTTTGTACAGCTCTGTTTCTTTCTGGGGTAGCATAAATTGAATATAATTTAGATGATCTCACTCTTACAAGACAATTTTGGAAGCTGTGTAACAGCACCTAGCAACTCCAAGAGTGTAAAAGAATGTAGTATTGATGTTTTTTTAATAATAAAAAAACTATAAACTCAGTTGGCTTAAAGTGATACTGCAAAGATCCCACTATTGCAGAAGTGAAACAATACAGAGAAAATAATCATATTTGTACTTGGTTGTTATTAATATTTTCGATTGGATATATTAACTAACTGAGCTTGAAAGTCTCCTTATTAAGGGCTAATAATTAACTCTCATAGTGGGGTGAATTAAACCAAGGTGAATAAATGGTCACAGAAATAAGTCACAGTAATTCAGTAATAGGTTGCAGTAAATAAGTCACAAAGATGTATAGTTGTGGTCATTTTTTTCTATATGGCGCTTTGCGTAACTACATTTGAAATTGGGCAAAATATTTTCTAAAAGTTAAAAAAAAAAGTTCTGTCTCATAATAAGCTTTGCATTAGTGCTAATGAGAGCTATATAGTGCTGTATTCTAAAAGTAAATTGTCTATTATCAATTAGGTTCTTCAAAATAGTCTATTTTAAATATATGACCAAAGTATTCCTTTAAGTCTATGTTATTATACAAATTTATATCAACTGAAGTGCTTATCTTCCTTAACAATTCCAACTGTGAAAGTTAATAAATGATAAGGATATTTAGAGAGGGCAGTCCTCTAGAGATACTTTATGCTTAAAATACCTAACTTTCAAACACAATTATTAAAAAGTAAACTTCAGCAATTATGTGTATTTATTTGTGTACTTTCCATATGTGCTCTGCACCATCAGTGGAGGAAAATCATGGGGAAAATGTGTTTACATTTTTAAACCTTACTGAGCTGTTACACTAGCTGCTCTAATATAATAAAGTAGTTACAATAACTCATACACTGCTTCATTCAAACCTTCAACACCTGTTATAAATTAATATTCATTGTTCTGTGTGGTGGAGAGCTCATTACTCATTCAGGCAGAGGTAACACAGTGAACTAGCCTGACTTCAATTGGTCATAACTCCATTAATTCAGCATCAATTTTCAAAAATTAAAACACTTCTTCCACATGCGTTTCACCCTCCAACAAATGGTGCAGAGCGCATTTAGAGATATAGGGGACTTTTGTGGTTCTTTAAGTAATAGTATAAAATGTGTATTTTAATAGTGTGTTTTATATTTCTTGAATCTTGAGACTAATGTTTTTCAGTGTATTATTGATGATACTAGAGCAAAGGATGCATAGAAGTTCTTATTTCTGAACTGATATTTTCTTCAGGAGCTTAAACAAAACATAATTTTATTAATCCCTAACAACTAACTTTTAATAATTAATTTAGTCATCTTTTATAACTGCCATAGTATAATAAGAAGAGTAAGTGAGCAAATATGTATTTTAATGCAGCTATGACTGATGATGACCTGCAGTGATTGTGGGCAGGTAACTCGTAATCAGACTAGCCAATAATAATACGTGTAGCCAATAAAATATGTGGCAATATTAAGAGCAGTTTTAAGTGTGTCTAAATTTACTATATAGGCAATAGAATAGGGCCCATGGTCTGCTAATCTCTTGGAGTATTATTCTATTAGAAGCTTGCAAATGCCTCTAAATCGTAATTTTGGCTGCAGGTGTTTTTTTTTTAAATGTTTAGATGTATTTTATTGACTCAAGCCCACTATTTACCTTCTTAAGCCTAAACTTGTAAACCCTGCCCATGCTGTCAAGCTTTTTTGGGAGCGTGAATATATGACACTCCCATTATAAACCCAAGCCCACAATATAAGTGAGCGGCACAGCTATAGGAGCCCAAAGAAATAGATCAATGATTGACAGGGAGTAATAATACAGCTGCAAGCTACATACCCAGAGAGTGGAGTTGAGAGGCAGGGAGTAGAGTTGAGGATGGAGGTAGAGGCAGTGGAGGTGAGGGTGGAGGAAGTAGAGGTGAGGATGGAGGAATTGCAGGTGAGGGTAGGAGAGGGAGGAAGAGAGGCAGTGGAGATTAGGGTAGGAGAAGGAGTATCAGAGGAAGTGTAGGTGAGGGGAGCAGAGGGAGGAAAAGAGGGAGTGACGGTGAGGTAGAGGGTGGGAGGGATTCCCCCATAGTCATAGGCACTCCTGGCACAGGATCTGAGGGTCAATAGGCCTAATCTGGGGGAGGGTTAGTGGGGAGGAGGGAAATGCCTCAGGGTTAGAGGAGGGAGGGCAGGATCCCCATCCGCAGTCGGCATGGCAAGTGGCTGGTGGTCCTCCACAGTGCCATCCATGACCGACCCGCTATCCTTGCCTGGGGGGGAAGTTAGACCCTTGATGGAGGTCAGTTTGCTGTTGCTCCATGTGCCTCTCCATAGCACCCTTGTGTCTTTTTTGGCCTTCTTGAACATCTTGACCACATTATGTAGCAATATACCCATGTAGCCAGCATCAATGTCACCCCCTCCTCTCTTTAATGCCTCAAGGCTGCCCATGTTGACATTTCTCCGACCCCATTTTCAAAGAGCTAAGGTTCTGGTGTAAATGAGATACCTTCCCATGGATGTGGGTAGATGATCTGTGTCAGTAGTGTGCTGCGATGAAGATCAACAGTGTTGCTATTATTTGGAGTGTGCCTATCCCTTTAATAGTCATTGCATTAGAGCAGCTGTGTGTTTGCAGATTGGTATTAACCTGTTGCGTAGTGTGGTGTATGTTCCCCTGGTACTTGATATATGTCACATGGCAGTGTAATATTATCAATAGTTTTTGTTCTAATATAGATATGATGACTGATATATGTAAATTAATATATAAAGTATCTCACAAAATGTTGTACATATTTTATTATATCTTTTCATTTGACAACACTGAATAAATAATACTCTGCTACAATGTAAAGTAGTAAGTGTACAGCCTGTATAACAGTGTAAATGTGCTGCCCCCTCAAAATAACTCAACACACCATTATTGTCTAAAAACAAAAGTGAGTACACCCCTAAGTGTAAATGTCCAAAGTGGGCCCAAAGTGTCAATATTTTGTGTGGCCACCATTATTTTCAAGCACTGCCTTAACCCTCATGGGCATGGAGTTCACAAGAACTTAACTGGAGTCCTCTTCCACCATGATGACATCACAGGGCTGGTGGATGTTAGAGACCTTGTGCTCCCCACCTTCCTTTTGAGGATGCCACACAGATGCTCAATAGGGGTTAGGTCTGGAGACATGCTTGGCCAGTCCATCACCTTTACCTTCAGCTTCTTTAGCAAGGCAGTGGTCATCTTGGAGGTCGTTATCATGTTGGAATACTGCCCTGCGGCCTAGTCTCCAAAGGGACTGTAGCTCCCCAGTTCCGGCAGCAGTCATGTAGGCCCAGACCATGACACTCCCACCACCATCCTTGAATGTAGGCAAGACACACTTGTCTTTGTACTCCTCACCTGGTTGCCGCCACGCACGCTTGACACCATCTGAACTAAATAAGTTTATCTTGGTTTAATCAGACCACAGGACATTGTTCCACTAATCCATGTCCTTAGTCTGCTTGTCTTCAGCAAACTGTTTGCAGGTTTTCTTGGGCAACATCTTTAGAAGAGACTTCCTTCTGGGACGACAACCATGCAGTCAAATTTGATGCAATGAGCGACATATGCTCTGAGGACTGACAGACTGCGCCCCCCCCCCCCCCCCCACACTCACCCCTTCAACCTCTTCTGAAATGCTGGCAGTACTCATACGTCTATTTACCAAAGACAACCTCTGGATATGACGCTGTGCACATGCACTCAACATTTTTGGTCGACCATGGTGAGGCCTGTTCTGAGTGGAAACTGTCTTGTGAAAGCGCTGTATGGCCCACCGTGCTGCAGCTTAGTTTCAGGGTCTTATCAATCTTATTATAGCCTAGGTCATTTTTATGTAGAGCAAGAATTATTTTTTTCAGATCCTCAGAGAGTTCTTTGCCATGAGGTGCCATGTTGACCTTCCAGTGACCAGTATGAGAGAGTGTGAGAGCGATACCACCAAATTTTACACACCTTCTTCCCATTCGCACCTGAGACCTTGTAACACTAACGAGTCAAATGACACCGGGGAGGGAAAATTGATAATTGGGCCCAATTTGGTCATTTCCACTTAGGAGTGTACTCACTTTTGTTGTCAACAGTTAAGACATTATTGGCTCTGTTTGTTTTGAGTTATTTAGAGGGGACAGCAAATATACACTATTATACAGGCTGTACACTTGCTACTTTACATTGTAGCAGAGTTTCATTTCTTCAGTGTTATCACATGAAAATATATAATAAAATATTTACGAAACTGTGAGGGATGTACTATATATACTTATTTATATTTAAAGTCCACAATTGAGCCTCTGTGAGTGTTACATATTATTTGTAAGGCTTTTCCATGTTTTTGTTGCAGTTTCATTGTGTACTGTGTCTAGTTGTGTATTGCTTTAGACATCTTTCAGTAATACTTTTAATATTAACATATGCATGACCAGTCCAAAATATAATATAAAAATGTTTGCCTATTTGTTCTTTGGATTCTGTTGTGCAATTAATTCTAATGTATTTCCATGCTTTGCCATGCTTTTAAAGTATAATATTGTGTGTTTAATTGCTGTTACAGCTTTAATATGTGTTTTAAAAATGCCTTGTAGGTCCTATTTAGTACTCAGAATATTTTCACAGAAATGTAATAAATTTTTCAATTGTGGGTTAGACTTTATTTGCGAGCTAGAGTTATGGGTCTAATAGCATATCAATTTTGTGTAACTTTAATTAGTTATCAGTCATAATAATCAAGCTGTGCTTAATTTGCATCTTTGGCTGGCCAGTAGTGATTGTGGGCCGGTAACTTGTAATTGAATTGTGAGTAGCTAATGGAATATATGGCAATATTAAGAGTGATTTTAAGTGTGTATTAATGTATGAATTGGGCAGTAGAATATGGCCCATGGTCTGCTAATCACATGGGCCCTCATTCAATTGCAATTTGCACAATTGAATAGGGCCCTAAATAACCACATTACATATATTTTTGAAAGAAGTTTTTTGTTAGCAAGCATCTATCCAAAAGAAAGGTTTTCACTAACTAAAAACTTCTTTAAAAAATATATGTTATGTGCTTATTTAGGGTCCAATTCAATTGGGCAAATTGCAATTGAATGAGGCCCATGGTCTGTTATTTAAGGCAATTGGAGAGTACATCCCAGGATGATTTTTTTCCATAATACTATTGTCTGTCCCCATCAAGGGAAACTGTCTAATCTGTGACTGGCTGAATAAATCATGTGATTAGGAAGGCAGAGAGCAGTTGCTAGGGGAGGAGAAAGCAGGGGACGCATACGTCAGGGTAAAACAACAGAAAAGTAAGTTATCAAGCATTTCCGTGCATTTTACTCCAGTATATACAGCAATCCTTCTATTTTTAAATATAACCTATAGATGACTGTAGAGATAAACCTTCCCAATATCACTTTAACAGAATTCAGTCTTGAAGAAATGAAATCATACTGTATGTTGCAAAGCTCAGCATTTTTTAGATTAGCTAAAAAAGTATATCATCTTTAAAAAATAAAAGAAGCTTTTACATTGCCAAGTAAATATGTTAGAGAGGCATGAATGTTATAAATAACAACATAACCTATTTTGAAAGTGGTGATAGCTTCAAGCATTCTGCTGTAGATCGTTTTGAATATAATCTTATTATGAAACATTGTTCAGATGTTATCAGGAAGATTCCTAGCTTTGGAAAAAGCAAGTAACTTTAAATGGAGAAATATTCTGACAACAAATGAAACAAGATAACACACATTTTAAAGTTTGGATTTAAAATATCAGATGCTAAACATCACAAAGATTGCAAGCGCAAAATTGTGTTGTATTGTAAACTTTATGATTTGCACTAGTCCACACTGTGATGAATCAAAGTTATCAGAAGCATATAAAGTGTGATTATGCTGAGCTAGAAACAGTGGGGATAAAATCCAAACACTTTCTCTCTTTTATAAGGAATCTACTCGTCAAATGTTAATCCAGGTGGGAAACAGGTTCCATTAAGAAGTTGAGGTATAGTTTTGGGCCCTATTTTTTTGCCCTGTTTCACAGACACACCCTATTGGGCAAAATAAAAATGTGCACAGTTATCAAGATGGGTGAACCATATAATGACTCTACCCAACTTGACTTGTGCGGTCGATATTTCTCTATTGACTACTGAAATCTATAGAATGTGTAAATTATAGCCTTATTATCTTACCTGTGAAGAAACCTCTGGGCCTTCTTCAATAAAAAAAATCCAAATAAGAAATGGTTTTATGAACATTTTATATCTACTCAATGGCTCATTTGAAAACAAGCCATTCTCAGTACAGACATTTTCATATATTTGCTAGACAATTTTAGTTGAATGGTGTTTCAGATGGCTCACATTTGAATGTTCTACCTTGTATAGAATACTGTGTTAATAAAGGTTATTTATATGGTTGAAGTTAGTCGATTAGGCTAGCTGGAAAAATAGGTATCACAGAATTGTCTTATTAAACTAGATATCATGAGAATTAAAAGTTTGGATTACACACTTTTGGTCTATAATACCTATACATTTAAATTATTATATTGGATAAAGAATACTTTGTAGTTCATAAAAATGGACTGATGACTAAAGGTTAAAACATTATTCTTTAGTAAAACCAATAAAAGTATGATGCAAAGAATCTAGGTATAATATTGGTCTTTCTGTTATCATTGTGAGGCAGGGGTTTGAAACAAGTCTTCAATTGATTGTGAAATGTATGCAGATTTGAAGACTGTATAATATGAAGTGTAAGTTTATTCAAGTATAGATTTGCGAGCTTGAGAACGTGGTGCAATTAATTTGAATACCTAACATTACTTTCCATTTAATTATAAGTACAGTAGTCTGTTTATATTTGCATTTACAGTGCTACGGATAGGACTTTAACCCCGTTGGCTTTTTGGCTACATTTGCGGGTTATGGGTTGAACGCCATTGGATTAATTGCAATTTAATATCTTGATTGCGTTATGAGCTTGACAGAACAAAGGATTTGCAGCCGTAGAGTTCAATTTGCAATATCCCGTAGTTTTTTTTTACCCCTTACCCCGCAAGTTGTTGGTGGGTTGCTTTACGGGGCCAATTTAATAGCTGAAAGTCTTACGGGCTACGGTTTTACCCGTTCATGGAATTTAATAGGGCTGCAAGAATAGTGCGGCTAAGTGGGAACATTAAGACAATGTAGAGACTTGTAGAATTTGAAGACGTAGAATTTTTGATTTGTTGGAATAGAATGAATCTATGGAACTGGAAGTCACCTAAAAGCATAGAAGAACATGGCAATCAATATAATCATGTGGTCTAATATGAGCAATAAGCAAAATTATGCCTTTTAAGGTGATAGCAAGATGTTGTGCAACAAGAATGATATGATGGAGAATGTGGGAAAGGATATTAAATGTTTAGACATGTGAAGATATGTACAGTGTAGAATTTAGTAGAGGGGTTGATTAGTAAAAAGAATTGAATGGGTGTGAGGTAGGAGGAGATGTGCAATGTATGGAAAACAAAGATCAGCAAATAAATGACATGATAAGTTGAAAGGGCATATAACAGATCATATTATTATGTGAAGAGGGTGAAAATAGAACACTGAAGGATTTCAGCCAAGAATTTGGGGCAAAACGAGGCTTATTTTTTTAATTACAGTACTGTTCTATGAGAGACCAGAAAGGGCTGAGTATAGTGAGAAGGTGGAGATCTGGGTGTATACACATGGAGAGGACAACAGTGGTTTATACTTTTCTCTAGTGTGCTGGGAGGATAGATGAGTGAAATTATTATTGACTAAATTCTAAGTGTATAGTTAGAATACCGAGGAAATCCAGAAGGCTGGAGTAGTTGGAGTACAGCTGTCAGTGTTGTGCTAGAGAGTTGATGGGAATACTTGGGCCCCTATTCAATTGCAAGCTGTTTATGCATGGTTTACGGTTTAGGCTTTGGCTAGGTAGCTGCGAGCTTGAGCAATTGAATCACTCTGATTGATTCAATTGTTTAAGCTCGCAGTACCTGGCCGAAAGCATAAAACGTAAACCATACACCCTTAAGTACCATTTCAGAGCATGATCATGATGAATTAAGCAAAGCCGCAACTACCAATTTAGAAACACCCAATAGTAAATGAGACCTTCATCATGCAATTGTAACATTTACAGGCTTGAAAGATCAAAGGCTTAGCTGGGTCAGAGTTATGATTTTGACAACCACAGGGATTTTCAGCCTGTAAGCCGCAAATCGTTTGCGGGTAGCTAAAAGAAGAGCAAATTAGTTTATAGGCTTTATTACGAGCTCCAGTGATTTACAATTGCTCAACTGAATAGTAGCCTTGTGTCTCAATCCAATTGAGCTATTGTTGTTTACTGGAGCCCGCAATTGAGCCCATAAACTAATTTGCTATTCAATTGGCGTTTTTTGTGAGCTGCAAAATATCTACGGGTTATAGGCTGAAAGAGAATACTGGATACAGGTTACTAGTGGCCTATGGCAAGACCACTCCCCAATTCAGGATACAAACACAAAAACAGCCTCACACTGTGGATATGTGAAACTAGAACTGAACCTTTATTGAATCATAGAACCAACATATTTATACTCATCTCCCATACCACACATTTGTATGCCTTTGTGTATGTGTGTGATATCAGCACATCTGCCTTGCAACCTTGGTTGCTATAGAGTTCTTGAGCTAGAACTCACCAGATGTCTAAACTACATGACAGGGGTCTATAACTAGCTAGGGGTAACAACCTTGATGTTAATCTTAAGTGTTTGCTCAGGACTCCTACGGAGCAGTCGTCTGCCTTGAATCAACACCTGTATGTGTGCAGATGCAATGTTCTGCAGTTAAGCTTCTGTGCAGAGCATTTTTACCATTAACACATATATTCTTTTTTTATTCTGTTATATGTTTTCCCTCTATAACATATGGGCATTTAACTCACACTTAGATAATTTAATATTATCGCTGCTGGAGCTCTCTTAATATATGTTTTATATATTACAAATGCTTTGCCTTTTCTTGAGCATTAAAAAAAAGTTATCAGAACTCATAACAACTGGAATTCTTGTATTATGACATGTGACATGGGGGGAATGCATTAAAATAATGCCGGTGCCTATAAGGGTGCAACAGCCCACGTGACCTATGATCCATCATCTCAATTCTTTCTGTGATTTGCTAAAGGCTTTTTCCTCTTTAAAAGCTAGACATACACGGCTCATTGCGAGTTGGAAATAATGTTAACGTAGCATAAATTAATGCAGTTTATGGAAATATTAACTATTAATACATATTATAAATTATAATATGTATTTATTTATTATTATATATACACCAATACCCAGTTTAGCCCTTCACATATATACATACATATATGCAGTACATATATATTTATTATATATATGTATATGTTTTTATTTATATATATATATATATATATATATATATATATATATAGTATCTCACAAAAGTGAGCACACCCCTCACATTTTTGTAAATGTTTGTAAATGACACTCTGCTACAATGTAAAGTAGTAAGTGTACAGCCTGTTTAACATTGTCAATTTGCTGTCCCCTCAAAATAACTCACCACACAGCCTTTAATGTCTAAACCGTTGGCAACAAAAGTAAGTACACCCCTAAGTGGAAATATCCAAATTGGGCTCAAAGTGTCAATATTTTGTGTGACCACCATTATTTTCCAGCACTGCCTTAACCCTCATGGGCATAGAGTTCACCAAAGCTTTACAGGTTGCCATTGGAATCCTCTTCCACTCCTCCATAATGACATCACAGAGCTGGTGGATGTTAGAGACCTTGCACCCCCCCCCCCCCCCCACCTTCCATCTTCCATTTGAGGATGCCCCACAGATGCTCAATAAGGTTTAGGTCTGGTGACATGCTTGGCCTGTCCACCACCTTTACCTTTAGCTTCTTTAGCAAGGTAGCGATCATCTTGGAGGTGGGTTTGAGGTTGTTATCATGTTGGAATACTGCCCTGCAGCCCAATCTCTGAAGGGAGGGGATCATGCTCTGCTTCAGTATGTCACAGTACATGTTGGCATTCATGGTTCCCTCAATGAACTGTAGCTCCTCTGTCCCGGCAGCACTCATGCAGGCCCAGACCATGACACTCCCACCATCAAAAGTATACATCTATACTGAGGAAAGGTAGTTTAAATAATCCCTAAATTACAGATAAATTGATAAGGCACAAAGAACACAAACACACCGATATAAGATGAAACTCTCAGTTTGAATGTAAACAGCGATGCAGAGAGAGTGGAGGCAGCAACTGACATCCGCAGGTAAATGCATATAGGGGGAATCAACACAACATATTATAGAAAACATATATACACATATAGACATGTTTGGTCTGGGCCTGCATGAGTGCTGCCGGCACTGGGGAGCTACAGTTCATTGAGGGAACCATGAATGCCAACATGTACTGTGACATACTGAAGCAGAGCATGATCCCCTCCCTTCAAAGACTGGGCCGCAGGGCAGTATTCCAACATGATAATGACCCCAAACACGCCTCCAAGACGACCACTGCCTTGCTAATGAAGCTGAAGGTAAAGGTGATGGAATGGCCAAGCATGTCACCAGACCTAAACCCTATTGAGCATCTGTGGGGCATCCTCAAATGGAAGGTGGGGAGTGCAAGGTCTCTAACATCCATCAGCTCCATGATGTCATTATGGAGGAGTGGAAGAGGACTCCAGTGGCAACCTGTGAAGCTCTGGTAAACTCCATGCCCATGAGGGTTAAGGCAGTGCTTAGAAAATAATTGTGGCCACAGAAAATATTGACACTTTGGACCCAATTTGGACATTTCTACTTAGGGGTGTACTCACTTTTGTTGCTAATGCTTTAGACATTAATAGCTGTGTGGTGAGTTATTTTGAGGGGACAGCAAATTCACACTGTTATACAGACTGTACACTAACTACTTTACATTGAAGCAGAGTGTCATTTCTTCAGTGTTGTCACATGAAAATATATAATAAAATATTTACAAAAATGTGAGGGGTGTACTCACTTTTGTGAGATACTGGATATATATATAATGTGACAGACTGTGTAAATTACATTTTTATTTATTAACATTTTTAGGAATTTCATTATATGGTTGACAGACTGGCATTATATACACAAATGTCATTAATGTGTTGTGCTTATGACAATGCATGGACATGTTATAATTTAGCTTGCCGGGTTTGTTGTTATTATACATCAATAATGATATAATGCCAATCACTGCATCCTTTCCAATCACTATTGCACCTTTGATAGAGCAGGAGCGTAATCTAAACGCACCCTAACTTAGCATTGCTTTCTTTAAATGCAATGGTGTCTGCCCCAGAGGAAATCACTGTTAAAATGTGCATGCTTGACCCTTAAAATATGCATGCACAACTCTGTTTGTGATGTGTAAAAAGGGATGGATACATAATGCTTCACTGGGCATTATCTAGCATTACTGCACCTCATAAAGAACCTAATTATAATACCAGAGATTTATTACAGTAAATCATATGTAGACCTGTGTAGGACTAATGCACCATTTGTCATAGTAGGTCATGAATTAACACACAACCTCTTAGTAAATCCCCCCCACTATAAAAGTAAGACCTAATTTCCAAAGTCACATGACATGGGTTAGTAGACTATTTCTCTAACATGAAATGCTACAGACAAACATATGGCACCATTGTCATCTACACATGTGAAGACAATGGTTTACCAAAAAATAGAGGTAGGTGCATGGAGCATCCAATTACAGCTGTGCATTCATATCATTAATAGGTTGCATATTTTCTTCTTTATCATTTCCATTGCTTTGCATCCTCAAAAAATATAATATTTTTAGTAACAAAGACAAAATTATCATAAAATATATTTTTTATATTTGAAATGGAGTGAATGCAGGGCTGTGAAATTTGATTAATTTGATTTTAAAGTTGGCAAAACACATATTACTTTAAAGTTAGAAAAAACATCCTATTATTATATATCGCTCAGTCACAAAAGAGTGATTAAGATGGTAAACACATAGTTGCACATACAGTTTCGCACAATAGTTGCAGAATATTTTACAATGAATTAATTAACTCATTACAATTTACAATGCTAAACATTACTTACTGCTTGAGACAATTAATTAGAAATAAAAATGTGATCTAAGCAGATTTGCAAATAGTAGTTACAGAGTGAGATCAGCACCCATTTCGGTATCTAGTTTAGTAAAAATTGCATTTTTGTTAATATTGCAATGACTCATAATGTTTTTTTATTTGATGAAAGGGCACATAATTCACCAATCCTACTCTACATCAACAAACAAAGAACTGAGAATCAAGGGGGAAAACTTTTAGAATTACTGCATGTTCCACTGTTTTAAAAGCTTTTATATACCCTAGTTATTCCTTCAGCTACCACTTTACAAAGTGAGGAAGTCCAGGTTCTGCAAGAACCAAAAATCACAAGCACCCAATAAATGACAATTAAACTAACTGCTTCAACAAGAAAATGTAAGGTTAATGCTTTGGGTTCTGTAGCCATTCTAATCTCAAAGGGAAAAATTTGGAATTTATTTTTGCTGTAAAGATGAATATTTAGAGCCTGTAAATTTTGGTCCATTGAGGACCTGAAGAAATGTACCTAAAAGCTCAAGGTATTTTATGATTCCAAGGCTCCTGCTTAGAGTCAGGGTAAGTTTAAGTGACATAATAGCTAGTAAACAACTATAAAATGGTGAAAATCGTTTCAAAATAAAATTGTGTTTGTCTCTAACTGCTCTACATGATGATGCATGGAAGGAAATATAAATTAATACTATTCCATGTTGTAAAATTAAGCATAGTTAAAGATATAACAGGCAGATATTACAGGGAAGTATATTACATGCATAACCTGCAGTTACAGATATTTCATAAGAGACAACAGTGGTATTTTGAATATTTAAACTTGATAATCAGGAAAATGTAAGTAAAAAACTAAAATAGTCTTTTAAACCATTTTTCAGAACTGTAGGGTTCCATTTTATTTTCTGCACTGATCTATGTACTACTTCCTCAGGGGGGTGGGCCTTTATGAGATTCCTATAACACCTAATAAAAGCACTGGAAATTTACTTTCAAGAGATTTCAAAATGGTAGACAGCAAAATTGTATATAAAATTGAATTTATTTTCTCTATTTTTAAGTGTAGTTCTTGACCTGATTATATTTTAAATATTTGACTACAGTTGCCCTTTAAAGGGTCACTGGAAGTAAAGGACCAATGGAAGTAAAAATTCCGTTAATTTAACAAACTTCTGAAGTCCGATATTAATAGTATGGTTTACTCTTGGAAATGAGTAACATGTTGTTGTACAGTAAAACAAATATACATATATCCTTATTACAAGGATTACAATTAAATGCATTTATACTGTTAAATGACTCACCATTACAGCATTTCTGTATGTACTTTGGAAGTGGAATCTGGAGTTCTGATACATTTTCTATTGCTCCTTATGAACGTTTGGATTACACTATGTATGTCCATTCAGTAGAACTGAACATAAATTTGATCTCCATTCATATATTTTCAAGATTTCTTCCCCTTTCTATATAAACACTAGCGAATTGTCCGTCAAAAAATGACGGCAATGAAATTGTAAGTGAGCTAATGCTGTTTGGTGTATAATAATAAAATAAATAATACATTAATAAAGTAATATACTTTACCTATTTTCAAGTAATATATGGAGGAAGCATTCTGTTGAAGAGCTGGCAATCTGTTTTGATGTTGCTGGAGCATTAGTGGTGTGGAGCTGCTGTGTAAGCGTGCTGAATGTGTGCAGTGTAATAGTGTGCGTGCGCGAGACAAAACAGCGTAGCTGTGTACTTCCGCACTGTAGAAGTTATTGTTCTAAAATGGCAGCTAATGTGTGGTATGTAGCTGTAGCGGAATATCCGTAGCTGTTTTGTGGTGTTTTGCGTGTTTCTGGTGGTGTTTTGCATGATTAGAGTCCTGTAGCCTCGTTTTCGTTTTGTTTTTTTCTCTCGCTTAGAGAATTTTTCAATGTCTAAACTCTTTTATTTTGAGGTACATTGAGGTGTAACTTCATTTTTTGAGGTCCTGGATGCTCCCTCTTGCTGTAGGTAAGCTTTTTATGTATGTGCTGTGTGTATTTATTGTGTTTTTCATTTTTTCATGTCCGCGAGTTGCGGACGATTTTTGCAAGGTTGTAATTGGTCGTAATGTGTCTCATACTTTTTTACGAGGGCCGCAGTTGCTGGCAAGGAGCGACTTCGGGGTCCGAATTTAATAGGGCTGCTTGTGAAGTTGGACCTCAAAGAAGTCCTTGAAGGTGCTTATCAATATTTACTGGTGTATGAGGCCTCCAGCACCATCTTGCTCAGCTTAATTTGCAAGTAATGGACATGGTCAAAGAGACTCTTCAGTTGGGCACATCTTGCTCGTAAAAGGTCATACTACTTACCTGGTCATGTTCTGGGTATCAGGCTAGCCTTAGTGGCCAGAATAGGAAAAGGCTGTTGGGCAATCCTATTTATACTGAGCAGGCATTGTGATGTCACTATGGATATTATGATGCAAGCAAAGTTGCAAGGGGGACTCAAAGCAAGGCAAAGGTGGCTGAATCATCTCAATCAGTGAAAGGCAAGAACAGGCTAATGCAAATCTTCCTTGAGAGAAGGTGCTAACCTTCCCACCAACCCTCAGAAACAGACACTAACACACAAATACATTTGTAAGAGAGTCTTTGAATTTTATCAAAAGACATTTGTATTACTTACACTGTAATCTTAAAGCTGCATTTAAAGGACAACTGTAGTGCATGAATAAAGGTCAGTTTTATAAGTCATGGATATAAACCTTTTTTTTTTTTTTAAATCTGAATTTTTATAGGAATTATTTTTTTGTTGTATATATATATCACATCCTGAGATCTGATTGAATGGTTGTGTGTTTGGTATGTAAGTGGGCTAGGGTGATATAAATACAAGAGTCCATCCAGTTGGCTGCATACTGTAATACTCCAAGGTTACTGCTAGGGCCAAGGGTCAGGCATAAAAATAGGCTCTAATTATATAAACCTGATGATTATGATTAATACTACCATCAGCCATATTTAATGCATTTAAGAATTCTATTTTGTTGCCTTTTTATTGTTGATAAAGAATCTGTTCAAGCTTTATCACATAAAAAAATGTATCTAGTACAAACAACTATAAGGATATAAATATTTTAATATGGTTAAAATTATTTAAAAAATATATTTTTACTTAATGTAATTGAATGCTATGAAGGCAAAGGAAAATAAAACAATTCCGCTGTGCACTTTCCTATCAAGAGCTTAGGAAGGGTTACTTTATCTCAAAAAGTTTGTCATTTACTTTACTTATTTATTGACTGTATAGAAATGAATAACAGATTAAGTATAACATAGAAAGAAGCTAAGTGAAACACACACATTCAAAAACTCCTTGTAAAGCCAAATTCAGTCCAAGAAAAAAAAGAAAGAACATTTTTAACTTTTTAAGAAATCCAATTCCACAGGTAAATAACTTTTAGAAGGTTATGCTTCATGTGATTACCTCTAAAGAAGCATATTCACTAGGGACATAATCAGCCTAAAATTCTTTTGTGGGTCTATGATTCGTGCATGAATTAATCTTTTGATTAACTGTAGGGCCTGTATTCAGGATACAGAGAAAGCATTTTTTGCAATATAATAGAATTCAGAAAATAAACTTGAGAGACAAAAAATTGTTGTGTAAAAAATTGCAATAATCTGTAATAATAATTATAGGAATATTCTGAGGCAAGCTGAAGCACAGGTTTTGTACCCAATTTTTTGCCTGACTCAATTAAGGGGCTGACACAGGGGAGCAGCTTATAAATGGGAAAGGAAGCAAATGGATCAGTATTATAGCAAAATAGAACTTTAGTTCAATGATCTTTGGAAAGATTGACAGATTATATATATATATGAAGATAGTAAAGAGGTTAAGCTTCATTTATTAGCTTTGACTGTTAACATAGATATGAAATCTACTGAAAGTTCAAAAAACTTAAGAGTTTTTTAAGAGATGGAGAACAATAAATTATCTAAAACTGAAAAAGAGATACCAAAGAAGGAAATAATGGAGGAGTAATTATAGATAGGCATGTGGAAGAGGAGGTCCTTGTGAAGAGCTACTAATATTTTGAAATATAAGGACAAATCTAGTAAGAACTATTACCGTATATACTCGAGTATAAGCAGACCCGAGTATAAGCCGAGGCACCTATTTTACCACAAAATACTGGGTAAAATGAGTGACTCAAGTATAAGCCGAGGGTGGGAAATGTGCTGCCCCTGTGTCCCTCTTGTGCCTTCTGTGTCCCCCTCTCTCTCCCGTGTCTCTTCTCCCCTCTCCCTTCCCTGTGTCTCTTCCCGCCTCTCCCTTCCCTGTGTCTCTTCCCCCCTCTCCCTTCCCTGTGTCTCTTCCCCCCTCCTCATTCTCAACCACCCTCCTCAACCCCACTCCTCATCCTCAGCCTCCCTCCTCATCTTCCCTCCTCATCCTCAACCTCCCTCCTCAACCCTCTCATCCTCAACCCCCTCCTCAACCCCCCATCCTCAACCCTCCCATCCTCAACCCCCTCCTCAACCCCCTCCTCAACCTCAACCCCCCTCCTCATCTTCACCCCCTCCTCAACCTCCCTCCTCAACCTCAACCCCCTCCTCATCCTCAACCCCCTCCTCAACCTCCCTCCTCATCCTCAATCTCCCTCCTCATCCTCAGCCCGTCTCCTCATCCTCAACCCCCTCCTCATCCTCAACCCCCTCCTCAACCTCCCTACTTAACCTCAACCCCCCATCTTCAACCCCCCCATCCTCAACCTTCCTCCTCAACCTCAACCCCCCCATCCTCAACCCCCTCCTAAACCTCCCTCCTCATCCTCAACCCCCCATTCTAAACCCCCCCTCCTAATTCTAACCCCCCCCCCCCTCATACTACCCCTCTAAATACCCCCCTCTCCCCTCACTTACCTGCTCCGGCCTCGGCTCCTTCCGGGTCTTGACGTGGCGCACATGTGACGTCACGGCATTAGACTATACTGGGTGCCGGCACCCGGTATATGCTAATTACGTGACGTCACATGTGCGCCACATCAAGACCCGGAAAGATCGGAGGCCGGAGCAGGTAAGAGAGGGAGGGGGGTATTTAGAGGGGTAGTATGAGGGGGGAGGTTATAATGAGGGGGCGTTGAGGATGAAGTGGGGGGAGGGAAAGAGACACTGGGTTTGAGAGACACGGGGGGTAGAGAGACACAAGGGGGGTTAGAGAGACACGGGGGAGGAGAGTGACTCGAGTATAAGCCGAGGGGGCCCTTTTTAGCCTTAAAAAAAGGGCTGAAAAACTCGGCTTATACCCGAGTATATACGGTATATGACCAATTCTAAAAAAAATTGAACTTTCATTTTCAGACATTAATTTAAAACCAGAAAAACGCTGCATTTCTAAATCACTGTAGGTTCTAAAGCTTGAAGAGGTACTACATCTATATCAAGCAATATGATCAAATAATATCTTCAACTGTCCCAAACAAAGTAGGCAGTTTTATGTACTTTAGATATCATCATTAGATAAAAAAAAACATTAGGGAAATCAACTGATGATTAACTTCCTCCTTTCACAGTTCAGTCATGTGGTAATCAGACCCTACGCTATGTCACAATATACACTCGGGTTCAATACTGATATCTATTTGACAGTATTATGATCACATCTACTTAGAAGTAGTTTAGACTTGAATGCTGAAAATACAATTACCGGTAGTTAAAGATCAAATATACTTTAACAAGAGCCTCCTATCAGCATGCACGAGTTAGAGAAACATTTATACATAGCTACGTGAATTTATCGGTTAGTGTATTTTAGACTTACTCAGATGGATAAGAAGGGAAGAGACCCTTTATTAAAGAAGGAATATAATAAATATTTAGGAGGCAAAACACTGTTAAGACATAATTGTCTGTCCTTTGTGAACATATTTGATTAATGGAAAAGTTAGTGGTAAATTAGGTGGAAATGAAAAAAAAAATGGAAGAGGTAGAAGAAAATTGGATGTTGGTGATAAGAGCCATAAAAGGTACTTCCTCTTTAACACATATGAAAAATCAACATATGAAGAATAAGAAGAGTATATAATAGTTAGGAAACAAAAATTGTGTTGAATAGAATTTATATTATAATGGAAGTTGTTCAAAGGAACAAATTCCACGGAGCAAAAAACCTGCAGCTGGATGTCTCAAAATAGTCAAGGAGCAGTATGTTTACTGACTGACTTGTTCAGGACAAATTTGTAATTTTAAAAGATGTTCTATTGACACAGAATGGATAATTAAAAGTCAAGTTGAATTAATAGTATATTTAAAAGTCCCTCTTCCCTTTGTTGGCTTTTGACAAGTATGTCTTAAGTATACAGAATAGACTGTAATACACCTAGGGCCTCATTCAATTCCGGGCCATAGCTTGATTGCAAATAGCTGATTTCTCTGGGAACGAGTTGCGGCCTCGCGTTGCTCTACATTTACGCTGCTATTCAATTGGCTGGGCCCGAAAGTTAGTCCCCTTCCTGGTAATCGCAAACTATGCTATCGGCAGTAAGCTTTGTGTGCTTGAACATGATCGCTGCCACAAGCCCGTAACTCATAGTTCAAGCCCGCAAACTCGGAGCACTGTAAATCCCTAGTATGACCTCATTTGGAATATGGAGTACAATTTTGGGCACCACTTTATAAAAAGGACATTTTAGAGCTGGCCAAGGTACAGAGGAGGGCTACAAAACTAATAAGGGGAATGGAGGGGCTAAGTTATGAAGAAAGACTAACCAAAATAAGCTTATTTTCTCTAGAAAAACATGACATCTAAGAGGAGATATGATTACCTTATATAAATACATCTAGGGTCAGTATAAAGATTTGTCAAGTGTGCTTTTTGTCCCAAGACATTTCTAGCTGACACAAGGACATCCTTTGAGGTTAGAAGTAAAAAGATTCCACCTTAAAGAAAGAAAAGGGTTATTTAGAGTAAGGGTGGTTAATCTGTTGAATTCTCTACCAAAGGAGGTGGTGACAGCAGATTCGCAGAATAGGAAAGTAGCTGGCGACCTCCATTTTCGAGCCCGGATCTCTAAAACGTAGCAATTGAATGAGGCCCCTAGAACAATAAGAGAGAGCTTTATAGAAACATAACTGATCATGCATATGTATTCAGCAAATACTGTAGGAAAAATAAGTGCCTATAAAATATTGACTTCAATATATTACATGAAAATATGAAAATGGTAGTTTATTAACACTTTCCATGCTACATCAAATCATCAATTCTAAAACATAGTTTATTTAATGTTAAAAATTAGTCTTTTAGGCATGCACAATGTTTTTTTTTCAATGTCTCTTTTGTTTAAAAATGCAATGTATTCTCTGGAATTCTATATAACCAGGGTCATACATAATGAATGGTATCTCAATGTCCTTTAAGATGATGGATTCTTGTCTTTGTATTACAATTAAAAAAATATGTATAGAATATAACTTGTGCCAAAAGAACAATATATGTGTTAGTGCCTTATAGCAATATAAGTTACATAAACAAAGTGATAAGAGATATTCAAACAGCTCCTCACAACTCCAACACATTTCATTGGAATACACGGATGGAATATCTAAGCAAGTCTGTGTTCACAAAATCTAAGGTGCTTTATCTTACGTTTCCCCTCATGAAAGGCTTTCTAGCAGGTGATATGCTGGATGCATGGCTGGATTACCAATTAGGCCAACTAGGCAGCCGCCTAGGGGCACTTCCATGTGAGGGGCTCCACTTTAAAAAAAAACAAAAATGGTTCCTGGCTTAAAATATTTAATGCTGCGGTTCATTGACTGGCTACTAGGGGGTAACAACCTAGAACAAGAGAATACCAACAGGAGAAGTAACTTACATGCACAGAAAAGGCAAACATGGGTCAGTGCATACCTTGCATACTCACCGCAGGGGCTCCGCCACTTCACTACCTAGGGGCTCCAAAAAAGTAGATCTGGCCCTGGCTGAATGGAAGCAGAGATAGTGTGCACATGTCACCAAACATCTACAGATGAGGGGCTCCACACTACCAGTTTAATGCTGTTAACCAGCAGACAGTGACATGCAGTGTGTCTGTATGCAGCAGCATTACACTGGCACTGTGAAGACCTTCCCATGTGGCTTTTGCCTTAGGTGACAACTATAAAACATGGAACCATAAGGTGAGAATATGTTATTCTGGGAGCTTCTTACTAGTAATTGACAATTACATTGAAGGAATAATTTAAATTAAGTCACCTAATTAAATTATCTGTAGAAAAAATACCTAAGGAGACCCTTTTAAAAGGGTTTAAAAATATACATACATTTTTCGCAAATTTAATGTTGCTTCTGGCAAGGTTGGACATCACTGATTTAAATGAACACATATCTATATAATACCTACAAAAGAGCACACAACATTAGAAAAATACCATAGTGGATTTTAGCCATTAATATCACAATCACAAAACAATAACGCAAAAAGTATGTTTAATGCGAAAAAAGGTAGGCTGAGTATGTTTATAGAGTTTTGTACATCTGAAGGAATAAAACGCTGAGGTCATTCTTTTTCTGGGTGGGTCCCAGATTTGGCATTCTTTATTGTGTAGGTGAAGGGCTGCTTCAAGTATATAAGAAAGTTGAAGAACCCACAGGGCCATCCCCGAATAGAACATTTACAAGACTTTGCATACCCTGTAATCCCAATCTCGGCCAGTATAAATAATATAGTCCCGTGCAGCCAATATTGTAAAACTGAACATCAGACTATTCTGGAAGCTAAATGTTAAAATGTGTGTGTGTGTTGTTCAGTTGTGTCTGACTCCCTGTGACCTCATGTCCCGCAACACACCATGCTGATACACTTGGTATTCCTAGGTGGTCTCCCATCCAAGTACTGACCAGACTCAACCCTGCATGGCTTCAGGGTGGTGTGACCTCTTGGTTCCCTGACTGAAATTGAACCCAGGTTGCAGAGGTGAAAGCACCAAATCCTAACCACTGGACCACCAGGGAACCCATATGTTAAAATAGTGAATCATTCACTATTCTACTATACTGAAAATAATGTATTTGTGATAATAATATATTTATTTATTTTTAGTTTATATTGATTTGTCAGTTTGTGTTTATGCTTCAATATTCCACAACAGTGTTATTTATCCCCAGTGTACCCTCCATTTGTATCCACCTAAGATAAACCGCATAAATATATGTTAACTATTCTACCATCTCTAAAACATACAGCGAAGTGATATTGTATGGATTAACTATAGACACATTAATTTTAATAAATTCCTTTATTTTTCTCTAAACTAATCAAAAGCTGCAGGGTTTACTGTCACCAAACCTTCCCCAATACCATTGCATATTATCAACATTTGTGTATATATATATATATATATATATGCACCATACACTATATGGTTGTTGTGTTATACTCAGTCACACAAATCCATTGCACAAATCAAAACCACCCTCGCACTGATGATAGCCATTAAGCTTGAAACAGCTGTATGTGAGTGGGTTTATGATTTGTGCAAAATCCAATCCTTTGCTTTAAAGCTGTAGTACAGCGGGCATACGCATTTGAAGGAGCTATGTATAAAGTAGCATTTTGGATTAAAGAGCAAGAATGAGACTAGACTTGCAAATGGGCTTACAAATGTATTATTTGTTTATATATATATATATATATATATATATATATATATATATATATATATACATATATATATACGCACTCTTTCAGCCTGTGGTAGTGGGTGTAGATATTGCTTCCTTGTTATAATTTGGACTCTCAGCTGTAAAATATAGCTCTTCACATTGAAGAGTGTCAGGGTAAATTACAATGCAGCACAAAATAGCAACTGGCACCATTTATTATGAACTGGTCAGGCCACAGTTCCCTGTGAGAGTATGAGAGTATGCTATTATCCCTCACAGTTAGATTTTGAAAGATTACTCATGGGGTCTGGTAAATAGATGATCAGACCTTCTAAGGATGCCAACACTCCACAAGAAAATGATATGAATTTATTAAATCCTCTCCTACAATCTATTCCTTCCATGTTAAAAAAACATTGATCGCCCCACTTAACATAGGTAGTGATTTACTATCTCTTCTCAAAACCTCTTAAGCATAAAGAAAGTCTGCAAGAAATACATAGTGTGGGAAGTTGGGAGAGAAGATCAGCAACAGTTGATGTTGGAAACCTCATAAAATGAAGATTATAAGACAGAATTGTAATAGAGAATAGTAAGATGTAGGTGTAAACATGAAACTGGACCTCAGTACACAGAGATAGGGAAGGGGGAGGGATAAAAGAAGGGAAAGTCAAGAGGTGAGATAATGGAAGACTTTAGAAATATATTTAGAAAGTTGTAGCTTAATAAAGAAACAGTACTGCTTGCTATAATGCTTAAAACAAGCTCCCTTAAAGCTACAGTAGAACATTTGGTACATTAATATATGTATGGCTTGATCATGGAGCAGTATAAATATAAGTAAATATAACTTACATTTGATTCCCTTATAATTATATCCAAGTAGCGAATTGCCCGTCAAAAAATGACGGCAATGAAATTGTAAGTGAGCTAATGCTGTTTGGTGTGTAATAATGAAATATATAATACATTAATAAATGAATATACTTGACCTATTTTGAAGCATTGTGTTGAAGAGCTGGCAATCTGTTTTGATGTTGCTGCAGCATTAGTGGTGTGGAGCTGCTGTGTAAGCGTGGCGAATGTGTGCAGTGTAATACTGTGCGTGCGCGAGACCAAACCGTTAGCGTAGTGGTGTACTTCCGCATTGGCGTAAGATGGCGGGTAATCTGTGGTATGCGTCTTCGCGGATTATCCGTAGGTCTTTTGTGGTGTTTTGCGAGTTTCTTGTGGTGTTTTGCGAGTGTGCAGTGGTGTTTTCCGTGTTTAGAGTGCTGTAGCCTCGTTTTCGTTTTGTTCGTCGGCCATTTTTTCTCTCGCTTAGCGATTTTCTTAGGCCCTCATTCAATTGCGATTTGGCCAATTAAATAGTGCTCAAAATATGCACATAACATATTTTTTTTAAATAAGTTTTTAGTTAGTGAAAACCTTGCTTTTGGATAGATGTTTACTAACTAAAAACTTCTTTAAAAAAATATGTTATGTGCTTATTTAGAGCCCTATTCAATTGGCCAAATTGCAATTGAATGAGGGCCTTAGTGTCTAAACTCTTTTATTTTTATTTAAATGAAGGTGTAAGTTGCTTTTTTGAGGTCCTGGATGCTCCCTCTTGCTGTAGGTAAGCTTTTTATGTGTGTGTTGTGTGTATTTATTGTGTTTTAAATGTTTTTATGTTTGCGTGTTGGGTCCGATTTTTGCGAGGTTGTAATGTGTGCTAACGTGTCTCGTATGGTGTTTGCGTGTGTAACCTCGTTTTCGTTTTGCTCGTCGGCCATTTTTTCTGTCGCTTATCACATTTTTTAGTGTGTAAACTCTTTTATTTTGAGTGAAATCAAGGTGTAAGTTGTTTTTTTGAGGTCCTGGATGCTCCCTGTTGCTGTAGGTACCCTTTTTATGTATGTGCTGTGTGTATGTATTGTGTTTTGAATTTTGTAATGTTCGCGAGTTGCGTCCGATTGTTGCGAGGTCGTAATGTGTGTTAACATGTGTCGTATGTTGTTTGCGTTGCGAGGAAAAGTTTGCGAGGGTCGTAATTGGTGTGTCGTGTTGTTTGCGTTGTGATGTAAAGTTTGCCAGCAACTGAGGCCCTCGCCCACTGCCCTCGCTTTGCGAGGGCCGCAGCTCACTGCGCGAGCCGCGGCCCACGCTACGCGAGGCCCGCGGGCCGCTATGCGAGCCGGCAAGCGTTAGCAGCAACTCGCATGCTCACAACTATATATGTGATATAAAATTTTAAGCTGTAACGCACAGTGACATTATTTTCCAAGTCACTATGCTATTCTGCCCTAGTTCATAATAATATCAAAGTTAGAGGATTTTTTATTTTTTTAAACATACTTCGGTTTTATATTGTGGAAGGCATTTTGGAATAATCCCTGAATAACCCTTCCAAAAATACTTGTACTTTAAATCCCAAGGAATGAAGTTTTGTTTTACCAAAAGCTGAAAAGTTATTAACCATGCTGTAAATTATGAAACAAGCGCTGAAATATTAATCGAGTATTAAATGCCTCATTACCCATTCATGCAGTTGCTAGTCTTTGGTGTTCTCAAATGTACCACTAAATAAATTAAAGGAAAATAGAATTCTTCAGTAAAATTGGGTCAATAATACTTGGGCTACTGTGGTTGTGCAAACTTTATTTTACAAAAGTATAGAAGCTGCATTATTTAAATACTAATAGCATAAACTATTTATTGTGTCATGTGCTTAAACACTGTCATTTATAGCAGGAAATACATGAAACAGATGTTTTTTATTAGTACAGTAGACTCTCAGTTATCCGGCACCCACGGGGAATGGTAGATGCTGGATAAATGTCGTTTTTGGTTGCTTGAGAGTTACTATTAAAATATGACTAAATTAGCTGTACATAGGATACTCTTCTAAGTATATTTGTCAGTGAGGGCTGTTCTAGCAGCAGCAGCTTTCATTCCTCACTTACACACAGGTACATTGAGCTGTAGGGTGCGGTTCTTAAACCGGGGAATGTAACGCCAACACTACACTGGCTCAGTCACTCATGCCTGTCTGCTTCCAGGTATACTTGAATCGCAGAGACATACAGTGGATGAAATCTAGGTGCCTGTAACCTTTTGTGGCATGACAACCTGGCTCCTGGCATTTGTTGAGCCATGTAAAATTAAATTTTTATTTAATGTACAGTATTCAGGTTTTTTTTCTGGTTGCTTGAGAGTTCTGGGTAACTGTACTATGAATAACTGTGTAAATAATAGTTTTAGAAACATATTATAAATGATATGATATGATGCATGATAGTCAGTAGTTTTGACTCATGTCCAATACATGGAGAAAATATTCTTCTGCTATTTCACAATGATGTTTACAGCTCCTTGAGATATGGTATAAATTAAACTTTCAAAATGTTACTCACAAAAACATAAATTTTCAACTCTGCACATATTTTAGCACAGCCAAATACCATTTTTATTTAGAGAAATACAATACTACATCAGTTCTGGTTAAACTCTCTTATAATACTCAAAAAAATGATCTTTGTTTATTTTTTATTTTTTATGATCTTTGTTTATTTTTTAGGCCTAGGTGTTATTACTTAAGTGCGTACCAAAATATTGTCCTGTGGATTCTATTTAGGAATCCTTGAACAACCAACCAAGGTTGTACAGAAACACCTTTTATGCAGCCTTTATTTTAATTATTATTGCCACATACTAATTTTAAAAAAATCAATCTTTATTTGTACATTTAAAATGTTGTTAAAAATGCAACGATTAAAAAAATCATGTTAAACCCAAGGTGTTTAAACACCTTGGGTTTAACATGATTTTTTTAATCGTTGCATTTTTAACAACATTTTAAATGTACAAATAAAGATTGAATTTTTTAAAATTAGTATGTGGCAATAATAATTAAAATAAAGGCTGCATAAAAGGTGTTTCTGTACAACCTTGGTTGGTTGTTCAAGGATTCCTAAATAGAATCCACAGGACAATATTTTAAACTCTCTTATGTTTAGTATGCGTCTCCAAAATAATAATATGTGTCTATACTACAATGTATTTCAAGTGTTATTCAATCTTAAAAGTGATTATTAATAACATAAATATTAATTTGTTTCTTACAGATAGCCTCTCTTGGAGTGACTACGTTCACGTTGTGTGCCCTCTGCATTGACCGTTTCCGTGCCGCCACCAATGTACAGATGTATTATGAGATGATTGAGAACTGCACTTCAACTACCGCTAAACTAGCTGTAATTTGGGTTGGTGCTCTTCTCTTGGCATTGCCTGAGGTTGTCCTTCGCCAGTTATCTAAGGATGAATCTGGATTAAGTGCCAACTCAGTCAGTGAACGCTGTGTTGTTAAGATATCTACAGACCTTCCTGATACCATTTACGTTTTAGCTCTTACATATGATGGTGCTAGACTGTGGTGGTACTTTGGCTGTTATTTTTGCTTGCCAACTCTTTTCACAATCACATGTTCATTGGTAACTGCAAGAAAAATAAGAAGGGCCGAGAAAGCTTGTACAAGAGGGAATAAGCGTCAAATCCAACTGGAAAGTCAAATGAACTGCACTGTGGTTGCCCTAACTATTTTATATGGTTTTTGCATAATCCCTGAAAATATCTGCAATATTGTATCAGCTTACATGTCCAAAGGAGTCTCCAGGCAGACTTTGGATCTTCTTCATCTGATTAGTCAATTTCTTTTGTTCTTTAAATCATGTGTTACCCCTATCCTTCTTTTTTGCCTTTGCAAGCCTTTTAGTCGAGCTTTTATGGAATGTTGTTGTTGCTGTTGTGATGAATGCATTCAAAAGTCATCCACTGCAACAAGTGATGATAACGACAATGAATACACCACTGAACTGGAACTTTCCCCTTTCAGTACAATACGTCGTGAAATGTCCACATTTGCTTCTGTTGGAACTCATTGTTGAAAATATACTTTTTCGTTTTTAAACTTTCTTGTAAAAATGCTCTGTATCCCACATTTCCCATTTGAAATGTTTTTAGTTTATAAGATTTGTAATGAAATTTTCAGCTCATACAACAAGACTTTAGGTATATCTATTTATTATTTTCTAGAACCTAACAGGGTATGTTTCCAAGAAAAAAAGTTAACTTGCTTTTGCACCTTACATAACTTGTTGCTAGCTTTTTGATAATCACCATTAGTAACTTTATAAAATATTATATAAAAAAAGTAGGTGAAAATATATATTCACAGGTGGTTTTAAATCTGCACTGGAATCCAATATTGTAATTTCTTTATATTAACATGTAATAATTAGCAAGCAAATTAATGTCCTTTAATTTTATTTTTAAGTATTTTGTCAACATACGTTAAAAGAAAATGGAAGCCATCACCAATATTGTGTAAAACACCAAATTGTGTTTGTTCTGTATTCATTTAGTGTTTTCTAATGCTGTTAAAATATTGTTTGATACAGCTAATTAGTCACAAGCATTTACAAATTAAAAAGTAATAATATGTAAATTACGATGTTCATAATTTTATAACACAATATTGCATTCTTCACTTAAGGATTTCAGTTTATAACAGACTGTTAATTTTAAAATTAATTATCGGCCTTTTTTAAACTTATTTTTTATGTTTTTTTATCTGCACTGTGATAATACTGTTTTATTAAGCATTAGCGGTTGTGACGTATAACACACTTGATATCACTTTTAATGTCAATAAAAACATTTGTGAAACAGTGTTACATTTTAATGTGATAATATACACATAGATGTAGTTAGTTCATGTTCAGTTCAAAGTTTTAAGCCCTGTGATACCTTCTGTGAGATCAATTCAGCTAAAGGAACATTTTAGTACAGGAACAACTTCATATGTTTGATATAACAAACTAACAATATTAGCAGCTAAATATGGCATGAGCACAAAATAATTTTAATAGAAAATCGTATTTTTTAGCAGACTATGGCTCCCATTTAATTCCAGCCCGTAATTACCTTCATACACTAGAAATTTGCTACAGTTACAGATTTATTTAATTGCTCAAGTACGCAATTACAGGCTCACAGCCCCAACACGCAAACCATGAACCCGTAAGTAGCATTTTAGGGCATGATCATGATCAATAAAGCAAGCCTGTAAGTTGCAATTTAGACAGATACAATATTAAATGAGACCCTCATCATGACGTCAGTAAAATATGGAGTTTAAAGTACAATCAATTAGTGTTTAGAAGTGCAGTTAGCGATCAAACTTGCAATCCAGAAATGTAGAAATCCATGATAATTAATAAATCATCTGTTCTAGTCCATGCGGGTTCCATGATATGTATTAACTTATTGAGTCCTGGGATCAATATAACACAAAACAAAAAAATGTGATTGCAGTTTTGCTAGTTTGAGACTGCAGTGTAATTATTTCTAATGTCTTTCATTGCTTTCCCAGCACAGTAGTGTGTTTATATTTGCTTTTACAGTGTTACAAACAGGTGTTTAACCCACTTGCGGGCCCTATCTGGTATTTTTTGATACATTTGCCATTTACGGATTTGAAAGCAATTGCACTCTTCTTGAATTGTTGCAATTAAATATGGATTTTACATCTTTAGCTGGTAACATTTGAGGCCTTGAAACATCAAAGGCAATAGGACGGTGTTCTGTTTTTGTTCACCACAGTAATTTTGAGCCTGTAACTCACAGATCGATTGTGAGTTGCAAAATTTAGTCAATTAAATATTGGTAACTTTCACAAGCCCCATTACAGGCTCCAGTAATTGCGATTTGGACAATTAAATAGGGGCCTATGCTAGTGTATAGGGGCTGCTATGCTTGTTATCCTTCATGTCCAATGCATGAGCAGGCAGGATATGGCAGGAATTGGATTTCACTTTGACTGGCTGCTTAGCAGCATGTAAAGGGTAGGGGGGATGTGACAAATACTAGAAGTAGAAAAAAAAATGTCAGAACACATATCCTCAAGCTCCAAGCCAACAAGCATGGCTTTAAATCCTTATCCTCTAGACACAAGCAGAGTCTGCTAAAAGTACATTTTCAAAAATGCCTTTTTTTACCTAGCTGCTAATTAATTTTAGTTATTGTTTGATTCACAGTGGTCGTTTATATTCTCTTTAAATGAATATTTTCATGTAGAACGCTACACAAATGTGAATTACATCTTCACCATGCTCAAACATATTGTTTAAAACAATAAATGTAACATTAGTGTATTCTGATATTGATATTTTCAAATCTTAACATATTTTCACTATAAAAAGACAGCTGCACATTTTTTTTATTAAAATAACAGAAACATTAAATTTTTATTGTATCTTGTTTATAGACACAGTGAGTTTTTTTTCTCTTCATGTAAGACTAATAAACTTTAGCTTCAAAAATGTTTTTGTAATTTTTATTCAAAACATATGTTTTAATGATGTACATGTAGGGCCAGATGCACTAAAGGTTAAAGTGGAGGCAAATTAAGTAATTACTGAGAGGAGCTTAGCTGCATAAACAAAAACGTTTTATAGTAATGAGATGAGCAAAGGACAGCACAACTCACACTTAGCTATAGCCATCTAATGGATCTCAAGGGACTATTACAAGTATACATTTTAAATTAAGTTTGACCCATATTAGATTTTGTTGTATTGCTTTTTATAACAATTTAATAAGTAACTAAATACTAGATTGCACTAACTTTTTCTAAGCATTTGACAACATTTATACCATTAACCCTTTTTAATTTAATATTGTTTATCAATTTATAATTAATCAATATTTCACTAGAGATAGGCAGTCTATTTTTAGCTAAACATGAAAGTGAACTTTGTATCATACCTTACTTCATCGACCATTGATGTGTTATATTTATAATATGACCTAATGAAGAACTTGACTTGATAATGTTTTTGTAAAGTTTAAAATAAATTAATATAGCCTTTAATTGTTAACCATTATATACAAGTTTGCATCAATAATGCAAACATTTACTTTTTGCTTTGGAGGAACCTTGGGCACATGATATCTTTATTTAGTTCTATTTAAAGACTGTCGCTCTGAGGTGTCACTTTATAACAGATGTAAATGGATATCCCATTGTTACAGCCTTCCCCTCCGACTTGAGGCAAAAACCGGTTCAAGATTGAAGTGCCCATGACGTAAACAATGTCTTTTAAATAAGATGTTGGCAAAAAAATAATATGTGAAGTTTTTTCCAAATGACACTGGTCTTATAATGCACCTTAAATTCCACTCAACAAGATAAAATGTAAGATTTAGTTGGCATTTATCAATTCTATCAACATTGGGAAATTGGGTTTATTTGCTGAAAGTTATTGAATGCTAAACATGTGTCACAGCCAATATTTAGCCTCATATTTATATAACAACATTTGTCTATTCAGGAGGCAGCCAATAACTAACCTGCTGAGATGTCCCCGTAACTGATTTATCAGGTACTTTTCACTCTCATGAAGCCCATATAATGTAGAGAATTGACCTTTGTTAGTTTAAACTAAAATAGTTTGCAATTGTCACCAATATATGTAATATATATATTTTAGTATTCTGTGCATAGGGTTAGCTAAACTTTAAATACGTATTGGTCTGAATATAAGCCGCACCCGCATATAAGCCGCACCCGTGAAGTTCAAGGGGAAAAAATAGAAAAAAGATAGTACTCAAATATAAGCCACACCCGTAAAATTGGAGAGAAAAAGACTCTCAAAGTGATCAGCCATTGCAAGAAATAGGCTTTCTAATCATCACTGTAGCTTTTTTTTGCAGGTTACAGGCTTTACAGGATGTAAGAATCACTAAAACCGTAAATCGCTATTCAATACTGCAGTCTAAAGCACGAAAATCGGTACCCTTAACTCGCAATCGTGCAAATAGAAGCCGCACACGTAACAAACAAAGTTCGCAAATCGGCAATGATTTTTTTTTAAGTTTGCGAATATAAGCCGCACCCGTAACTCGCAAGCTCAAAAATCGGAAAAAAGGTGCGGCTTATATTCGGACCAATAGGGTAGTATGTCTTATGCAAATTAGCAAAAATGAAGATAACCCTAGGTGTTCTATTCTAGTCACAATATGTATTTAATACTATAGTATGCCTTATTGTGTAGCAATGTTAGCCCTGTTATAAGAATTAACTTATGCATCTCTTGGGTTACCTGGAAAAACATTAAAGAATCACTGTCGACATATTTACAGTGTGCAGTTTTGAAGAACTATCCTAATAATGGACAACATAATTAAAACATAAATACAGCACTTAATGTTTTATCTATTATATGCAAGGACTCTTTAAGTCGGGGTAGACCTTTTGGACTATTTCCATTAATCCTACTGAAAGTACTAGCACTATGGACTGTTATATTGCAACAGAAACAGGTGAATTTGCCTTTGCATTCGAGATCACATTTTTGTAAAAGCAGATTAACGTAGAAATCGTGGCTTTCACTACAAGAATAATTTGATATAATATTTGATTAATGAGCTGCCATATTTTCTTTTCTAAAGTAATTTTGCCCCTATATCAAGGATGCAATGGGTAGATTTGTAATCCTTCACATAGGTAGCCAGCAGATTTAGAGTACAATTCTTCAAAATTAAAAATAGATTTTGAGAAAAAGAAAGATTAAAATGCTGATTTACTAAGAAGATTATATTACCATGCTTGATAGTCTACCTTCACAATTTTTACTTTCTAAAAACCATTGGCTCATTATCAAGTCAATCTTTTCAGAAGAGCATATTGTAAATATTAGATTTCAGTGGTGTTGGATATTGTAGGAGTTCCATGCCCCTAATTGACTTATTTTGAGTAATTTAAAGTGACTTGATGAATTGTTGTCACAAAATCTACATATACATATAATAGTTAGAGATTATACATGATACTGGAGGGGTAGATATGTAAGGGTGGTTAATCTTCTAAAACCTTTGCAGATGTTTCTAAGATGGTTGCAACATTTAATTAAATTGATATTAGTATAAACAAACAGCCTTATTAAATTGCGATTCGGTAACTTAAAAAGGCTCTATTTAAGCACACAGCATATATTTTTACAGAAGTTTTTAGTTAGTGAAGACCTTGCTTTTGGATAGAAGTTCACTAACCAAAAACTTCTGTAAAAAAATATGTTATGTGCTTCAATAGAGCCCTTTTCTATTTGCCGAAATGCAATTTAATAAGGCTGTTAATAAATAATTTTAAGAGTTTATTCCTAAAATTCTATAATTGAAGAAAATAAAAATATTACTGTTTAAAAAGTAAAAAAATATTTTGTATTTGTGTTTGTTCAACTTAATGACATAAATGTTATCCTAGTTGTGTTCATTAATTACTATTCCTTGCCAGTATCAGAACAAAAGTATAATGGTGTACATGTGGAGTAGTTTACCTCTCAAGAAATAGCTTTAAATGGTCTTGTTACTAAACAGATTAAGTACCAATCCCCAAATCAATTTATTAATTTTAACTCTAAAGTTTTAAATGGTAATGAAGTCCAAAAATTTAGGCCAGATATTTGTAAGGTAAGACCACAATCATCTTACTACAGTAAAAGTACCCATTAAATGCAATTTATCATAGGGCTATCTTCAAATTGCTACTGATAAATATATTAGCAATAAGTGAATATTGAGCATTGCTCATGCAAAAATTAAGAGAGTTGCTTCACATTCCATTTTTTACAGGTGCTTATTGAGTGTAGGGAACTTTAGTGACCTACTTAGTATCCCAATGGAGACGGAACTGCTTTTAACTAGATTTTTAAATATATTACCCATACTGATTGTCTTTCACCATAATTCTTAATGTAAAAAGCACTTAGAACAAGTAAGTGAAGGTTTAATGTGAATCAGCAATACATATGCTTCTTTATGTATCCATTAGATAAACTGATCCTAAGGGTATTTTAGCAGTATTAATGTGATCGACCCCTTGGTTCTATGTTTCTGCTAATGAAATAGTCCCCATTGTGGGATTTATAGTATTCACTCTGATAAACCTTAGCAAAGTACTGGTGAGGTGACAAAATGATGTATATATATTAAATGTTAAATGAACTGTGTCACCTATATCCAGATAAAAGCTTTAACGTAGTCTTCTTTAAGATCAATTTGTTCATAATACTTATTTTGGAAACCATGACTCCAGTGTTATAAATTAATAATATAATTTTCATTTTCTTTCAAAATGGGGAGACCAGGCAACTTTTTCAACATCATACACCTTATCTTGAAAGCACTCAGAAACTTCATTAATAATAACTATTGATTGAACCATCTATACAAATATTGTATTTTGGTTTCTGAAATGGTGTTAATCACTGTTACTAATTAGTCAGTTATGCCAATTCAGTTTAAGAGTTCATGAAAATAAACATGATGGGCACTTTTTAATTTTGATGAACACTTTTAAGTTTCCAAACTCTCTAGTATTAGTTTATTTTAATTCACTTGAAAACTAGTATACAATATTTTATGAAGATCAATAGAGTTTAGTTTATAGAATATTTATACAATACTTGTTGATGAATAAACTCATATAATTAATGGTGACTCTTGATGATTATGAATTTCAAACTTATTATCTTATGTAACCTGCAATTCAGGACATAGAAGAGCTGCTTCAACCAAAGCTGTCCTAAATGGTGCTAACCATATATAGATGAAAATGACAGGTTCCTTTGTTAACGTTAACCTTTGGAAAATATTACCCAAATCAATAATTGCCTTTTTTTCTAAACAAACTGTAATTTTCTGGTTCATTGGGTACGATCCACACATATTATAGCAGCATTCACAGAGGGGCGTTAGCTCATCAGTTGCCTCTGACACACAGCTTGTCCAATATCATGGACTGCTAATGTGACTGGGACACCCTAGATCTTAGTTATTTGTGGCATCAAAAGAAAATACATATATATAAATATATATATATATATATATATATATATATATATATATATATATATTCCTCCTGAAATTTAAATGACCAACTAATTATTTTCACTGTAGCATAAATGCAATAATAAATGTGATGCTTTAAGGACCACTGTAAAGAACATTTTCTTTGCAGATATATATTTTTTAATCTTTATTGAAATATCTTTTAAAAAACTTGATAACTTACTTTTACAGTTGTCTCTATATCATGGCTTCACTGCTTTGTCCT
Organism: Discoglossus pictus; assembly: GCA_027410445.1. NCBI lineage: Eukaryota > Metazoa > Chordata > Amphibia > Anura > Alytidae > Discoglossus > Discoglossus pictus. The sequence continues at coordinate 349,838,923 of CM050167.1, read as the reverse complement.
CCTCGAGCAATTCTTTATTTTGTCCCCTAATCACATATTATCCTAGTCAGCCAATCGTGGCAATTGGAGAAACTTGTTTTTCTCCACCAGGGGAACATATCTCACAAGTGAATGACTGAACAAATCATGTTATGATTGAGTGCAATTGCTAGGGGAGGAGAAAGCAGAGAACACACCAGACAGTGTGAGACAGTTGAAAAGTAAGTTATCAAGCTTTTTCAATCATTTAATTCTGGTATATGCAACACTATTCTTATTTTTAAATACTATCTTTAAATGTCTGAAAAGAAGAAAAACTTCCATGTGTCCCTTTAAGCATACAACAACATATTGTATATCAATATATATTAAGATAGCACTGTAGCTTTATGTATATGTATGTATAGTGCTGTATTAATTATTTAGTATATAATGTACAGTAAAGCCTTCTACAACTGTGTAAATTACTTTAGCTTAATTTTTGCATTGGTAAAATTTGTCCTAATATACGTTGCTTCAATGTACCACATGCACCCTCAAACCAGTCAATTGTTTGTTCTTATTTGTAATATTTTTAAAAATAAAATTCAATAAAAGTATGCATTTTCTGTACTAAATGTAATGCATTTGTAAATTTATGCTGTCTGAACTGTGAATATTATGCTTCTGGAAATAAAATAAATAGATTTTTTTAAGTGATTGTATTGCACACTCATAAATTAAGAAATTGGTTTATAGAAATTTTGCAAATGTTTCAATAAAAAACACATTTATTGCAAGATATTGTTTTTTTTTTTTTAATGATTTATTTTTATTTCAGTTATTTTGTGATTCCAGTGTACTTAAAAATGAGAATTCTATGCCACTACATTGAGTGAAGTTATACAAAAAATTACCAGTGTTTAATTAGTATTTAATGTTCATTGTCACATGATATATACGTAAACATGTATATTCTAATCTTTTTCAAAACTCACAGTTTTATATTATTAATAATTGTAATTAAACATCTCATTTTCAATTATCTTATAGAATGTTTAGGAGATTAAGGAAGAAGTTTAGATAACCTTTCTTACTTGGAATGTAGTGAGAAGAGTTAAAATAATGTGAGAAGGCCTGTTTTCCCCCGAAAATAGTACATAGAAAATCAGGAGATAACTTGAGATGTTCTTGAAATGCTTAGTAAATTCTTGCCATGGTCTAGCCAGGTCTTCACGTGGTTTAGCCAGACAAGCTATTAATGCTACTGCTATATCACTTTTTTATACCTGATCTTCACATTTTTAATTCTGTTCTTCAGATTGCCAGAGTTTTCTGGGCAATGTAATTCTTATAGCTTATCTTTAAACATATAACTACCCTCTATCACATGTAAAATGCTTGAGACCTTTCATGGGTTCCAATCCAGAATTCACTTAGACCGAGAATGAACTTCTTCTAAAAGAAAATATAGTTTACAGATATGATTTGATAAAATATTGACTTTCTAAGAGAATGCAACATTATGTTGTCATATTTACAGAGTATGGTTTTTATCTTGTTATTTAATTATTATTATTTGTATTATTATTATTAACTTTTATTTGTAATGCACCAACATATTTTACAGGAGATAAGAAAAAGGAAAAATACAATATTAACAAACTGCAGAAGATGGAAGGCCCTGTTTTGAGCTTAGAATTTTTGAAGAACGTGCTTTTCCCAAAGCAACCTAGAAGATTGGAAACTTGCAACTTACAATCTAAAGGGAATGGAAGAGCAAATAAGGAAGAGCAAATAAGGAATAGCAAGGGTCAGGAAGAAAGTGAAAGTTTGCTTAGGTGGGAAGTTGTGCAAAGTTTGAAGAAAAGAGGAATTTAGTGAGCAAGCAAAGGCATTATCAAAGGAATACAGAGGGAGTAAGATGGTGGGGGTGGAGAGCAGATGGACGTGGGACATGGGTAAACAAGCAGAGATGGGATGACTGTTACTTAAACAAACAGAGGAGAAGATCAGTAAATTGAACAAACAGATCACAATTACACAGATAGAATTAATATAACGGTATAAATGTATGTTTGAAACCATTGTGGCAGAAGAGATGGTGCAGCCTTCACAATTGTTAAATGATATGGATCAATGTAAAAAATGTTTCAATGTATTGTCCTTTAAAAACATATTTTTGTAAGAAAATGTAAAGACAGACCTCGACATTCGCGGCGGTTACGGTTGCGGCATACCCACGAATGCGGTAAAACCTTGAATAACTGAAACAAGGCATAAATGATGTAGAATAGTTATTTTAATAATAAATAGAGACATAAGCAGGGAGAAAAAGAAAATTACAGTATAACCATTATATGGTGCTCTCATGATATATTGGGAAAGTGAACTAATAAATGGAATAATCCTAAAATATAAGTTGTATTCACCTAATTCTAGAAATTGGTACAGTACAGTATATTGTATATTATTATTATTGTTTATTTATAATGCGCCAACATATTCCGTAGCACTGTATAGCACTGTTAATGTTGCAAAAAGGGAAAATGTAATTACAATCAGAACATGTCCTCCTCTAAAATATACAGGCAGGGGCGTGGCTAAGCAGCCAAAGTAAGAGGACGCGTTGAGCTGGAGCTCCGTGTCGGCCTACTGAGAAAGGCTTCCAAATTGGCCGTATTCGGCAGCCAAAGCTGCAGGGATCCCCAGAGGAGGCTCCCCCACCTCCAGAGTTTATCTGGGAGCGTTCTCCCTACCTCCGGATACCCCGTCGGGAGGATCCGGCAACGAGGCCTGTCGGGGCCTTCAACGCTGACCTCCCCCCAGACCCCTTCTAGCTCTCCCCCGTATACCAGCACGGGGGGGTGCAGGTGAGGCTGCCAGACGCCCTGTGTCAGGGAAAGTGTGTACCGGAGGCTGCAGTGGGGGACGCGGTGGCGGATTGCCGCCATCAGAAGCCAGAAACCGGCGCTTGGAAGCGCGCCAAGGCTCAGAAGAGCGCCAAGAGGCAGCATCTACCCCCCAACCACACCGGAAGACCGGGACAGGAGCTGGGAACCCCGAGGACCGTCAGGGGGTAAGAGGGGAACCTGGCCCTGTGCTTGGAGCCCCCTACTGAGTGCTGGGGGAGGAAGTGAGGGGAGGAGGAGGAAGATTAGAGACTCTATTCCCCAGGGCCCTCAGGGGGCATCCTGGATGTCTGGCCTGTGACAGCAGCAGGTACCAGAACCCCTAAAGGATTTATCCCCAACTTGTACCCTGTCTTACTCTCCTGACATCTGCAATAGGGGAGAGAGGGGTAGAGAAGAGGAAGTGTGACATATAAGAACTGGAGAGGTTGCAAGTCTGCAAGGCTTTTTGGAGCTGGGTGACTTTTATGCTGAACTTTTCTCATTGCTCAAACTGTGCTTCAGTTTTTTGTTTGGCCTGCCGCGCCCTGAGAGTGCTTCCTGCAAAACAACATCCTTATCTCCAGCTTGGAGAAGCGACACTGCCATCTAGTGGCGCCTCTGCCACAGTGCGGCCTGAATTTTTTCTAAGTCTCCCTTCAGCCACCCGGCAACCTGGAAGAGGTTTGCTAATGTAGTGAATGGAGCTGGCCAGTAGGGGCTAAGCGTACCTCTGAGTATGATCTGAATTCTTCTTTTGCAACATTGTGGGAACAACCTGCTTGGGCCTTGTGAGGGGTGCTACTGGAGTCCGTACCTTGCTTCCTGACCAAGACTTGCATCAACATCACAACTAATATACGGCGTGTCAAGATTTCAGGCAAGATGGGGAAAAACAAGAAAGCCCTGCCTTCCAAAAAAATTGAAGAGCATTTCAAGATGGCTGGGGCCTCACAGACATCTATACAAACTCCCTGCCCGGAACATTTGGACCAATCTGACTCTGATTCGGTATCAGACGCAGTACACCCGGAGGTCAACATCGCTGACAATTCTATGGCAAAGTTTGAGGCCCTTCTAGAGTCCCATATCAATAGAGCAGTCACAGCTCTACAAAAAGATCTGCATGACATTGGGCAGCGAACCAATATTTTGGAGGAGTCAATGGATCAAGTAGTTGAGGCCCTGGAAAAAGATAGGAGTGCCATTGGGGAGAATACCTCTCGCATTACTTCCCTTGAAGACAAACTGGAAGATTTGGAGAACCGCTCTCGTAGATTCAATATCCGGATTAGGGGGGTACCAACTGCAATCATTGACTTGCCCCGGTATCTCAAAGCCACTATAGACCAGATCCTGGCAGGCTTTCCAGATCATATTTGGGAAGTGGAGCGAGCTCACAGGGCCCTGGGTGGAAATAAAAATCCTGATTTGCCAAAGGACATAATAGTGAGACTGCTCCGTCAGCAATCCAGAGACTTAATTCTTGCCACCACCCGCAAAATGACAACCATCCAGGGTCCCGACGGATCCCCTTTGCAATTCTTTGCGGACCTTTCACCTCCAACCCTACAAAAACGGAGACTGATGAAGCCTGCTCTGGAGATTCTTGTTCAACATGGCATCAGGTACAGATGGGGCTTTCCTTTTGCCCTTATGTTCTCCCACAGTGGCGCTTCCCACTCTGTGCGTTCCTTGGAGGAATGTCTGGATCTCCTTCAGAGACTGAACCTGACCACTGGAGCAACAGCCCAGACACAGGGAGCCTCCCTGCCGCTCCCCCTTCCCCAGAGACAGTGGACTCCTTCCTCCAAACCAAGGAGGACGGCTGACCCAACTCCCCTAACAGCTTCTCAAAGACTGAGGCAGGAACTGGAGGCCGGGGCTACTTGACTCTTGGAGCTGGACGAGGAGCTGGCCTAAGGAGGCACATTGTCTCCTTTCAGACAGTGACTTTACCACGGGACTCTTGTTTTGGTTACCATGTTTTATAGATATGCTGATTGTCTCTTAAATGCTTTTTTCTTGTTTGTTTTTTCCCCTGAGCAGGTCTCACTACCTTAGGCTACGGTAGTAGCTCCAGAGCTTTTGAAGTGTACAACTGATATAAGAAGGACTGTAGTTCCAGCTATGTCTCAGCTAAGGGAGTTCTCACTCCAAGTTATAGTTAAGAGTATTCATGCTCAGCAAGGTTCACCCAAAAATGTTTTTCTAGCCTTTTCTTAATACCCCTACCGGCTAGGTTTTAGATTGTTTTAGACTAGATTTGAGGAAAACGGTTAGCATTCGGTTGGGCTAGATTTGCTCATTAAGTTAGGAATTACACAATGGTAAATTGTATTTTCTCTCTATGTCTTATTGCTTTCACTTTCTTCTTCTTTCCTCTAATTGATCTGGGCAGGCTATTTGCTACTTTTCTCTACTCTCTGGTCCCCTCAAAGCCAAGGCTGCAAAAGCTACCTCTTCTTCTTTCCCCTCTCTCTTGCTTCTCATTTCACCCTGGGGCGGTGGGCCTAGAGAGGTACTATCTGTCCCAATCTATGGTAAAACCAGTCCTATGTCCGCCGGGTGGATGGCTAGGTCTTATGGGTCTTATTCAGAGTAGACTTGATAGGGAGGTACTTCCCTTAAGTAATGGCTTTAGATTATGCTGGTTATCACGGCTAAACCCAACTAACTCTTGTCGTTTTACTCCCACTTTCATCTCCATCAGATCAACTCTGTCCAATGAGATCCGACAGGACCCTCCAGCTCCTCCTCGCCCTGGCCTGGGAAAGCCGCCTCCCGTTCCCTCTTGCCCAGCTGCTACTGAAGGTATGTGGCTTTTAGTTATACACATGCTTACGCCAACTGCACACCCATGACATTTCCCACAAAGATACTCTCCCACAATGTAAAAGGGTTTAACTCCCCCTTCAAGCGAAGGAAGGCTTTTTTGTATTATAAAACCCACAAACCTGACATTATCTTTCTCCAGGAAACCCATTTTGCTAAGAATAAAACTCCTGCCTACCTGAATAAAGATTATCCCCAATTTTTTTGTACCACCCAGGCTTCGAAAAAAGAGGGAGTAGCGATCCTTTTGCACAAGGATTTTCAGTTCCAGCTAGACTCCAAAATTATAGACCGGGAAGGGTATTATGTGATCTTGAAAGGGAAGGTCTTAGGCACCCCTACGTCGCTTATTTCTTTCTATGCCCCCACCGTAGCCCCACACAAAGCGTTGATTAGACTTTTAAGGACATTGGAGGGGGGGGAGTGGGGAAAATTGATAATAGGGGGGGACCTAAATTTGGTCTTAGACCAGACCATGGATAAGTCCAACATCTCTAAGCACATCCGCTTTTCTAAAAGGATTAAACAAATCAAAAAACTGCTCCATTCTTTAGACCTCGTGGATGCTTGGAGGGGTCACCATCCGAAAGAAAGGGAGTACACCTTCTTCTCCTCCACCCATAAGTCCTACTCCCGTATTGATGCCCTTCTTATTAGTACCGCACTTTTTGATAGCTCGGATAAGGCAGATATTGTTCCCTGCACGTGGTCGGACCATGCTGCAGTCTTCCTAGAAGTTGACCTGGGATCCCAATCCAGACTACCTTTTGCCTGGAAATTAAACGAATATTTGCTCTCGATACCCACATACCAGGAACAAGTTACTTCTGAACTGGCAGCCTACTTTGTGTCCAATGCGGGTGGGGAAACTTCGCCAGGTTGGGTCTGGGTGGCTCATAAGGCTTATATTAGGGGTACGTGCATTAAATTGGCTTCACAACATAAAAAAGCAATTCGTCTAACTGAGGAAAACCTTGTCAAAAATTTAGCTCAATTAGAGAAACAGAATCAAATTTCCCCTTCTTCCTCGTTAAGAGACCAAATTGACAAGGCTCGGCTGGAGCTAGACGGTATTTTATCTATTAGAACAGATAAAGCCCTGAGAAGAACGCAGCATCTCTTCTATGCTAAAGCGAATAAACCAGACAAATTATTGGCAAAAAGTCTGAGGGCAAGGTACACTCAGTCCAAAATCTCTCAAATTAGAACCAAAGAGGGAGTACTCACGTTTAGCCAAAATGAGATTCAAAAGACCTTTAGGGAATTCTACCAGCACATTTACTCCTCCCACAACTCCCCTCCAGAGAACGCTATTAGGTCCTACCTGAATTCCTTAGATTTGCCTAGAATATCAGAGTCAGATCTTCTTAACCTAAACAAAGAGGTATCGGTAGAGGAGGTTAGGGAGGCAATCAAAGACCTAAAAATGGGGAAGTCTCCTGGCCCTGATGGCTTTACCAACATTTATTATAAAAAGTTTTCGGACATTTTGTCCCCACACTTATGCAGCCTCTTCAACACAATTTTGAAAGGGGATCCAATGCCCCCGGAACTTAACTTCGCGGATCTGACCCTTTTCCCCAAGGAAGGTAGGGACCCAAAGGAGGCAAAGAATTACAGACCGATCTCGCTCCTTAATGGGGATATCAAACTCCTTGCTTAAATATTCTCACAAAGGATTTCTGTCTTTTTGCCCTCCCTGATTCACAAGGACCAATCTGGCTTCATCCCATACAGGCAGACGAGTGATAATATTAGAAGGACCCTAAACATCATCCACTTGGCTAGACATAGAAACACCCCGGTTTGCCTGCTCACATTGGACATAGAGAAGGCCTTCGATACCCTGGAATGGCCTTTCTTATATGCCGCTCTGGATAAATTTGGGTTCAAAGGCCAATTTTTAAACCTGCTTCGCACCTATTATAATCTTCCCAAAGCTAACTTAAAACTCCCGGGCTCCCAGAAGGCGGTTATAGAGATAGGGCGTGGAACGAGACAAGGATGCCCTCTTTCCCCTCTCCTTTTTGCCCTTGCAATAGAGCCGCTGGCTCAGGCGATTAGGGCGAATTCCTCTATTGAGGGTCTGCGAGTGGGAAACCAGCATTTAAAGTGCTCCTTATTTGCTGACGATCTATTGTGTACTCTTACTAACCCTTGCTCCTCTATTGAAGCTCTGCTGGACACAATAGGTTTATTTAGCTCACTTTCCGGACTTAGATTAAATCAGGACAAAACAGAGGCACTAGGCATAGGCATACCCTTAGATACTCTATCCCAGTTGAAATCAAGCCATAAGTTTATCTGGCCGGCCAATCATATTCACTACTTGGGGATAAATATTACTAGCTCTTTAGCTGGAATTTATAAGGCCAATTTCCCCCCCCCCCTCTTCAGGGTTCTTCAGAGGGATTTGAACACTTGGATGAGGAAGCATATTTCTTGGACGGGTCGGATAACCTCGGTGAAGATGAACATCCTCCCGAGGCTCCTGTATCTAGCCAGAACCCTTCCTGTTCAAGTTAATAACTCAGAATTAGCTCGCTTTCAGTCCTTGGTGTTCAAGTTCATCTGGAGGAATAGACCCCCGAAAATAGCAAGGAAGATCATGTATAGACATAAATCCAAGGGAGGTCTCTCATGCCCAAATTTTTCTAGCTATTTCAGAGCGGCGCAACTGGCCTTTATTCCTCTGGCACATTCCACTTCCCTCCAGCCTAATTGGGTTTTCATAGAGGAGGCACAAATGCCCCCCCTCACGTGGGGTATTATCCTATGGGCACCAAATTCGAATACTCTTAGGTCCTACATAAGTAATCCAATAACTAAATTTACTTTAAAAATCTGGAACTGGGCCAAGAAAACCCACAATCTAGCATACCCGGTAACTCCTCTTACCTCGATTTTCACTTCCCCCACCCTCTCAGCTACCCTCTCTTCTAACTCTAAACAATTTTGGATTCTGCAAAAATTAGATAAACTAGGCTCATGGCTGGAAGGGGGGAAGATTATTTCTCTAGGAACAATTTGCAGAGGGAGGGAGTTTCCTGATACGGAAATATTTAACTATATTAAAATCAGGCACTGGGTAGAAGAAGTTCTCAGGGAATTTGGCCCGCCTAAAGACTCCTGGCTCACCATAATTTGCAGACACTCAGCCCTTACTAAGGGTACACTGGGAGCAATATATAACATAATTAATGCTCCCCCCTTTGATTCACCAAAGCCTTCCTTTATGCTGAAGTGGGAGCTGGACTTGGAGCAGACTTGGGATGAGCCCTCCTGGTCTAAAGCTTTCTCTAGCCTTTCTAAAGGATCCCTTAATTTTAGCTTATTGGAAACCTCGCTGAAAATCCTACATAGGGCGTATATGACCCCCGCTAGACTAAATAGAATTGTGCCTACAACTTCGGATAAATGTTTTAGGGGATGTCAAGAACGAGGGGACTTCATTCACGCGTGGTGGAAATGTCCTTTAGTCTCAGAAACCTGGGCTAGAGCGGCTGATCTACTTTCCAGATTATTTAGTATCCCACTTAGACCTTCCATAGCGACATGTCTCTTAGGCAGGAATTATAAGGAACTGGGAGGGGTAGGCAATAAATTGACACAATTGATTTATCTGGCAGTAAAAAACATCATAGCGAGAAGGTGGAAGGACAAGTCCATTAACTTCCAGGAAATCAAAAACAAAATAAACTTCCTATTTATACATGAGAGAATGACTCATACACTATTGGACACACATCAAAAGTTTCTGGAAATTTGGGGACCCTGGATCTCCTCCCCCGACTGCATTCCTTAGGTAGTGGGGGGACGAGTTGAATTTTTGCTAGGGAGGCTCTTTACAATTGGAAGAGGAGTGGAGCGGGGGGCGGACTGGAACAGGCGGAGCGGGAGAGGATACTGGAGGCTACTTCGGACGAAAGGTAACGACAGTAAAACTAAGATTGGGTAGCACAGGAACTGAAAAGGCCACGGTATAGTCAAATCCTGACCTTTTGTAGTAGAAGAGAGGATGGGAAGCAATTATCTACTATTTGCTCTTTTCCTTACTTCTTCATTTCTTTGGTTATTTGTTTATTTTTCACTTCTTTTCTTCACTTCTTCCTCTTTCTCTCTTATCATGTGTTCATAGAATATATTGATTGTAACACGATTGTTTATTTAAACCAATTTGTGCACTGAAAACGTTAAAATTATATTAAGGAATAATTCAACAAAGAGAAGCAGTTGCTTAGGATAGTAATTATCCTTTCTTGACATGTGGAATTATGTTTTATAGTATGTGCTTATTTTTGTACAAGTTTTTTCTTGATTATTCTTAATAAAAACTTTATGATAAAATATACAGGCAAATGTAAATACACAAAGTGACCTAAAACCAATAAAATAGTCACATGGAGTATGGTAAATCAGAGCACCTTTCTGTATATACATCTTTACTGTATATTGGAGAGGAGTCCATGTTCTAATTACAATGACATTTAACTTTTTTGCTCCATATACAGTATACTGTACTTTATACAGTACTGTACAGTATCTCACAGACTGTACTGTGTAACAATTTCTAGAATTTGGTGAATAACCGTTATATTTTAGGATTCTTTTATTAGATATATTTTTTCACTTTCACTTCAGTAATTATCTTTCTCGCTGTATTTGTCAATATGAAACTTGCAACACAGTTTGTTGCCTACAAACAGAACAGCAAAACATGTTTATTGTTCATTACTGTATCTAGCTACAGTACTGTACTGTACAGTATTAAGTCCAGCATTGGAAGATCATCATTTATCTCTTGTAGGGGTACAGTGGGCATAGAAGAACCGGGTGCCTGAGTTGCAGCAGAGGTAGAAGGAGTGTAAGAGGAAGCAGGACTTGGTCTTTTCTTCTTGGAATACATTGGTATCTCTGTTTGCTGTTTTCGCTTCTTCATCTCATTAAAAATGTTGGTGTATGTTGACACGGCCTCATCTACCAATTCTTTTACATGCAAGGAGCGTACCAAGCATGGGTCGATGTCTTGGAAATAATCCATTGCAGATTTGACCATACGTAGCACCTCTGCTATATTGTTCAAGGTAAACTTGTCCTGCACTTCTTCTGCATCTTCTGCATCTGGTATTGTCTCAGCCTCAGGAACAGTTAGCTCCATTAGGTCATCCTCTGTTAATGCAGCAGATCCGCTGTCAATCATTTCTTAAATTTCTTGGATTTCCATATCGTGGAACCCTTCGCCATCTACCTTCCTTGCCAACTCCACAGTATCTCCCAAGATCTCTTGGATTGGCTCAATAGACATGGAAGTGTGCTGGTGTACACATTGTGGCCAAAGGTTCTTCCAACATGAGCGGACTGTTTCTGCTGTAAAAGCTTTCACAGCTCTCTCAACAACACTAATGGCATCGGCTATAGTGTAATCCTTCCAGATGTTTATAACATTTTCTACAGCAGGATCTTGTTCGGTTGCCTGCACAATCCTCTCCATTGAGTACCGTGTGTAGAAGGCCTTAAATGCTTGTATCACCCCTTGATCAAGTGGCTGAATTATGGATGTTGTATTGGGGTGCATGCAGAGGACTTCCACGCCATCAGTTTTGAACTCTGCAACATCTGGGTGTCCTGGAGCATTATCTAGTAAGAACAAAACTTTAACATTTGTTTACTGGCAAGGTATTTTTTGACCTCCACAACAAAACACTTTTTAAACCAATCAAGGGAAAGTGTTCTTGTGGTCCCAGCTTTTTTGTTACTTATTCAAAAAACTGGGAGCTGGGACTTATCTTTCCGCTTCAATGCTCGTGGATTAGCGTATTTATGATGGTAGGCTTTATTATAAATCCAGATGCATTTGCATAGAGCAAAATGGTAAGCCTATCCATGCCTGCCTAAAGGCTGGTGCTCGGTTTTCTCAATGTACGTTGAGGCATTTTTTTTCCAACACAGTGCTGTTTCATCATGAACACCTGCTCAGGTGCATAACCCTTCTCTTCAATAATTTTCCTTAAGGTCTCAGGAAATTCTTTTGCTGCCTCTTGGTCAGCAGAAGCTTTTTCTCCGGTAATCTTTACATTATGTAGGCCAAATCGTTTTCTGAAATGATGAAACCAGCCACTGCTAGCATGAAACTCTGTAGAGCTAGACTCTTCACCGTCACCACACCTTTCTTTTATAGAAGTGTATAAAGACATGGCTTTTTCATTTATTAGGTTGGAATCTATTGGAATACCTTTTTTATAGCAGTCCTGCACCCACAAAAAAACTGTGCTTTCTGCACTAGAGACATGCGGATCTCGCACTTGATGCAAAGTTTGCGCCCCACTGGTGTAGCAACTTCTGCAGCAGAACAAATTTGGACTTCCTTTTTTTAAATATATCTGACCATAGATTCATTAATGCCATAACGACGGGCAACCTCAGCAATAGACTTTGCTTTACTAAGCATATTCAACATTTCAACTTTTTCTTGCAAGGTTTTAACTTTTTTCTGACTCTTAGAACCACTAGGTGCACGTTGTGGATCCATCGTTTACAGCAAAAAAAAACAGCAAAAAAAAAATCAATAAAACACAAAAAACAACAACCCATGAATGTGGAATCCGCAAATGTCAAAACCCAGAATGTCGAGGGTCTACTGTACACTGAAAGTTGATGATTACCCCCTGATATTAAATTTTTGTCTAAAGCTGTGCAATGGGGAATAAAATCTATTTTCAGTGTAAATTAACATGCTCTGATCTTTACTACTTAATACTCATGGAAGCTGGACCATTACAAAGAATGGGGAACTACAATAGTGCCCAATTGAAATTGGCATTTATTATGGTTTGTACTATGCTTATAAAAAAAGCTTATATCAGTGCATTGGGGTGAAGTACATAATTCGCATATGATATAAAATTCATGGAGGTATAATATAACATACAGGATAATGTTAAATAACATACAGCCACATAAAATTTGGGCTATGTGTTAAAACGTAGCCCGTAAGGTAGATCTTGTTTTTTTTTTCTATTAAATTAGCCCCATAACGCAGGCCGCAGATGACTTGCAGGCTAAAATGCAGCCGCAGCAAAAAAACCTTTTACATTGCAAATAAATCCCTAGCGAGCAAGCCCGTCACAAGCAAATGAAACCCAAAGCCCAACGTGTACTCGAGAGGACCCGCAAGGGGGTAAAGTCCAATACGTAGCACTTGTAAAGCAAATAAAAACACACTACTGTACTAATATTACAAGGGAAAGTGATGTTAGGTCTTAGAATTAATAACACAACATTCTAAAGCCCACAAATCGGCTCAGAAAAATACTTAATTTCATGTATATTTTTTGTGTTATAACAATCCTGGCAATCAATGTGTTAATACATATACTGTTACTCACGTGATAGAATATCATATTTACTTCTTTATTAATATTGCATTATATATAGAATGTGTGTTCGCTTGTAGCTCGTAATTGAACCCCGTAAGACTTTGAAATATATCCTCCATTTTCTTGTGATGCATTGCTGACAATCTCTGTTTCCACTGGCTCCATCTAAACTCGTAACTATGGGCTTGCTTAATTGATTACATTCAAGCCGGCAAATTCGGGGGCCGACAACTGGTTCATGGTTTGCATTTCCAGCTCTTAGCTGGCAGCCTTTCTAATTTAATAGCACTGTAACTCGGCCAAATTTCAAGCATGAAGCCATTACAAGCTTCCAGTTGGAGTTACTGGCTTGGAATTTAATATGGCCCATGGTATACCATACCTATATCATTAGCTAAAATCATAAAATTACCATAGTATATTGTTTGTATCATAAGAGAGGTTCCAATGGTAGACAGGGAATTGGATATTTTGTTCAGTTCTCTCCTGTGTATTCTTAAGGTTTTTATCTACTAGTTTCTGTACTATACACTACTAGTAAACATTTGGGATATCCAATCTTCAAGCAGTACATAATCAGGTATATTCAAAGTAGCAGTAGTATATCTTTAAAATGACAGTATTCCCTTTTTCTAAAGATTTTATAGCAATAATAATATTTAAATAAATAAAATACACATTCTCTATGTAGCATACATATTCACATCTCTGTCTATGTGTATATCATTTACATGATTCATTATGTAAATGTATTTATCCTTTATTTATTTCTTTATTTATTTGCTCTACTCTCAGTTATTTTATGAAAATGTGCACTCCCTTTCAATAGCAGCAAATTCAATCTTATCAACAGGATAATTTGCGAGCATATTCACATATACGCTTTAAAAATAGCTTGGACATTTTGTATTGCTTTTTTAAATATTGTTGCCGTTTTTAAATCTTGAACGTACAATGCAAGTTCTTTAATTTTTTGGTAATGAAAATGTGTATACCAGTATACCCCGCCTAAAGCTACCTCCAGGATGTCCCAGAAGTTTCAACATCAATAATTTAAAGTTTATATTTCTGTGAATGTTCAGTTTGTGTTAGTGTTATGTTTGCTGTTTCTGTGAAGTTCATATAAAACTAAAAAAAGATAAAATTTCAATTGAAATTTGTGTCTTTTTTCATTGATTCCCCTATCCCTATCTTCCCCATGTTAAACTGCCCGGTTAGAGCCGTTTCGCTTAGCACTCCTATTGCCTGGAACCTATCTGCAGCGTTAAACAAGGTATTCTTGTATATATGTATTTAGTCTTTGCATAAAACAGCAAATTATAACAACAGTCTTTACTACCATAATAAAGACCATAATTATACTTTGCTGTCTTATGCAAAAATGAAAGATATATACATATTTTTTAGTACGTAAAACCTGATTATTTTTTTTGCACCCACAATATAAAAATAAAAAAAACTCTGATAACTGTTCTGGATTCTGCTCAATTGCAAAACAAATCCTGTAGATTGTATTTGTGGATTTACACTGGGATTTGATAGTAGCTGCCTTCAGCATTTCACACCACTGTCAATTAGTTAATGCAAAGCCAAAAGCTGCTGTAGATGTGAGCACAGGTTTTTATGTCAGATCAGGAATTAATCCTTTTGTATTTTCCCTTTGATGTGAACCATTAATGTAAATCGTCTATTTTGTATTTATACTTTTTAATGAGTAAAAGAGGACTCCTCAATAGTTCTAACGCATTACATTTAATCACAGAAAAAAATATCACCTTAGTTAAAAGATTACATTGCATTACATTCCCTGTCTATCATTTGTTGTGTAATCTATAGAAAATATTTAGAAGTACAATAGATTATAGCAGTAGTAGTTAACCTTGTCCCTACCGCTCACTAGTGGGCAAATTAAGCTTTCATGGTGGACGTCACGCGCCGGAGACCCGCAGCACCACGCTTGGCTGGTTGGAGAGCTGGCGAGAGTCTAGGGACAGCAGTCAGGAC
The DNA here is from genome assembly GCA_027410445.1 of Discoglossus pictus. NCBI lineage: Eukaryota > Metazoa > Chordata > Amphibia > Anura > Alytidae > Discoglossus > Discoglossus pictus. Next base: position 349,823,859 of record CM050167.1, on the reverse strand, counting down.
CAAATCACTATCTAGTAAGTACAGAGCGATATATAGCTAGAGTCATACAGTTTTTGTAACCAAAAATGAAATTGGGGAAATCACTGCAGTACTGGTGGACGGTAAGGAAATGTTACCATCAAAAGTGGGTGGTAGATATTAAAAGGTTGATGACCTCTGACCCCTATAGTATTACATAGGCCCTTGTGGTCTGCATGAGGTTGTAAATCTGCAATTGCAATAATTCTAATATGCTACAGGTGTATGAATATACAGCATCCCTCCAGCAAACCCCTAGCATGCTTCTTATTGTTGCTGCAAAGTTAGAGTACCACCTTACTACATATGCATAAGAGATGGCATTAAATGACCACTGCCGTTCAAGAAAAACAGACACTTGTCTGTGAAGTGTGTACCAAACTCACAATATTAGCAGCTGTGTAAGTAATAGACATAAAATATTTTTTGGCAAATCCTGACCCCTTTTGTGAGTACAGGAATCCATTTTGTGTTTGCTACATCTCGACCTGAGAGCTGGATGAACCTTGTGTATATTTGTCGTTATCAGTGGGCAGAGGGGTGTGTGAACAGGGAGAAGTCCAGTGCTTTTATTTGATAATAGGATAATTGGTACCACACTCCTTCCCCTCACTGGCCCAGAAGCAAACTTCTTGCGTTATTCAATGCAGTCATGGCTCTCCAGAAATGTAATGCCTCTCTCTCTCTCTCTCTCTCTCTCTCTCTCACACACACACACACACAACTTCCACTAACGTTTCATGGATCCCTTCAGGGTCCCTACAGAGGCATCATTCTTTTTGTCTATTTAAAAACTAGCTGTATGATCAATAGACTTAACATTTTCAAACATATATATTTTGTTATTGTGCAATGGGCCTTTAAAATAAGCAGATTTTCAAAAGATTCATCTTATATGTGCACCCTCTTTCTCTCTTCTTCCCTCTCACAACCTCCCTCTCCCACCTTCTCTCTCCCTATCCCTCCCAATCTCCTTTCAACTTCCCTATCTCTTCCTCCCTCTCTCCTTTTCTTCCTCTCTCTCTCCCTTCCTCCCTCCCTCACACTCCCCCTCACCCTCTCTCTCCCTTCTCCCCTCTCCCTCTCTTCCCTCTCTCTTTCTCCCTCTCCCTCCCTTCCCTATATCTTTCTCCCTCTCTCTCTCTCTCTCCCTCCCTTCTCTATCTCTTTCTCCCTCTCTCTCCCTCCCTTCCCTATCTCTTTCTCCCTCTCTCTCCCTCCCTTTCCTATCTCTCTCTCCCTCTCTCTCCCTCCCTTCCCTATCTCTCTCTCCCTCTCTCTCCCTCTTTCTTCCTCTCTCTCCCTCCCTTCCCTATCTCTTTCTCGCCCTCTCTCTCTCCCCCTCTCTCTCTCACTCCCTCTCTCCCTCTTTCTCCCTCTCCTATCTCTCTCCCTCTCTCTCCCTCTCTCTCTCTCTCTCTCTCCCTCTCCCTCTCTCCCTCTCTCTCCCTCTCCTATCTCTTTCTCCCTCCCTCTCCCTCTCCTATCTCTATCTCTCTCCCTCACTTCCCTATCTCTCTCTCCCTCCCTCTCCCTCTGTCTCCCTCTCTCTTCCTCTCTCTCCCGCTCTCTTTCACTCTCTCCCACTCTTTCCCTCTCTCCCCCTCTCTCTCCCACTCTATCCCTTTCCTATATCTTTCTCCCTCTCCCCCTCTCCTATCTCTTCCTGTCTCCCTCTCTTCCCTATCTCTCTCTCCCTCTCTCTCCCTCTCTCTCCCTCCCTCTCCCTCCTTCTCTCCCTCTCTCTCCCAATCTCTCCATCTCTCTCCCTCTCTCTCCCACTCTCTCCCACTCTTTCCCACTCTTTCCCACTCTTTTGCTCTCTCTCTCTCCCTCTCTCTCCCACTCTCTACCACTCTCTCCCTCTCTCTCCCTGTCTCTCCCACTCTCTCCCTTACTCTCCCCCTCTCTCTCCTACTCTCTCCCACTCTCTTCTACTCTCTACCACTCTCTCCCACTCTCTCCCTCTTCCCCTCTCTTGACCTCTCCTTCCTTCTCTCGCCATCATTCTCTCTCTCTCTCTCCCTCTTGCCTCTCTCTCAGGGAGTACCAAACTCAGCGTGAAAGGATATCATTACGGGCAGTGGTGAAGCTAGTGAATGGAGGGCCCTGGTGCAAAATAATGCAACTTCTATATCTTGGGGTCAATACAAAAGTCAAAAATATATGTAGAGGATCAGATCATTACTATGGTGATCAGATAACCTTTCTATAAAGTAATTATCAGCCATACCCATATGAGGGATACTTCAGTATTCAAGCTATAATTTGGTAAAGAGTCAAAAGTGAACGCTAAAAAAAACAAAATTAGGAAATAGAAAAACTAAATTGGAAACAATGCAAAGGTCATTATCTTGGGAAAACATGAAGTTTAATCAAGTAATTGCAATTCTGCTCTTCTGATAAGGTATTTCCCAAAGTGCAATAATCATTATCCTATAGTCATGCTACAGAGTAAAAGTTCCAGCCACAATCAATAGTCAGGTACAAACTGCATAGTAATGAATTTAAACAGCCTGTCATCTACTGCCTCTGTTTTTATCAATTTAAAAAGACCAAAATCACCAATTAAGCTTTGAGTAAAAAATGCTTAAATGTACTATTTAAATGTATGTTTTTCAATGTACTGAATATATATGTTTCCATTTATTGTATAATGTTGTTAATGGCAATCTTTTTGTATTCAATATTTTAACCTCCCTCTCCCACCTTCTCTCTCACTATCCCTCCCAATCTCCTTTTCAACTTCCCTATCTCTTCCTCACTCTCTCCTTTTCTTCCTCTCTCTCTCCCTTCCTCCCTCCCTCAAACTCCCCCTCACCCTCTCTCTCTCTCCTCCTCTATCCCTCCCTTCCCTATCTCTTTCTCCCTCTCCCTCCCTTCCCTATATATTTATCCCTCTCTCTCCCTCCCTTCTCTATCTCTTTCTCCCTCTCTCTCCCTCTCTTCCCTATCTCTTTCTCCCTCTCTCTCCCTCTCTTCCCTATCTTTTTCTTGCTCTCTCTCCCTCCCTCCCCTATCTCCCTCTCCCTCTCTCCCTCCAGTCCCTATCTCTCTCTCCCTCCCTCACTTCCCTATCTCTTTCTCCCTCTCTCTCTCTCTACCCTCTCTCTCCTTCTCTCTCCATCTCCTATCTCTCTTCCTCTCTCTTCCTCTTTCTCTCTCTCTCCCTCTCTCCAACTCCTATCTCTTTCTCCCTCTCTCTCCCTCTCCTATCTCTTTATCTCTCCCTCCCTTCCCTATCTCTTTCTCCCTCCCTCTCCCTCCCTATCTCTCCATCTCTCTCCCTCTCTCTCCCACTCTCTCCCTATCTCGCCCTCTTTCTCCCACTCTCTCCCACTCTCCCCCACTCTCTCCCTTTCCTATCTCTTTATCCCTCTCTCTCACTCTCCTATCTCTTTCTCTGTCCCTCCCTTCCCTATCTCTCTCTCCCTCTCTCTCCTCTCTCTCTCTCTCCCACTCTCTCCCACTCTCTCCCTATCTCACCCCCACTCTCTCCCTCTCTCTCCCACTCTCTCCCACTCTCTCCTACTCTCTCCCTCTCTCTCCCTCTCTCTCCCACTCTCTCCCACTCTCTCCCACTCTCTCCCACTCTCTCCCTCTCTCTCTCTCCCTGTCTCTCCCACTCTCTCCCTCTCTCTCCCACTCTCCCCAACTCTCTCCCACTCTCTCCCTCTCTCTCCCTCTCTCTCCCTCTCTCTCCCACTCTCTCCCACTCTCTCCCTCTCTCTCCCACTCTCTCCCACTTTCCCCCACTCTCTCCCTTTCCTATCTCTTTATCCCTCTCTCTCACTCTCCTATCTCTTTCTCTGTCCTTCCCTTCCCTATCTCTCTCTCCCTCCCTCTCCCTCCATCTCTTCCTCTCTCTTTCTTTCCCTCTCTCTCCCACTCTCTCCCACTCTCTCCCTCTCTCTCCCACTATCTCCCTCTTTCTCCCCCTCTCTCTCCCACTCTCTCCAACTCTCTCCACTCTCTCCCTCTCTCTCTCCCACTCTCTCCCCCTCTCTACCACTCTCTCCCTCTCTCTCCCACTCTCTCACTCTCTCTCCCTCTCTCTCTCCCACTCTCTCCCTCTCTCTGCCACTCTCTCCCACTCTCTGGCCCTCCCTCTCTTACCTTCTCTCACCCTCTCTCTCTCTCTCTCTCTCTCCCTCTTGCCTCTCTCTCAGGGGAGTACCAAACTCAGCGAGAAAGGATATTGTTATGGGCAGTAGTGAAGCTAGTGAATGGAGGGCCCTGGTGCAAAATAATGCAACTTCTATATCATGGGTAGTGATGTCCCGAACAGTTCACCAGAGAACTATTTGCGGCGATTTTCGCATGTTCGTGTTCGCAACGAACGGCGAACACATGCACTTTTCGGTCCGCCCCCTATTCTTTATCATTGAGGAAACTTTGACCCTGCACCTTACAGTCAGCAGACACATTCCAGCCAATCAGCAGCATACACTCCCTTCCAGAGCCTTCCATCTGAATGACAGCCTCCATTTTAGAATCATTCTGAAGCTACATTCATTGAGAGAGGACATATTATTCTACCTGCTGCTGATTTAATAGGGAAATAGATAGCCTGGCAGTGTATTTAGCTTTCACTACACACCTGAAGGACTCATTTGATATCTGCTGCAAGGACAGCAACCCAAAAAGCCCTTTTTATTTTATTTTATTATTTTTTTCTGTGTAATCTAATTGCATATGCCTGCCTGCTAGCGTGTGTGTGAGGCCTATTACATCTACTCTGCCAACTTTTGACAGTGCACAGTGACACTCATATCTAGTGCAACCGTAGTGTGCAGTGAAATAAAAGAACCCTTTTTTTACTGTAATCGATTGAATAACAGTTGCCTGCCTACAGGCATGTGTGTGAGGCCTATTGCATCTAGTCTGCCAACTTTTGCCAGTGCACAGTGACACTCATATCTAGTGCAACCGTAGTGTGCAGTGAAATAAAATAACCCTTTTTTTACTGTAATCGATTGAATATCAGTTGCCTGCCCACAGGCGAGTGTTTGATGCCTATTGCATCTAGTCTGCCAACTTTTGCCAGTGCACAGTGACACTCATATCTAGTGCAACCGTAGTGTGCAGTGAAATAAAATAACCCTTTTTTTACTGTAATCGATTGAATATCAGTTGCCTGCCTACAGGCAAGTGTGTGAGGCCTATTACATCTACTCTGCTAACTTTTGCCAGTGCACAGTGACACTCATATCTAGTGAAACCGTAGTGTACAGTGAAATAAAAGAACCCTTTTTTTACTGTAATCGATAAAATAACCTTTTTTTTACTGTAATCGATTGAATATCAGTTGCCTGCCTACAGGCGTGTGTGTGAGGCCTATTGCATCTAGCCTGCCAACTTTTGCCAGTGCACAGTGATACTCATATCTAGTGCAACCGTAGTGTGCAGTGAAATAAAAGAACCTTTTTTTTTACTGGAAACGATTGAATATCAGTTGCCTGCCTACAGGCGTGTGTGAGGCATATTGCCTCTAGTCTGCCAACTTTTGCCAGTGCACAGTTACACTCATATCTAGTGCAACCGTAGTGTGCAGTGAAATAAAACAACCCTTTTTTTACTGTAATCGATTGAATATCAGTTGCCTGCCTACAGGCGTGTGTGTGAGGCCTTATGCATCTAGTCTGCCAACTTTTGCCAGTGCACAGTGACAGTCATATCTAGTGTAACCGTAGTGTGCAGTGAAATAAAAGAACCCTTTTTTTACTGTAATCAATTGAATATCAGTTGCCTGCCTACAGGCGTGTGTGTGAGGCCTATTGCATCTAGTCTGCCAACTTTTTCCAGTGCACAGTGACACTCATATCTAGTTCAACCGTAGTGTGCAGTGAAATAAAAGAACCCTTTTTTTACAGTAATCGATTGAATATTAGTTGCCTGCCTACAGGCGTGTGTGTGAAGCCTATTGCATCTAGTCGGCCAACTTTTGCCAGTGCAGAGTGACACTCATATCTGGTGTCACAGTAGCTTGCACGCATAGTACCACTAATCGTAAAAAAAATTACAGGCAGAGGCAGGCCACCCCTCAGGGGCAGTCGTGGTCGTGGTGCTGTGATTCCCTTTGGCCCTAGAATAATGCCCAGTTTTCAGAGGCAACGTACCCTGAACTTGAACAGTTCTGAGGACATGGTTGACTGGCAAACACAGGACACCCAATCTTCTACAGCTTCCGCTCGGAACCTAGACGCACCATCCTCCTCCAGCTGAGCTTTGGGCACCTCTCCAGTTACCACTCGCCCGCCTGCCACCACCACCACCAACACTAGCACCACAGCCGCTTCACTTGATCCGTCAGCAGAGTTATTTACACATCCGTTGGAAGAAATGAGTGATGCACAAACATTAGTGCCAGAGGATGTAGATAGCAGGGATATGTCCCAGTCAGGCAGCATTACACACATGGACGTACGGTCTGATGATGATGATGATGTTGTACCCGGTGCTGCTTCCTTTGTTGAGTTGTCAGATACAAGTGAAGCGGTTGATGATGACGATGCGTCCGTGGATGTGACGTGTGTGCCCGCTATAAGAGAAGAAGAACAGGAGGAAAGTTCAGATGGGGAGACAGAGAGGAGGAGGAGACGAGCTGGAAGCAGCGGGAGGTCGTCGAAAGTAGCTAGTGGCACAGTCAGACAGCATGCATTGGCACCTGGGGTCAGCCAGACAGCACGCCAGTCAACGCATGCTGTTGCCACCACCAGAATGCCGTCATTGCAGAGCTCAGCAGTGTGGCAATTTTTTCGTGCGTCTACCTGTGACAACAGTGATGCCATTTGCAACCTGTGCGAAAAGAAACTGAGTCGTGGGAAGTCCAACACCCACCTAGGTACAACTTCTTTGCGAAGGCACATGATGTCACATCACAAACGCCTATGGGATCAACACATCAGTACAAGCAGCACACAAAGTCAAAGCCGCCATCCTCCTGCTGGTCCAGCATCTTCAGCCACGTCAACCACTGCTGCCCTGCTTGCCCCCTTTCAAGCATCCGCCACTCCGTGTCTCGCCCTGAGCAGTCCCTGCTCATCTGCCCACAGTCAGGTGTCTGTCAAGGACATGTTTGAGCATAAGAAGCCAATGTCACAAAGTCACCCCCTTGCCAGACAACTGACAGCTGGCTTGTCTGAACTCTTAGCCCGCCAGCTTTTACCATACAAGCTGGTGGACTCTGAGGCGTTCAAAATTTTTTTAGCTATTGGGACACCGCAGTGGAAGGTACCGGCCGAAACTTCTTTGCACAAAAGGCAATCCCCAACCTGTACTCGATTGTGCAAAAGGAAGTAATGGCATCTCTGGCACACAGTTTTGGGGCAAGGGTCCATCTGACCATGGATACCTGGTCTGCAAAGCATGGTCAGGGCAGGTATATCACCTACACTGCGCATTGGGTAAACCTGGTGACGGCTGCCAAGCATGGAATACGTGGCTCTGCAGAGGAGTTGGTGACACCGCCACGACTTGCAGGCCGGCATTCTGCTTCTGCTATGTCTTGCTCCACATTAACTGCACCCCCCCAGCTCCACATGTACTATTCCACATCCCGGATACGGCAGTGTCATGCGTCTTGGGGTTGACTTCCCTGAAAGCAGAGAGTCACACTGGACCAGCACTCCTGTCCGCCCTGAACGCACAGGTGGATCAGTGGCTGACTCCGCACCAACTGGAGATCGGCAAAGTGGTTTGTGACAACGGAAGAAATTTGTTGGCGGCATTGAATTTGGGCAAGTTGACACATGTGCCGTGCATGGCACATGTGTGTAATCTGATTGTACAACGCTTTGTGCATAAGCACCCAGGCTTACAGGACGTCCTGAAGCAGGCCAGCAAGGTGTGTGCCCATTTCAGGGGTTCCTAGACGGCCATGGCGCACTTTACAGATATCCAGCGGCGAAACAACATGCCAGCGAGGCGCTTGATTTTAGACAGCCCGAAACGTTGGAATTCAACACTCCTAATGTTCGACCGCCTGCTCCAACAAGAAAAGGCCATTAACAAGTATTTGTATGACCGGGGTGCTAGGACAGCCTCTGCCGAGCTGGGGATTTTTTTGCCACGTTACTGGACGCTCATGCGCAATGCCTGTAGGCTTTTGCGTCCTTTTGAGGAGGTGACAAACCTGGTCAGTCGCACCCAGGGCACCATCAGCGACATTATACCATTTGTTTTCTTCCTGGAGCGTGCCCTGCGAAGAGTGCTGGATCAGGCCGTAGATGAGCGTGAAGAGGAAGAGGAAGAGTTGTGGTCACCATGACCGCCAGAAACAGCCTTATCAGCATCGCTTGCTGGACCTGCGTCAACGCTGGAAGAGGATTGTGAGGAAGAGGAGTCAGAGGAGGAATGCGGCTTTGAGGAGGAGGAGGAAGACCAACCACAACAGGCATCCCAGGGTGCTCGTTGTCACCTATCTGGTACCAGTGGTGTTGTACGTTGCTGGGGGGAAGAACATACCTTCCGTGAGATCACTGAGGACGAGGAACGGGACATGACTAGCTCGGCATCCAACCTTGTGCAAATTGGGTCTTTCATGCTGTCGTGCCTGTTGAGGGACCCTCGTATAAAAAGGATGAAGGAGTACGACCTGTACTGGGTGTCCAAGCTACTAGACCCCCGGTATAACCAGAAAGTGCCTGAAATGTTACCGAATTACCACAAGTCGGAAAGGATGCAGCACTACCAAAATAAATTAAAAAGTATGCTTTACACAGCGTTTAAGGGTGATGTCACAGCACAAAGGCAATTTAACAGCGGAAGAGGTGAACATAATCCTCCTCCTCCCACGACCACGCAGGCAAGGAGAGGACGCTTTACAGACGTGTTGTTGATGGAGGACATGCAGATCTTTTTAAGTCCTATGCATCGCCCCAGCCCTTTGGGGTCCACCCTCAGAGAACGACTCGAGCGTCAGGTAACAGACTACCTCGCCATAACTACAGATATTGACACTATGAGGAGCGATGAACCCCTTGACTACTGGGTGTGCACGCTTGCCCTGTGGCCTGAGGATGATTTTGCCGCCGGTTGTTTCTGAAGGGTCTCCAGGGCTCCCCCACTCCGGTCCTTCCCCCAGTGTCGCTTCAACCAGTAACAAATTTTTTATATTTGTAAAGCGACCCAATGATCCCCCTTGATAGAGGTTTATCTTTACAAATTTTGGAGAACCAATTTAAGACCGGTGTCCCCTGTTTCTGGGTCAGGGAGTGTGTGAAATGCCTCAGCCTACAGTAATTGTAATGACAGCGGTAGCTCATGCTTGTCCCTCAGTTCCTCATAGGTGAGCATCTGGCCCTTTACTAACCAGTCTCTCAGTCTATCTAGTTTCATTGACCTCCACCAGTGTTGTGATGTTGTGCTCATGTGTTTTGGGGCCTGAGGGTGGTCAAGAATTGGGGTCATTTGGGTGGATCCAGGGAACAAACCCGTGTGTTTCTTGGCCCATTTCCAGTATGATAGTGAGTGTCTGATTAGGGGGTTTGGCGAGTTTTTAAGGCTCTGAGGCAAATCTGATAGCCAAGCCACCTTGTCCCAGGTTAAGGGCCTTAAAGTGTGGTTCTCTAAATACACACAGGCCAGTTGATGACATATAGAATGTGCTATTGGGAGGAAAGATATGTGACGGAACAGGTATTAAACTGATAGGAATAAATAGTACAACTTAATACACCACTCCTAGCTGGTGGCACCTTAGATTGCACGTTCAGTGTCCCAAATTCGAAGAAGGAGGTCCGACCAAGCATCTTTTTCCATCTCCCTGTTCCAAAAATCCATGCCATATACACGTCCCCTGATAGGTGACGTAACAGGTATTACACTGATAGGAATGAGTAGTACAACTTAATACACCACTCCTATCTGGTGGCACATTACATTGCAAGTGCAGTGCCCCAAATTCGAAGTAGGAGGTCCGACCAAGCATCTTTTTCCATCTCCCTGTTCCAAAAATCCATGCCATATACACGTCCCCTGATAGGTGACGTAACAGGTATTACACTGATAGGAATGAGTAGTACAACTTAATACACCACTACTATCTGGTGGCACATTACATTGCAAGTGCAGTGCCCCAAATTCGAAGTAGGAGGTCCGACCAAGCATCTTTTTCCATCTCCCTGTTCCAAAAATCCATGCCATATACAAGTCCCCTGATAGGTGACGTAACAGGTATTACACTGATAGGAATGAATAGTACAACTTAATACACTGCTCCTATCTGGTGGTACCTTAGATTGCACGTGCAGTGCCCCAAATTCGAAGTAGGAGGTCCGACCAAGCATCTTTTTCCATCTCCCTGTTCCAAAAATCCATGCCATATACACATCCCCTGATAGGTGACGTAACAGGTATTAAACTGATAGGAATGAGTAGTACAACTTAATACACCACTCATATCTGGTGGCACCTTAGATTGCACGTGCAGTGCCCCAAATTCGAAGTAGGAGGTCCGACCAAGTATCTTTTTCCATTTCCCTGTTCCAAAAATCCATGCCATATACACGTCCCCTAATAGTGAACGTAACAGGGATTAAACCGATAGGAATAGTACTACTTAACAGTACACACCTTATATTAACGCAGACAGAGGCAACGGTATAATCTTCCATGCTGTGCAGTGGAAGCCCCCAGACTCTGACCTGTGTATAATCTTCCATGCTGGGCAGTGGAAGCCCCCAGACTCTGACCTGTGTATAATCTTCCATGCTGGGCAGTGGAAGCCCCCAGACTCTGACCTGTGTATAATATTCAATGCTGGGCAGTGGAAGCCCCCAGACTCTAACCTGTGTATAATCTTCCATGCTGGGCAGTGGAAGCCCCCAGAATCTGGGAGTCTGAAGAAGAGGAGTCAGAGGAGGAAGGTGGCTTTGAGGAGGTGGAAGACCAAACACAGCAGGCGTCCCAGGGGGCTTGTTGTCCTCTTTCGGGGACCCTTGGTGGCTGGGTGGAGGAAGAGACCTTCAATGACATCAGTGAGGACAAGGAACGGGACATGGCTAGCTTGGTATCCAACCTTGTGCAAATGGGGAGTTTGCGGTTGTGCATAGGGACTGTTTGCGGTTGTTTGCTGTGCATTAAACGGGGATATTGGTCTGTTACTGTGAAGCGGGTGTAACCCTTACACTACCTGATCAATACAACATCATACCTGATGTTTTAAAGCATGTTATTGCAAACAATTTAGGAATGTTGGGTGATTAACCAGACTCTCCATCAACTATGTAATTTTCCGTGGGAGTTTTGCCATGGATCCCCCTCCGGCATGCCACAGTCCAGGTGTTAGTCCCCTTGAAACAACTTTTCCATCACTATTGTGGCCAGAAAGAGTCCCTGTGGGTTTTGAAATTTGCCTGCCCATTGAAGTCTATGGCGGTTCGCAAATGTTCGTCCGTTCGCAAACATTTGATGGAATTCGCGTCCGCGGTTCGTGAACCGAAAATTTGATGTTCGCGACATCACTAATCATGGGGTTAATACAAAAGTCAAAAATATATGTAGAGGATCAGATCATTACTATGGTGATCAGATAACCTTTCTATAAAGTAATTATCAGCCATACCATATAATAAATTCATATTCCTTCTCCACTGGTGATAGGAGCCATGTGCTCATGATTTTTAAAATAGTTATGAGGCCAAAACTCAGGCCTTAGAATATTAGCAACATTTTGATCTCTTAGTTGGCATTCTCAGAGATTTACATGTGTGATGTGACAGCTCGGTAGTGATTAATACCATCCACTCAGCAGAATCTCACTCTCCAACTGACATTTTACCAGTTCTATCTACCATCAGAACTGAAGCAGTCACTTCTGCAAGAGGCTTTTCAAATACCACTGGGCCTCATCCCATCCACTAAGCAGAATCTCACTCTACAACTGCCATTTTGCCAGGTCCATTTATCTTGTTTTTCTTTTCCTTTAGACCTTCGCATGACACCACACTTCTGCCTCTTAACTCATGTAACATGCCTTCCCAACCAACCATGTCCACAATCACCCACCCACCTATGATTTCTTTTAATTTATAGTGCAGGTTTAGTATTATCACCTTCATTTTTCACAGCTGATACACCCACAACATTCACTAATTAACCTTCTACTCTATTTTCAATTGCTTGCCAAGCCCTTGTTTCTTCCTTTAAATACTTCTCCTTTTGTTTAAATAATCCCTTTAGATTGTAAATTTGAAGTTTTTTTTTTACTTGTATGGTGTTCTAAAAAAAGCACCATGTATATAACTCAAAAACAGGGCCTAATACTTTTTACCATGTGTTTACTACTGTATTTTCATTTATGACTTCATACTTAACTAATGTACAGCGGTACGGAATATGCTGGCGTTTAATAAAAAAAAGTAATAAAAATAATAATAATAAAAATGAGTGAACTTTACTCAGTTCTTTTGTTACGGGAGCCATGGAATGGAGGTCTATGTATCTGGGGTAATGTTCTTATTAGGTCAACAGGCCAGACAGGTTTTGTCATTAGAAATCTAGGGGCCTAGTGCACATCTAATTGAAAACCCAACACCTCTCCCCCACCACTTTCCTAAAAACACATATACATTTTGCTCATTCCAGGAGTCAATTAATGTGTATTTCTGGGAATTCTCAGCAGCAAATATGTTCTTTAACTTATTTTTAGGCATTCAAATGTGAATACAAATATATATTATATTATATATTATAATTGTCTAACTGCGAGTTGTCGTCACGCTTTGCGGCCCTCACAAAGGAAGGGCCGCAACTGACGACAACTCGTAGTTTCACCATGGCTCCCATCAGCCCTACTGCAGGCGTGCGCGGGTAGCCGGGCAGACAAGCGTGCGCGCGCGCATCTACAGCAATGATGTGAGGGAGAGAGACACGGGGAAGAGTGACAAGGAGGGGAGAAGCAGGGGAAGAGATACATGAGGGAGGGAGAGGAGAAGGGGAATATAGACACGAGAGGAAAGGGGAAAAGAGACACAGGGGAAGTGAGATACAGGGGAGGGGAAGAGAGACACAGGGGACAGGGGAAGTGAGATACAGGGGAGGGGAAGAGAGACACAGGGGAGGGAGAGGAGGGGGAAGAGAGACACAGGGAAGGGGGAAGAGAGGCACAGGGGAGTGAGAAGAGGAGGGGGAAGAGAAACACAGGGGAGGGAGAGGAGGGGGAAGAGAGACACAGGGGATGGAGAGGAGGGGAGGAAGAGAAACGGTAGGGGAGGAAGAGAAACGGGAGGGAGAGGAGGGGAGGAATAGACATGGGGGAGGAGACACAGCGGAGGGGGGAAAAGATGAGGGTCAGGGGGTGGAGAGACACAGGGGAGGGATGAGGGGAGCAGAGACACAGGGGAGGGAGACGGGGTGAAGAGACACAGGGGAGGGAGACGGGGTGAAGAGACACAGGGGAGGGAGAAAGACACAGGAGTGGGAGAGGGGGAAGAGACACAGGGGAGGGAGAGGGGGAAGGAGAAACAAGGAAGGGAGAGGGGGAAAGAGACACAGGGGAGGGAGAGGGGGAAGGAGAAACAAGGAAGGGAGAGGGGGGAAAGAGACACAGGCGAGTGAGAGGGGGGGAAGAGACAGAGGGAAGGGAGAGGAAGTAGAGGGCGGGAGAGGCTCACAATGAGTTCCAAAGCCACTCATTGCAAGGCCCGAGATGAGCGCTGAAGGAGCTTATCGCAAGGCCAGTAAAGTAGAGGGGGGAGAGGTTCCCAATGAGCCCCTCCCGTCAAGTAGAGGGGTAGAGAGGCTCGCAATGAGCGCTGAAGGCGCTCATTGCGAGGCCTGTGATAAGCACCAAAGGCGCTCATCGCGAGGCCAATAAAGTAGAGGGGGGGAGAGGCTCGCAGTGTGTGACAAACACCATCTCCAGGCTTCAATTTATTGCCGTCATTTTTGACGGGCAAGTCGCTAGTATATATATATATATAGTAAACTCCCTGTTATACGGCACCCACGGGGGATAAGTGTAGTTGCCGCTTAATCGGGAGTCCCCCAAAAAGGGTCTAAACCACCCTTAACCCACCCCCCATCTAAACTGTGCCATTTAGGCCCAAAAAATAATAATTAGAAAAAAGTTAGTATTTATTTATTTTTTTAAATTGGGAATTGATGCCGGTGCCGGTTGCTTGAGAGTCCCGGTTAGTTGAGTGACGGATAATTATATATATAAAAGAATTATATATATAAAAGAATCAAGCTGAAACCTCCCTCTTGTACACAAGTGCTCTGTGTACCCCTGAAGGTGGTAGTTTTGAGGCTAGAGCTACCAGTAGTAGGTTCGTCTTAAATTACATACAAAACTGGACTAGTTTTTTTTTCTAAAGTGGATTAAAAGCGATAGAATGTAGGCATAGTGTTAAGAACAAAGTCAGCATTGTTCAAACTGTATTATTATGTAAATGTCTAGCTTGCAAATACATATTAGCTATTCCAATGTGTGCTACACTATTTTTGCAAAGAAACAAGCATAATCTAAGCCAGCAGCAAGAATAGTTGACCAAGCTCCCCATTGTCTACCACTCCATCCCACACACTGGTTTTAATTCATAAATGTTTTATAACTATATAAAGCCACTTCAATAAAAGCGTCACATAAGAAATGTAAGAAATTAAACAAATAAATAGAAATAACCTTCCCCTGTTTTATTACAGTTAGATACCTTCCCCGTGACTTGTCAAGCACAGTGAGTTTCAAATTAGCATATCAAGCTGCACACTGTGCATACTAATACAGCGTGCTGAATATATCTTTAGCAAGAAAATAGCTACATCCAGTTTTTAACAAGAAACAAAAATGTTTTAGGATGAGTGTGCCCCTTTAATATAAAGTTAGAAAGATTAGAAGAATAAAAAGATTTGAGTCAGTTTTCACTCATGAATTTTTGTAAGATGCATTTTTGCATTTGATGTTCAATTTAAGGAGAGAAGTCTGCAAAGGCAGATAAATATTTCAGAACTAACCTAGAAATCATCTTAGACATGTGATAAAAAATACAATTTAATATTATATGATTAAAAATGAACTTGGATATATGTACAATACTTTGTATATATGGCTAGTCAAATATAATTTGATTTACTCTAGTATTCTGGTAAATGATACCATCCTTGTTGATGTTGTTCTCTTCATTCATTAAGTGCATAGAATTTATTTAGATTCTGATATGGAACTGTCATTAAATAAAATAGGGCTGTTGTATGACTCCAAGAGAACAACTTTTTTTTTTTTTTTAATAAACCAATCAAGACTCAACATGTACAGATGTATTTTATAAGCATGTTTACCAAAATATAAGTATTGCTAGGGAACATGGCCCATCCCTTGTCTGCCTGGAGGATATGGACCACACTTATTACCCTAGTAATCTTCTACTACAGTTGTTACAAGATTATCTGTTGCATAAAACAGAAGATGCATAACATTCCCTTTAGGAAATTCACTTGACAATTCCAGGTAACAAGTAACAATTAACAAGGCAACAGTGAAAGGCAACATTAGCTCATATCATTCAAATAACTTCACATTCCAGAATATTGCACAACGATTTTTAAGATAGAAAAATAAATATTAAATCAAAATCTAGAGCCAGTGGTCAATTTGTTTTTTTTGTTATACATGTAATCATATTAAATAGAGAGAGAGAGAGAGAGAGAGAGAGAAAGGGCAACTCATTTATTCAAAGTTAACTCTAGTAAATTTAGATGATTGGGGATCTTTATTTACAAATCAATCACACATAGTTGTGAGCATACGAGTTGTTGCGCTTGCGGGCTCGGGAAGCGAGGGTCGCAGTTGCTGGCAAGGAGCGCCGAAGGCTTTACGTCTTAACGCAAACAAAATACGAACACGTTACGACCCATTACGTCCCCAACACTCGCACATCAAAACATGAAAAATACAACAAATACACAGAACAAATACATAAAAAGCTTACTTACAGCAAGAGGGAGCATCCAGGACCTCGAAAACTAAAGTTACACCTCAATTTAACTCAAATTAAAAGAGTTTAGACACTCAAAAAGCAAGAGAAAAAATGGCCGCCGAAAAAAACGAAAACGAGGCTACAGCAGTCTAAAGACGCAAAACACCACCAAACACCTACGTATTTGCCGAAAAACACCTACGAGATTAGAAAACAAAGACGCAACCCGCTCAACTCCAAAAACATTACAAACACAACAAATACAAACAACAAACACATAAAAAGGTTACTCACAGTAAGCGGGAGCACCGAGGACCTCTGAAAATGAAGTTACACCTCGATTTAAGTCCAAATTTCGGAGTTTAGGGACCCGAAAATCACCTAAGCAAGAGAAAAAATGGCCGGCGAACAAAACGAAAACGAGGCTAAAGGTCCCTAAACACGCAAAACACTACCGTAAACACGTAAAACACCACCAAACAGCTACGGATATTCCGAAAAACTTGCACGACATAGAAAACAAATATTACGAAAAACTTGCACAACATAGAAAACGAACGACGCTACATCAGCCACATTATAAACACCAAACACCCTTAGCTCACTTACAATTTCATTGCCGTCATTTTTTGACGGGCAATATTCTAGTATACATATATTGATATTGGGTCACAGCAAAATGTGAACCTTGAACCATGTTTACAAATCATGGTATATGTACTAACAAAATAGCCCCATATTAAAATTCTATTTTGTTTATATTTAAAAAAAAACAAAAAAACATTGATTAAAAAAGATAGAATTTAGGACATAGTGTTAAGAACAAAGTCAGCTCATCATAGGGAAATGGAATATAATTATGATTGTATAAGTCTCTTAAAGACAAAGGGACAAAATGTAATATTATATCAAGAGCACAATACAAATGCCGTAACTCAACTCATTATACGGTGCTTCTCGATAGAGATTAAAGCATTTATATCCAGATAAATTTCTCTGTAGAAGGGAAATCTGAAATGTACGTTAGGCAGTCTTTGTTCTGTCCCACGGAGATGACGTCATCAAGCTGCTCACTGAGGAAGTACCCATACTGAGCTAAGTTTGATCTCATGTGTTCTGATACTACGTACACATACACAGATGCTTTCATTACATTAACATATGAAGCGAGAGTAGCTTAGCATTTATTTACACTGCATTGTAAGGGGGTAGGTGGTGGACCCCCAGTATTGCTGCATTTGAGAGTAGACAGTGATAGAACTACACTTGCCTATGCTAGGGTTATTCTAGTGTTGAGTATAGGCATTTTTGCCCAAGTATTAGGGAGCGAGCAGCAGATACTGCCATAACAGTATGCTGTAGGGCTTAAGTATAGGATTTAATGCTGGCTAAACATGCATTATTTATTGAAGTACTGTTCATGTGGTAGAGAAAGCTCTAGATGATATGTGGATTTGTATAGCATTTTATTAGCTTTGAATTAATCTTACTATATGTGCACAAACACAATGATTTTTTGTTATATGATTGCTATACAAATTTAGTATATTCTTATTTATATTGTTAATAGTTATAGTCACTTCTCCAATTATTTGAATACATTATATTTTGGTGAATTTACTGCTGAAAATCTGATATTAATCTCTGCACATCATGTGGCACCTTATGATGAATGAGCGTGTTGTATCCCTTTATTATTATTAATCGATTATTGATTTAATTGCACACGGTTGTTAAATTATGTTTACATTTATATATATATCATTCTTTTTTGCATTTTATGATTGTCACAACATGTATGTTGAATAGGGTATGATAAGAGCCTGTTGCCCAAACCTCTCCCCACAGGTGTTACCTGTTCATTTTACCTGTGTGCCGCAGGAAGAACTTTCAGCCCTTAGGTTAGACTGAGAGGTGTCTGTTGTCTTGTGTAGCATAAGGATCTTTCTAAGTTCTGAAAAGAACTTACTCCAGCAAACAGAATTCCCAGCATCAATAACAAAATTCACACTTTAATTATGTGAACCAGTATAACATCTTACTACTGAAACCATCAGACATATTTATACAACATTCTTAGCAACAACAGACCAATCAATTCAAATGTGTATGCATGGTTACAACCCACCCTTCTAGCTCATGTTATCACCCCTGCCTGCCAGTCAAACACAATCAGCCATTGTTTTCCCTTGGACCGCTGTATTCTTGGTAGGGGGCAATTACATACAATAGTCATATAGATATCAGGCTGAGGCTTGAGATACATAGAGAGAGATACTGGTGTCTTGTGACTCTTATGGGGTCAAATATCTCCCTAATCTTGTTAATAAGGGACTAGTCCCATATTATGAATTATTGGGCATATACAATATTTTCCTTGTAAGTGCTAGCCCCCCCAAAGCACAACACAGACATACATCCCATCACCCCCATCATGCTCATACGCACACCCCAACTATAAACATGGGTACCACAGTATGGGCCCAGTGGCACCCAGGCAACCTTAAAAAGGCATAACAAAGAGTAACACATAAATCACAACATCCCCAATGTTAACCCATCTCAGTAAGCCCCTTTCCCCTGGCACAATAATCCTATCTTATAAGGCTGAGGGCATCAGTCTATAAGGTATTGCACAGCTGGTCCCTTGGCATGCTTCAGCCATGACAATGATGATTAGCAGTACTATTTAATAGAGATTTGAAGGCATTCTATTAAATGCAATACATTCTTAAAGCCAATTTATTTAAATTATTAGTCAGTACATATGCTATGAGTCAGTACATATGCTAAAGATTGACTATATTTAGATTAATTTGAAACAAAACATTATTTGAATAGAGCCTTTAATGGTGTAACAAATGACTTTGAGACCTTCACGGGACAGTATTTTTTTTTTTAGTATTTTACACAATGCCTTTTCATATATTTTTATATTTATGCTGGCAGCACCTTAAAAGAGAATTTGAGTGTTTATAGTGTTACTACTTAGGAAAACCAGAACCATAACTTTTATGATGGAGGAAGATATGATGCAGACTGTGAGATGACGTCTGTTCTAAATAAAACACTTTGATAACACCACTTAAAATTTTGGCAAAGTGCACCTAAGAGTTTTGGGGCAGAAATATATTTTCCCATAAGACAACCTCACATAAGGGAATACAAAGTACATGGTGTTACAATAAAATGATGATTAATAGTCCTGATGTGTTTATCTCAATATAAATGTTTTCATCTATCTAGAAGCTCATTTTACGGCATTTGTATTGTATTGTGCTCTTGATATAACTTAACATTTTGTCCCTTTCTCTTTAAGAAACTTATAATACAATCATAGTTATATTCCATTTCTGCCTAATGAGCTGACTTTGTTCTTAACACTAAGTCTTACATTCTATCAATTGTAATCACCTTTTTTGGTTTTTAAGAGAGGGAGGGAGGAAGCGAGGGGGGAGGGTGAAAGAGGGAGGGAGAGAGAGAGGGGGGAGGAAGAGAGAGGCAAGGAGAGAAGGAGAGGGGGAGGCAGGGAAGAGAGGGAGAGAGGGAAAGAGAGAGAGTTGGAAGGAGAGGGAGGGAGAGATTGAGACAGGGAGAGTGAGGGAGGGAGAGAGGGTGCAGAGAGAGAGAGGGCATACAGAGAGGGAGAGGGCGCATGGAGAAAGAGACAGAGGGCACACAGAGAGACAGCACTGAGAGAGACAGACCAGATTATATGATACTGTCATTTATGACTGGCAAGTTACTAGTAATAATAATAATAATAATAATAATAATAATAATAATATATAACATATTCATTATATTATTATTATATATTTTTCCTTACATTCCATACACTAGGTTAAAGAAATGAGAGCCATGGATATTGGAATTGTGCTCCAGGAGTACTCCAGGAACATGTCTAGCAATTGTACCTTGTGGTCTGAAATTGAGAAGTAATGGTATCAGACAGACTAGGGACAAGCTAAGATGTGGTATATTTAACTTTTAGTAATTAATTTGACACAGTCCCACACAATAAACTAATTATTCAAATGTATGAATGGGTTCTAATGTAGTTGAATGGATAGAAAATTATCTTAACGATAAGAACCGTAAGGTCAATTATAAACTACTACAGTTAGAGGAAGGGATAGTTATTAGCAAAGTGCCTCAGGGAAATGTGCTGGGCCTGGTTTGTTTAATATGCTTTAGAAATACAGTATTACTAATGATCTTCAAAGGAAGATTTCCTCTTTCCTCTTTGCAGATAACACAAAAAATATAATGTGGCTCACAGTAAGGGAGGATAAGATGAATGTGCAATAATAAAAAGACATAACTAGAGATGTCCCGAATAGTTCGCCGGCGGACTGTTCCCGGCGAACATAGCATGTTCGCGTTCGCGGCGAACTGCGAACATATGCGAGATTCAACCCGCCCCCTATACTTTATCAATGAGCAAACTTTGACCCTGCATGTCACAGTCAGCAGACACATTCCAGCCAATCAGCAGCATACACTCCCTTCCAGAGCCTTCTAACTCATGGACAGCAGCCATTTTGGAATCATAACTAACTTGCAGTCTTACTGAGAGGAGGCTGAGTGTGATACTGCATCAATAGGGAAAACCATAGCTAGGCTACTGTACACAGTGTGCAATACAGTCCTGAAGGACTCTTTTGATCTCTGCTGCAAGGACACCCCTGTGTCTCTTCCCCCCTTATCATCATCCTCCCCTCACCTTAGCACCCAACCCTAACACCAATCACACTTATCCATAACACCCATCAACCTAACACCTAACACTAACACCCCTCACACTTATCCCTAACACCCCTCACCCTAACCCTAACACCCCTCACACTTATCCCTAACACCCCTCACCCTAACCCTAACACCCCTCACACTTATCACTAACACCCCTCACCCTAACACCTAACCCTAACACCCCTCACCCTAACCCTAACACCCCTCACACTTATCCCTAACACCTAACCCTAACACCCCTCACACTTATCCCTAACACCCCTCACCCTAACACCTATCCCTAACACCCCTCACCCTAACCCTAACACCCCTCACACTTATCCCTAACACCTAACCCTAACACCCCTCACACTTATCCCTAACACCCCTCACCCTAACCCTAACACCCCTCACACTTATCCCTAACACCACTCACCCTAACCCTAACACCCCTCACACTTATCCCTAACACCCCTCACCCTAACCCTAACACCCCTCACACTTATCCTTAACACCCCTCACCCTAACCCTAACACCCCTCACACTTATCCCTAACACCCCTCACCCTAACACCTAACCCTAACATCCCTCACCCTAACCCTAACACCCCTCACACTTATCCTAACACCCCTCACCCTAACACCTAACCCTAACACCCTTCACACTTATCCCTAACACCCCTCACCCTAACACCTATCCCTAACACCCCTCACCCTAACCCTAACACCCCTCACACTTATCCCTTACACCCCTCACCCTAACCCTAACACCCCTCACACTTATCCCTAAGACCTAACACCCCTCACACTTATTCCTAACATGCCTCACCCTAACACCCCTTACACTTATCCCTAACACCCCTCACCCTAGCACCCCTCACACTTAGCCCTAACACCCCTCACCCTAACACATAACCCACTCACCCTTATCCCTAACACCCCTTACCCTAACACCCCTCACACTTATCCCTGTGTCTCTTCCCCCCCTTATCATCAAGGGAGGGGGGAGGATGATGAGGGAGGGAGGAAGAGACACAGGGGAGGATGATGAGGGGGGGGGGGAGACACAGGGGAGGATGATGAGGGAGGGGGGGGGAGACACAGGGGAGGATGATGAGGGAGGGGGTAAAGAGATACAGGGGAGGATGATGTGGGAGGTGGGAGGATGATGAGGGAAGGGGGATGAGACACAGGGGAGGGTGATGAGGAAGGGGGCACAGAGACACAGTGGAGGATGATGAGGGAGGGGGGAAGAGACAAAGGGGAAGATGATGAGGGAGGGGGAAAAGAGACACAGGGGAGGATGATGAGGGAGGGGGTAAAGAGATACAGGGGAGGATGATAAGGATGATATAACTTCTGCAAGTGCACAGTGCCACTCATATCTGTTGTCACAGTAGCTTGCAAGCATAGTACCAATCTGTCAAAACCTGTAATGATGAATGAGGTCTAGAGTAGCCTGGTTCCCTTATCCTCTACAGGTTGAGACCTAATGTTTGGGTGACTCCAGACCAACACATGAGTACAAGCAGCACACAAACTCAAAGCCGCCATCCTCCTCCTGGTCCAGCATCATCAGCCACATCAACCACTGCTGTCCTCCTTGCCCCCTCTCAACCATCCGCCACTGCGTCTCTCGCCTTGAGCAGTTCCTGCTCATCTGCCCATAGTCAGGTGCCTGTAAAGGACATGTTTGAGCGTAAGAAGCTAATGTCACAAAGTGCCCCAAAATTTAAGTGATACGACCAACAAAGCATCTTTTTCCATCTCCCGGTTCTAAAAATCCAGGCATTATACACGCCCCCTGATAGGTGCTGTAACAGGTATTAAACTGATAAGAGTAGTACTTACAAACACGCCACTCCTATCTGGTGGCACCTTTGATTGCACGTGCCGTGCCCCAAAATTGAAGTGATACGACCAACAAAGCATCTTTTTCCATCTCCCGGTTCTAAAAATCCAGGCCTTATACACGCCACCTGATAGGTGACGTAACAAGTATTAAACTTATAAGAGTAGTACTTACAAACACGCCACTCCTATATGGTGGCACCTTTGATTGCACACGCCGTGCCCCAAATTTGAAGTGATACGACCAACCAAGCATCTTTTTCCATCTCCCGGTTCTAAAAATCCAGGCCTTATACACGCCCCCTGATAGGTGCTGTAACAGGTATTAAACTGATAAGAGTAGTACTACTTAACACACCTTATAAAAACGCAGAGAGAGGCAATGCAGTGAGAGGAGTCTGAAGAAGAGGAGTCAGAGGAGGAAGGTGGCTTTGAGGAGGTGGAAGACCAAACACAGCAGGCGTCCCAGGGGGCTTGTTGTCACCTTTCGGGGACCCTTGGTGGCTGGGTGGAGGAAGAGACCTTCAATGACATCAGTGAGGACAAGGAACGGGACATGGCTATCTTGGTATCCAACCTTGTGCAAATGGGGAGTTTGCGGTTGTGCAAAGGGACTGTTTGCGGTTGTTTGCGGTGCATTAAATGGGGAGATTGGTCTGTCACTGTGAAGCGGGCCTAACCCTTACACTACCTGATCAATACAACATCATACCTGATGTTTTAATGCATGTTATTCCAAACAATTTAGGAAAGTTAGGTGATTTATGCCCTTTATGGCTTAAAACCAGACTCTGCATCAACTATGTAATTTTCCGTGGAAGTTTTGCCATGGATCCCCCTCCGGCATGCCACAGTCCAGGTGTTAGTCCCCTTGAAACAACTTTCCCATCACTATTGTGGCCAGAAAGAGTCCCTGTGGGTTTTAAAATCCGCCTGCCCATTGAAGTCTATGGCGGTTCGCCGGGTTCGCCAGTTCGTGAACATTTGCGGCGGTTCTCGTTCGCGGTTCGCAAACCGAAAATTTTATGTTTGCGACATTACTAGACATAATAAATCATATGGCATCCATAATGTAATGATAATAAATGCAAAAGTTATTCCAGAAATGTATACTTATAGTTTGATTGCCACAGAAGAGGAAATTACCTCCACCTCATGAGTGTGTGCTATCTAAAAATGTTTAAATAGGCAGTGTCCTTTTTTACTTCCAGTTCACCTTAAACAGCCCAAACCTAGACTATTTAAACCCTGCACCTACAGGTCTCAGTAACAAATTATTCGTTTTCTATTGTGCAGGAATACCTCATCCAAGCGCCTCTGTCCCTCTTTACACTGTGCATAGATCAAGGTAGCTTCAAGTCCTTCTACCCAGGCAAACTGTATCCTTACATCAAATCTATGTTTTTCATATAAAACAATCCTTTCCCGTGTCCTTTTAAAACTTGTGCAAGTTTCAAGTTCAATTTAATTTGTGTGGTGCATTTTGAATTTGCAAATGCAAACCAGACCTTTGTATATCTGTTCTAATATATAGCCTTATGATAATTGAGCATATTATAGATGTTCTGTCTGATCTGTATTCTATTTTTCAATACATGTCATACATTCATATGCAAAGCTTGCCAAATGTTACAAAAAGATGACTCACTGTGTTTTGCTTGAAGGCTTGCAATTAATTATAACATTTCATTCTTTTGAACAGATTTACATCAGAGTACTATATTCTCAAAACAATTAAATGTAAAAATCCAACCACCCCATTGCAATTGTTTCTATTAAATGAACTATGATACGTAAATATTCTCATAAACACTAACGATCTTCACCCAAAATATATATTCATCAAACTATGTAATGCTCAAAATATGTATTCATCAAAATATGGTTCAATGATCACTGTAATGCTCACAATAGTATTTAATTAATTAATTTATTTAATAACTGGTTAGCAATAAAATCAGAATAAAAAAATGAGGAAGCTTCTAAAACTTTAATTGATAGTTTAGTGGTTTGGGCTCCTGATTTTCTACACTCCTTATCAGGTGTCCAGGCAGTAGGATCTGCCCAGGGGACTGTCCTGACCAAAGTCTTTATCAGTTCTTTATCTGTCGTTATCTGCCTATTTCAATGCATTGTCTATTGTATAGAATACAGTCATTTGGCAGAAACTCTTTACCTCCCGGACACCTAACAGGGAGCGGAGAGTACATTTTAAAAGCTATATTGAATTTATGGTATTCAAACACTGACCTAATTGCTAATCAGTTACATTACGCCTAGTTTATTTAATTGATTAACCAATGCAGTAGCTCTTTACAAATGATCTTCAGGTAGATAAAGAAAACCTAGTTGTTAAAGGGCCATTTACTTCACTATAAGTGCTCTTCATGGTGTGAAAGAGCACAATATTGTATGTTAAAATGATCTATTATTTTTTTTAATTACACTAATAACAGCTAAAAAACTAAAGTCTTACAAACAGACTCCTGACTGTTCCATGATTAAGAACATCTGTTGACACCTAGCGGTGAAGGCTCCATGAAGACAAAGATTTATAGTTTTCCATGAAATGGATGAATGCAGCAGGAGATGTTAACCCCAAACTATCATTTTTAGTTGATCCCAGTTGTCCTTTCTCTACTCAGATGAATTTGTGAAGTGTTGACTCTCTTTCTGCTTGTGCCCTCTACACAGAGCTGTTGCTGTTAGTGTGTCTGAGGGCTTGTCAGAGTCTCATGTAAACAGACATTTAATTTACATTTTTTTCTGTGAAAAAATAACTTATTTAAAAAATTCAAATAGTATTTCAACATGATTTAAAGAGATATTTTCTTTAATGGGGTCCAAAATGTGCTGAATTAAATTAAATTGTCATTGGTTACTTTTAAAAACATTATAGAGTTTTTTTAAATGTTTGCTGCTTTCACATTAAAGCATGTGGATCAAGGGCGTATCGACCTCCAGTATGTTCACTAATGGTGTATGAGTAAATCAATGTACAGAACATCAGCCTTACCAAGAAGAAGCACTTTCATAGAAATTGAAATTAGTTTTGAAGACTAGAATGCTGACTGATCCATATTTTCATCCCAGCAATCTATTTGCTTTCAAACACTTGTTTTTCGTCTACTATACTATCTGTATAAACATTTGCCAAAAAAAATAAAAAATCATGTAAAGCATTAATCCTCACCACTGTCATTTTCTCTACGTTACATTGTCTACATGTTGTTGTTTCCTCTCCACTACTAGCAGCACTCTGCATTAAATTCACTTCCAATAAGTGACCTCATTACTTTTGTTTTTCCTCAAATAATACATGCACTGTTGACCTTTAAATGTACTACTTCTATCCATAATAGCTACAAAGCCGATTGCTCTGAGCAACCTTCTAAAATTTATTCTGAATCACTCTGAAAATTATGTGATTTTTTTAATAGTATAATAAAAATGTTTAAACATGGTCAGATATCTCAAAATTGATCCTGCACTGTAGGAAATAAACTTACATGAAGCTTGAAAGTCAAACGCAATATGTGAACTGATTTTAATCTATAATCATGTTACTTTTGACAGATGTTACCAGCAACATAAGAAAAGAAATACCCTCCTGATCATACAATTTAAAATTCATATAAATATTCCACTTTTTCAGAAGTATAGAGTTGTGGGACCTATGGCATTCCAAAATGACGAAGTGGTAAGTATTGATCCAGGGAGGAATCCAATTGCCAGTTTCTGGGGTCAGGGAGGAATTAATTGTTTTCCCTTTTAATGTTTGCTTTTCTCTGCATCAATTAACAACTAATCTGTATATTGCAGATCAGAGAAGATCTTAAAAAGTTGAACTTGATGAACTATAAGTTTTCTCAACCTCAAATACTATGTAACTATGTCAATTTGTCAAATGTTCTCAACAGTTGGCTATTCCAAGGGCTATAAAAGCCAAGATGGTCTTTGACGTACTATAAACATGTTTTACTAAGAGATGCTTTTTCAGACTGTGGTTACCAAATTTGATAAAAATACTAATGACTCAATTTTAGAGTATTCTATATAATTCTGTTTCATAACTAAACATGGCGATAAGGTTTGCATCTCAACTGCATTTTTTGTAGACAAAATATAATTTTCAGTAGCCTCAAGGTGTGCTCTCTTATCAATTGGAAACATTTGAATATGAAAAATTCACTTGAAAATTAGCCTTATACTGACTCTAGAACTACTTTAACCTGTGTAATGCAGCAGGCATATGCTTAAAAGGAGCCATGTTTGAAATGGTATTTTGCTTAAAGAGAGAAGCCTTTGTGGTCGCATTTACATGTTCTTGCCCTGTTTCCTAGAATGCAGTGGAATAACTGTATTTCTCAGAATATTTTAATTTGTTTTAGACGTTCAAATGTGAACACAAATGTACTATTTATGTACTATATATATATATAATTTTTTTTTTTGACTAAGGGCATTATTATGCTGGGAAAAAGTAATTAAGTCTGTTTTTAATTAGAATAATATTTTATTAAAATATATGCTGATGCATCTGCTGGACCCTGGCGACATCCAATATACTGTATACACTCGAGTATAAGCCGACCCGAGTATAAGCCGAGGCACCTATTTTACTACAAAATACTGGGTAAAATGAGTGACTCGAGTATAAGCTGAGGGTGGGAAATGTGCTGCCCCCTGTGTCCCCCCTCTCTCTCCCGTGTCTCTTCTCCACTCTCCCTTCCCTGTGTCTCTTCCCCCCTCCCTTATCACCCTCCTCAACCCCCCTCCTCATTCTCAACCTCCCTCCTCAACCCCACTCCTCATCCTCAACCTCCCTCCTCATCCTCAACCTCCCTCCTCATCCTCAACCCCCTCATCCTCAAATCCCCCATCCTCAACCCCCTCCTCAACCTCAACCCCCCTGGGGGTCAAGATGGAGCAGAGGCCGGAGAAGAAGCAGGTACGTGAGGGGGAGGTATTTAGAGGGGAGAAAGTGAGGAGGGGGTTCGAGAGACACGGGGGGGTTAGAGAGACACAGGGTTCTTTTATTTCACTGTACACTAGGTTGCACCAGATATGAGTGTCACTGTGCACTGGCAAAAGTTGGCAGAGTAGGCGCTGTAGGCCTCACACACACGCCTGTAGGCAGGCAACTGATATTCAATCGATTACAGTCAAAAAAGTGTTGTTTTATGTAACTGTACACTACGGTTGCACCAGATATGACGTATCACTGTGCACTGGCAAAAGTTGGCAGAGTAGATTCAATAGGCTTCAAACACACGCCTGTAGGCAGGCAATTGCTATTGAATCTATTATAGTCAAAAAAGTGTTGTTTTATTTCAGTGAGCACAATATAAGCTGCGAGCCTGACACAGGCAGGCAACTGAAATTAGATTAAAGGAAAAAAGGGTTGTTTTTTTTCAATGTATGGTACACCAACTATGACTGGTGAAACAGAGCAGAATATTAGCTGTGAGCCTGACACAGGCAGGCAACTAAAATTAGATTACAGGAAAAAAATGGTTGTTTTCAATGTATGGTACACCACCAGGTATGAGTCGTGAAAATAAGCACAATATAAGCTGTTAGGTGTTAGCCTGTCACACACACACGCTGGCAGGCAGACATATGAAATTAGATTACACAGAAAAAAATTATAAAATAAAATAAATGATGTTCTAGCCCTAAAAAGGGCTTTTTGGGTTGCTGTCCTTGCAGCAGATATCAGATGAGTCCTTCAGGTCTGTAGTGGAAGCTAAATACACAGCCTGGCAATCTATTTCCCTATTAAATCTCCAGCAGCTACACTACCTGTCCTCTCACAACGAATGCAGCTTCAGAATGATTCTAAAATGTATGCTGTCCTTCAGATGGAAGGCTCTGGAAGGGAGTGTATGCTGCTGATTGGCTGGAATGTGTTTGCTGACTGTGAGGTGCAGGGTCAAAGTTTCCTCAATGATAAAGAATAGGGGGCGGACCGAAAAGCGCATGTGTCCGCCGTCCGATGCGAGCGCGAAAGAGCCAAAATCTCTGCGAATAGTCCGCGGGCGAACTGGCCGCGTCATCTCTACTTTACATTAGTATTTTCCCTAAAATGTTTTATCTGTGTCATTGATTTGTTACAGTGTATGCCTTCAAATACATTCTACAAGTCCTACTAATGTAATATATCCTAATCGGTGAGGATTGAGTTATCATTTTTTATTGTTATGTATCATTTTATTAAACTGATAAGCTACTTGATTTTTTTATATTGGTATTTCTTCCATAAACGAAAACCAGGCTTACAAATTAATATTTTCTTAATAACATGGTTTCTGCCATTAAGAATATAGACACTTGTTAAGCCATGGACATAAAACATTTTTTGGCAAAATCTGAATTTTTTAAAACTGTTTATGAATGCTGGAATACATTTTATGTTTGCTACATCACATCCTGAGAGCTAGATGCTGGGTTTGTTTTTCTAGTTATCAGTGAAGGAGGTAACAGAAGCAGATACCTTACATCATTCAACAGCTTGCATCATTCAATGCAACTATAGAACTCCAGAAACATAAACACCCTCTCACACAAATTACTTACACCAATGTGTCATGCATTCTTCCAATGTTGTGCAGAGGCATCAATATATATATATTTTCTAAATTAAAAACTAGCTGTATGACTTTTTTTTCCTTAATAATTATGCACTTACTCAGACAATGTATTCGAACAAATTGTATTCATTGTGCATTGATAATTTAAGTGTATGTGTTATATGAGATTTGATCATAATTAGTATATTTTACCTCTACCACATTGCCCTTCTATTTCTTATCTTAGGATATACTATAATTTATGTGGATCATGACATCTTGCTGTACAGAAATGATGAAAGTGTCTGATCCTGAATTACAGAGGACAAGATCATTTGTACAAATGGAAGCTGCCCATCACATACAAGCTGCCGCTCTAACATATTATAGATTGTTATTTTATAAGACCCTGAATTTATTTACTGTTAAAGTAAAATATCTGTAACCTTTTAATTTATTTATACAGTTCATGTGCTGAAAAAGCTTTGATTGAAAAGACAAGTATAACTTCCTTTGTATTCCTTTTTTTCTTAGCTGCTTGCATAAGGCTATGTAGCTTGAAGCAAACTCCCTAGCCATTTGACCTATTTGCTAAAAACAAAAATGTGTACTTCTGGAGTGCAAATACTCAAATGTAATTTAATATTCCAAGAAGATCTTTGAAACTAAAGTGGAGTGGCTTAGTCAGTCTGTCAGAATCGATTAGATTGCTTTCATTCCCAGTTAGTGGAATGCAGCATTACCAGTTTCCCACATAACAGAAAAAAGTAATACTTGCATAAACAGGTTTACAAATAATTAACGAAAACAGAAATATTGCAGATCCACATTTAATCCTGGGGGCTTTTTGTTATTTTTTCAGTTGCGTTCACATTTTCATCCTATTTTAGAATATTCAAATTAATCTGCAAATGTAATTTTATAAATACTAAAAAAAAAAAAAAAAAGTGTTTGCATAGCGGATCAATGAATTTCTTGTGAAAATATTATATTTCTTTTCCAAAGGCCCCCACTGATTTCAAAATGAATTTTTAAAGAGCAAAATCTGTGAAAAGCTTTTCACATGTAAGATATCAAGCCTCTGTACCCACCCTTGTTTATTGATTCTGCTTAAGAAATAAATAAATAAATAGTGGGTCAGACTGTGGGCAGTGAAATTGAGAGGATATGAAAATAGTCCACCAATAAATTCAAAGTATCATTTTAGAACCACATTTTTAGTTACAGGTTTCCTGCTTAGTTCAGTGTAGCCCAATGTGTGTTGTATAAACACGTGTTTTATCTGTTTATGTGAAGAATTATAATAGACAATA
This sequence comes from Discoglossus pictus, assembly GCA_027410445.1. Lineage (NCBI taxonomy): Eukaryota > Metazoa > Chordata > Amphibia > Anura > Alytidae > Discoglossus > Discoglossus pictus. The sequence continues at coordinate 349,793,455 of CM050167.1, read as the reverse complement.
TAAAAGCCTTGGTTACATAGTTACAAAGTAATTCAGGTTGAAAAAGGACTTTAGTCCATCAAGTTCAACCTTTTTAGATCTCCTACACGGATTTATTGTTAATTGATCCACTGGAAAGCAAACAGAAGAAAAATAAACAGTGAAACTTTGCCAATTGTCTCAACAGGGAAAAAAATATAAAATTCCTTCCTGACCCCAGATACTGGCGATCGGATTCATCCCTGGATCAATACTCCCTCTATTTATCCAGGATAGCTCTTAATGCCTTTTGTATTTTAAAATGTATCCAATCCCTTTTTAAAATCTATCGAATCCGCTGTCACCACCTCCTTTGGTAGATAATTCCACAGATTAACCACCCTTACTGTGAAGAACCCTTTTCTTTCTTTAAGGTGAAATCTTTTTACTTCTAATCTCAAAGGATGTCCCTGTCAGCTGAAAACCTCTTGGCACAAAAAGTTCCCTTGACAAAGCTTTGTATTGACCCTGGATATATTTATATAAGGTAATCATATTCCCTCTTAAACGCCTTTTTTCTAGAGTAAATAAGTTTAATTTGGTTACTTTCTTCATAACTTAGCCCCTCCTTTCCCCTTATTAATTTTGTTGCCCTCCTCTGTACCTTTTCCAGCTCTAAAATGTCCTTTTTATGTAGCAGTGTCCAAAATTGTACTCCATATTCCAGATGAGGGCGTACTAGGTATTTCTATAGTGGGATAATTGATATGTCCAAAATATTTGAGCTTCAGCCTCATGATCATACCTTCTAGTAAACTCTTTGTCTTGATTTTCTTCAGCACTGATTTTTTTGCATTTTCTTGCAGTCCAAGGAACTCTAAGCAGTTTTTGCCAACACCACAAGGCAACAACACAGGCATCAATTCTACCATGCTCAGGCTTCTCACATCTATATGTTACTACTGGCAATACCATACTTTTTACTATATAGACCTTTGTTGATAGTGTAATATCTTAACTTTTTACTTTACTTTTTACCTTCCCCCGAAGCAGACATCTTTTAATGCCATGGCTACAGTCACAATCTACAGAGAACTTGGATCCCAGGAAAATAAAATCTGTCCCTGCCTCCACTTCTTTACTATCTATTTGCCAGGAACTGAGATGGTAACAGTATTAAATATTCTCAGCCAAATACATTTTGGCATTTTTAATGTCGCTGTCCTTATTAACGTAAAATAATAAAACATTTGACCCTGGAAAAGTGTGTGTGTGAGTAGAATTGCCTGCTAGAAAAAAAAAACTAAAGCTCCATTTACTGCTGGCCTATTATAAAATATAAAAAAATCATATTTTTTTAACTGATAAGTTTCATGTAAAATAGTCGGATATTTGTTTAGTGAACTATGTACATTGGGTACAATAATATAGTGGGAAAGTGTTCATATGCTGTAAGGGCATGATTGCAATGTGTGGGGTTGAGTGAATCTGATGCAGTACAAAAGTTATATTCTGTACTGACACGTTCATCTTGAGTCAGCTAGAATGCATCTGAATGACATTGTTAAGGTTTAAATAGGAAACACTGCATAATGACAAAACAAATATTTGTTTGAAAACTTAAACTTTAGTCTAACTAAGAGCATAATTAAATAGAAAAAAAGTCATATTTTTTTATTAGAAAAAATGTTGATGCCTCTGCTGGGCCCTAGTGGAGTCCATGATACATAGGTGGAATCTGTGTGTTTGAGACGGTGTTTACATTTCTGGGAAAATGTTTTTATTTCCTGAGTCATCTTCTGGGTCAGCAAGGGGAAGGCATGTGCTGTTTATTTCAATTGTATTCAATCTTAAGATAGGCTCTGCCTTCCCTCTTTCCCCATCGCTCTCTCCACTGGTAACCACACATACAACCCATGATTCAGCTGGGGGTTGATGTAACAAACACAAAATGGATTCCCATACTCACAAACAGAGTCTTCACAAATTCAGATTTTCCCTAAAAATACCCAGCTGCTGATATTGTTAGTTTGGTACATACCTGACAAATGTGCATCTTTTTTTTAACTACAATATGTAATAGAGTACAATTGGACAAGTATTGTACTTGGATATAGAGTTGTTGCCCTTTTGTTTGATTGTAATTCAAATCTTGTCTGTACAAAGTATAGTACAGTTCTTTCTGTGCTTTCTAAATTATTTATTTTACCTGACACGATGTTGACACTATATCATCCTATGGGGTTTTTATACTTCCCAGGTGGTTAAAACCTAGCAACAGCTCAGAGGTAAAAGATCAGAAGTATTGACAGCTTATGTTGAAACCTTAGCTTTCATTCACATTAGATACTGACGACTAATTTTGCTCAAATCATATTACTTAGCAGACCACTGTGATGAACTTTGTCATATTGTTTATTTCTGCCAAAGGCATCCATTTTCTGTTGTCATCTGAATCTGTTGTTATTGTCAAGACGGTGTATCCTAATTGGATAATTATTATTACTATTGTTTATTTGTTAAGTGCCAACATATTCCATAGCGCTAGACATGGATTGTGTTCAAGGCAAAACAATAATAAAACATTGCAAAAATGCAGGGGCCTGTCTTTGTGCTAAGAATCCAGTGTCCAAACCACCTTGCAAGATTGAAAATTTGCAGAATTCGAATCTAATGAGCTTTCCATTAGTGCTACTGAGAGTTCTGAAACTTGTAGTTGCCACACTCCTTCTGTGTAGATAGAGCTTACTGTACAAACAAAATATACCGTACTTCCATTTCAGGAAGTTGATTACTAGAACACAATGTGGTCGATTCCACAGCAGCATAACTACATGTAAAAAAGGTAATATATTACAGGCTACATTCTAAAAACATTTGACATATTTTCAAGTGTAGTTCTTCAAGTCAGTATATATTTAAATATATGATGACAGTGGCCCATTAAAACACATAAGTAGGCCTCATTGTAGCGGCATAGGAGCTGGGGGGGACAAATCCCCCCAGATTATATATGATTAGAGGAAGTGGGGGAGCAGTTCACATCTCCCCCTCATCTCCTGTATGCTTGACTGGATAATACTTTACCCCGTTCTAACAAGATAACTCTCCTTTTTGTTTTCTCTGACCTTGTAAACAAGTAAACATAATTGATTAAGTATTATCACATATAGTCACATATAATAGTTGTCAAACTGCGAGTTGCTGTCACGCTTTGCGGCCCTCGCAATGCGAGGGCCGAAACTGACAACTCGCAGTTTCACAACTCCCCCTGTCATGCTCATCGCGCCACCTCAGCCCCACGGCTCTCCCTGCTCCATACTGATACTGATCCGGTGGCACGCATGCACGGGCGGGACGCGCGGATGGGACCAAAGGCTCGTGCTTTGAGAGCGCGCTCCCGTAGCATTAAGGTGAGGGAGGAGTGGGGGAGAGACACAGGAGGGAGAGGAGTGGGGGAGAGACACAGGAGGGAGAGGAGTGGGGGAGAGACAAGGGAGAGAGGAGTGGGGGAAAGACACGGGAGAGGAGTGGGGGAGAGAGACGGGAGGGAGAGAAGTGGGGGAGAGAGACGGGAGGGAGAGAAGTGGGGGAGAGAGATGGGAGGGAGAGGAGTAGGGGAGAGACATGATAGGAGGGGGAAGAGAGATATGGGGGAAGAGAGATTTTTGACGGGAAAGTCACTAGTAAATATATGTTCATGCCCCATGCAACAGGACAATGTATTACACTTTATTATAACACTAAATATACTATATTACAGTGGTTCCCAAACCCCTACTCAAGTCTCACTAGACAGGCCATGATTTAGATCAAACACTGTGTAAACATAATATGAGGCAACTAGCAGTCTCAAATTGCTTCACCTGTGTATTCACACAGTGTTTGACCTAAATCATGGCTTGTCTGGTTGGTACTGAGGAGTGGCTTATATATTGCAATACATACAACTGGGTTATCCTGGGAGTGGAGGATTTCTTTTTTTTTTTTACGAGGCACCCTCACTAACACCTAGGGCATGGCAAAAAAACTAAATAAACAACTAGGCACTTCATTTGGCTTCCTGTTATTAGTTGGAATTTATGTGGAATTGTTCATGTATTATGAATAATTTTTTAACCAGATATCTATTTTATGAAAGATCAGTCTTTCTGTTTCGTTTGTTTGTTTCATTGCATTTCAAATGCCCTAAATTGTCTAGCTAGTGCCTGAAACAAAATTATTTGTGTCTGTCTGGTTTTCAACTCATTTACTTTCTTTTATGTATAAACAGGAATTTGGAGCACTAAATGGTTAATCATGCTACATTTCTTTACTGAACTGCACTGAAGAAATGAAATAATTTCCTTACATAAGATGTCTACATGAAGCACATTTGTTAATAAACACTGGTATTTGTAAGCGGAGTGGATGTTTTCCATTTACACTGCATTATTTAGAGCTGATTAGATTTGCATTACTTTGAAAATTGTGTGAGAAGCAGGAGGAGAATATAATGCATATTTACCTTGTTTCTCAAAAACATTGCATTGCCTTGTATTAGAAGTGGCATTGTATACTGTCTCTATCTTAGAGTTTTTGTTGAGAGTTGATACGATCCATACTAGGACCATACTAGTTTAGGAAACACTTAAATATTTAACTACATTAGCGATTGTATAAACCATGACCATACATGTATTGTTTAGATGCTCCCTCACATGATCCACTGAACAATTAATGTGCTTTATTTTCCTCTGCTTATATATTTATAGTCAATGAGCTGTGTTATGTGGCCAATCAGAATAGTAAACAAAGCTGTGTTGAGACACCTATTTGGAGAAACTATTTGCAAAGTCTGTAGCCAGAGCTTCCTTTGTCTCATCATCAGCAAGCTACGATGAACCACTTGATGTAATTTATTTAGCTCCATTGTTTATTGGAGAAATAAGTGACTATCAGCCCTTTAAAATTGGAAGCCCGTAAGGGCTGCAGGCTTGAAATCCGGCTGCGTTACAGAGCTATTAAATTAGACCATGGCGCGAATTACGGGCTTGAGACACAAGCCCGTAAACCATGATAAACCGTCAAACCCGTCGTTATGGGTTTAGATGGAGCCAATGTCAACATAGGTCGTCATTATTACTTAACTGGAAAATGTAGGTTGGATTTGAAAGTCTTACGGGCTTCAATTATGATTCAATCAGTTTCAATCAGATCCACATTCCAGAAATAATGCAATATTGATAAAACCGTAAATATGATATCCTATTCCATGCAAGTTCCATTATATGTATTAACACATTGATTGCCGGGATCGATATAACACGGAAATTAAACATTAAAAAAAGTATTTTGTATTGCAGATTTGCGAGCTTGAGAATGTTGTGCTATTAATTCCAATACCTAATTTAAAGGATCCTTGCAGTTTCCTCCGAACTCCAGCTGAAACAAAGTGATTATAGCTCCCAATCCCCCAAACATGAGTCAAAACTTCATGAAGGGGTAAACATGAACTCTTTACTGTGGGCTACACGCCCGGTATTTGTGCAGGTCTTCCACCTGGTGGACAAAGGTAAAACAGTAGCCAATCACAGTGGCTATAGCATAAGCACTCCCCTTACACATAAATCACTCCCTCTTTTCTATCCTGGAGATAATTAACTTAAGGTAGCACAGAGAGCCTTAATTCTCTCCAGGAAGAAAGAAACATGGCTTCTTTGTTTTAATAAAACAGAATAAAAATGTATAACTTTATTTTGACACAATGTAAACTTGAAGTTCCACATATCCCCAGATAGCTGAGATCTGAGTGCATATTCTAGGTGAATAGCGCTCAGATCCCACGAACGCAGTTCTCAGAATCGTCGACTGAAGTTTGTCTTATTAGTTATTTCCACCAAAGCCCACTGTAAATCCTCAAATAACCGAACAGGTGGGTTCGTGAAGTCTGTAAAATAGGGGATTTCGTTACACAGCTCCCCCTTAGTCCCATGGAACGGCATACCTGCTTAGATCCTAACGGGTCGGCTAAGGAATGTCCGGTAATCCAGAAACCAACCAAAATTACGCCTTTTCCAGTTCAGTTTGCCGGGAGAGGCCATCGGCATTGGCATTCTGTTTCCCAGGGCGGTACTGCATTGTGAAATTATAAGGTTGCAGCGCCAAGCTCCATCTGAGTTATCTGGGGTTATCGCCAGCCACTCTGTTGAGCCAAATTAAAGGGTTGTGGTCAGTCAGCACAGTGAAAGAGCGTCCATACAGGTAAGGCTGTAGCTTCTTAAGTGCCCAGACTAATGCCAGACACTCTTTCTCCACAGTGGCATAGCTGACTTTGCGGGGTAATAGTTTTCTGCTCAGGTACGCCACTGGGTGATCCATGCCATCGTCTCCCACCTGGCTCAATACTGCTCCCAGTCCAAACATTGAGGCATCTGTGTGGACGAGAAACCTTTTAGTATGGTCCGGTGCCGCTAACACAGGAGATGCACTTAACGCAGCCTTGAGTTTCTGGAAAGCCTCCTCACACTCAGTGGACCAGATTACTTGTCGGGGCAGGGACTTTTTAGTGAGGTCTGTCAAGGGCTTGGCCAGGGTACTGTAATCCGCTACAAATTTCCTGTAATAACCTGCGGTACCCAGGAATGCCATGACCTGAGTTTTTGTCCGTGGTTGGGGCCACTGGGTGATGGCCTCAATTTTAGCGGGCTCTGGTCTCTGTTTCCCTGACCCTACTCTGTGGCCTAAATACTGGACTTCCGCCATGCCCACGTGGCATTTCTCAGGCTTCAACGTGAGCCCTGCGTGCTGAATTAGGCTGAGCACTACTGAAATGTGTTCCAGGTAGGCTTCCCAAGTATCACTGAAGATAGCTATATCGTCCAGGTAAGCACAAGCGAAGCCCTGAAATCCCGCTAGGAGCCGGTCCGCCATCCTTTGAAAAGTGGCTGGGGCATTCTTCATCCCAAATGGCATAACCTTAAACTGGTATAGGCCAAATGGGGTGACAAATGCCGACTTCGGAATGGCCTCAGGCTCCAAGGGGATTTGCCAATATCCCTTGCACAGATCAATAGTGGTCAAGTAATTCCCCCCAGCCATACGGTCTAGCAGCTCATCTACTCTGGGCATGGGGTAGGCATCGGTAATGGTCCTATCATTTCGTTTACGGTAGTCCACGCAGAACCTGGTGGTACCGTCCTTTTTAGGAACCAGGACTACTGGGGAAGCCCAGGGGCTTTGGGACGGTTCTATGACCCCCAGTTCTAACATATCCTGGAGTTCCGTTAACATACTTTCCCGTACTGCCTCTGGAATTCGGTAAGGCTGCTGCCGCAGGGGTAACTGGCCTGGGGTCTCCACTTGGTGGACTGCCAGGGTTGTATACCCTGGGGCTGCAGAAAACATGCCCCCAAATTCCTTTAACAGTTGGGAAACCTGAGCTTGTTCCTCGGGACCAAATGCTGGCCCCAACTGTACTTGGTCTACTCCTGTGGGTTCCTGGGGGAGCATATCTGGTAGAGGGATACCCTCGCTATCCTCATATGCTGGAGCGCATACCGCGGAGACCTCCTCAGGCCTCTCGAGATATGGCTTAAGCATATTTACATGGAAGGACCTCCGGATCCTATTATCGGAACAGTCTGCCACAATGTACGTGGTATCACTGATCCGCTCTAGGACCGTGTAGGGGCCCTGCCAGGAGGCTTGCAACTTACCTGTTTTGATGGGTTTCAGAACTAGGACCTTTTGTCCCACTTCTAATATACGGTCCCTAGCTCCCTTGTCATACACCAGTATTTTTGTCGCTTTTGGGCGGCTCGCAGGTTCTCCCGAACTGTTTCGGTCAGAGTCTGTAGCCGGTCTCTCAGCTCTAGTACAAATGAGACTATAGGGGTACCTGCTTGTTCCATATCACCTTCCCAATGTTCCCGCACGAGGTCCAGGGGTCCCCGGACCCGTCTCCCGTATAAAAGCTCGACTGGAGAGAATCCGGTGGACTCCTGGGGAACCTCCCTATAGGCAAAAAGTAAATGAGGGAGGAATCTTTCCCAATTCCTGCAGGTCTCTATGAACGTGATGAGCATTTGCTTAAGGGTGCCGTTAAATTGTTCACAGAGGCTATTGGTTTGGGGGTGATAGGGGGAACTTAATATGGGTTTTACCCCACAGCTCTGCCAGAGTTGTTGGGTAATCACCGCAGTGAATTGGGGTCCCTGATCGGACACTATCTCCCTAGGGAATCCCACCCTAGTGAACACCTAAACTAGTGCTTCCGCTACCATCTCTGCATGTATATTCGTCAGAGCTATAGCCTCGGGGTAGCTGGTAGCGTAGTCTACCACAGTAAGAATGTATTTCTTACCGGATGGACTGGGTTTACTGAGTGGGCCAACTAAATCAACCGCCACTCGGAAAAATGGTTCCTCAATAATGGGTAGGGGGCGTAGCTTTGCCTTGGGGTGATCCCCTCTCTTCCCTACCTTTTACCATACTGCGCAGGTCCTACAGTAATCTTGCAAATCTCCCGTGACCCCTGGCCAGAAAAAGGACTGGGTGTGTCTGTCCCTCGTCTTTTTAATGCCTAAGTGACCTGCTAGGGGAATATCGTGGCTAATCCGCAACAGTTCTACCCGATACTTACGGGGCACTATCAACTGTCTTTTTTCCACCTGGCCGGCTCCTGTCCCTGTCCCCCCAGTCACTCGGTACAGTAAACCCTTTTCCCAGCTAAACCTTGCCTGATCTCTGTCTCCCTGGGGTTGTTCTACCTTCCTCCTATACCCTTTTAAGGTGGGATCCTCCCGTTGTGCTTGCCTGAAGTCTTGAGGGGTACCCCAGTAAGAAGTCTGGTCAGGGGGGATCGTCGGAGGGTTATCGCTTACCTGGTCATGAGTCGAGGGAGAGGCTTCCATAGCTCTGGATTGCTGCCGAGTGGTAACAGGTAGGGCTCCTTCGGTACTGCAGGCTGCCAATTGTGACGTCAGGCATCCTAGATCATTTCCCAGCAGTACTTCCGCGGGCAAATATGGCATGATGCCCACTTCCACCGCCTTGGCCCCGGTACCCCAATCGATGTGGACTCGGGCCGTTGGTAACTTGTGAATTGCCCCTCCGGCTACCCTTACAGCAATGGTACGTCCTGTGTGCTGGGTCGGGGCGACTCGGTGTGTCTGGACCAAAGTAATAGTAGCCCCGCTGTCCCTCAGTCCTCGAGCCTCTTGCCCATTGAGTTTTACTGACTGGCGGTGATGTGCCCTGTTATCCCCAGCCGCTTGTACAGGGTTTACCTCATGTAAGGTGGCCCAATTTTCACTAATGCCACTGGGTGTCTCTTGAGGCAGATAATTGTAATCCTCTTGCACACAGTGTGCGGCGGCTTTTGTCTGTGGTATCGGTGCCCGTCCCCAGCGGTCTGTAGTGCGTTGTGGGCAGTTAGGTTTGATGTGCCCCACTTGTTTGCACCCATGACACATCGGAGCAGTCCTTTGGTATACCCTGGTGGTGGTACCCTCTGTGGCATAGTTGGTGGGCCAGAGGCAGGCCGCGGGCTCTGGACCCCTCGGTTTCCATCCATCCGCCTGCTCTCATGAAATTCGTCTGCCAGCCGTGCTGCCTCCTCTACCGTTTTTGGCTTTCTGTCTCTGACACAATCTCGCACCTCCGCTGGGGTATAATCAAAAAATTGTTCTAGCAACAACAACTGCACAGAATCCTCTAAAGTAGTTGCCTGATTCCCCTGCATCCAATTGCTGGCAGCGCGCTGCATACGAAATGCCCACTCCGTATAGGAATCTTTACCTTGTCTTCTGAGAGCCCTGAATTTCCGTCTATGGGCTTCAGGGGTTACAGCGTACCGGGCTAACAGAATCTCTTTTATCTTGTCATAGTTTTGTATATCCCCATCTGGCACAGCTCTCAATGCTTCGGCTGCTCTACCTGATAGTTTACTACTTACTACGGCAGCCCAGTTAGCTCTTTCCAAATCTTCTAACACACATTGTCTTTCAAAATCTTGCAAGTAATTGTCAATATCCATCTCACCTTCCACGAAGCTTTTAAATGCAGCGTAGTTCATTTTCCGCTGACGCCCCCTTGTAGATCCAGATAGCGACAATATATCCACTGGAGGTGATCTGTCTCTGGCTTTTTGTGCTTCCCTGGCATTCTGGGTCTCAGTAGCTTGGGCCAAGATCTGTACCACGATCTCTGTTGCAGGGTTAGGTCCAGGCTGAGTCTCCATCTCACGTCCCTCTGGAAGTCTGTTTCCTCTGTATTCGCCATTTGTGGTTCACCGGTTTGATCGCTCTCCAGTAGTTCGGCTATTAGCGTGGCTTTCGTTTTGTTGCTTGCCACTATGCCTCGAGCTTCCAGCAGTTCCTTTAGTGTGGTTCGTTTCAAGCGTTCGTATCTATGCGCCATTCACCAGTTTCATTTCAGTATATCCGTTCGGGAGGAAATCCCCACCACTTGCCACCAGTGTAAAGGATCCTTGCAGTTACCTCCGAACTCCAGCTGAAACAAAGTGATTATAGCTCCCAATCCCCCAAACATGAGTCAAAACTTCATGAAGGGGTAAACATGAACTCTTTACTGTGGGCTACACGCCCGATATTTGTGCAGGTCTTCCACCTGGTGGACAAAGGTAAAACAGTAGCCAATCACAGTGGCTATAGCATAAGCACTCCCCTTACACATAAATCACTCCCTCTTTTCTATCCTGGAGATAATTAACTTAAGGTAGCACAGAGAGCCTTAATTATCTCCAGGAAGAAAGAAACATGGCTTCTTTGTTTTAATAAAACAGAATAAAAATGTATAACTTTATTTTGACACAATGTAAACTTGAAGTTCCACATATCCCCAGATAGCTGAGATCTGAGTGCATATTCTAGGTGAATAGCGCTCAGATCCCACGAACGCAGTTCTCAGAATCGTCGACTGAAGTTTGTCTTATTAGTTATTTCCACGAAAGCCCATTGTAAATCCTCAAATAACCGAACAGGTGGGTTCGTGAAGTCTGTAGAATAGGGGATTTCGTTACACCTAACATCACTTCGCCTTTTATTATGAATACAGTAGCGTGTTTATATTTGCATTTACAGTGCTATGGATATGACTTTACCCCCCCTAGCGGGTCCCCTTTAGTATCCAATGGCTTCTTGGCTCCATTTGCGGGTTACGGGCTTGAATGCCAGTGAATTTGTTACAATTTAATAGCGTCATTGGAACGTAACAGTTATGGGCTTGAAGATCAAAAGATTTGCAGGCGCTCAGTTCAAATTTCCACATCCGGTAGCCTTTTCTCACCCTTACCCCGCAAGTCGTTGACTGGTTGCTTTATGGGGCCAATTTAATAGCATCAAAACTTGCGGCCTATGTTATGGGCTGCGGTTTTCAACATTGAGGGAATTTAATAGGGCTATATGACTACCAGTATGTTGCAGAGACCATAGTTGTTTTATATGTGTTATACTTGTTCTGTGTTTGCTTTATACTGTGTACTCAATAAAACACATTTAAAAAAAGGGAGAACAAGCATTTGAACCCCAAAGTAATATATAGCAGGCAGATGCTCTAGCCAATGAGCTATCTGTGCAGATAGTATAAAGAGTAAACAGCAATAACTGTATCCCTCAAGCCTGCACAACAGGTCCCATTGCAGAAATATACAGCAGTTAAAGAAACATAAAACACAATTTGTGTTGCATACATGTTTTAAACATTAGAAAAAAAATGCATCAAAATATTAGCTATACTTGTTTAATCTTCATTAAAACAAACAAAAAGTGCACAGAGCATACAGTCGTCATACAATTACAATACATTTCATACAGTTGATTGTGCCCCGAGACCTTCAAATGAGAAAAACACACTGACACATTAAAGGACCACTGCAATACAAGAAAAAAAGAAAAACACTTGTTTGTCAAGCATATGCCAAAGTATTGATATTGGCAGACTTATGAGTACAGGAATCTATTTTGTCTTTTTTACATCACTTTCCGTTTTGGAGGAGGAGATAGGCAGAAGACCAGAGCCTTTGTTTGAAAAATGGATACAATTGAAGCACTTGACCCTGGCAAGACCTATTGGGCTTTAGAATAAATAAACACACTGAAACAGCGTTTCTTGGGGAAAATAATTGGGGACCTTATCTGGGCGAAAGAAGTCATCGGCGTCTACGCCTTCGAATTCTTGGTGTCTAATGGTAATGAAACCCAAATTCCTTACAAAACTAACCATCTGTTTGTTTATTTTCAGCATCCTTTCGAATTGAAACTGTGACAAAGCCTGGCCATTGGCATGCAATAGCAGTGTGCCTGGCCCCGTTGGCCTTTTTTCCAAGTACAACCTCACACTTGCCTGGGGGCAACACTCCGTTCCAGTTTTGTATATGACCACTTCCTTTCCTTTTCCGTCCTGATCCGTTTTTAACCTCCTCAGCCATACCAACAATCTGTCACCTTCCGACAGATGTCCTTCGCCAGCAGCCCCCCCGAACCTTGCCTGTTTTCCGAGACCAGTTCCCTGATCCTGAAAGCACCAAAGAACGCTAAGGAAAAGGCTGTACGGAAAAGCAGGGATTCGAAGGAGTCCCTGCATAGCACATCCAACGCCTCCCCCAGGCATAGTAACAGAGAGAAAGTGATCGGGCGCCTCCTGTCCATCTGGTGCTTCCCTTTGAACATGCCTTTTACCAACCGGCAAACCACAAACTCCTTTGTTAGGTCCTTCCGTCCTGCCAACCTGAACATAAATGCTAGGGCCGTCAACTGCCGAGCCACCGTTGCCCTGGAAGCACCTCTCTCTGCGCTCCGAAGCAAAAAACAGAGCAGAATTCCTATGGCTTTCTCTTCTGAACCCTCGCCACCGGCCTCCTCAACCATATCGCTCCACATGTTCCACACCTTCCTGTAGGCCACCCACGTCTTCAGCGCTAATGACTGACTGATGTAACCAGCTACCGTACCACTCCAAGCTTCCAGAGTTCTGAAGGTATGTCCTCTCCTTGATCCTTCCCCGCCGGTGCCAGTGTGCAGAACAGGGTTCCCTGTAACCGAGAAAGGGCATCAACCGCCCCTACGTTAAGGCCGGAAATACACTCCGCCCTCACCCAGATATTTGCCCGCAGGCAACAAAGAACCAAGTGCAGTATGACCCGTATCAACGGCCCATATGCAGCCGTCAAGCGATTGACTACCCGGACCGTTTTCAGGCTGCCTGATTAAAAAAGGACCTGCCGGTTCCTGAAGCCCCTGCCCCACAGATGAACCACCGTGGTGATGGCGAACGTCTACAGAAACCGTAGGATCTTCTGTAAGCCTTCCTTTGACCATGCGCCTCTAAAATAGGCTCCCATTCCGACCACACTTGAACCCGCATAGAGGTCTAGCTGCCCATTCGTCACCCTGCTAGGCTGGATCAAGGTGCTCCTGTTGAAGTTCCGTAGAAACGCCATCCACACTCGTGCATCTTCCCTCATGGCCCCGGAAACCTTTATAAAATGATGCGGCTTAGATATCCCGGCTGTAGCCAACGACATTCTTCTGCTGAATATACGGCCCATGGGAACTATCCTGCACGCGAAATTCAGCTTTCCCAAGATGGATTGCAGCAGCCACAGGGACCCTCGCCTTACGCCTTCCAGGGCCGCCAGTTCTGCAGACAGGTCCAACACCTTGATCAGAATCCCCAGGAAAGTCAGATCTGTGGTCGGTCCTTCTGTCTTCTTTTCTGCCAGTGGAACCCCGAAATCTTGGCATATCCGCAGTATGAAGTCGGATGTGGCTAACCCCGCCGGTCCCACAAAAAGGAAATCATCGAGGTAATGGGTAATCCCTTGGCAGCCCAACTCGGTGTGTGCTACCCATTGCAAGGATGTGCTGAAGGCTTTCGAAATAGGAACAAGAAGTAGAACATCCCATGGGGAGACACAGATCCACAAAGTACTGTCCGTCTACGAAGCAACCAAGGAACCGATGACTCTGAGGATGCACCAGGAGCAAACAAAACGCAGATTCGATATCCACCTTCGCCATCTTAGCCTCGACGCCTGCCCGGCTGACTAGGTCCGTGGCCGGATAGAAAGGGGCGTACGACACTGAGTACTGTTTGTCAATCCCGTCGTTGACCGAACCACCTGGAGGATAGGATAAATGCTGGATGAGGCAGAATTTTCCTGCTTCCTTCTTCGGCACTACGTCCACAGGGGAAATTAACAGACACTGGAAGGGGATGGAGGGAAAAGGCCCCGCCATCCTACCCAGTTCTACATCAGTCGGGACTTTTTTCGCCGCTACCCTGGGAAACTCCTTTACCGACTTCAGGTTTCTTAGACGTGACTCGAGCGGGGCGAGAGAGCATGGAATCTTGAACCCTTCCTGGAATCCCTCGCATAGTAGGGCGGCTGCCCCGGCTTTTGTTGCCAACCTACCGTAGCGTTCTAGCCACGGCATCATTGCACTTTGCTGTATGGGGGTCCGTCCCTTTTTTGAGTGGGCTCTCCAGCCCTGGATCCATCCTTTTGTCTGGTGCATCTTGAGGCCGCGTGATCCCCTCCACAACTCGCACAGACGTGCCTAAAACGGCAGTTTGGTGCCCACTTGCAGTTGCCCTCGTTGAATGAGTGACAGACGCCTCGACCAGCTGTGCTCGCATTGGTGTCATTATGTTCAGCCAATAGGCCACCGCCTTATCGCTCCATGCCATCTCCGGGCGGGAGTACATGTATTGCCGGAATTCCTCGTCATATCGCCACCATGCCATTCCACCATATGTCCGGTATGCGTTCCTGATTTCCTCCATATACACGAACAGCCCAGAGCATTGTTCCGGGTGTCTTTCTCCCATGACAATGATGGCAAATGCCTGTAACTAGTTGTCGAACGTTCTTGGCACGTGCCTGAAAGTGTGCCTCCGGTCATCTCCTTCCCTGTGAAACCTCTCTGGATTGTGGTTCATCCGTGACATTGGCAACAAGTAAAATATCTCTATGTACTCCCGTCGCCAGATTTTTTCTTTGACGTCCAAGGCTAAATGCGCCCCCAGATTGTCCTGGGCACAAACGATGGACCCTCTAGCGGCCGCATCCCGTACGTTTCCTCTGCTCCTGTCCTGTTCCGCTCCTCCGGTTTGCAACGCCACGCTCGTCGTGTGTGAAGTGGGGTTGGTAAGCAACCTAGCTTGAAGGGATGGCTCCGCCCACACCTTCCCGGTCAAACACCCCACCCATTCCCCAACTTCGGCATCGGAGACGGCAATGTTATGGGTTTCTATAAGGGCTTTCAGGGACGACAAGAATTGAGATTCCCTGGGAGAGGCTCCATGTACTGCCACCCTCGTCTCCCTGAAATTTGCCAGCTTCTCACCTGATTCTCCTTGCCCTGGGGCGGCTGCCATCCTGGGGGCAACCCGCCGGTCTGGACGAGCGGGCATCCCTGCACATCTCGACTGCTGTGGGCTCCTTTCACCCCCTCTTGCGCAAGCACAGCTGCAGCCGCAAGACCGTCTGCTCCGAGACCTGGATCTCCCTCTGGCTCTGAGGAAGCATGAAGAATAATCACTAGCTCTCCTGCGTCTATCCCTCGTTAGGGAACGTGCGTTCCGCTACCCCCCAAAGGAGTACTCTAACTCTGCGGTAATGCTAGGGCGTAAGGATTCCCTCCGGCTCGGCGGCCTATGGCGGTCAATGCAATCCCTACCTCAGTCCTGCCCATGAGTCACTGTTGGAGTCCCTGTATCCATAATGCTTTCAGGGATGGGTGAATTGCGCTGTGGCCTAGCTCTCCTGGCAGGGTATTTCTGTCTCTTGGCTGGTGTCGAGGTGAAAATCAAGGGACTTTACCTGTTCGTTGACTTCCGGACCCTGGTGGGGCGCGTCTGCCATGCCACCTTGGCCACTACCGGAACCTCGTCGATGACCACCATGCTGTCGTCTGCAGCCATCTCTTCGATCACCTGATCCCTTCTTCCTCTGGTCGTCTCTTTTTTCTTCTCGGCCTCTCCCTTGGCGTTGCGTCGTTCCTGCGAAACACCTGCAGCGCTGGCAGTGGGTGCGGCAGTGGGGACCCCAGGGGCCAACCGGTGAGAACCTGTAGGAGCTTTTTTAGGGCTCCTTTTACTTTTGCTGTTCCCCCTGGAGCCTCGAGGCTGATTAGGGCTGTCACCAGGACCTTGGTTCTGCTGTGGGCCATGGGACAAGAAGCTGGGTGGGGCCGGATGTCTAGGCCCTCGCCTGCGCTTCCCTCTGGCACCACGCTCTCTGCGGTGGGGGGGATAAGCTCCTGACTCTCAAGGACCATATCCGTGCCCTCCACGCTGCTCCTAGCCCTATTGCTCAGATCAGATTGCACGCTGCTCCACCAGACTATCTAGGCTATGAGGCCTGTCCACCTGGCCTAGGCTAACGGTCACTGCAGGCCGGGCCTGTGCCTCAGTGGCGTCAACCTCCCCCATAGACGGCCTGAGTCCATTCTGTCCTGGACCCATCTAACCCCATGGCTCAATGCCCGAGTTCTGACCATGGTCAGTAAGGCCTCTAACTCCCCAGGATCCATATTAGGCTGCTCCCCCACTTGGCAAAAGGAACACCCTCACCCAGAGACCTATAATGCAGGGGATACTGCTATGATACTTATAGGGCAATAATTAAAGCAGAGGGCCCTAATACCAAGGCGAATGGGGGCTCTGAGAGGGAGTTTAAAAAAGCAGGAGAAGGGGAAGGAAGGTAGGGAGGATCGGGATTCACCCCACGGGCCCCTTTATTACTCTATTAAACCCTTTATTACTTGCCCTTATACTTTGCAGAGGAGCGCAGCGTGCAGACCTCAGATAAGCTCAATGGCCGGCGCAGAGTGAGGCGGAAGCCCGCGAAACAGGCTTAAGTCCCTCCTCCTCCTCCCAGCCAATCAGCATCGCCCAGTCTCCTCCGGGTCCCGCAGCGCTGCGTCAGACCGGGCGTGCCTGGGCTGCCTCCGCGCCGGCCAATAATTCAAACCAACTCCCTTTCTGATGGTTTAGAGTAACAGTGGTAGTATATATAAAGCCAGGGCTTTCATTACTATCTTGACCTTCAATTATATTATTTATTTTGGTAATTAGGCATAATTTATGTTTTTACTGTGTATATTGCATTATATCTTTTAAATGTGACACACAATACAGTTGACAATCCTACTGGTAAAAAGGTGAACTTACGCTTAAAAACAAAACAATATATAGTTTTCCATCTCCTAAACAGAAGCATTAAAAATGCTATTATATTCTGTCCAACCTCAAGCTGATAATGGGTTAAGCCCAAAGGTATAAGACAACAGTTACAATTAGCAAAAAGTAAGATCTTTCCGGGTACTTCCTCGTGTGTTTGCTTTGCATTTTGTTCTTATCTGGTGTTCCTACCTGGTATAATATACATAAAATATAACCCACTTTTTAGAAGTGTGTATCAAGGATAATAATCTCTGTAGGATAGTAACCTATATCTATATCTATATATAAATACAGGAGGTCCCTGTGTTACAGATGACCTGACTTACACATGATCTGGACTTAAGAAAGGGCTCCTAATGTTTTTTTGCATGAGTTTGTTTTTTTGTTCTGTTTGTTTGAATTAAAAGAAAAAAGACTAGATTCTGCAACGTATTATTACAGTACAGGAGTATTATTATTAGCACAAATGAGCCATTATAAATATATAGGAAGATTTTTGTGGCATTACTGTGCTCCCATGCCATAACCATATGGTTCTCTCTCTCTCTCTCTCTCTCTCTCTCTCTCTCTCTCTATATATATATATATATATATATATATATATATAAAAGATTGTTCTGGTATGGCACCCCTGCTGCAACCACAATATATTTATATAAGGGTTAATAACACTTTTACTCATGTACTCTTACTATCATTGCATTCAGTGCATTAGATCCCCTTTATGACTGTGACAATCTGCAATCCAGGAGAGAATGAACACATGACGGCAGTGAGATTGTTTGCATGTATTGCCTTTTTCGTATTACTGATGACTGGTAGGGCGTATAGATATTTAATTGGCTTACCAAACAGCTCCTTCGATTTTATTCTTCAATAAAAGTTATGAACATTCTCATTAATCTATATAGCAGTAGGTATAAAAGACATGAACATAGGGTCAAGTGTTCACATGACATTTTGATAAATTTATTAAAAACACAGTTTGGATAACATCATGGACCTGTTAGATGAGTGGGGATATGAAGTTCAGCTAGGTTAAAAAAAAGAAAAACATCTGATGTGTTATATACCAGAAATGGTGCTTTGTTAAAGACAAAATATTGTAAAGAGATCGAATAAGATAACAGAATGAGTAAATCAAGAGATCACTTCAAGAAAATTGAAAACCTAAAAAAGGCACCTTTCATGCCAAAGTGAGCGTGATAAAAGACAAAAATTATATGGATTTAACAAAAGAAGATCAGATAAATAAGAGGTGGCAGGAATACACTGAAGATCTATACAGGAAGAATCTTAACAGCAGTGATGACCTCAGACATCTTGGAAATCGAAGTGAGCCCTAGGATGTCTTGCTGATAAAAAGGCTGCAGGAGATCATGCCGTGAAAGTGTTACTTGCCTTATGCCAACACACTTGGAATACTCAACAATGGACAATAGACTGGAAAAGGTCAGGCTACATCCCAATCCCAAAAAAGGCATGTGCCAAAGAGTGCTCCAATTATCAAACAATTGCACTCATTTCACATGCCAGCAAGATAATGTTTAAGATCCTACAAGCTTGACTTATATGTTCTGGGAATTACCAGATGTGCAAGCCGGGTTCCGCAGAGGAAGAGGCACAAGAGATCAAATTGCCAATGTCCGCTGGATAATAGAGAAAGCAAGAGAGTTCCAGAAAAGCATATACTTCTGCTTCATAGACTTTTCTAAAGCCTTTGACTGTGTGGATCACAACAAAATGTGGCATGTTCTTAAAGAGATGGGAGTACCAGATCATCTCATCCTAAAGAATTTGCATGTGGATCAAGAAGCCACAGTCAGAACCGAACATGGGACAACAGAATGGTTCAAGATTGGGTAAAGAGTGCGATAAGGTTGTATATTGTCACCTTATTTACTCAACTTATATGCATAGAACATCAGGCAAAAGGCTGGACTGGATGAATCCAAAGCCGGAATCAATATTGCTGGAAGAAATCAACCTCAGATACGCTGATGATACTACCTTGATGGCTGAAAGTGAGGAGGAACTAAAGGACCTATTGATGAAGGTAAAAGAAGAGAGTGCAAAAGCTGGCCTGCTGCTCAACGTTAAAAAGACGAAGATCATGGCAAATTGCAATCTCACTTCCTGGCAAATAGATGGGGAAGAAGTGGAGGCAGTGACTGAATTTATTTTCCTGGGATCAAAGATCTCTGCAGATGGTGGCTGTAGTTATGAAATTAAAAGACAATTGCTTCTGGGGAGGAAAGCTATGGCAAGCTTGGACAAGCTAGTAAAAAGTAAAGATATTAAACTATCAACGAAGGTCCACATAGTTCAAACTATGGTATTCTCAGTAGTAACATACGTATGTGAGAGTTAGACCATAAAGAAGCCTGAGCACCGTAGAATTGACGCCTTTTTGAATTTTGGTGTTGGAGAAGACTGCTTAGAGTCCCTTGGACTGCAAGAAGATCCAATAAATCAGTACTTCAGGAAATCAAGACAAATTGTTCACTAGAAGGTATGATCATGAGGCTGAAGCTAAAATAATATGGCCATATCATGAGACGGCAGGATTCCCTAGAAAAGACTCTGATGCTGGGAAAGATTGAAGGCACAAGAAAAAGTGCATGACAGAGGCGGAGATGGATAGATGAAGTCACTGAAGCAATGAACATGAACTTGATGGAGCTCAGAGGGGCAGTGAGTGAGAGATGTACCTGCCGTGCTGCGAATGACTAAACAAACAAAAGGCAAGATGGTAGTAACTACACAAGTATATTAAACTGAAAAAACATGAAGACATGTGTAATTAAAATATAACAGGTAATGGGAAACCGCGGTCCACTGGAGAAGGAACTGGCAGCCCACTCCACTCTCTTTGCCAAGATGTGCCTGGTGTGGGACACGACTGAATGACTACACAGCAACAAAAGGAAACCACAATGTCCCCAGCTGACAGCAATCTCACTTCAGAGATACCAATTTTGTAACTAGCAATCATGATTACACTCTAGCACAAAGGCAAATGCTAAAAGGTAGGGTCAGAAAGACAAAGTGATATAAAAAAAAATTCCAGGAAACTTTGATTTAAGGAAATGCATTTTTAGCAACATTTTTCTGATAAAACCTTAAGCTATATCATTTTACACCTTTGATGTGTCCATTTCAGTCAAGTTTATTGATTACTAGCGACTTGCCCGTCACAAAATGACGGCAATAAGATTGTAAGGCAGGTAATGGTGTTTGGTTGAGACCTTCATTTTGTTGGTGTTCCGAGATCCTTCGGCGCTCAATGCGAGCCTTGCGCTGAGCGCATTTGGCACTCATCGCGTGGCTCGCAATGAGCGACTTCGTCGCTCATTGCGAGGCTGTTGGTTGTTTCTGTGCTATGAGCAGCATTGGTGTTTTTTTTTGGTATGCTAATGAAATAATGAATAAAATAATAAATGTATATACTTTACCTATTTTGAAGTAATATATGCAGGAAGCATTGTGTTGAAGAGCTGGCAATCTGTTTTCATGTTGCTGCAGCATACAATGTGTGTTTTCACTGCTGTGGAGCTGCTGTGTAAATGTGAGCAATGTGTGCAGTGTGTAGTGTAAATAGTGTGCGCGCGCGAGGAAAATCCGTTAGGGTAGCCGTGTACTTCTGGATTCTGTAAGTTAGTGTTGTAAAATGGCGCTAGGCGAGCCTGGGGCGTTAGCAACAACCTGCTTGCTCACAACTATATATGTGATATTCAACAGAAGTCAAATCATCATGAACCTATTATACACAAAAAATAGACAAATATATTATTATTAACTAGTAAATTGCCCGTCAAAAATGACAGGAATGAAATTAAAAGGATGGCAATGTTGGTTTGCATACAAGTGGAGTGGGAGGGGAGAATAGGCAAAGCAACAGACAGGCTTTGTGGAAGGGGACTCTATTATTAGGAAGGAAGGAAGGAAGGGTGATTTATCACCCAGATCCCAGCAAGTGAACAGTTTGCTGTCTTCTGGGTGCTCGGATTCCGCATGTTGTGGATCTTGTAGATAAATTATTGGGAAGGGTTGGAAATGAGCCAGCGGTCTTGGTACCAATGACAAAGTTAGTGGAAGATGGAGTGTCCTAAAGAATGATTGTATAGAACTAGTGAGAAATGGAATTTAATAGACATTACTGTAAAATGGTGGGATGAATCTCATGACTGGACATTTAAATTGGATGGTTATAACCTCTTTAGGAAAGATAGGGACAATGGTAGAAGAGGAGGAGGGATTTGCCTGTATTTAAGCCTGAATTTAAGCCTATAGTCAGAGAAGATATTTATGCTGGAACTAGCGATAATGTTGAATGTTTGTGGGTAGAGTTAAACAACGGAAAAGCAAATTCCAAAAGAATATTAGTAGGAGTATGCTATAAACCCCCAAATATAATTGAAAGTGAGGAAATGCAATTATTGTTACAGATTGGAAATGCAGCAAGTTATATTAATGGGAGATTTTAACTACCCTGAAATAAACTGGATGAGTGAGACCAGCAGTTCGACTAAGGGGAGCAGGTTATTGAGTACACTCAAAGATCATTATATGGCCCAGGTTATACAAGAATCTACTAGAAATGAAGCTTGGATTTAGTTATCACAAATAATATTGATATGGTATCAGATGTTGAAATAGGGCAACCTTTGCAAAACAGTGATCACAACACAGTCTCATTAAATATTGAATTAAAAAAACAAAACTGTAAGGGGGCCAACAAAAAATCTTAATTTATAAAGGGCAGATTTGTATGTTCTGAGGGCAGCAATACAAAGTATAGATTGGGACAAAGAACTGATGGGTAGAAATACGGAATAAAAATGGACAACGTTCAAATACTTACTAAATATACCGTATTGGTCCGAATATAAGCCGCACCCGCATATAAGCCGCACCTGTAAAATTCTCGGGGGAAAAATATAAAAAAGGTAGTACTCAAATATAAGCCGCACCCTTAAAATTGGAGAAAAAGCCTCTCTCCAAGTGATCAGCCATTGCAAGAAACAGGCTTTCTTATATATACTGTAACTTTTTGGGCAGGTTACAGGCGTTACAGGATGTTAGAATCACTAAAACCGTAAATCGCTATTCGATTGCTACAATACCGCAGTCTCAAGCATGCAAATTGGCACCCTTAACTCGCAATTGCGCAAGTCGGCAGTAATTTTACGTTTGCGAATAGAAGCCGCACACATGACTCGCAAGCTTGCAAATCGGCAGTGATTTTTTTTACGGTCACGAATATAAGCCGCACCCATAACTTGCAAACTCAAAAATCGGAAAAAAGGTGCGGCTTATATTCGGACCATACTTATCACCATATACCATGTGGAAATAAAAGTAGGAATAAATCACATTCCATGTGGCTTAACAATGAGTTAAAGATCAAGATACAGAGTAAAAAACAGGCATTTAGATTATAAAAAACAACAAAATTAGAGGTGCTCAATCTGGGAATGGACAATACCTGAAGTAGGTTTGTCCTGTTGGTCTGATTACCTACTCATAGAGCAACCTCTTTTAGCTCACTTGTGCCCTTCCCAGTTGCTCTTGGAGTGGGTTATCATGTCCATAAAACTAACCTATTAAGGTTAGTTCGTTCTCTGATTGAGCACCTCTTACTTTGTTTTTTGTTTATGCAAATGACCCTTAGGGATTAGTGTCCCTAGGGGTGATGGAGGACTCCAGACGTGTACCCCTTACTCACTGTGCCTTAGAGATTTCAGCTACACCTCACTGACGAGGCCCAATGAAGGCCGAAAAGTATGGGAGGGAGGTCGAAGGTGCTCTTTGCTGAAACCTTATATAAACCCACCATCTAAATTTCACTATCTTCTCCCTTCCTCCTCTTTCCACTTTCTAATAAGTAATTAACATTAGTAGAACACTCCCAACTCAATCTTCAAGGCAGCAGGAAGAAGACACAAACAAGACGTCATTCACACTCAAGTAGTGTTTACTAAAATAAAGATTGTAAATAAAAATATTTTCTGTCCACAGCTTACACAGCTGATAATGTTGTTACACATTTCAGACATATGAAGTTTGCCCCAATCTAAAGTGTTTTTTTAAGAAAAAAAATGAATCTGGAACAGAACACAAGAGAGTTCTTTGAAGATATCACATTAAATCATGTTAATAGAAGTTAGGGGAATGCAGTAAAAAGTCTGCAGGAGTTTTTTTCTCTAACTTCTACACTAATGTTAATCATTCACTCCAGATTACAGCACGCAGCTCAGATTCATAAATCCTCCTCTTCTGCTGCAACTAATATCTGTGCATGGGGCAGTCAAACCAAGCATTAGGGATGAGACAGCACTAGGAGCCAATAGGGAATGTGAACATATCATATTTTTTTAATTATATATATGTTGATATTGGATTGTTAAGTGTAAAATAATGTTGAAATATCATTTTGTGGTGTTTTTTTGCTATACTGTAACTTTAAATGCTTCTGGGATAAGCAGCAAAGGTTTTCAAAGCATTTGCAAGTGGTCTTTGGTGCACATAAATCTTTCTTCTGCTTTTTGCATATATTATATGATTTGTAAGTGATCTGTAAAATCTTATTAGCATAGGGTTTGGGTGTCAAAGTGTCAGGGAGTAACTCATAATTTATTTCAGTGCAAAACTCAATGGACATTTATGCCTTGCTTTTCATCTGTATCGTGAAGTTCACTGGTAGCAGTGACCGTAGGAGTTTGCTCACAATGTTTTAGGGATAGCTATGTAGGATTTACACTGCAGTTAGGGCACTCGTAAATGCTTTTTCAGGAATTAGCATAGGCCCTTATTGTCTAATGACATTAGTTGGCGACTTGAGTTGGTTTATTCTAGCTGTAAAAATCTGAATTATTTGCTAGACTCACTAGTCTTGGTTGCACTGGCACTTTTCCTGCTAAACCAAGTCAACTAGTGGTCTGGATTCTCAATCCTTATAAATAAATAGTGATCTGCTTGATATGGGTCTTAAATTGCAGTCATGCACAGTGCCAACCAAATGTAACTATAATATATTAACTCCAGTCACATCTTTCATTTAAAATGTAATGTGAAGAATAAGGTCCTGAATAAAGAAAAACTAATAGTAAAAAAAAAAAACTAATATAAATAAAAAGTGTCCTCAAAGTCTTCATGTATCTACTTACCATTAAGTCAGCCGTAAGAAGAAAGAAAATTTATTGAAACTGCTAATGGAGTAAATATCTGAATTTCTTGCATCTAAAGATTAGTGAGACCTGGATTTATCTAGATTTAAGGATGTCATTACTCACTGTTATGCTTAAATGGCTCATTAAAATTGCAGTATTTGGGATTAAATGCTGAGCTTCTTGATTGAGCAACTGTCAGAGAGAGGAGTATTATTATTAATACAGTAAAAGTCAAGTTAAGGACAATACAATTTAATGCTCCTATTGGTGATATTGCAAAAGCGCTAACAGGGACATTATATTTTTTGCTGATAACATACAGATCAGCTGCATAGTAATTTTCCATGAGTGATAAGCCACAAAATAAAGGTAAATCTGAGGAAAGAACAAGTGTGACAACTGTAATTTAATATCAATAATTTTAAACTAGAGCACCTGGGTCACATAAAAACAAAAGCACAATGTAAAATGAATGGTTATGTGCACCATTCACAATGACCTGATAATTTCAGACCATATTGTTGTAGCACAAAAAGTGAAAGAAAAGCCTGATGCAATGTATATAGGAAGTGGCACTGGCAGCACAAACAGGACATTGCTGGGTATTTCCCATATTAGGTCACTAGTAATGTATACATACAAAGAGATTTTTCTCTCATCGCTCTGACTTGTACAATCACCCTTGACTTTTCACATACCTTCAGGATTTACGATACCCAATACGCTGCTTCTTCTCTCAAAGTGTGATTGTTACAAGACATGCGATAGAAAAATACTTTTCGTATGGCCCTATTATGTCGACATTATTTAGATTTCCCATTACGATAATAAAGCAAATGTTTGTCAAGAAAGGAAATGGAATTTGAGATGAATGTTACAATGTTTTTATTACACCACTACTCGATGGAAAATAAGATGTAGAAAAGGGATCTAATTTATTCAAGAAATAGACTCCATCTTGTCCGGTGTGGAATAAAATCGTACAAAACAAGCCCTCTCCTGACTAATAGTCTCCCTTGATCTACTTTGCAATGTGTATGTCAATGATATTTCTGAGTAATACAATAAATCTATGCTACATCATCTACATTGTACTACAAGCAATGATATATATCTCCTGCAACATAGAAAATTCCTCATATGTATCACAAAAGGTCCAGTGATTAAAAACATATTTACATAGAGTTGGCTTAAGAAGCTAAAAGAGAAACATAAATAAGACTTTAGTTAAACTTTAATCATGTTACGAATATAGACTATTCATGGCAAGAATATTCCTCTTATGCATCACAAAAAAGTCCATCATTCTAACAATACTAGTCCACCATAGCAAGTGGTTACAAGGAAAAACAAAGAAAACTATAATGCACAACACAATCCCATTTTTATAAGTTGTACTTATCTAAAACGAAACATAATATCTACATTGATCAAATATGTTTTGGTCTTGCAACATACTACAAATTTCTTGTTTAGGTTTATATATTTCTGATCCTTTTCTGTGGGATTATTATTATACACACATTGTGGCATGGTTTGTATGTAATAAAGCTCAACTATTTAGTGCCCTGTGTAGGATCTTCCAAACATGCCAAGCAAATTGGTTAGATTTCTAAACAGTGACCAAGTACAATGTCAAGAGAAAAAGAAAATCATCTGTCCGCAAAAGTCTACATGACCTCCGAGGCTTCACTGGTCTCTTCTTCCTAGCAATCTCCTTTCTCACTCTTTACCTTTTCCAGTTTCATCTATATTCCCCTTTCAATTTTTTCTTTCCTCACTAAATTTCTTTTATTTTAACAGCTTTCTGCATCCACCCTTTCAAACGCATTACTAAATAAAAACAAAGATTTTACCGGATTTTCCCAGATTCTAGAAACAAATCCATTATTTGCCTCTGTGTAGAATTCATTAGAATTCCTTATTCATTTTTGTTTAAGAGAAACCTTACATTATTCAACTGCAATATTGAAAAAGAGGTATTCTTTTACTAAAAAGGTGAAATGTTTTAGACCACTTGAAAATGAAATATATTTCTAAATATATCCTGCAGATTAAAATATGAACAGGAAGAGTCTCTAAGAGATCACTAGAATCCTTTAGTTTATTTTCTTGAAGACAAAACTGAGAAGGTTCAGGAAATGCTGTAATATCATAATTGAATGGATTTCACAAAATATCTTTTAACTAAATGTATTACTATTAGAGGTTTTGAGACGGCAACTTTTATTCTAACCAGTATGCATTCTACCAAATGCATTCTCATACTGATTAGAATAAGTATTAATCCCTTTGTTTTATAACCAACCCCATACTGATGAGATCCTAATGTTTGAAACAGTGGGTAGGTTTCCTGACTCATGGAAATCCATCCTATGCAATGCTCAAAAGCTACATCACCTACAGAAACCTGCTAGCACTTGACCCTACGCAGCTCTCCACTGTCCTCCAACCCCTTCTCAGCCCCATTGCTAACCTCAACTGCCCTGACACTGAAACCTCACACTACAACTCCACTCTCTCTTCCACCCTTGACACTCTGGCCCCCATAACCACACGCAGATGCCCTCGCTCTCATCCACAACCATGGCACACTACGCAAACACACTAGATCTAGAAGTGGAGAAAATCTCGCACTTCAGCAGATTTCCTCCACTACAAATTTATGTTATGCTCCTATGCCTCTGCCCTCAATCTTGCCAAACAGCATTACTTCAAATCACTAATATCAACTCTGTCCTCTAACCCAAAGCGTCTGTTCGCCACTTTCACTACTCTCCTCCGTCCACCACCTCCTCCCACCCCTTCCTCTCTCACAGTGGAAGACTTCGCCAACCATTTTATTCATAAAATTCAAAACATCCGTAATTAACTCTCATTTTACAGTGGCTCAGACACTCTATCCTTTCAACTAACCAGCAACACTCAGTTTTCTCCCTTCCCCAATCCAACAGCCACTTTGAACTGCTTTGATCTGACTACAGAGAATGAATCAACAACCTGCTATCATCCACTCGCCTCACTACCTGTCCTATTCCATTTCAGCTCATCCCTCTCTACCACACTTATCCCAGCTCTGACAGATATTTTCAACCTTTCCCTAAACACTGGCATGTTTCCATCTTCTCTAAAATGCCATAATTACACCCACCCTCAAAAAAACCTCATCTGACATTGCATCTAACTACCACCCTATCTCTCTATAACTGTCTTACAAGCTTTATTTCCACTACTTGACACCTTCCAACCTGGCTTCCGTCCCCACCACATCACTGAGACAGCTCTCAGTAAAGTCACTAATGACTTGCTCTTCGCCAAGTCAAAGGCTCACTTTTCTATTCTACTTCTTCTAGATCTCTCTGTTGCCTTTGACACAGTTGACCCTCCACTTCTACTCCATATCCTCTCCTCCCTCTGTATTCAAGACACTGCTCTCTTGTGTTTCTCATCATACCTACAAAATCGATCATTCAGTGTCTCCTTCTCCGACACCTCTTCTCCTCAACCCCTGTCTGTTGGTGTACCAAAAGGATCAGTCCTAGACCCCCCCTCTTCTCCATCTACATATCCTCACTTGGTACCCTAATCAACTTTATTGGGCTTCAGTATCATCTCTATGCAGATGACCCCCAAATCTACCTCTCAGCACCAGATCTATCCCCCTCTCTTTTAACACATGTCTCCAACTGCCTCTCTAGTATATCCTCTTGGATGTCCACCCACCATCTCAAACTCAACATGTCTAAGACTGAACTCCTTATCTTCCCTCCCTCTACCACAGCGTCAATTCCTCACATCTCTCTCACTGCCAACAATGACATCATTACCCCAACTGCCAAGCCCATTGCCTTGGGGTTCTACTAGACCCCATCCTGTCTTTAATCCCTCACATACAATCACTAGCTAAATCTTGTCTTCTCCATCTAAAAAACATCTCCAGAATTCGTCACTACCTTCCGCAAGACACAACGAAAATCCTAATATACTCTATCATTATCTCTCGACTCAACTACTGCAACTCGCTTCTTGTTGGCCTACCCACCACCCGACTATCTCCAATCTATTATGAATGCCTCTGCTAGACTCATCTTCTGTACACAATGTTCAGTGTCAGCATCACCTCTCTGTCAATCACTCCACTGGCTTCCCTTAGCCTCCAGAATCAAATTTAAAATCATGACCCTAATTTGCAAAGCCCTCAACAATAGCGCACCCTCATACATCTCTGGTCTGATCTCCAAATACTCCCCCACCCGCCCTCTTTGTTCTGCTAATGACCTTCCTCTTTCCACAACTCTTGTCAACCCCTCTCACTCTCGCCTTTCATCACTTTTTTTGTGCTGCCCCTATTCTCTGGAACTTCTTGCCTTGCTCCTCCAGATTATCTTCCTGCCTCAAAACATTCAAAATCTCTCTAAAAACACATCTCTTTAAAGAAGCGTATCACCTTCCACCCTAACACACTCAGCACCTATCTCTCCCTCCTTTACCACACACAATACCTTTAGATTGTAAGTCTGCGAGTTTCAATCCTGTAGGGTGCTTTGGGGAAAGCGCTAAGGACACTGGATTCAAGGCTCAAAGACAGGGCCCTCCTTGCTTTGCTATGTTTAATTTGTTTTTATCTTTGTCTTGAACTTATCTTATGTACAGCGCTACAGAATATGTTGGCGCGTTATAAATAAACAGTAATAATAATAATAATATAGTGCCAGACATATGCTGTAAATAGCCATGTTTATATGGTCTTAGATTAAAAAGTAAAAAATGCATTTTTGATCCATTTTCATATCCCAGCCCAGTTACCCATAGTGAACTGCAAACGCATTAACTTGAGGCATGCAAATTAACTATCGGTTTGCTTTGTTTTATATATAATATAATAAATATCACATAATAATATAATACTAACCATTTTTTATTGTGAACCCTACAAAATATTTACAAACAAAGGAAACATGTACAAACATATAGAACATATATAGAAATAAAAGAACAGCGGTGCTACACAAGTAATAAATGCTACATGTACTTACATGAACTTCATAGATGATATTATGATTACATTGTAAATGCTCATAGCTTAGTAGTTTGATTGAAATATATAATCACATGTAATTATAGGTCTTTTAAAGAACATATTGTAACCTAAAAGTTCCTGAAGCATTTTCTTCTCTACTTGTGAAAAAAAACAAGATAATGGGATTTATGATGCGTTCAATGTTCCCACTTTCGGATCAACTTAAGTCTCTAAATGGTACAGATGCTATAAAGATGACTAGAGTTTGTATTTAAAACACATTTGTTTTAATAATGAACTGTTATTTATTCTATATGCTAATTTGATCACATTGAAAAAAATGTTTGCTTTTACAATAACACTACCATGCATGATATAAATGACACTAAGAAAGTAATTATTTAAGAAATTAGCAATATCTATGGATATTTCATAATTTGGAATATAAATGATCACATAAAGTAAATCTTAAAGTTTTTACTAATGCACCTTAAAGATACATAGATACCAACTATAAGGTTAATTTTAAATTCATACTTCCATTGCCATGTATAACAACAGCTGTTTGCTCTTATATTTCTTAATTTAAAGTACTGTATATACTCGAGTATAAGCCGACCCGAGTATAAGCCGAGGCACCTATTTTACCACAAAATACTGGGTAAAATGAGTGACTCGAGTATAAGCCGAGGGCGGCAAATGTGCTGCCCCCTGTGTCCCTCTTGTGCCCTCTGTGTCCCCCCTCTCTCTCCTGTGTCTCTTCTCCCCTCTCCCTTCCCTGTGTCTCTTCCCCCTCTCTTATCACCCTCCTCAACCCCACTCCTCATTCTCAACCTCCCTCCTCAACCCCACTCCTCATCCTTAACCTACCTCCTCATCCTCAACCCCCTCCTCAACCTCCCTCCTCATCCTCAACCCCCTCCTCAACCTCCCTCCTCATCCTCCCTCCTCAACCCCCCCTCAACCTCACTCCTCAACCCCCCATCCTCATCCTCCCCCCTCAACCCCCATCCTCATCCTCAACCCCCCATCCTCATCCTCAACCCCCCATCCTCATCTTCAACCCCCTCCTCACCCCCCTCAACCTTAACCCCCCTCCTCAATCTCAACCTCCCTCCTCCTCATCAACCCCCTCCTCAACTCCCTCATCCTCAACCCCCCATCCTCAACCCCCATCCTGAACCCCCCTCCTCAACCCCCATCCTCAACCCCCTCCTCAACCCCCCCTCAACCTCACTCCTCAACCCCCCATCCTCATCCTCCCCCTCACCCCCATCCTCATCCTTAACCCCCCATCCTCATCCTCAAACCCCCATCCTCAACCCCTCCTCACCCCCCCTCAACCTCAAGCTCCCTCCTCCTCATCAACCCCCTCCTCAACCCCCCATGGACCTCAACCCCCCTCCTCAACCTCAAGCTCCCTCCTCCTCATCAACCCCTCCAATCCTCAACCCCCCTCCTCAACCTCCCCATCCTCCCCACCACTTTCTCATACTTTCCCATATTTTCATATGCCTTTCCTAGATGGTATATGGTATGTTTGATTATCTAGGTAAATAACCTCTTTATGCCTACCCACATTTTAATGGTTTGAATAAAAATTCATTTTTAAAGGTTTCCCCGGGTCAGAATGCTTTTACTGGAAAAGGGATTTTTAGCTATCCTTTTTGATTATTGCATAGTTTTTACCCTGGGAGACACCTGTAAAAATATATTTACTTTCTTTATGACAGGTAAGGATTAACTTACCAGGTATAGTACCCATGAGGCATAGAGCTGATACATAAGCTGCTGTTGTTCGTTTTTGGTTATAGTTTTCCCCCATTTACTGTTGTTTTTTTTTCAAATTCTTTCCTACCCCAATCTTTTTCCTCGATCTATCCCGATGTAAATTCGCCAGTATTAAAAGATGCAGTGCCAGCAAATAGCCGCTAGATGGTTCTGTAGATATTTTGCAGCGCTGCCGATATTTCACACAAGTTGTAACCCTCACAGCGCCATCTAGCAGTTGTGGGCGCCATTGCTGCTGCCACTGCTGCTGAATTTTTTGTGAATTTGAAGCTTATTTAAACAATTTACAAGAGCTACCTTATGGGAAAAATCCTAATCTCAGAAAATTGCGAAAGGAGGGAGTTTGTGAGTAATAGACAACTCATATATACACACAACAAGAATTGGAAACCAGGTTTCTCGAGTAGCTGAAATCTTTATGTTAACCTATAAGTATAAGGTGTTATATGATTAAATTCATGATGGATACCAATCCTACATCGAGATTATTAAAACTATTGTGAACATTGTATTTCTTCTATTAATATGTCTTGTAACTAATCTTTTACTATAAATGTAAAGTTTTGACATAAAAAAGATATGTATATTTACATGGGACCCGGTTGGGAGTGATGTTCTAAAAAATGTAAAAACATTTTTTTTTTGTGCCCACATGATGGATTTCAAGAAGCAGGAAAGCTAGTCACAGACCAAAATGCAACTATTCAAAATACAAAATTTTCAGATTATGGCTAAATTGCCCAACTACTCCAGGCATTTACATCCAGTGCTCCATTGCAAGCAAACTTTACTCTTCTCTAGTCTATAAACTTTAAGTAAAGTTATGTAATGCATGTTTATAGAATGTTATTAGGATCTATGCCGGTAGCTTTAGGTCTCTGAATTCTGATTTTTCAATGTTGGCTGTAAGGTGTATAAACCAAATATATGTCTTCATGTATAGATAACCCTGTACAATTTTTATATATACGACATCAAATAGCATTCAAGTTACCATTGTTGATCAATTATTTTATACCGATATAAAACATTTTACCTTGTATCACTTTAACACACTTTGTTGAACATCATATAATAACTTTTAGTGCAGTGCGCAAAGTATATTTAACTAGCACTATTATAGTAAAGGAATATCACATATATAGTTGTGAGCATGCGGGCCGTTGCTCAAGCTTGCGGGCCCGGCGCAGCGAGCCGCGGCCCTCGGGCAGCGGGCGAGGGCCTCAGTTGCTGGCATGGAGCGCCTTCCAGGGCCTCAGTTGCTGGCATGGAGCGCCTTCGGCGCTCCATGCCAGCAACTGCGACCCTCGCAAACTTTACGTCACAATGCAAACAACAAGACACACCAATTACGACCCTCGCAAACTTTACCTCGCAACGCAAACAACATACGACACACGTTAACACACATTATGACCTTGCAACACTCGGACGCAACTCGCGAACATTACAAAATTCAAAACATAATACATACACACAGCACATACATAAAAAACTTACCTACAGCAACAGGGAGCATCCAGGACCTCAAAAAACCAACTTACACCTTGATTTCACTCAAAAGAAAAGAGTTTACACACTAAAAAATGTGATAAGCGACAGAAAAAATGGCCGCCGAACAAAACAAAAACGAGGCTACACATGCAAACACCATATGAGACACGTTAGCACACATTACGACCTCGCAAAAATCGGACGCAACACGCGAACATAAAAACATTTAAAACACAATAAATACACACAACACACACATAAAAAGCTTACCTACAGCAAGAGGGAACATCCAGGACCTCAAAAAAGCAAGTTACTCCTTCATTTAAATAAAAAGAAAAGACTTTAAACACTAATAAAATTGAGAGAAAAAATGGCCGACGAACAAAACGAAAACGAGGCTACAGCACTCTAAACACGGAAAACACCACAACACACTCGCAAAACACCACAAGAAACTCGCAAAACACCACTAAGCACCTACGAATAATCCGCGAAGACGCATACCACAGATTACCCGCCATTTTACGCCAATGCAGAAGTACACCACTACGCTAACGGTTTCGTCTCACGCACGCACAGTATTACACTGCACACATTCATCACGCTTACACAGCAGCTCCACACCACTAATGCTGCAGCAACCTCAAAACACATTGACAGCTCTTCAACACAATGCTTCAAAATAGGTAAAGTATATTCATTTATTAATGTATTATATATTTCATTATTACACACCAAACAGCATTAGCTCACTTACAATTTCATTGCCGTCATTTTTTGACGGGCAATTCACTAGTATATTTATAATAAGCAGTTGATGGTTGGTTTATGAACAGGTCCAATTACTTTTTATATTCTACCTTTGTAAATAACTTATTTGTTTGCTCATTTACTTACAGTTCTTTACCAACTGTGCTGTGTGCTTAATCATTACTGACAAAACTTTTAAACCAGTGCCTTATTATACCACTATATTTTTACTCATTGAGACCATTATGCCTGGTTAAACTATTAGAAAATAACTAGGAACTTGCCCGTCAAAAATGACGGGATTACAATTGTAAGGCTGGCAATGCTGTTTGCCACACAATGTGAGTCTTTTGCTCCTCTGAACACCTTTGGGCGCTCATTGCGAGTCTCACTCCCGTGCACTTCAACATTCCTGCTTTGCACTGATCACCTTTGGCGCTCATTACGAGCCTTTCCTCCCGCTTACTGTACGGGCCGCTCATTGCAGATTTCGTTAACCTGCAAGTTTTGTGCTTGGGAATGCCATGTGTTTCTTTCCACCATCTCCCCCTGTCCCTTCCCTGTGTCTTTCTCCTCTGTGTATCTGTTGAATGTTTGCGTGTTAGGCGCTGAAGGCCGTTTTTTTTTTTTTTTCAAAGTCCTGCGTGCCTGGCATTGTTGGTGTGTGTTACTTAGCGTGCCTGGCTTTGCTCAGCCTCATTTTCATCCAGTTTCAGAATTTTTTACGTTTTTTGCCTGCATTTTTTTTATCACTTAGCTGATTTTGGATTGACGAAAACCCCAAAATATGGCTCAGAATCATCTGCAACCACACTCCCAGGCTTCCTAACTCTCCCCCTGTGCTGTGTGTGAGTGTGTTATTATATTTGTTTACATTTTGAGTGTTTTTAGTGTTATGCGCTTGACCCTGTGTACGCATTTGAACCAAGAGCCTAAGTCCTGCACTCTACACGGCTTACCTCGCCTAGCGAGACTTCGCAGATGAGCGACTTTGGCACTCATGCAGCCAATGTATTGTGCCTTACACGGCTTGCCTCACAGCGTGAGGCTTCCCAGCCTAAGTCCTGACGTACACAGCTCACCTCGCTTTGCGAAGCTCGAGGTTTGGAGCTCACATCGCAAATTCGCAACTGCGTGACCCACATTGCAAATGTTCCGAGCAGCATTCTTGGTCCACAACTATATATGTGATATTTAACAAGATTAGTATCACTTTATAACAAATATTCCCTCAATCCCTCTTCCTATATTGCCCTTTACCCTCCACTTCCCAATACTACCCAAGCCTATAGGCTATGCTATTCCCTTTATCCCATCATGAAAGCCCAAATCTCCCCATTTAACTTTATACTACCTTTGACCCTTTTCCGAAAACAAAAATATGAGATGCTATAGCAAAATATGTTTTGCATTCTGAAAAGATATGATGTTTTTTCTTAAAAACTGCTTCAATATACTTGTTTCTATATGTTTATAGTTCCTATGTTGAATCAACTAATAAAAAAATATTTCCAAAATAGAGAGAGATGTTCCACCCACACCTTAAAACTTTGAGAAAAAGGAATATACATTGTCTAGTTTTGGGGATCAGCTGAATCCTTTACATTGTACCATATAATTACCTGAAAATAAATTGAATTACTTGGTAAATATAAATAATTACCTGTTTGTACTTCTTTGTTATATATATAATCAATTTATAATTGTTAAAATATTGTAGAAGACACTCTATTTCTGTACTGCTCTTATCTTATATTACCAATGTGGTACTTTTGTGGAAAAAATGGAAAATTGCTAGTTTGGGATATGGAAATATTATTTTCTTTGTTGCATCAGAAAAAGGAGTATTTGTTAAAGTGCCACAGTCTGTTTCTTTTCAAAATAAAGGTATCAGACCACAAAACTGTATTAAGAAGTTTAGCTGCTCTTAGGCCTTTGCCCTCTGCCAGCCAATGAGATATACAGACTAAAGTGTATTTTCTGAGCTTCCTGTTAATTTGTTTGATTATAAACAGGTTTCACAACATGTTTTTCATATAAAAAATAACTTTTGTAATGTTTAAAACATGCTCTTTTAAATGGATGAAAGACTAATTTGTGTTCCATGCACCTTTAACATTTCTTTGTGACCAAATTTGTATTAATCTTATACATGGTAGTAACAAAATACTCCTTTCAATAGTAAGAACTTTGATTGTCTGTATGGTGGCTTTTTTTTCCATATTATAGATTGTAATAGTGATTTATACAGTCACTGTTTATGATATACAAACACCTTACCTCAAAGACACATTGATAGAATACCTGATTTTAATCTCTGTCTTTTCTGAACTAATTGAGAATTCTGTTTATTTCAATTTCACGTCATATTTCTGAAACTTGTACCAATTTTGCCTTTAGGGATTCAGGAACTGAACATGGTAGGCACTGTACTTATCAATTATTTTATAAATATGCCAAAACATCTTATACTGCTAGACATTTCAATTACAATATAACTGTATTTTCCAATCCAGCACTCTTTGCTGCTTTCTTGAATTGTTTGATTATTTTAAAGTCATCTGGCATAGTGGTTATCGGATTGTTTTTTCTTTTGTAATGTAAGTGCATGATTTTACTTTTCTTGTCTTAATATTGAATTAGCCATGCTGTCAATTACTCTAATCCACTGGAAAAATAATGTTTTTCACCTTAGGAAGTATCAGTTAGAGGTGTTCTAATTAATCCCCAGTCCGCGTCTGTATTAATTATAACAGCATGTACAAAAGGCTTTTCTTATGTTTGTCATGCACCAGGGGGTTAGCTAATTTTTTAACCTCAGCACTCAAATTGACGTTTCACATATATTTTTTAGCATATACTACTCTGCTTCTTTGGTTACTCTGTAGTTTACTAAATACAGATTTTTCTGTTCAAAACAACAACAAAAAAGAGCTTCCAAAGACCAATGACATAATTAAGTGCAGTATGTAGAAGCAGTGGCGGAGCTACAGAATGCAGGGCCCTGGTGCAAAAAAAGCCCTCCCCCTCTGGGCGGTTGTAAAAAATGTTTTGCACTAGGCTCCACCAGAACCAATTCACTCAGGGCTCCTCCCTCAGACACCATCCAATAACACATTTTCCAAAGACCCTTACCCATTGCTGCTCCACCCGAAGACCCCTTTATATATACATCACCCCCACAGCACTCACCCTCATCAGCAGCCATCCCCTCTCAGCATCCACCTCACATTGTACCCATCCACATACCCAGCGTGCTGAACTGCTCCACACTGCCACCTCTTGGAGCTTCAGTAGAACTGTTCTTAATTAAAAAGGCACACACCAATTTCAGACTGAGGGTGTGTGAGCCAAGAAGCCACAGGGGAGCCCAGGGTGGGCTCAGATGGCTGTGGCAGGTTGTGCTGGCGTTGGGGGCCCAGGGGGCCCCTACACTACAGAAAAAAAAAAAAAAATTGTGTTTAAAAAGAAAATTGCACAGCACTGCCCCTTCCCCCAAGAGTGGGGTCCTGGTGCACTGCACCACCTGCTCCACTGGTAGATCCTCCCCTGTATAGAAATATACATGCATACAAATTTATCAATGAAAAATGTTATGCTATCTCCAGTTAGAGCCCTCTAGTGTCAAGCTAATGTAAACATGTGAGTAATTATTGAAATAAACTGATAAAGTGTTTTTATGGACATGAAATTAATGTGGCATATGTTGTGTTTTATAAATACTGTGCAGTGGATCAGTGGATACCATTAAGGTCCTAACCAATCAGACACATTTTGTATTGTGAACAGACCTCTTCAGGTTAGAGGGTATTGAACGTCAGTCCTGGAGTGTCAATCAGTAGATTTCTGGATTTCCCTGCTGTGCACAGGTGAGTCAATCAGAATTGTTTAGGCAGTGATTATTCCAAGACCAGGGGCCCCCACAGTGGGACAGCCGCAAAGCCTGTGGGCTTGAAATTTGGCGGAGTTACAGAGCGATTGAATTGAACAAGGCCACAATCAAAGGGCCGGAGCTGCAAGCCTGTAAACCCTTCCCATGGCTGCAAGCTGTTAGGGGGCTGCGAACAGAAAGAGTGGTACAGCAATTAACGCCACAGAAAGGGGTTTAAAAGGGTGCAAAAACCATAAATCATTGACTGTAAAGTAGCTGAGAAAGTGAAAACACAGGTCGAGGCGTTGGTGGGTTTCTGGGCTTTGGAGACAGTGAGAGAGAGAGAAGAAGCTGTTTTGTGAGTTTTTTGCTATTTTTACCACTAAGATATATGGGGGTGAGGCACCGGCCCCAGGGAGAGAAGAGGAAGGCCAGGAACTCCAGGCTCAGTTGGAAGGGCCAGAGGTTGTGCCAAAGTACAGGGCCCCCAATTATAGCACAGAGAAGATGGACGTCCTCCTCAGGGAAATCCGTGCCCACCGTAGCATCATACATGGTGGGAGGGATGTGAGGTGTAGCCACAAGACAAAGGCCTGGAGTGAGAGAGCTCCAGCTGTTGCTTCATTAGGGGTTACAAACAGGGATGTAAAGTCTGTCAAACACAGGTATGACGACAGCCGGCTGAGGGTGAAGAGGAAGATGGCAGAGAATGCCAGAGCAGCACATGCAACCGGTGGTGGCCCACCAGCAAACATCACATACTGTGGATGGGAGCGGATCTTGAAGGAGTGGTTTGAGCTAGTGGCAGTAATGGGCCTTCCAGGACACATAGACACGGTTGTGCCGAGAACCATGCAATGTGAGTATCATATACACCTTTACACCCTCATATGCACACACATGAACCCCATACACATGAGTGTATAAAATGGGGGGGTTGGGGTGGACAAATTCCAACACAGATTTGAATATGTTTGTATGTATGTATAATTAAGCTTTTTATGGCTGGTGTATACAATGAGCTATATCCCCCTAGAATTATTCCGACTCCTACACCCCTGCCCACACACATAGTTAACTTACATACAATAGCACTGTAAGCCCTATGGTTATGAATAAAGATATATGGGACATCAATAACCATGTAAATCCTGGTAGCAAATATATCATTATCATAATTGTTATCAATGAAATGTCTGTCCAATACCTGCAGTTGAAACTGATTTTGAGTGCAATTCACAATTAGGTCAA
This sequence comes from Discoglossus pictus, assembly GCA_027410445.1. NCBI lineage: Eukaryota > Metazoa > Chordata > Amphibia > Anura > Alytidae > Discoglossus > Discoglossus pictus. The sequence continues at coordinate 349,754,958 of CM050167.1, read as the reverse complement.
GATTGATTTGACATTCAAAAGAGAGTACATGTATGGGTGTGCGCACTGCAGCATATGTGGATACAGACTCTGTCAATTTGCATGTGCATGTCATATACTGTCCTAACCTGGACCATGTCTCATCTGCATGTTAACAACCATTGCTGGAAAGTTGTCACAGATTGGTCAGTCTCACAGATTGCACAGCAGATCCATCAGAGCACGTGTCTGATTCCCATGCAGATGGCACACTGCACCAGCAGTACATATATTAATATGCCATGATTCACAATGCTCATTATGCAGGCCAGCAAGCACCACAGTTAATTACATGTGACCATGATGTCAAGGATATGGAAATATATAGCTGTCAATTGTGTAGCGAAACCAACTGAAATACATTTGTTCTTTCATTTAAGTGCCCAGGAGGATAAGGCTGACCACAGAGACACAGGTGGAGCCTCCACTGGAGGTGGAACAAACTCCACCACTGGAAGTGGTTGACGAAGAAGGGCAGAACATTCGAGAGGGCCCGGGACATCCACAGAAGCTGGCCCTTCACAATCCAGTTGATCACCCTCATATCAGGAGTGGGATTCACTGCCCGGGTCCTCAAACGCATCATCTAGCCATGCACAGCTGTTCAGTCCCCTCCACCAGGCATGTCATGAAGCCAACAAACAACCACACCAAACCTGATGGGGTTGTCCTGGCCCCAGTCGTCATCACATCCACCACCGCCACCTACTACAACACCATTGCAGCCATGGCAGGGCACAACCACTCCCACGCAATGGGGTCTCCTAACATGGCCTCCCACACAATGGGGTCCCCCAACATGGCCTAACACACCATCCCTTCTTCCAACACCTCAGGCCCTTCTGCCGACACCTCAGGCCCTCCTGTCAACACCTCGGCCTTCCTGCCGCCCCAATGCCATCAACATCGGCCCCAATGTTGTCAACATCACTACCCCTGACTTTGAGGTAAATCCTGGCCCGATTTAACAGGGAGGACATGAGATGAAACAAACAAAGGACTGAGCAGCTCAGATTGCTCCAAAGGCAGGTTCGTCTCCTTGCGAGCAATAGGTCGCTCAATTCTGAGGTGAGAAGACACAACCGAAGGATGGAGAGATATGAGGAACAGGCAAATAGGGACATGCAGCAACTAATCCAATTTGCAGAACACCAGCTCATAACTCTCCAGCCTTCGGTTTCACAACCGCAACCAGAGACGGCGGCCTCTTCGTCTCAGACCTCACCACTAGCTCAAACTGATCCCCAGCCACCCAACATAGTGGCACCCCACGCTCAAACACCACCTAGATGTGCAAGAGGGAGAAGGTGCACGGGCACGGATGGTGGGGGCCCAGTGCAAATCATCAGGTTTATTCGGTAATTCATTGGTTCTGAGATGTCCGTTTTACGGAATCTCAACAAGGCATTGGGTTAGTGCATTAAGGAGTCTCTAGGTGTCATCCCACAGTGGGATGAGTCTTTCTCTCATTGGTCAGAAGGTTAAGACAAAGGGAAGATGGCGTTCTCCTTCTTGTGTCCAAGGTGTGGTAGTCATCGTCACCCTTAGCAGACCGGAAGTCGTGCTGCTGACATCTTGTATGCGGAAGTGGCAAATCCTCCATCTTAGAGTCTCCAATAATTAACATTGTTAATAAGGTTACGTAATACTGAAAAGAGAAAATGTATGAGTAGGACAAACATAAAATGCATTTTCTTGTAGATCCTGATCCATAACAGTCCCCCCTAAAATCTCATATTATGTTTTTCGCATCATCCAACCCACCCATACTAGTTCATTGTAAAGGTTAGTAACTACTGCATTTTGGATAATACAAGTTAAGAGTACATGTCTTTTAAGCTATGGTTCCTCCGGAACACTATTCTTCTGTGGATTCTATGTCCGGATGTTGAAAGCATTGCATGTGAGTAGGACATAGGTACATATCTTCGTTCGATCGGGCTTGCCATGACCTAACGTCACACCTACCCTATGTCCTATGTGGCATGGGAAAACCTAGAAGCCTCTATCAGCTAATAGTGTAACTAACTCAGATCAGGAACCATGGTGTTCATAAGACACTCTCCTTCGAGCCTGTGGTCATCTGCTTTAGCATATGAGATGTCTTATAGGTATCATCCTGGTCACCGAAATCTAGTTCTAGATTCTGGTGAACAAAGGTGGGTGAAGCCTTGACCATTGCATCCTGTAGATAAGTACATATGCAGGGGATAATACAACACAAAAGGATGGCAAGTAGGATTATAATGGCAAGAATAGCAATTCCAACTTGTAATAAAACCTTTTGCCAACCATTCATCCATCCGAACCATGCATCCCAATAGTCCATGGTACCAGAATTTTTAATTCTTGACCAAGATTAGCCAATTTCCGAATTGCCAGTGTGATCTTGCCATTTGGACCTGTGTTATCGGGAATATACGTACAACATGTGCTAGTGTCAGGAAGCATTTTACATACTCCACCCTTTTCTGCAAGGATCATGTCTAATGCCAAATGATTCTGGAAGGCCATGTGTGATGTAGCCTCTAATTGTTCTGCAATGCCTTTTAAGGCATCCTTAGTGTAGTTAACAAATCGCTGCTGATTATAGTAGATATAATTAATCCAGGCAACATTCTTATTTACACCAATCATTGGTTTCAGTGATTTAAATCCTGTTGCTATCTGGTTTCGGGCCTTAAATTGGTCGGGCACCCCCCTTGGGACTCCAATAGCATCAATATACACATGTGGGTCAAAACTTTCCCAAAGTTCAGATGATGAAGTTTGTCTTCTCTTTCTGGACCTTGTTTGGGGGGCATTAGGTAGATTGTCATCATAATAAGTTGGGACAATGTGTAATGGCATTATGGCTTTAGCCAAGGTACATTCCCCACGCCATACTCCTGACAGTCTTACCCTGAGTTTCATATCCCCACATAACCAATATATGTCCCGTAAAGCTTGTGTCTGATTGATTAGCAGTGTGGATGAACCATCTCTATATGTGTCACAAAATCCACTTGGGAACTTTTGCAAATTAAACCCATGAGAAACATTTCTCCTGTAACACGTATAACTTCCGGGGTATATAGTTATACCTTTCCCTGGATGGGGATTATTAGTTATCACAGGGTACGTCTTTCTCCATTGTTCGCACTTATCTATGTAATTATGTTTATATTTGAACAAACTCAGGAAACATTTCTCTTCCTGCAAAGGTATAGCAAGTGGAACAGTACCTAAATGAGGCCTAGCATGGCCGCATACATAACAGTTGGTCTTATTACTTTCCTGTACATTGTATTTCATCCACTCCAACCATTCATTAAGATCTGAAGATCCAGTCTCAGTAGCTAACGTGTCCTCATATGTTGGGTCACCAGTGGCAGTCATTGTTCCTATAGTGTGTGGGCCGGGTTTAAATGCCTTTAGTACAGGAGGTAAATCAGGATATTTGTACAAGTCTGCTAACTTAAATTTCCCTGAAAACCTCGTAGTTTTCCCGCTCACCCAAGCTCCCATCCAATATGTGTCAGCATCTACTGGACTAGGACTCTGTTTGGTCAGGGTTAGTTGCATACTAGAACCGGTCACCCCACTATTCAGGCATCTACCAGTCTTTAGTAGAGTCATTCGGTCGAGGAGGGATCTGACCTGGTCATCTTTCTTATTTGCAGTGCTCTGAGGTCTAGATTCCCAGTGTTCCCCAGTATTCCATCCCACCGCACCCCATGTGGAGCAATCTTTACCAAATGTCTCGTCAATGACACACATATATATAGCCTTATTGGGGGAGGTCTGGTACAAGTCACACTGTTCAGGTACCGTGGGGCATTCGACAACGTCACAAAAATCAAAGGTGTATGTAGCTACGTGTGTAGTTTGGGAATTATACCAAAAGGTGGTACCATCCTCGCATTTTGTAATGGTTACATGTTGAGCCTTGCTCAAGTATACTGCAAGAAACAGAATAAACCACTGGGCTGTGCTCATTGTATTGTTTCCTGGTCATCAGGGGGAGGAACCTTTTTTGCAATGTGATGCGTGGACCCAAGTAGCTTTCCCTTCCAACTTAACTGATGTAGCTGTGATCAATAGTACTTGGAAAGGGCCTTCGTATCTGGGTTCCAAAGGGGTTTTCCTCACAAATTTCTTGACCAGGACCCAATCTCCAGGAAGTAGTTGATGAGTACCAGTGATCACTTCCGAATCTGGAATAGAAGAGAACACTTGTGCATGGATTTTAGTCAATGCGGTGGACAGTGCAATCACATAGTCAACAAGTACATCAGATTTTAGTTGCAGCTGCTGAGGAATGTAGCACCCTAATCTAGGAGCAGACCCAAACAGGATTTCATGAGGGGATAGTGCATGTTTCCCCCTGGGGGTATACCTGACACTGAACCAGGCTATGGGGAGACTTTCAGGCCATGGCATACCAGTTTCTTGTGACATTTTTAACATCCTGGACTTTAAAGTCCCGTTCATACGTTCTACCTTCCCACTACTCTAAGGATGATAGGGTGTATGGAAGGACAGAGTCACTCCCAAGGCTGCCCAAATTTCCTTGGCCAGTACTGCAGTAAAGGCTGGTCCTTGGTCACTCTCGATCACTTCAGGGACCCCATATCTACAAATGACCTCTGTTAGCAGTCTCTTTACAGTGGTTTTGGCTGTCATGTTTACAACTGGATAGGCCTCTGGCCATCCTGAGAACATATCCACAGTGACCAGAGCGTATTCAAATCGACCACTCCTTGGCATCTGTATGTGATCAATCTGTATCCTCTGGAATGGATACAGAGATTTTGCTAAATGCTTCTGTGGGGGTTTCTCAGTTCGGCCTGTATTAAATTTAGCACAGATGCTACAGGACTTGCAATAGTTGCTCGTAAGTGTAGTTATGCCTGGGGCCATATAGTACTTGTCTATTAGAGCGTTCATGAGGGTCTTTGACAAGTGTGCCGGTCCGTGGGCCCACTGTACTGTTGCTGGATAGAGATTCTTTGGTAAACACAATCTCAGATTATCAACCTACAATCCATCTTTAAGGATTGCTCCCTTTGCTTTCCACTCGTTTACTTCTTCTGGGTCTGCAGTCTTCTGCAATTCTTTGAGTAGTTTCAAATCTGTAGGTAAAGTCTGCTTTGTGTAGATATTTATGTCTTCCTTCTCCTCTTCCTTGTCCATTTCCTGTGATATCATTGCTGCCTTCTTAGCCATCTGGTCTGCTAGATGGTTTCCTCGTGCTTCATCTGAATTTAGCTTCCCATGTGCCTTCACTTTCAGTATGGCCACCTCCTTTTGGAGTGCTAAAGCATCTAGTAGTTCACGAATGGCTTTATCATGCTTTACTGGGGTGCCTGCAGCTGTCATGAATCCTCTGGCTTTCCAAATTATCCCAAAGTCTTGAGTCACTCCTAGAGCATATCTTGAGTCTGTATAGATGTTAGCTCGGACTCCTGTCGCAATTTCACAGGCCTTAGTCAATTCAATCAACTCTGCTTCTTGTGCTGACCTGGAGGGAGGTAGTGAGAAGGCTCGTATCACATCTTTTTCCGTAGTCACAGCATATCCTGTGTGATATTTTCCATTCTCATCAGCATACCTTGATCCATCCACATACAGAGTGATGTCTGGGTCTGTCAGGGCAAGTTCTTTTACATTCGCAAGGTGTGAGGTCTCCATTTCCATTTGATGAAGACAGTCATGAGGTGGGTTTACTGATCCTGGAACAGCATATGGGTCTTCAGCCTGTACTTTGGGAAAACTATTCACATGCCAGTTGAGGGTTTGTTTTGTTATTCCTTCTGCTTCTAGTTTATCTTCATCTGCGGACTCCCACCATTTCAGCGCAGTCCCAAATGAGCTCCATGTACTCTGTGCAGACTTTGTTAGTGCTATGTGTGGGACAGCTGTATCCCAATGTTTATAGAGCAATTCTGCTTCAAAAGGAAGCTCTACCGTGAGTGCGCTATCCCCTATTGTATCATTGTACAATGTCATCAGTTTTAACTTGACTTGCTTCAATTTCATAAGCTTCGCTTCATATTGAAGATCCCGTCCCGGTGTTTGTTTGTTCCACAGCGTACAATGTAGAGAGTCTTGTGTTTCATCTGTTTCTGTCTTCTTGACTAGGCGTCCCAGTAAATGACTTTTTACATCCGAGCTTATGTTTGACTCCTGATCCAAGTTCAAACTATACCAGAAATGTCCTTCTTCCTCATCTCCCCCCTCAGGAAATGGCAAGAGAGTGACTGGATTAAGCACATGACACCTCTGTAAGGTGACATTATCTGGCAGGAGCAGTGAACATTGGAGACGGAGGTGTCTGGCTGCTGTTAGGTGCTTTGGCTGTGTCTGATTTATGATAACAGCAATGTCATGTGGAGCAAGAACTGTCAAGGGATACCCAAGGACTATGTCACTTGTCTTATCCAGTAAGGCATGAGCTGCAAATACTGCCCTAAGGCAAGAAGGGCCTCCTCTTGCTACAGCATCCAGATGACATGAGAAGTAGCCAATGGGGCGTTGTCTGTTTCCATGGGACTGTGTCAAGACTCCCATTGCATGTCCTTCCTTTTCTGATATAAACAGTTTGAACGGTAGGTCATAGTTGGGTAGCCCTAATGCAGGGGCTGAGGAGATAGCCTGTTTCAGAGCGTAAAAGTTATTTAGGGCTATCTGAGTCATCTGAAAGGGTTCAATCTTCAGAACATCATACAAGGGCTGCATCAGGAGAGAGGCTTCTGGGATCCACGCTCTGCAAAAGGATATGAGACCTAGGAAAGCAGGGAGGGGTCTGTGTCCTTCTGGTACAGACATTTCTTCTATTGCCCTAACACGGCTGCGTGTGAGATGACGCACTCCTTTGGAAAGGCAATGTCCCAAGAATATGACAGTCTCCTGACACCACTGTAACTTTTCTCTGGATGCTTTGCATCCTTGTTCTGCCAGATGTCTCAGTAAACTCTGTGATGTCCGTGTAGCTGTAAGAAGGTCTTCAGCACAGAGTAAGAGATCATCAACATATTGCAGAAGTACAACATCAGGGTTTTCCTGTTGCCAAGAATCAAGGATTAGACCCATGGCCTTAGCAAACTGACTAGGAGAATTCTGTGCTCCTTGGGGCATGACAGTCCATGTAAATTGATTATGATCATGTGTAAATGCGAAGAGGTACTGACATGAAGGATCTAGAGGAATGCTAAAGAAGGCATTTGCCAGATCCACTACAGTAAAGTATGCTGCTGTTGGAGGTATTCCAGAGAGGAGAGTGTGTGGGTTAGGTACTATGGGAGTGTCTAATATGGTTGCTTCATTGACTGCTCGCAAATCTTGTACCATACGGTATTTTACTGGCTCTCCTTTCCTGGATTTCTTCTTCACTGGGAAGAGGGGCGTGTTACATGGTGATGTACACCGGACTAACGCCCCCTGTTTCAACAGGCTCTCTATCTGCTGTGTAGTTGCATCAATCTGCGCTGGCTTCAGAGGATACTGGGGGTTTTGTGGTAATTCAGCTCCAGGCTTCAACTTTACTATGACTGGAGACACCTTTAAATGCCCAATATCTTCCGGACAACGTGACCAGAGGGTTGCAGGAATCTTATCCAAGATGTCGGACGGGCCTTGTCTATTGTTACTTTTTGCATCTAAGTGGAGTAATATTGGTAGTGAACAGAGTGCTGACGTGTCAGTAATTGTTAAAGGCGAGGACACTTGTATAGTCCCATCCGGGGTAAACAAGATGGATGCTTGCAGGCGGGAAAGCACGTCGCCACCTAACAAGTTCATTGGGCATGTGGAGGACACTACAAATCTAGCAAGCAGGTCTGGGAATGGGCCTATTTGTAGTGGCTGAGTCAACTGGTTGGATGAGGGGATGCCGTCAACTCCTACACAAGCAATGTCAGACAGGTAAGATGAGTCGGGCAGATCTTGTTGTCTTAGGACACTTCTGGCTGCACCTGTGTCTACTAGGGAAGTGGTAGGGATCCCTTCTATTGGCAATGTTACAATAGCTTGAGGTCCTAATCCGCTATCCCCTGAAGATACTGCCATAGCAGGAGATAGTGACACAGGCTCACCACTGTCCTATGCTGTATTTTGGCCCCCCTGCACTTCATTAGTGCCATCCACCTGCTGCTTTGTCCTCTGTTTTCTAGGCATCTTACAATTCTTGCTGATGTGCCCAAACTTGTTACAATTGAAACACTGCCGTGTTTCCTTCTTCTCCCCTTTATATGCCGGCTCCTCAGAGGTTACCATGAGAGCGGCAGTCTTTTTGGACGTTGATCGATGTAGGGTGTCTATTTTCTACACCAGCCCTTTTGCAACAAGTAGAAGGTATCTAATGGTAACACTCTATATTCTGGTCTGGAAGTCAATAAACCTTTCTTTATAGATTCCTTTAGCCCTATCACAAAAGCTGGACTTAGCTTCTGTGTGTGTGTCTAATTGTGTGGGCTAAAGCCGAGGTCTGTAAACACCTGTGTGAGCCGTCAGTGAAACTTTTCTACTGACTCGTCTTTGTCTTGTTTAATATCCTGCAGACTAACAGCCTGGTCTGCCAATTTATCCTTCGCCCAGTCTCTTAGTAGTTCACAGAATATTTCACCTGATTCATAGTCAGTTGTCTCACGTGGCATATCATACGGGTCTATTGTCTTTTGCATTATGGGCCAGTATGAATCTCCTGCTCTGATTTCACACAAACTAACTAAGTCTCTTCAGGCTGCAGCATACGTCTTCTGTATTTGTGATATCTTTCTATAGAAAGGCATGGGCTGCTTCTCAGGGTCGGGTAGTGTGTTTATGAGGGAGGTGGCTTGTGTCGGTGTGAATACAACATACATTAGACTCGCTCTACTATTTCTATTACGCCCCCTACGTTGGCTCGTTCCTGAGCCCAGGGTCTTACTCCTCTACTCCTTCACACTCTCTTGTACTTTTATTTCATCCTCCCCATCTACACTGTCACTTTTAGGACGGCCTGCGGGAGTAGGGAGTAATGAGATATCGTTTATGTCCGACTGTCTCAGAGAAAGGGGAGGAGTGGAAGCGACTGTCGCCGGTGCCCTTGTCTGTGGGCGGCCCATGGTGACGTGTTATCTGGGAGTGGCGCGACTGGGAACATCGAGTATGGAGTATACATAGTTCCGTTAGCAGTCAATACAGGATAAAGGGGCGTATTCACCATGGGGGCGCTCGGTATGACAGGTGGACCTTCCTGAGTGGGCGCCGCTATCATCTTAATGGGAGGGTTCAGAGGGTGACAGGACCCCTCCTTAGATTGTGTGTGGGCGCCATTTTGGGGCTGTGGCTGGGTGGAATGTCTTTGCTTTGCAGAGGGAGTTTGTGTGGTGTTGGGATTACAGGGTGCTTGTATTACAGGGGGGGACAACGGCTGGAAGTAGGGGACTGACAGTCTCACATGGTGCATAGTATGCATACATTTTCTGTCCACGTACTTCAACCTCTCTCTCTGTCCAACCCTCTTTCTCAATCGCCTTAGCTACCCTGTACCATGCTTCTGCACTCGGTAACAAACCACAATCTTGCAACTGCCCTCTATTACTTCTCAACACTTTCTGCCACTCTTCTGCCCTCAGATGTCCTCCCACAATATTTGTGAATCCACACACTTTAAACTTCTTCTTAGATTTATTTACCACTGCTTTTCCCCCTTTTTTCTTTACTATATCTCGGGCCAACATGCCCTCACTTAGTTTAGTCTGATTCTGCCCCATCTTTCTGTCCTTAGTATAGCACAAGCTGGTTTTAGGAGGCAGACAAAAGGAGGGAGAGAAAGAGAAACAAACAGACCAGTTGTTTGAAATAGAGAGTCTGATGTGCTCGACTGTTGCGAAGAAAAGAATAACTTTGCACGTCTTCCCTAAACTCAGACTGTAGTTACCGCCCTCCGGGGAACCACTAGGTTGTAGTGTGTAACCACGCACTACTGGCAAAGGGATAGCAAAGAGCGTAGTGTATAGCAAGAGGTGAATCAGATAGGCATAAGGTTACGGAAGAGAATAACATCACATTTCATTATTAAACATACATCGTAGCCGACAGTATCACAACATAACAGTATGTTGTTTTTGATGGATAAAAAAAATAGGCCCTTCTTCTATTTTCTCTCAATGATACAGACAGACATATTTTCACATAAAAACTAACACACAAACACACAGAGAAGATGGGAGTAGGAAGGGGAGTGGTCTGCTATTCTGACTGTGTGGGGGGGGGGGGGGTTGACAAGCCCCTAACACATCTTCTCAAAATGCAGACCAGTCACCTCAGTTTCCAAAAGTATAGCATCGAGTAAAGTTACAAACACACAGAAACTTCAGACAACTGTTACATGCAATGCATTCAAACAAAATAATCTCCCATTACATTGTAGGTCTTATGGAGATTTCTTTCTTGGTTTAATAATCCGAAAACCCAACACACCTGTCTAAGGTGTGTTCATTGACGCCCCTGATGATTGTTACGTTGTTGTGTTTGTTACACAACCAATTCTCAGTCTGCGTCTATATATATACTGTACTCTTAGGGGTACGTCTACAGTCCTAAGGTACTGTTTCCTTTGAGATACCTACTTTTACATTCGAGGTGTGGTCTCAAAGCCTAACTCCGTGTATATATCTTGAATTATTTACTTTTTAAATCAATCTCCTCCCGGAACACACCTACTTTCACACAATATTCATAAAAACATTTACTTCACGTACTGTAATTACCCTTGAGCAAATTTAACAACCACATGAAAACATGAACAGAAACATGAAACATGACAGTTATTTCTTACCGTACAAATTCATACGACCTTAAGCATTGGCAGAGAAAGAATTCTCTTAACTAAGATACGTCCTTAAAAGAATTAAACAAGATGGGAGGGGGAGTATTCTTTCGCTGTGTGTGCTCTGACCTTGCCTGTCACACAGCCACAGCAAATTCAGCTTCTCAGCTTCACAAGTACAGGGGGAGAAATTCTAAGCTACATTTCTCATTAAAACATACATCACAACCAGCAATAACAGACCATAGTAACATTTAAACAATTTCTGCAGAAAATTTCTGAAGCAAGGATATTTTAGTCGGGGTCTCACACCGTTGTGTGCTAAAATTGACGCCCTCAGGGCTATTGTGCTACCAGGGCACTAACGATCCGCCACTGAAGTCTGCATCCCACATACATGCTTTTACACCTTAGTGTGTGATAGACGTCTCTCTGGGTTATCACGCTACCAGGGCACGAACATCATGACCACCGAAAGATATTCGGCTATCCAACATGCATAGACCCTCCTTAGGAAAAGTATGTCAAACGACACCGATCCCCAAAGTACGTATATGCACGCCTGTACGTACAGCTCCTCCGGTTTATATGCTACCAGGGCACTACCATCCCCGGAGTCTGCTGCACGCACACATGTATGTCCCGGACCACAATATCCAAGAAATCACAATCACTCGACCCACACTCTCAACAGTCATACACAGGTGACAGATATCACTGGTACAGGATTCGTAATGGACTTGAGGCAAGTTATTACCTGTACTTTGACAACTTCCCCAACAGAGGGTCTGGATGACGGTCTGAGTCCCAGGAACAGGTTTACGCGGTCAAGGTGCTAACTGTGTCCTTACCATGTACCGGAGGTGATCAGGCTCCGCCCGTTCCTGCAGGCTCCGTCCGGATCCCTTGCGTCCGCTGTCGGCTCAGTTAAACCTCAAGCCCCACGTTGGGCGCCAATTTGTTTTGGAGAAAACTAAAGTAGTTCTCTGAGATATCTGTCCCTGGCCAAATTACCAATATACATATAGTGTGCACACCTTAGAGAAATAATACACCAACACAGAGTTCTGGTATAAAGTTCTCTCTATCCTCCTGTTTATTGAATCAGCCGCTATATATAACATTTAACAATCAGATAAATGTTGCAACTAAGCAAATCATCAGGTTTATTCGGTAATTCATTGGTTCTGAGATGTCCGTTTTACGGAATCTCAACAAGGCATTGGGTTAGTGCATTAAGGAGTCTCTAGGTGTCATCCCACAGTCGGATGAGTCTTTCTCTTATTGGTCAGAAGGTTAAGACAAAGGGTAGATGGCGTTCTCCTTCTTGTGTCCAAGGTGTGGTAGTCATCGTCACCCTTAGCAGACCGGAAGTAGTGCTGCCGACATCTTGTATGCGGAAGTGGCAAATCCTCCATCTTAGAGTCTCCAATAATCAACATTGTTAATAAGGTTACGTAATACTGAAAAGAGAAAATGTATGAGTAGGACAAACATAAAATGCATTTTCTTGTAGATCCTGATCCATAACAACCTAATTTACAATTCTCTTCCCCATATGTACAGGGAGGATCACATCAGCAATTAAAAAGAAGAGATCTGGAAGGGAGTATGATGCAACCTTAACAATAGTCCAAGTAGAGGAGAGAATAGCATGTCTAAAGCAATAGGTACATATAAATCTATGTAGAGTATGTGAGCATACACATGCTGTGCATATGCAAGGAGCATATAAATCATATGATATCTGCATTGTATTCTGCAATTAAAGCTTTACATATTTTAGCTAATCAGTTTTGAGAATCAGATATCTCACCGGATGCAACAAATTAATGATTATGGCACATGAACATACATGATGTAATGTGAAATTAGCATGGTCATAGAATGTGGGCATGTTCATCATCATGTGTTGTTCTGACTGTGAGGAATGTGAAACATACAAGGAACATGTTAATATAAATATTATACATGCTATATGAGTGCCTACTTCATCACATACCAAGACATGCTGGTAATTTAAATCATGTTTTAACTGTTATTTTCTTACATATGAAACAAGCTACTCATCTGGCATATGATGAGGAAGGATATTTCTAATGAATAATGATGTAGGAATATCACACCTATTACACATTAATGCATAATTGTAGAGCCACATGTGGTGTTTTGCCTTGGATGTGGTCCTGAGATTATCCACAAGGTGATTTGTTCCACCAGGACACGTGCAATATAGATATGCTTGTCTGCTATTACTTCTGGGTACTAACCCAGTAGCCAACCGGATGGAAATCATAGGTGGATGATTGACGCAGGATATGGGCATAGTGAGCACTTCCAGGGAAAGCTGCAAACACATTTTGTGTTGCACGTTCGCATCACAAACAACCTGTACATTGATATAGAATGATAATGTTTGTGATTTCTGAACAGAGCTTCCTTATCTTTAGGAGGTATCAATGCTACATGTGTGCAATCAATAGCACTTAGCACATTAGGGACACCTCCTAATCAGTGAAAATTATAGTTCACCTTCAAGGTCTCTTCCGCAGTGTTAGGGTAACTGATGTATCTGGTAGCTTCCGAACAATAGCACAGAGGAATAAACTCATACAATTTGAGAGGCTTGGCTGAGATATTCCTCCGGCTATGCTCAGAGTGTTCTGTAAACTACTAGTGGCAAGGGGTTGTATTGGGGCTAACATCTGTTTCATTCCTGGTATAGATCTATTAGTCCGTGCCGCCAGGCTCAAGGTCCTCTCTCAGAAAGGCATAGAGCTCTTCAAGACTCGCACAGGTCAGCCTAAAACGCTTATACACCTCTCCATCAGTTAACCCCTCTAATGTGAGTCTCTCCCTGTATACATTGGGTGCCTGGACCCTCCTTACAGGCTCTAAACCTGCTCACCCCCCTGTGGCTTTTGCCAGCACTTCATTCTTTGTTTGTGGATTCTTGTGCAATGAATTGTACTGATTTCCATTGTTTTCCTCATATTTTAAAGTCCAGTGGTGTGTTTATATTGTCTTTTACAATGTTAAGGACTTGTCTGTAAACCCTTTGCAGGTCCTATATGGAGGCCGTAATATTTCTGGCTCCATTTGCCATTTACGGGTTTGAACGCCAGTGCGTCCTTGGGGATTCGAAGCAATTAAATAGTGATTTGCGATAGTAGCATTTACGGGCTTAACAAATCAAAGGCTTAGCTGGGACGGAGTTCAGATTTGTTTTTTTGCGGATAGCTAAAAGAGGTCAATTTAATAGCAGTAACTCTTGTGGGCTCCTTTACGGGCTACGGTTTCTAAAATCGTAGAAATTTAATGGGGCTGCAGGTTTGTTACTCCAGGAGCAACATTAACTATCTTCCTGGACTAGAACATTGATTGCACATTAAAAATATACAAGCGACTTGCACGTTGAAAAATGACGATCAATAAAATTGTAAGTCAGGTAATGCTGTTTGCCACTCGATGTAAGGCTTTTGGTCCTCTGAGTACCTTCGTTACTCATTGCAAGCCCCCCCCTGATCGCCTTTGGTGCTCATTGCAAACCTCTCCCCTTGTGCACTTTTGCTTCACCTAGCACCCTCAGCGCTCATGGTGAGCCCCGCGCTGAGAGCCTTCGGCAGTCATTGGGTGGCTCTCCCCTGCTCTTTTTTTATATATATATATTTTACTAATAATTAATTAATTAAGGAATAAATTCATATACTTTACCTATTTCTAATTAATATATCCAGCAATCAATATTATGAAGATCTAACAATCTGTTTTGATTTTCCTGCAGCATACAATGTACATTTGGACTTTTGCTGACCTGAGGTGTAAGTGTCAGCAATGTGGCAAGTGTGCAGTATAAAAAGACTGCGTGCTTGAGGGCAAACCGTTTGTTTAGTTATGTAAAGCGCCATTTTAGAATGGTAATGTTATTAGTTGCAAGTCAGTGTTGTAAAATGACGAGTTCGTCTATGTGTTACGCGGGTGTGGAGCATTTTCCGTCCCTTCTAATAGTGTATTTTATACCTCGTAAGTTCCTGTGTAAAAGTGTTATGTGCCTGGCGGTGTTTTTCGTGGTTAGAGGTCGTGTAGCCTCATTTTTTCTCTTGCTTAGCCAATTTACAAGTGCCGAAAATGCTTTGAAACAACTTAAATTTGCGTGCAACCTGACTCCCAGATGTCCTGGCTGTCCTCAAGCCCCCCACCCCCTGTGCTCTGTGTGAGTTTTTGTTTATTTTTTTTGTTATTTTACTGTTTTTTTGTTATTTTTCAATGTACGTGTTTCAGACGTTTTCTTTGTATTTTTGCCTATGTGTTACACGGTTGTGGAACATTTTTGGTACTTCCTAATAGTGTATTTGATACCTTGTATGTTCCAGTGTAAAAGTCATATGTGCCTGGCGGTGTTTTGCATGGTTAGGGGTCATGTAACCTTGTTTTCATTTTTTTGACCACCATTTTTTTCCTCGCTTAGCCGATTTTCAAGTGCTGAAAATGCTTAAAATCGACTTTAATTCTCATGCAATCTCACTCCCAGACGTCCTGGCTGTCCCCCGTGCTCTGTGTGAGTTTTTTATGTGTTTTTGCTATTTTGCTGCTTTTTTGTTGTTTTCGATGTACGCGTTTCTGCTGTTAACGTATTTTTGCGATCTCGTATTTTCTTTTTCTATGTCTATGTCGTATTTTTTTTTTAGGCTAAGTCCCTATTTCCTTTCGTATTTTTGCGACCTTGCATGTATTTTTTTTTCTAAGTCCTGCGGGTTGTATTTTTTTTTCTAAGTCCCAATGTCCTCATTGCGCATTTTTTTTTTCTAAGTCCCGCGGGTCGAATATTTTTTTTTTTTAAGTCCTGTTTTTCTAGGGGGGGGGGGGGGGGTTACAGAGAGTGAGGCTCTGTAGAGCTTCGTGAGGTCCACATTAACAGCCTGCAATGAGCCTTTGGCTCATTGCAGTTTATGTCCCCCTCCGCAAATGCGTCCCCTCGCTTCGAGCTCGCAAAGCAGTTTGACAATTATAATATGTGACTAGCGACTTGCCCGTCAAAAATGATGGCATGATATAGTGTTATACATTGTCTTTTTTGTATGTTTATGTACTATCTGTTGTTTGTCTCTTTCCTCCCTCTACATCCCCTGTGTCTCATTACCCCTCTCTCCCTCCCCTGTGTCTCTTTGCCTCTCTCCCTCCCCTGTGTCTCTTCCCCCTCCCTCCCCTGTGTCTCTTTGCCCCCACACCCATCCGTGTCTCTTCCTCCCCTACCCCATTTCTCAACCCTGTGTCTTTCCCCCTCTCCTTTTCCTATGTATCTTCCCTTTCACTCCCTCCCTTGTGTCTCATCCCCCTCCCTTCCCTGTCTCTTCCCCCTCTCCCTCCACTATGTCTATTTGCCCCCTCTCCCTCTCCTGTGTCTTTTTCCCCCCACTCCCTCCCCTGTGTATCTTTGCCCCGCTTTCTCTCCCCTATGTATCTTCCCCCCTCTCACCCCTGTGTCTTCCCCACTCCCTCTTGTATCTCTTTTCCCCCCTCTCCCCCATTTCTCACCACTGTGTCTTTCCCCCCCCCTCCTCTCCCTTTCCTGTGGTGATGCCATTTTTTTCAAACCCGTAACTCGATTCTAACCGTAGCCATTTTTTATTCAAGCCCGTTACTTGGAAGCCTTTTGGAGGCCGCAAAAAGATGCCAATTAAATAGCAATTTAGCTTGCATCCTCACTTATGTGCCCCCTGCTTATCCCCTTGCGCCCATTGCAGCCCTCACCTGTCCCCCTGGTCCTATTGTGGCCCTCTGTCGCTCATTGCGAGACTCTCCCCCCCTCTATATTGCGAGCTTTGCCGCTTATTGCAGGCCTAGGGCATACCCGCAACTTGCGGGCCTCGCCAAAGGCTCTCATTGTGAGACTCTCCCCCTCTACCTTCCGGGCCTTGCAATGAGCGCCTTTGGCGCTCATCGCAAGCCTTGCAATGAGCGCATTTGAGGCTCATTGCAGGCTGCGGTAACTTTGCAAGCAAAATAATAAAAAATAAAAAAAAACACACTCACACTCAGCCCTTGGGGAGAGCCAGGAAGCCTGGGAGTGTGGTTGCAAGCGAATTTAACCCTTTTTTGCTGTTTCTCTGCAAACTAAGCGAGGAGAAAAATGTTGCATGAAAAACGTAAAAAATCTGAAACAGGATGAAAACGATCCAGACACGCAGAACTTAGAAAAGACACAACAGCAAAGACAGTAACACGAACAACGCCAAGCTTTTGAAAATAAAACAAACTGCATTCAGCGCGTAACATGCAAACATTTAGCAGACACCCAGAGGAGAAAGACACAGAGAAGAGACAGGGGGAGATGGTGGAAAGAGACACATGGCATTCCAAAGCACAAAACTTGCAGGTTAACGTACCATGCAATATGCGGCCCATACAGTAGCCGGGAGGAAAGGCTTGCAATGAGCGCCAAAGGCGCTCATTGTGAGTCACGTGATGAGCGCCAAAGTGACTCACGTGATGAGCGCCAAAGGGATTCATTGCAGGACTAGCAGAATATAACATAGGGCCTCAGCAAATAGATCGAAGAGCTTGGGACTGCTTTTTGACCCGGATGTTAGTTTTGTAGCGAAGTAGAAACTATCTTTCCAATAGACTCCATGCTGGTGCCATAGGTCCGGATTGATTGGTAGAAGTTTGAAGGCATTTTGGATGTCGGATTTGGACAACCAACGTCAAAGTCCTAAGTTGAGGATCGTGATGATGGTGTCATCGACCCTTGAGTACTGCAATGAGTAGTTTTCTGAAGGATTGAGAGAATTGATGCTAGGAGTGGTGGAGTTATGGGGTGCTGAAAGGTCTATGATGAGATGCTTTTTTAGTGAGTATTTATAAATGGCTATACCTAAAGGATTTATTCGCCAAATACGGAATGGAGGGGTGCGGAAAGGGCCCTATGAGGAATCCGTTATTGACTTTGGAAAGGCGAGAGCGGCAAGCTGAGCGGGCTCGGGTGCTTGTAGGATCCGGTATAGCTCGGACTTCCTGGCGAAGTGGGGTATGGTATGCCATAGTTGTGAAGCTCTTGAATCAAGCGGGGTACAGTCCAAAGTCAAAGGGAAGATTGACTGCCTGCTATTGATGGAGCTCTTCCAGGAGATTAAGCTGCCTGGGATAGAAGGCTTTCAGCATCAGAGAGATTGAGATCAGCCATTATTGAGAAATATTGATGTCTGGAATGAAGAATAGGTTAATGAATGAAACAAGAACATGGAATGATTGCAGTCGTATGATAGCTTAGCGATTTGGAGCGTGAGCTTGAGGTCTGGAACTTGATTTTGACATGCGTGGTTATGAAAATCAACAATTATCGGTTGGGGTGCTGCGAAAGGCATGGAGTGCAATTGAAATAGGTTGACGGCTGATTAGCAAGCTATGAGAGGCTTATATGATCGAGAGAGAGCGACTATGATGGAGTAGGTAAGAGAGGCGGAAAATGGTAGTGAATAGGACAGAAATAACTGTAGTGAATTTGACAAATGGGGAGTGACGGATGAGTAAGGGACACTGGCAGCGGGACTAAGTTATGGTAGGGAATCTATGAAAGGGAAGCGGAATTGAAATGGTGTACTGTCACTTTAAGAAAAGTGTGAAAGAGTTGTGATTGGTAAAACTGAAGGTAATTGCAATAGAGTGACAGCTGATTAGCGAGCTATGAGAAGCTTTAATAACTGAGAGAGCGACTATGATGGTGTAGGTGAGAGAGGTGGATAATGGGAGTGAGTAGGGCAGAAATAGCTGTATTGAATTTGACAAATGGGAGTGATGGATGAGGGAGGGGTGCTGGAGTTGGGATTAAGTGATGGTACTTAATGTGGCTGAAGGATGGCGAGCGAAGTGCTGATTGGTAAAGAGGTGGAAGAATGGAATCTTTGAAGGGAAGTGAAAGGAAATGGTGCACTGTCACTTTAAGAAAAGTGTGGAGGCATAGTGGTAAGACTGAAGGGGGAAGAAGAGTTGTAAACTGTGGAAATGGCACTTACGGAATTTGAATTTGGCACTGAGCTGCGAGATCTCACGAGAAGCGAGATTTGAGCATCAGTATGCGAATGGATGCTGCAGCGCTGGCTGGAGCAAGAGAGCTGCGTGAAGACAGCAGGGAAAAAGGCAAGAAGACAGCTAAGAGAGGGGGCGAGAGGAGCACAGACAGCAAGAGAAGAAACAGGCAAGGAAGAGGGGGTGAAAAACGGGAAGACGGGGAGAAAAAATGTGAGGCAGCTGAAAGATGAGAGCACAGGGGGAGAAAAAACGGGAGCACAGGGGGAGAAAAACGGGAGCGCAGGGGGAGAGACGGACAGGAGGGAGATGCAGGGGAAAGCAGGTGGCATAGCGGTAGACAGGGGTTTATAAAGCTGGATGAGGGATAGGGCTCCTCCCACAATTCCAGGTATTTTACCTTGTAATTTATGGGCCGAAACAGCGTTAAAAGAGGTAACGTTAGGTGGAGTCTACCTATCTATGAATTTTTATACTAGCTTTTAGAATTTAGTGTGTTGGTGAATTGGTAAGTTTGCTGTTTCACTCTTTCATTGGTAACTCATTGGTTCTAATTCAATGCCTTCCACTTTTTTTTTATTTACTAATGTATATATTAACAAACATAGATTTCTCGAACAGGAGGTTGAAGAGGAAGCAGGATATTGAAATAAAATGTTTCAACTCAAGAGGGACAGGAGAAATAAATAGAATAAAACTGCTGGCAACGGAGTGAAAAATGTATTTTAATGAGAACAGTTTTTACCATTATAAGGCGCCTCTTCCAGAGGTTCGGCCATCGGCTGGAGCATACCTCACTTAATTATAAATCTGCCTCTGCCTCCTACTGTGTTTCTTTTCTAACCTCACCCTCCTTTTTTCTGTTGTCCACCTTACATTTATCTTTTATCCATATTCATCACCTATTACTAATATATTTCTGTATGCCCAAGAAGACTGTATGGTCCACACTTCTATAACTCACATCTTTACAATCACTTACCTGGTTTTGTTACATATCACGTTATCTCCTTATTTTGCATTACTGTGTGCTTGATTTTTTTCACTTGCCTACATATTCTTTAAATAAAGAATTAGTAAAAACATAAAATAGATTTATTTTTATTAAACAAATACAGTTGTTATAATTCTGCATATAATCTTTGTAACATCATAAAATTTGAACCAGTGACAATACCCGAATAGAAGCCGCTCTCTTAAAATTTGAGGGAGAAAAATAAAAAAGTCAGATTCAGAGAAAAAGAATGATTTTATTTTACCATATACCATATATCTAGTATTAGGAAAACAATATACCTATAGGATTTTCCTTCAACTCATTTCTCTCACTCATGTCTCTCCCCTCCCCCCTTGTCTCTCCCCTTACCCGTGTCTCTTCACCCACCCTTGTCTCTCCCTTTCCCCCACCCTTATCTCTCCCACCCTTATCTCTCCCACCCTTTTCTCTCTCTCCCCATTTTGTCTCTCACCATATCTCTTCCTCCTCTCCACTGTCTCTCACCCCCTCTTCACTGTACCGGCTTGGGTGGTGGTTTCTCCCCTGCCGGCCCCTGCTTTCTCCTCTTAGACATCTGACCTGGGAGAGGAAGAGCTGGCAGGGGGAGGAGACACCACCCAGGCCTGGCACACAGATGTGAGAGACTGGTGGGGTAGACAAGGGAAGTAGGGGAGACAAGATTGAAGAGAGAGAGAAGGGCGGGAGAGACGAGGTAGGAAGGAGCCTGGTGTGAAGTGCGAGTGTTAAAAATGAGAAATCTGCATTATTTTAAACAGCATACAATACATAAGTTTTAGTAAACCCATTCCAAAATCAGCAGAAGTTTATTAAATGGGGAATTTACATTACCTTTAAAAGCATGGTAATAAATAAGCTCTTTGTCTCTGGGTTATTGTACTACAATACTACGATATGAATTTATTATAAAAGCTAACAAGCAGGTACCAGTATATATGAGACCTGCATTAAAATGGCATTGTTTTTTAATAGAGTCCCAAAGAAGTCATTGCATTTCTAAACTATGGTAGGAAAAATGCAATTCTGTCAACACATAAAAGCCCTATTATTTTAGAATGTTTCCTAATTACAACATTACCATAGCAACCTTGTAGTACAGTATGTATTGTTTGAATGTTACACGGAAGAAAGAACTCTGCTCTAATTGATCTTTGCTTGAATTAGATTTGAAGAAGGTCATTCTGTCTTGTTCACACTTGATTCCCTTGAGGCGCCGAGTGTTGGATGAAAACTCAGCACATTATTAGTGGAGTTTTTTTTTATTGTTTTATGAAAGGACTTGACAGTGACAGTGCCATGGGATTTTAATATGTTTTTGTCCAATGTTCATGGAATACGTAGTTCCACTCTTGTTCTCATAAAATTAATTGGGGTGAAAATCCTTGGGATAAACATTGCACAATGTATTAAGTCGCACACATTTTAATTTTCTCGTAAACAGACTCAGAGGGGTCTATTCATTTGTGTTTATTTCTTCCAAATAGTACATTCTACGAACATAGCTCAGAGCAGAAAAAGTTAAAGCATAAACACTCATTTGGAATAAAGAGGGTTGCAGGACAAGTCAATGCAATGACTAAAAAATACAATGCAGTCTTTGAAGTATGGATAACTGGTTCAATTTATCTGTCAGTTTTTAGTGACCTTGGGCGAGCCACTAAGGTGCCAAGCCTATATTGTGCTTGGAAAATTGTCCTACACAGCAAGGGTACCAATTATTGCAGAAATAAAAAGTAGACATATAAATAAATATAATTACAATTGATTATTATTACAAAAATTAAATGGAAAAAAGTTTTTTTTCCAACATAAATTAAATAAAAATGCACTGCTACTGCTAATGAATTTACCTCACAAGAGTACAGTGGACCCTTGGTACTTGTCTACCTCAAAACTAGCCGCATTTAGTATTGGGCGCATATTGACAAGAAAAAAATGCCTTGGCACTTGTCGTTTCCTTGGAACTTGTCGCCTTTGTATGAGTCAATTTACATTGCTCCTTATGGGAACTTTGGTACTCATCCTTTTCGCCACTCGTTGTGCCCTCTGGAGCCAATTAACGACAAATACCAAGGGTTCACCTTAATTATCTCATAGTATGGGGTGATAAGCCACAAAACCATGCTTAGTTGTATAGATAATACAAGTTTAATATAAGCTAAAGTGCTATTATAATCTATGCCAGTCGGGCACGATCAAGTGGATTACCATCCCCTCCTCCACTATGATAATTAAACATGTGAGATAAAATCATTAGAAGAGGGAAGATCTTTACATGTAATTTATTCTTAAAATAAATAAATAAAAAACTTTCAAGCTTAACTATCTAACACTTCCATTCAATTCATAACACTATTGTAAATATGTATATTTATATATGTATTTTGCATTTATGCCATAATTGGGATCTTTGCTATGTCACTTTACTAAAAATACAATTTTATCAGAGAAACTTTCTTGCATATGTTGCTCCCAATTCTCTTTTTCTCCTTAATTTATATTGGGAGGGAATGAACAGTTTAGAAGATAGATTTAACAGATAGTAAGAAGACATTTTCTTAACTGATATCAGGATTCCTCCTTATCACTGCTCACCTAAACTTGATGATGAAGATAATATAAAGTCACTAGATAGGCTACACAAGGTTGGGTCAGGATGGCTTGGAAACAGCCACTGTCAGAGCAGATGGTAGACAGAGATAGCTTGGTAAGCATGCCAAGAGTGGGACAGGTGACAAGCACACATGGTTCAAGATGCAAGCCAGCATTGAAGGAGGAAATGATCAGTGAAAAATTCAGTAACAAGGCAGCAATTGGAACAAAATAATATAGTATAGCATCAGATTGATAGAATGCTTTATAATCAGGCACACAAGGCACAAATAAACTAAGTTTATGTAGTATTATGATTATTGATTGGCCATATATGTCAAAGATAGACAGATGATTAGTTAGATCTAAGACTTCGCAAAGAATATTTTAATCTGGATTAGAAATTTTAAGTAGGCAAAGCCACATCGTCTACATACAAATACAAAATAATTGGATCCTCTAAAGTTTAAATTCCTTATTACCTAATATTTTCATGCACCTTCGAGGGGTTTAGGATAAAAGATAGTTGTTCTCCATCACATTTTCACAGGACATATTGAGATGCAACAACATTTCTGTTATTCAGGAAATTGCTCTTTCATTAATGCTCCCTTGTATGATTTACACATAATTTCTCCAATTTATGCAGGTTTATCAATGAATACTTCATCTTATTTGCCTCAACAATTTTATTTCATTTAAATTATAGATTCTTATTTTCAAGATTGTAAATTCCCTTTTGTATTTCTATGTATACATACAGTGGGGAAGCTAATGAATGGAGGGTCCTGGAACAAAATAATTTGGGGACTACGATTGTATCTTTATGCACACAACAGAGGTCAATAGAATCCATGAGGTGATCAGATCACCTTTATATAAAAATAATTATCTACTCTCCTCTAATAAATGAAGTGGAAAAAGTTAGCCTAACTGTGTACAGACTTTTAAAAAACGAAACCAGAGAGATGGATGGGCCCTCATTGGACTACTGCAAACAGTAATGAGGCAGGCTGTTTGGGCCTGCAGTTTTGCAATAGCTAAGAGAGCAAACAGATGAAAGTTTGCTAATACAGTGTATGCTATTTGGAAGAGGCTAATAAAAGAAGAAGAAGGTGTGGTGGCTCAAAGTGTTGACCTTATCAGCTCCCTGATACTTTTAGGTGTTTATAATATATGCTGATCATATTTTGTTACCAATAGAGATTCATATTATATTCCATTAGTCGGTCCGACTGTGTCTCTCTCTATTTTTATTAACAAGGAATTTTATAAATTATTTAATAATCTTTTTGCCTATTTAATTGAGATCAGAACAGGATGTGCCCCAGTAAAAATGAGATCTGTTCTATGCTCCCCTTTTCTATTACCATTTGGAAGAGGGATACCAGAGAAGAATGTCCATGCTGATGTGTGAAAGCTGGAAAAAGACACCCAGAGAAAGACTGCAGGGTGGAACTTGATAAGCAAGCCACAGACTGGAAACTTGGACTTAAAAGTGAAAGACCAGTAAATTGAATCTAAAGTATTGGATTGATTATTTTGTGTTTGTTCCTTCCCACGGTTAGATGGGAGCGGCCTGGTTAGAGAGGGATCTAACTAAAAGTAAAGTTAGTGCTTCCAAGGAAAGCCTCCTTTATTGGTGTTCCTCCATCGAAAGTACCAGAAACAAAGCCACAGACTCAGTGGGAGATATTGAAAGGAAAAGCTGCAAGTGTGGTGTTGGAAGTTTGCAAATATCTGAATGGCCTTGTGTAGCATAAAACCTAAATACACTTCAATACCTAAAACTAATCTGTTTTATTATACAGTGTATTTTTAATTACAGTCTCTAAAATAGTTAAATAAAACCACATTACAGCTTTTTCTCCAATACAGGGCCTAAAACTGTGTCTAAAAGTATCCACACTGTACTACATTTTGTATATGAATATACTACACATAAAATGAATTGATTATGCCAAAACAATTCAAAACTATACCATTAGCCCTTGCTTACACCATCTCCAGGACTTCCAGTGTGCTCAGAATTTGCAGAGAAGAGGCTTACTAATCAACTATTGTGACAGCTATACTGTTAGCTCAAGGTGTTTGCACCCCCTATTCCTATACTCAAATTGCAGAACGGGAGTAGGCAACTATGAAAATGTTTGGACAGACAGAAGTGCTCTGCAGCAATATCACAGTGGGTGAGCTCATATCTAATATGATGCTGCATCTCTGCACAGTATATTACTTGCCCTAAAGGGCCCGTTCTAAGAGACAAAAATATATCTTTTTAAAAGATTCCTGCTAGTCTGGAAACCTAGGCCGCTTCCCCACAGGCCCTAATACAGTTTTTACCTCCCATACCCCCTTGTGAGTGTCCTTAAATGTAATATGACCAGAATAAAATTAATTTAAAACAAATGTTTACTTTGTTTTACCTACAAAATTATTTAATTTTATAAGCTAAAAATATTAAAAAAAGGAAAATCTTCTGTGCTCATTCTGGCCTATATAATCAACACAGGGTAGAAATAATTGCTGAACCCAAAATACAATGAATATAAATTATTCTATAATCATTTAAGAATGTCAGAAACATAGTAATAATAAGAATACATTTATATAATTATTTCTACGAATGATCACATTTTCAATGCTATAAGATGCATATGCATATAAAATGCAGCAAATGCATAATAATTTTAGTTGCTGGGTGTAAAGGAAAAGGAATTGCATAAAAGCAACCAATTTCTCTTCCCACTCAGGCTTTCTTACAATGGGCCCTCAACATCTTATGTACAAATGTGTACTACTGTTATGTTTGTCTTATATAGTCATTGCATAACCTTTACTTAGAGCTAAGAAATATGTTGAAGCATTTTAATATAATATAAAAATAATTATAATAAAAATATTTATTTGTTTCAAGTACACAGCATTACCAAAGCCTGAAAAAAAAGAGATATGTTTTATGTCCTACTTTAGGTCCTTACTGTAGCTCATAAGCAATACTGTTTGATCCTCCCATTGACACTGTGCAAACTGGTATTTAGGGTATAATGTGGTTTCATTACATCTATAGTTTTACAAGGATAGCTATTGACTCTTGTGACCAATCAGTATAAATACTGTTCGGAAGTATCACAAATGTATATAAAACAATAACCAAAAATAAGGTAACTTCAATATCATTGTATATACTCATTCTCAAGCAACACCCAAGCATCCCATACAAAATGAATTACTGGTTTTATTATAATGACAATTTGCACATTCTTTAAACATATACATGTAACTCAGTCATCTATATAACAGATCCATGATCTGGGAAAAGTAGCATAAATTTATAACATGGACCTTGGTATACACTACCATCTTTAGAGCCAAGAAGATAAACATGACTTATAACAAATTATGCTTAATTAAAATGAATATTGTCATAGATAAGTTGTAGGATTTAAAAACTCTACAAATGTAAACAATAACAGTAAGTGTTTGGATTCTCATTGCAGAAGAATCGAACAAGAGACCCAGAGGCATCAATTGTAGTCAAAAGCAGAGGTGGAGCTACTGCCGGTGCAGAGGCCCCTGACCTCTGAGGGGCCGTCTCAGACCTCCCGTTGGACCCTGTGGCCCTGTGGGTCTTCTGTGGCCCCCATGGGACTCCTGTGGCCCCCACGGACCCCCTGTGCCCCATGTGGAACCTCTGTGGAACCCCTTGGGTCCCCTGTAGCCCCCAAAGAACCTCTATGGCCCTCGTGAGTGCCCTGTGGCCCCCATGGGTCCCCTGTGCACCTTGTGGTCCCTGTGGCCCCCAGGGCACCTGCACACAGCTAGCTGACACATAATACACACCCACAAACAGACCATAATGACTGAAGCAGTCCTTATTCACCACAGCGGACAGGATAATACATTCATAAAATTATTTACTACACATAAAACTCTGGCAGCCGAGCAATCAACATGACAACAGAGTTCTGCCAGCTTTAGAAATATTATATATTGCTTGGCTCTTTAGGAACCTTAATATTCAATTTCTTTGACAAAAAAGTAGCTTCTCACAAAAGAAATTTTATTTTGTCCCTTCTTCTGTTTTGCACTGTTCAGTTGCCTAAAATCTCAGTTGCGCAACAGTATGAGTTTTCTTTTTGGGGAACCGGTATATCACTCTACTGGGTCGAAATGGGGACGTATGTTTGGGATATGATCAAATAGAGGCTATGTCATCTTATCAACAAACATTAGGCCCTGTGACTATTTGATTATATAAGCAAATCTCTTGAATTTTCAAATATATTTATCATTAAATAGTGTATTTCTAGTATTGTACAATTTGCATACATTAAATGACCACTGTGGACATAAAATATTTTTTTTATTTATTTTTTATATTTAGTAGACACTGTTGTGCCTGTATTATGCCACGCTTGGACCTTCCACTATTTCTGTTGCTTTGAAGACTGAGTGGGCAAATTCTACTAAGATTTATAATCTACTGAAGAGACTGGGAGAAGTTTTGGGGATTTGTTGATTAAAAGGCTGATTTAGATAAAAATTATGCACACTGTCCCCCTCCCTCCCATAGGCTTAGTAGTGCAGCTTGCAAATATACTTGCAATCTTTGTTTGTCATGCCCAGTAATTACCCCCTCATAGCTTGAGAAGGAAGTAGGACCATCATGCCAACATCCATGCACTAGCAGAGTCTGTAAAAATAAAGATTTATTCTGGGAATACTTTTATGTCTGTGACTTACATAACTGTCAGAGTTAAGTTGATGCAAACGTGAAGTTTTTGCTAATCTACGGTGTCCCTTTAAGGCATTTGTACTCTAATAAATGTATGGTCCCAGATAATTTAGAAGTGGAGCCCTACATTCTCTTGCTATCTCACTGATTTAGTTAACAGTGTTCCTTTAAAGGGACATGGAAGGTTTTTGGATTTCACTAGGAAAATATACCCATGTACCTATTTTTTTTTTTGTACTTAATTTTATTAAGTGCTTCAAAGCTCTGGTTTTATGCCTAAAATCATACAATTAGTACCTGTTTGGGTATGCCCTCTGTTGCTCATGCAGCTAATGAATTTGCAGATTGTTAACTGTAGAGTTTCAAATTAGCCAATCAGTGAGCTCTCTCAAGCAGTATGTTGCAGAATGTTGCCACTGATTGGTTACTATGAGACACTGCACACTTCTTGTACATAACAGTACACTGTATTCATAAGGTGCAGAGATAGGAAACCAATTTGGAACTATGTGTGGAATTTTAGGCCGCACTTTTTAACAATATAAAGTACAGAAAAGTAAAGAAATACACAGGTATATTATATTTACTCCTAGTGAAATCCAGAAACCTTTAAGCCGTACATCTAGCAAAGCTTTAAATCATTGAATCATGCTACCATTTCCTCATACACTCTCCAATGATTGTAATAAATATTGCTTGTATATATAAATATTTATAACAAATGTATAATTATAGGATATATATTGACCACACAGGAAAGGCAGAAGAAATGCTTGTTTACACCTCTAACTCTGATGGATTAACCCCATCTCCAATTCAGTATAGAGAGGATAAGCTTTGATATGGGTATAGCAGTGACTTCATTGGATCCAACTAACTTCTCTTAGTGCATAGTGCAACCATTGCTAAACTGAGAGAAAAGATTCCTGCCTCAATGTGGATGAGTTTGATCCAACCTTCTCTCAATTCAAGACTTGATCCTTATCAAGTAGGACATGGTTCAAATACTTATCTTTATCAATCTCAAAATTATATCCTTTTTCAAATAGAGCTCCTTGACTGTGTATGATCGCATTAAAGAAAATTGCAAAGGAAGTTAACGTAACCTTAAAGGTGTATTAAAATGAGGTTGGTTATTAATGCATCTGATAGAGAAAAATGTATAGTGTCTGAAAAAAAAATGTTTGCAGGAAAAAAATCCAAAGTAAAAACAGTTATCCGGTTAGCATGAAGTTTGCTGAATTTCTTGCATTTGCAAAGAGTTTTCTTTCGAAGTTGACACCCCCTGAAATTCCCAGGGAAAATTAGCATAATTTATACATTGTATCTTTTTTGCCTTGGGATTGTGCAGACATGCTCCGTTAGAACCTGAAGTCTGCCCTACTGTGGGAAGTCACATGATATCAGACACTTTTCTTTCCCTTAGATTTCTGTTCCTTTATTCACTGATTGTTTCATCTACATCACAGGTGATACTCCCCCCAGCCCCAGAGATTTGCCCCACAGCCCCAGAGAATTGCCCTCCAGCCCCATAGAATATATGTACACATACACATATATATATATATATATATATATATACATATATACATATATATATATATATATATATATATATATACATATATACATATATATATATATATATATATATATATACACACACATATATATATATATATATTTATATATATATATATATATATATATATATATATATACACATATACACATACATATACACTCACACACAAACACATATACACACAAACATATATACACACAAACACATATACACACACACATATATATATATATATATATATATATATATATATATATATATATATACACTGACAGCAGATATTTTTTTCCCCGAAGCTTTGGTTGACCTATGTAGGTTAACCACAGGCATGTTGCTAAGCAAAAATCTTCATATGGCTATAAACATAGAATCCACATCAATAAAGAGAGTATTGCCCAAGAACTACAGAGCCAGGAGGCAGCTTTCTTCCTACAATCCCCATTATATAATTCATTACAATAATTACTATATCATAGAAACACAACTAATTTTACCAGAATTCAATAATACCTTAATATGTTAACTA
This sequence comes from Discoglossus pictus, assembly GCA_027410445.1. Lineage (NCBI taxonomy): Eukaryota > Metazoa > Chordata > Amphibia > Anura > Alytidae > Discoglossus > Discoglossus pictus. The sequence goes on along the minus strand of CM050167.1, from coordinate 349,725,664 downwards.
CATTTTCCATCAGCTCGGGATTTATGTGCTACGGGAATTCTAAATTAAATCTTTCACATCTTGGACCACCTGAAAACTTTAATTAGTAAACTATAAATTCTAAAAAAATGCAGTTATCTAAAACTGCAATTAGTGAATATTAATTTCAACTTCTAGAGAAACTCATTTTTCTAGTGTTGTTTTTAATAACCCGCTCTTCATTGGCTCTAAAAGAATGACAGCCCTATTAAAGTAGCTCAACTTGTAAAACCGTAGCCCGTAACATAGCCCACAAGACTTACAGCTATTAAATTAGACCCATAAAGTAATGACTTGCTGGATTAGGGCGATAAAAGGCTATGGGACGTGAAAATTTGAACTGCACGCCGCCAATCCTTTGATCTGTCAAGCCCGTAACTGTTACGCTTCCAATCATGCTATTAAATTGCAACTAATTCACTGGCATTCAAGCTGTAACTGGCAAATGGAGCCCAAAAGCCAACGGGTACTAGAGAGGACCAACTAGAGGGGTAAAGTCCAATCCGTAGCACTGTAAATGCACCTATACACACACTACTGTACTTTTATTAAAGGGGAAAGTGATGTTAGGCCTTAGAATTAATCGCACAACATTCTCAAGCTCGCAAATCAGCAAAAAAATATATTTTATTTCATGTTTATTTTCCGTGTAATATCGATCCTGGCAATCAATGTGTTAATACATATAATGGAATTTGCATGGACTAGAATATCATATTTACGGTTTTATCAATATTGCATTATTTCTGGAATGTGGCTCCGATCGCAACTCGTAATTGAACCCCGTAAGACTTTGAAATCCAAACTCCATTTTTCTGTGACGCAATGATGAGGATCTCTGTTTCCATTGGCTCAGTCTAAACCCTTAACTCTGGGTTTGACTTATTGATCATGTTCACGGATGCGCATCCAACTCTCTAAAAATGTTTTACGGGTTTGCGTCTCAAGCCCGTAACTCAAGGCTTTCAAGCCCGCAGCCCTTGAGGGCTTCCAGATGCCACTACGGGCTTCTAATTTAATAGGGCTTAAAGAATCCAAATTCTTCCCGCAGGTTGCTTTCCTGACACACAGGATAGCTTAACCAGAGGCGATTTTCTAGACCAAGTTGCCATTTCAGGAGCAAGCTGCGAGTCTCAGGGCAACTTACCAGGTACTGGGTAAAGTTGTATAAATTAATTTCTGACTTAAAAATAGCCTTTCGGAATGAAACACACCATGCAAATATGTAGCAAACAGAGCATACATTTTACTTTCCAGTTTACATTAATATACAGTTCTTGCACCAGTCACCAATGGACCACTTCCATTGGTAAACATAAATTTGCCCTTTTTGCTCCATTGAATCACCACACGTGGGCAAGGTCTGTCTCCAAGGACCTCGTACCAGCTTGTCTACTTCCCCACCTAGATCCTACAAGCAACCTCCTGGTAGGGTCTTGGCACAGCAGGGTTGTGACTGTTGGAGACAGGGGTATGGTCTAACCCATGTGGAGAACCATAGACCTGGGGTGTGCAGGGTTTAGATTCTCAGGGATTACCTCTCCATTATCCTGGGATCTCAGAGGACAATAGTGGGGCTGGTTATCGGACTCGAGGTACCCCCTAAGCTAGGAGGGAATCGTAATAAGGCCCAGTGCCTTTAGGGGGATCTTGGTTGTTGGGTCTATCCACCCCCTAGCCAACCACCCCTTGGATATTGATACCTCTACTGAGTTTGAGGGGAGTCGGCTAAGGGAATAAGAGCATCTCTGGGGTGTATCCACCTTTAGGGGCTGACTTTGGCTTCCATAACTAGTTTAGTAATTCAGGGATTCACATTGGATTGAATGGGGACTCACAAACAATGACTACGGTCAAGTACTTTCTAATTTGTTACAAAACACTTGATACCACTTGACACTGCTGTATTGAAATTGAAAGCCTTGTTAAGAATACTTGATGATTTAATTAGCCTTGTGGATCTCCCTTGTGAAGTCTATGGAGCCTAATCTACCGCTTATCAGAAATGTCTACTGGTCGCCTGTAAAGTGTTACTATCCCCAAATAATTTTTATTAGTTCAATGTAACAGTTATACTTTCAAACACACCGTACACATAAAATAAGTGTCCACAAAATGAAAAATGACCCAGAGCTCCTAGGCTTAAATGACCTGGTGAAAGGGAATCCTAAGAGTCCAAGACATATAATCAGGGCTTTGGGGAAAATACATCACTTAATAACAAGCTAGCAAGTGACATAGAGCCCGATTCAATTTCAAGCCTGTATCTTGCGGGCCGTATGTCTGCGGGCATGCTGCGGGCTCTGGTTCGTCTCTGATTCCGGTGCTATTCAATAGAAGGAGCCCGCAAGTTAAGGGGCCGAAAGCCAACTCTGTAAACCATGCACTCGTCCTGTAGCAGTTCATCAGATTTGCGAGCTTGAGACTGTTATGTAATTAATTCTAATGTCTTTCATTGCTTTTTCTGCTATTTACAGTGCAGTATTGATTTTTTATTAGCATTTACAGTGCTACGGACAGGGGTTAAACCCCCTTGCAGGTTCTCTATAGCACTCATAGGATTTTCTCCTACATTTGCCGATTACAGGTGTGAAAACATATGCAGGCTTGGGGAATTGGAGCAATAAATTAGAGATTTGCGATTTTACCGATCATAACTCTTGTGGTAGTGAAAGATCAAAGGCTTCAGGAGGCTGTATGTTTCAGGTTTAACCATCGCAAAGTTTTCAAGCCCGTAACCTGTAAACCGTCCAGAGCCCGCAAAAAGGCACCAATTGAATAGCAAATTAACTTATGGCCTCACTTACGGGCTCTGGTAACTTATGATTGCTCAATTGAATCAGGCTCATAGTCTTTCAAATGTTCTTATGGCCATTATAATGCCTCTTGAATCAGGTAGCCAAATAGCTAGTCTCCATCAAAGTCCAATTGCTGGCTCCAAAAGTCCATGAGTCCTGGGTGGTCATGACAGTGAATAAAGAAAGCAAACTACAGGAAAGTCTCCCTCTAATTAATACACAATTGACAGAGGAAACTACTGACATCAGCAGTTTGGGATGACTACATGATACCGGAAATCTATGCTAACTATACTCATTCTTAACAAGAATCTTTAAACAAGGTTAGTGTAATGTGGCAAAAAATTGGAGAACAGATTTTTAATTTTATAAACTATAAGAATTAACATTTAAGAAAATGGCATTTAAACATCCCAATCTTCAAAAAGATCACAGAGGTGAGGTGATCAGATACAGCTCTCATGGTGACTTCAAATAACTGTCATTTAATTTTTTCAGCTTTTTGACCAAAAGGTGACAAAGAAGTACTTGTCATTTCACTTTATTCAGTTGCTGTGCAACAGGTTCAGGTTGATATTGAGTAGTATAAGTACATGTTTGATATCCGATTTAGACAGCCAGCTTTTAAGTCCCAACATAGAGATACCATATTGAAGTATCAATTCTTTGAATGAGTTCAGTGAGTTAATGTTTGGATTGGTGGAATTGTGTGGAGCGGATAAATCAATAACTAGCCTCTTTATCAACTAGTATTTGTGGGTAGCAACACCAATTAGGTTGATCCTACATTTTGAAAAAGGAGTTAATTAAATGGCCTAATGATGTGGTTGTTTCATATTTCTGTGGCTATGAGGCTTTTGAAAACCTCAGATTCCTTGGTTTCAGATTGTCACTGGCAACGAAGACCTGAGGTAAAGATATGACCCCTGTGGTTAAAGCCAGTGAGGAGATTGAGTTAATGAAGGTGCATGAAGAATGACTCTTAAGGAGATAAGAAATTAGAATTTGCAACTTTAGTAGGTGCCCTTTACTCCATTTATGTGCAATGTTTTCCAAAGAATCTTGGCTTGAGCTTTGTGGCATATCGCACAGATATGGAGTATGCGGCACCGACTAAATTTGCACCCTTTGAAGTTAAAATTATTGCAAATGGGTGATGCCCCTAGGTAATGCACTTGATCATGTAGCTGCTCTTTCTGTGGGCAAGTGAGAGGGCCTGGATCCAGGAGGGATACGCTTGGAATTTGGGAGCTGCTAGGAGCTGGTTGAATAGGATTTGCGCAAAAACAGATAGAGAAGACTGACAGTGCTGGCAGACTGGTACCTTAATACCAGCAAAGTGCCGGCAGAAAACTATTGATCCACGGATGACCACTTTGTGGTGTAGTTAAACTGGATGAGTGCTGAAAATCACTTATCACATATAATAGTTGTCAAACTACGAGACGTTAACTCGGAGCACTTAGCCGAAGGTGCTCATTGCCTGCAAGCCTCGTTAAGCAGGACAAGTAGTGAAGGCAATGAAACACGCGGGACTTAGCCACCAAACACTTAGTAAACACGGGATCGCCTTAGGCTGCAAGCAGTTGACCAACGCAGGACTTAGAAAAAAAAAACAACGAGACGCGGGACTTAGAGAAAAATAAATATGAGACGCAGGACTTAAAAAAAAAAAAATACGAAGTTAACAGCCGAACCGCTCAAAGCAAAAAACACTAAAAACACAGAAAATACAAAAAAAAACAAAAAAACATTACACACAGCATGGGGGAATAGCCAGGATATCCGGGAGTGAGGTGGAACGTGAATTTAAATCGATTTGGCCGAGTTTCAGCACTCAAAAATCGCCTAAGCGAGAAAAGAAGTGGGACCAGAAAAAAAAGAAAACACGGCTACACGAGCCGGACTGCGCAATACAACGCCAATCGTGTAGTACTTTTACACAGGAACGTACGGGGTACAAAATACACTATTACAAATGAAGGAAAATTCTCTGGAGACGCGTAACACATAGACAAAGGTAGCCAGTTTACAACACTAACTTACAACTAATCACATATATAGTTGTGAGCATGCGAGTTGTTGCTAACGCTTGCGGGCTCGCGCAGCTGCCCTCCCAAAGAAAAATATAAATAATATGGCCAATCATCAAAGGCATTTAATAAACAAGTACCGTATATACTCGAGTAAAAGCCGACCCGAGTATAAGCCGAGGCACCTATTTTAACCACAAAATACTGGGAAAACTTACTGACTCGGGTATAAGCCAAGGGTAGGAAATGTGCTGCCCCCTGTGTCCCTCTTGTGCCCTCTGTGTCCCCCTCTTGTGTGCGCTCTGGACCCCTTTTTTTGTGTCCCAACTCTCTATCCCCTGTGTCTCTTTCCCCTCTCCCTCCCCTGTGTCTCTTCCCCCCTCTCCCTCCCCTGTGTCTCTTCCCCATCTCCCTTCCCTGTGTCTCTTTCCCTCCCTTTCCTGTGTCTCTTTCCCTCCCCCTCCCTTATGACCCTCCTCAACCCCTTCCTCAAACCCCCCTCCTCATCCTCCCTCCTCAACCCCCTCCTCATCCTCAACCTCCCTCCTCAACCCCCCTCCTCATCCTCAATCTCCCTCCTCAACCCTCCTCCTCAACCTCTTCCTCATACTCAACCTCCCTCCTCAACCCCCCTCCTCATCTTCAACCCCCTCCTCATCCTCCCTCCTCATCCTCCCTCCTCATCCTCCCTCCTCAACCCCCCTCCTCAACCCCCCTCCTCAACCTCCCTCCTCAACCCCACTCCTCAACCCCCCTCCTCAACTCCCCTCCTCAACCTCTCTCCTCATCCTCAACCCCTCTACTCATCCTCAACCCCCTCCTCATCCTCAACCCCCCTCCTCAACCCCCCTCCTCAACCTCCCTCCTCAACCCCCCTCCTCAACCCCCCTCCTCAACCTCTACCACCCATCCTCATCCTAAACAAGTACTCCCTCTAATTACCTCTTACACAGCAAGAGAGCCATATACACGCACAGAAAAGTGAAAAATAGGTGTGTGCTCACTCCTCATACTCCTCCACTTTACTGCCCAGGGGTTACAAAAAGGTAGATCCGGGCCTGCCTATAATGTATAAAATAATGTTAAATCAATATAGAGGTGCATAATAACTTATCAACTTGCTTGCTTTTATATATATATATATATATATATATATATATATATATATATATATATATACAGTTGATATAAAAAGTCTACACACCCTGTTAAAATGTCAGGTTTCTGTGCTGTAATAAAATGAGACAAAGATAAATCATTTCAGAACTTTTTCCACCTTTAATGTGACCTGTAAACTGTACAACTCAATTGAAAAACTAACTGAAATCTTTTAGGTAGAGGGAAGAAAAAATATAAAAATAAAATAATATAATTGCATAAGTATGCACACCCTTAAACTAATACTTTGTTGAAGCACCTTTTGATTTTATTACAGCACTCAGTCTTTTTGGGTATGAGTCTATCAGCATGGCACATTTTGACTTTGCAAGATTTGCCCACTCTTCTTTGCAAAAACACTCCAAATCTGTTAGATTGCAAGGGCATCTCCTGTGCACAGCCCTCTTCAGATCACCCCACAGATTTTCAATCGGGTTCAGGTCTGGGATCTGGCTGGGCCATTCTAACACTTTAATCTTCTTCTGGTAAAGCCATTCCTTTGTTGATTTAGATGTATGCTTTGGGTCGTTCTCATGCTGAAAGATGAAGTCCCTCTTCATGTTCAGCTTTCTAGCAGAAGCCTGAAGGTTTTGTGCCAATATTGACTGGTATTTGGAACTGTTCATAATTCCCTCTATCTTAACTAAGGACCCAGTTCCAGCTGAAGAAAAAAAGCCCAAAGCCTGATGCTGCCACCACCATGCTTCACTGTGGGTATGGTGTTCTTTTGGTGATGTGCAGTGTTGTTTTTGCGCCAAACATATCTTTTGAAATTATGGCCAAAAAGTTTAACCTTGGTTTCATCAGACCATAACACATTTTCCCACATGCTTTTGGGAGACTTCAAATGTGTTTTTGCAAAATGTAGCCTGGCTTGGATGTTTTTTTTTCATAAGAAAGGGCTTTTGTCTTGCCACTCTACCCCATAGCCCAGACATATGAAGAATACGGGAGATTGTTGTCACATGTACCACACAGCCAGTACTTGCCAGATATTCCTGCAGCTCCTTTAATGTTGCTGTAGGCCTCTTGGTAGCCTCCCAAAACCAGTTTTCTTCTCGTCTCTTCATCAATTTTGGAGGGAGCTCCAGTTCTTGGTAATGTCACTGTTGTGCCATATTTTCTCCACTTGATGATGACTGTCTTCACTGTGTTCCATGGTATATCTAATGCCTTGGAAATTCTTTTGTACCCTTCTCCTGACTGATACCTTTTAACAATGAGATCACTCTGATGCTTTGGAAGCTCTCTGTGGACCATGGCTTTTGCTGTGGGATGCGACTAAGAAAATTTCAGGAAAGACCAACTAGAGCAGCTGAACTTTATTTGGGGTTAATCAGAGGCACTTTAAATGATAACAGGTGTATGCTGACTCCTATTCAACACAATTTGGAATGTGATTGCTTAATTCTGAACACAGCTACATCCCCAGTTATAAGAGGGTGTGCAGACTTATGCAACCACATTATTTTTATTTTTTATTTTTCTTCCCTCCACCTAAAAGATTTCAGTTTGTTTTTCAATTGAGTTGTACAGTTTATAGGTCACATTAAAGTTGGAAAAAGTTCTGAAATGATTTATCTTTGTCTCATTTTTTTACAGCACAGAAACCTGACATTTTAACAGGGGTGTGTAGACTTTTTATATCCACTGTATATATATATATATATATATATATATATATATATATATATATATATATATATATATATATATATATATATATTTATATATATACATAGTGATTTATAGTGAATATCTATTCACTAGCTCCGCCACTGGGCAAACCCAAAAGTAAATGCTATGAACTAATCCAGGAAATTAAAATTACTGTAATTTCATATAAATTGTTCCCTTATTTATAATCTTATGCCCAGCAATCCAAGAGAGCATACTTTGAATAAGTGAATATATTTGGTTACTGATTTGTGAATTTTACTGATGATTTACATAAATTAATTTAAAAGACAAAGTGTTTTGACTGAACTGAAGAATAGCAAATTTTTACTAGAGCATTTTTTCATAAATAGCTGAATATTGTATATTTTCGACATTGTGTAAAATAATTCATGACATTATTTGGGAGAGATTTACACATCTGTTTATGAATATGTGAATGTGAACAGCATATTTTACTTGACGTGAAAGACATCATGGCTGATGCCAGTTGCAGTAGTAATGCTTTCATGATAGGTCAGAATTCATTAGCGTCAAAGTATGATGGACAATTTTATTCAAGATAATATGTTATACTATATTCTGATACAATTACTGAAATTAGGGTTGTATTAGCTATTTTTAGATTCAATAATAAAGAATTGTCATGTGGCATTGACATACTGTATCTCTAAGAAAAATTGTAGCACAGAGAAATGTTTAATTCCTACAAGATCTTGATGAATTTGTTCTGGCAATGTCCGTTGATCTGTATACATTTTGTCTTTTTTATAAGGACAGTAAATTGCTTTATACAGCATATTTCATGCCAGTGCATGCTGTTTTTGCTACATTGATTGATTCCATTAGTATAAGCATATTAGTTTTTGTTTGCCCTTGCAATAATCTGTTTCATTTCATCCTAAAGGACTTCCCAATAGTCTACTGATACAGCAATAATATTTTGTGAGTGGTCTGGAAAATGCAGAAATAGTTTTTTTTTTCCAGTAACTATTATTTGTTTAAATTATTTAAATATATTTTAAAAAACTACATTTATTAAGAACCTTCTTTTAAATTGCATATCAGACTTATTCTGAGGTGCTTCTTGCCAGCTCTTTCTTTTAAGAAAAATAAGCAGTTTTTTCTAGATATCCTATGAAAAGACAGGAAGGAACCTACACCCCAAGGGCCAGAAGTGGTTATTTTCCTAATTCCATGTGGACCCCAGTTAACTTAATAGTTCATGCACATTTTCATATTTAAATTAATTATTTAATATTTTGCAACTGTAAAACACCTGGCCACTACTCATTTGGCAGCAAACTTGGGTAAAGGAGAGGGAAGAGGGGGATTTAATTAATTTTATAGAATTCATATATTTTTGGGAAATCAGAAGCACAGGAGAAGAACAAAGAAAACTAAAACCAGTATATGGAAAGAAGGGGAAATGTATTAGGACACTAGAAGATACTATTTAAAAAAAAATAGCAATGGTGGACACTGACAAGAACATTCATTGCATTTGGCCTAAAAGACTTCCTCAGGGATAGAATACATAATTTACATAAGCTGCTATATGACATCATAACAGACAATTACATAAATGGGCAACACTACATAATACATCATACTTGGTATACTCCATAAGCCCACCAATTACCAAATGGCAAAAAATAGTCTTTACCAACATAACACAAATATTGTACTAAAATATATATATTTTCTTGACAAAGAGAGAAGGGAAATAAGTTGTTAAGAGGGCCCCCAAATTATTTCCCACACAAAGTATCCATTATATAGCTCTGCCTCTGCTATTAAACATATCTATACAAGATCTGATGCAATGGCAGGGTGCTGCTGTCCACAATTTTTAACCTGTATGGTTTTATGAACAAACGTGATAAATTGGTTGTTTTGTCAAAAATAATTCATTGTTATAATTCTATCAGGAGAAATTAGGTCATTGCTATAAAAGAGAGCCTTGTGCAAAAATTAATAATAGCTTAGAACCTTGCATTTTTCTTTGCATAAATATCTGTAGTATCCCTAAATATTACATATTGCTAAAGGCAGTGAAGCCATAGCTGTAAGTCTGCAGCTTAATTGAAAGTGATGAAGTGGAAGGCTGGAGATGTTTAATGCTCAATAACACTTTACAGGCAAATGCCATTGGGAGTACCAGCTTTGTTTTTCGATTTTAAGTCTTTGAATAAAAAAAAGTGAAACTGTTTCACATAAAAATATAACACATTACAACATTAAATGGCAATGTAGACTACAGTATGGTTTAATTGAAAGTATCATGGCTGAATACATTCCAATAACACATTCATTATGTTTAGAAATAAAATAATCAATACCAACAAGATGGAGAATACAAAATGTTTCTAATGATAGCTAACTTAAGTCAAGTCAGTTGTAAAATAAGATGACTTGAAACTTAGTAAATTTATGTAAATGTGCCCTTTTGTTCATCTCTTCAACAGATATCTCATTACCCGGATACCAAATGATATGTGACATATTTGACATTGGATGTCTTAATGACAGATTTGAATTTTAATAATTATCCCCAAATGGAAATTCTGACACAATGAGTCAGTTAATATTGATGTATTACTTTACATATGACTTTGACTGGACTAATAGCCGCTAATCATTTTGGAGCTATACATGTAGTGGTTATGTCTATTGACCTGGATTTTTATATGCAGGATTATAGAATTGTATTTGATTGCTTAAAATGAAAATGACAGTTTTGCACTGAAAATAAGTATGTATTTGCATAATTTACATACAAAGCAAATGAAGAACAATTTGTAGTGAAACCAATTTTTATTCTAGTGTTTTGTCCTTAATTGTTAGGTGAAGATGAATTGCTTAAAGTGACAATTGTTTCATGAGTCTTAATCAGTACAAATCAGTATTAACATTTTTTTTCATTTATTGTGATGTTTCTTGCATTCTTCCCACATTTTAAAGCTCATTCAAACTGTTTTTCTAACTGCTGCAAAGTAAAATGTAAGCTATTTAATTTGGATGTCATAAAAGAGGGATGGGAAGTATGTAACTGTGTTTGGTCCTAAGCATGTGTTATCTCAATAACACATACAGTGGCTGCTAATAAATATAGGAATAAAACCAGAAACAATCAATGTTTAAACGAATGTTTAAACAAAAATATTCATAGGTGTGTTTTTCACACAGCATGGTCTAACATTGCATCTTGAGAGTTTTCAACATAATCTATTTTGGAGAGGTACGCTTCAGATTATCTTGTGTTTTGGTGCTTTTTTTAATGAATCTTTTTCTGTAACTTAGCAAAATATATACCACAAAATATTCTTTTGATTTCATACTAAATTAAAAGTTTATTGGAGAAAATGGATGAATGAGAAAAAAACATAAGCAACAAATTTAAATTGAAAAATATACTACTCTTTAAACACACTGAGCCTCATTCAGTTCCAAGCCTGCAGGTCGTGGGATATAGGCCATAAGTCTGCGGGCCTGCTGCGAGCCAGTTAGGGGCGATAGCGAAGTTTGTAAACCATGCCCTCGTATGTAGGATTTTACGAGCATGATCAATTAGGCAAGACTGTAACTCCTGATGCAGAAATAGCCAATAGAGAAGGAGCCCGTCATCATGAAGGCCCGTAAAACATGGAGTTGACATGTAAATCAACTAGTGATTCAGGGTCTGATATGCGATCGGACCCGCAAACATGCAATGTACAAATTAATAAAAATGAATGAAGCCAATGTGATAGTCCATGTGGGTGGCCTGATATGTATTAACTCATTGATTCCCGAGATCAATTTAATCCCGAATTGAAACAGAAAAATAAATGATTTTTGATTGCCGATTTGCGCGCTTGAGCCTGTTGTGCAATTAGTTCTAATGTCATTCATCACTTTCCCTGTATTTTGAAGTACAGTATTGATTTTTTATTTGCATTTATAGTGCTCCGGACATGTCCTTAAGCCCTTTCCGAGTCCTCCTTGGAACCCGTAACTTGTGGTCCAACTTTTGCCATTTGCATCCTTGACGGCTTGCTTATTGAGGGGGACTTGGAGCAACTGAATAACAATTTGCGAATTTAGCATTCAGAACTCTTGCGGCCATGAAAGATTAAAGGATTGGAGGGGCATTAACTTGTGATGTTAACCATCGCAATTAATCAAATTCCGGACCGCTCAAAAGACTCCAATTGAATAGAAAAATAAGTTACGGGCTCTATTTCCGAAGTCTGGATCTCCCAATGCCTCAATTGAATGAGGGTCAGTGTTTTCAAAAGAGTATAAATATACATAAACTAATAATAGTATGTGAAACATGTACAGAAATAGTGTAAGCCAGTTTGAATTTCCAGTATTGCTTAGTTTGTAATTGTAAGAATGTGTATACCAAAGTCCGCCGATAGGTTAATTCAAGGGAGGATATATCGCCGGTGCAACAGGTGCATCGCATCGAGGCTCTTGCTCCGTGAGAGGCCCAGTGCTGTCTCCCCCAGGGCAACCTCGGCAGCACCATTCAGTCCCCAGCAGACCCATTCAGCTCCCTAGCATTACGATTCAGCCCTATTCAGCCCTCCAGCAGCCCCATTCAGCCCCCTCCTCTTACTTGTGCACTGTGGTCCCTGGTCCAGTTCCCATTAATCAGAGGTAGAATATCCTTCCCCTGCCAGCACCTCATATTACAGGGAATTCCCTTCCCCTGCAATATGAATTGCCAGCAGGGGAAGGATATCCAGCCTCTGTCTAATGGGACCCGGACCATGAACCACAGCCCACAGTGCACAAGTAAGAGGAGAGGGCTAAATGGGTCTGCTGGGGGGTTGTGGGACTGAATGGGGACCTGTTGGGGGCTGAATAGGCCTACTGGGGGTTAAGGGGCTGCTGGGGGCTGAATGGGGCTGCTGGGAAGCTGAATGGGGCTGCTGGGGGGTTATGGGCCGGTGGGGGTTTGTGAGGCTGAATGCCGCTGCTGGGGGGGGGGGGTGAATGGGGCTGCTGGGGGGGTGAATGATGCTGCTGGGGGGTTGTGGGGCTGAATGGGGCTGCTGGGTGGCTGAATGGGGCTGAATGGGGTTTGTGAGGCTGAATGCTGCTGGAAGGGGTGAATGGGGCTGCTGGGGGTAAATGGGGCTGCTGGAGGGGTTGTGAGGCTGAATGGTGCTACTGGGGGGTGAATAGGGCTGCTGGATGGCTGAATTTGGACTGCTGGGGGGTTGTGGAGCTGCTGAGAGGGGTAAATGGGGTGTTATGGGGCTGCTGGTGGGGGTTAATGATGCAACTGGGCGTGAATATGGCGGCTGGGAGGGGTTGGGGCAGAATGGTTCTGCTGGGGGGTGAATGGTGCTGCTAAGCAGGGTTGAATGGGGCTGCTAGGAGTTGAATGGTGTTGTTGTGGGGCGTAATGGTGCTGCTGGGGGGTGATTGGTGCTGCTGGGGTGGAGGTGAATGGGGCTGCTGGGGCAAATGGTGTTGATGGGGGGTTGTGAGGCTGAATGGTGCTGCTGAGGAAGAGAATGGTGCTGATAGGGGTGTGAATTGTGCTGCTGCAGGTTTGTGGGGCTGAATGGTGCTACTGGGGGGGGGGGGCTGAATGGTGCTGCTGGGGGGTTGCAGGGCTCCACTGCAATACAGAAAAGGAACATGTTAACATAAAACATAAAATATTTTTTACAAAACAACTTAGTATAAATAAATATATATATATATATATAATAGGGAATTGCCTGTCAAAAATGATGGCAATAAAATTTGAAGCCTGGCAATGCTGTTTGCCACAAAATGCAAGGATATGGACCCTCTGAGCGCCTCTCCCCCTGTGTACTTTATATGCCTCTGTAGTTTAAGAGCCTACTGCCTTGGGGTAAGTGTTACTGCCTTGGGTTCAGTGTTAGTGGCTTGAGTTAAATGTTACTGCCTTGTATTAAGTGTTACTGGTTTGCGTTACGTCTTAGCTCTTAGGGCTCATATTTATGTCCTTCTTCCTCGTTCTATACCCTTCAGCATCTTTTTCATTGTGTTTACGTTTTTGCGGCAGTCATTTTGTGTCTCAGTTTGGAGATTTTTAATCATGAAAAAAGGCAAAATATGCCTTAAATTAACTTGCAACCTCACTCACAGGCTCCCTGGCTCTCCTCCTGTGCTGTGTGTGAGTGTGTAAGTGAATTTGAGGCATATTTGTGTGTTTTTGCATGTTTTTCTAGTTCAGTGTTTCGGCCGTTAAAGTCGTGTTTTTGTGAGCCCCACAGCATCTACGTGCTTATGGTCCTAAGTCATACAGCCCGTAATTTTTGCCATGTCCCACATCTCTCGGGATGACCACCAGCTCATTTCAGCTAAGCCCTGTGTGTCTCAGGATGAGCGCCAACTAAGTCCGTGTGTCCACCCCTGCAATGAGCTCATTGCAGCCGAAGTCCTGCGTGCCTCAACTGCTCACGACAACTTGCAGATTGACAACAATCATATGGGGGGGGGGCGGATTTTTTTTTGTACCGGGGCCCTTCATTCACTAGCTCCAACATGGGGTTAGTATTTATACTATAGGGGATGATGACTGTTTTATAGTTTTCGTCAATAAAAGGGTACAAAAATTGGTGCTCAGTAGACATTATGTACTAATCTGAGTTTCCAAATATATGTTTTGGAAGAAACAACTGTTCAAATTGCATTGCATTTTTGCATATGATTAATGGATATTTTGTGATTTCAGAAGAGTTTGAGATTAGTTAAAACTTTTGAATTATATAAAAAAGTACAGGCTTTACAAATGTCATAGACATTTGTTCATAATATTAATATACTGTACATATGACATTTTGTGCAGTGTAGATATGTTATTGTAAAGTTTAGATACACAATTCCTAAATAAACATCTACAGCCTTATTAAATTGCGATTCGGCAAATTTAAAAGGGCTCTAGTTTTAAGTTAGTGAAGACCTTGCTTTTGGATAGAAGTTAACTAACTTAAAACTTCTGTAAAAATAATATGCTGTGTGCTTAAATAGAGCCCTTTAAAATTTGCAGAATCGCAATTTAATAAGGCTGCTAATATTGTGTGATCTTTTCATGTCGAAAATATTAGCTACATTCAAACAGTAAGGGAATCATAACATTATTATTATTATTATCATTTATTTGTAATGCGCCAACATATTCCATAGCTCTTTACAGGGGATACGAACAAGGAAAATGCAATATTAAAAAACTTCAGAAAATGAGGCCCTGTTTTGAGATTAGAATCTTTGTAGAACCTGCTTTTTTTCTAAAGCACCATACAAGAATGGAAACTTTCTACTTACAATCTATAGGTAATGAAAGAGGCAGAGAACTGGGGAGAAGTAACAGATAAGGATTAACAGGGGTCAGGAATAAAGTGAAAGTTAGAAAGGTTTTTCATTTAGTGGGAGAGGGAAGGGATCTGCGGTGAAAGGCTTTAGTATGTTATCTGTTATCTGTCCCTAGTGGTGAGATAATATAATCTGCAAATAGCAAAGTTAAGTGATTTCTATGCCTCAATAAATTGAATTGAGTAGGGGCGTGTGGGAGAGGGGCAGGGAGAGAGAGAAGTCCTTTCCGAATTTCACAGAGTTAGTCGTGAGGCCTGTGTGCAGGTATCAGTTGGCACTAAAAGAAAAATGGAACAGGGAGTGAGATAAATAGAGAGAGCCATTAAGAGACAGGAAGGCTTAAGACACGTGAGAAGGAGGAGATTTCAGCAAATTATGCAAGCCATAAATGGGGGAAGGGTGGGGAGAGCCAAGCAGGATACAACAAACATTTGTAAGGGATTGAAATATTGCTAGAAATAATTCTATCTCCCCGAATAAAAACAAGCATACAGTAGTTATATTAATAAAGATATTGGCTCCTGGGATGAGGCAACTTCCATAGTCTTCTCTATCTTCTTGAGTGTAGGAGGATCTCAGAATTTCACAGAGTTGGCAGTGAGGCCTGTGTGCAGGTATCAATTGGCACTAAAAGAAAAATGGAACATGGTGTCAGGGAGAGATAGAACAGGGAAATATAGAAATACATTTCAGTAACATGCTACTTCTATGGTATTGGCTACACAATGTAATTTGTGTGTGTGTGTGTTTGAAAAAACATAATTAAGAGTAAAGTCATTACAACTTTAATTAGAAAAAAATGGTATGTGTGTGAGAGGGGCATTTACATTTATGCAGAGCAATTGTTGTATTTCCTGATGCAAGCAGCTTGCTTCTGGGCCAGCAAGGAGGAAAGAATATGGTGTCAATTTCAATATTATACAATTATCTAACAAGACCATATGACTACTCCCTGTTCCTTCCCCCCCTAGCTGCTCCCTTCACTAATAGATCCAAAACACTCCCTCATGATCCAGATCCAGGAGGTGATGTAACAAACACAAGATGAATTCCTTTTGTATTAAAAAAATCAGATTTTCAAACAAATATTTTCTCTCTCTGTCATGTAGTTTAGGACTGATTGTAAATAGTTTATGTAAATAACTACAATACTTATCAATTACTAAAGTTTAATTAGGAACAGTAACATGTTTCATATCTTTTTGTATACAATTTCTATAATTAAAAAGGGAATTCAGGGTTATCATGGTAATTAGAGAGACAGTATTGATCCAGGTAGAAATCCAATCGCCAGTATCTGGGGTCAGGTAGGATTTTTTTTTTTTTTCTTTGAGACGATTGGCTAAGTCTCCCTTGGGTTTTTTGTCTGTTTGCCTTCCTCTGGATTAATTAATAATTACAAATAAAATAAAAAATAAATAATTAAATAATTGATTCATAATAAATTAACAACTAATAAATTAATATTAAATCTGCATATTGAAGATCAGAGGAAATCTTAAAAGGTTGAACTTGATGGACTGAAAGTCTTTTTTCAACCTTAATTACTATGGGCCTCATTCTATTAGCGGCCGCAGCCGTTGCGGGGCCGCAAGGACCGGCCGCAAGCTATTCTGCTATTCTATTCCCTTACGGCCGGAGGCTCCGGCAGGCTTGCGGCCGGTGCCTTGCTATCTCTTGCGGCCGCTCGCGCCAGAGGAAAGCCTTTGATCTAAAACGGCCGCAAGAGTTTCGGCCGTAAGAAATTCCTATTTGCAATTCAATTGCTCCGGGAAACCTCTCTGCAAGGCTAAAAACAAGCCGCTGCTTACTTGCAGGAAAGAGGTCCCGCTAGCACCAATTAAGCACATAAAATAGCTCAAATAAAGCCATCCTGCACTTTGAGAAGACTATAAAGGGATTTTAGGTGTTAGAAAAAATAGCACATAATTATCCTATACTCAAATCCGTAAAATATTTTATTTTTAATATCCGTAAAATATCCATGTAAAAAGTCCAGAGTGCTTGGAGCACTTCAGACCCGCCCACGCCGCAGCCGGAAAATAAACAGTTAATTTGAACTTGGGTTTGGGCTGATGTGGGTTCCTTTTAATCCTCATGTCCCCCAATATGATCCCTAGCATTTACAGAGCTGTACAGTGCAGGCTTGAATTTATTTTTGAGTTTTTATATTTCACAGCTTACGGCCGGTTCCAAGATATGCGGCCGGCCGTAAAAGGAGATCCTTGCGGGGCCGTATAATAGAATCGCGAGTTAACTGAACCCCCGCAAGGAATCGCAGCCTTACGGCCGATTTACGGCCGCTAATAGAATGAGGCCCTATGTAACTATGTAACTATATGCAATATAGATAGATAATGAGGCAATGCTGATGGGTCTGATATAGTTATTTCTGTGGACATCATAGAAAGTGGAAGTTAACTTCTCCACTATAGAAAAAACGGCTTCCATTCTCTCTTTGCATAGTCTAATGAGTTAGAACTAACCTAAAGGGCTACTTAATTTGGCACAATTTGGACCACATCACAGTAAAGATCTCTTAAAAGCATGTTGAACTATTTTTTTAATTTGTGAAATACGTGCATTTTTCACTGAGATGTATTAAAATCTGTGTTTACATGTATCACTGACTGCCCTCTGCTCTGTGTAGTAAGCAAAAGAAAGAAAACAGTTAACCCTTATCCAATCCATCTGTGCAGAGCATAGAATGCTGGAATCACCTAAACATGTCAGTTATGGATTAAAACACCCACTGCCAAAATCATGGGTTAGAGACACTTACGGGTTCCAACAGAACAGGGCTCTGTGTTTTTAAAAAGACTTAAAAACTTTGATTTTTTAGCTGTTATTAGTGTAATAAAAAAAAAGATAATTTTAACATACAATCTTGTGCTCTTTCACACTATGAAGAGCACTTACAGTGAGGTAAATTGTCCTTTAAGGCTCTATAAGACTATGCTGAGCGATGCTTAGGAATCTGACAATAGCATATTTGCCTGTTTACCACTTAGCTTTCATACAGGTTAATAATAGGCCATTTGATTTTTCGGGTCTTTTATAGTTAGACTACCAAATTTTCTGGTGTTTTACATCATAAATATAATTTTATTTCTAGTCGCACAATATCTATTATTTAGTGTCATCACAGGAAATGTTGAAGACAATTAAATTGTTCAACTAAAACAATGCTGGTTTGTAAAAAGGAGAAACAAATGCATTATGTGCATACAGAGTGATGGATACCGCATACTGTCTATTATTATGCCAGTGGTCACAGAATCAACAAGTAATTGTTCCATAACAGCACAATCATTAAACTTTATACAATACAGTACACTAAATCACAGCTTTTATTATTTTACTGTAAAAATGATCTTTATATTTAAACATGTAATACTATTATGTTTTTTTTTCATAACCTTAACGCAATTGTGAATATAATAATAATAATATTATTATAATTTCTTTAAATTTAACAATATAATAATTAGTTAACAGAGATGGACTTTGATTCATGCTCCAGAAAAAGTCAAACATGGGATTTAAACCAGACCATATAGCAGTTATTTTTCACTGCTGAAATATAGTCATAGACATAGAGCCGGTTTCAATTGGCAAATTGCAATTACTTGAACTTGAAAAGCAGCTCATAAAGGTTATGGATATTCAATTCGCTACATTTACTACCCACATTCCAATTGTGAGTTAACAGACCAAAATCACTGCGGGCCAGCCAAAGACGTAACTCAGCCCTATCTCCTCCATTGATTTTTCAAGCCCGCAAAAGCTAACAGTGCTAAAATGAGTAGTTCGCAAATTAAATCTAACCGGCATCTCGAAAATGTATAAAAAAATATTATGAGTACTAAATTGGACAACTGCAGCAGCTATTAAACACACTGTACTGTACTTTAAAATACTGGTAAAGCATGGAAATGTTTAAATGGTTTAAATGGTTAGAAAAAAAAGTAACCCTCAGCCAAAATTTCGGGCTACAGCCAATGGCTTGAAATTGAATGTGGCCCATAGAGAGCAGTTTTGTTTTTTTGCTGTACCTAAAAGAGGATATTTTTTAAAGTTTTCTTTTTTCAAATGAAGGTGTCAGATCACAATATACTATCCTACAGACTTACCCTTCTCAGTCAATAAGTAGTAATACAGATGTATGAGTTGTACTCATCTGCAAAGATATTTACAGAAGTGCCATCCATCAGTGCAGGCAACATACTGGTTAGCAAACCAATATGGAGCCTCATTCAATTCCAGACTCGTAACTTTTACAAATACTAATTTTAAACTGTGAGTGTTTTTTTCAGTAATGTTATACATGCATTCAGTTTACCATAACTGTAATTTACCTTTTTCCCCCCACTCTTTTCCATACACTATATTGTTCACTCTGCCTCACTGGTCTGTCTCTCTGATCTCCTGAGCCCACTGCAACATTTCGACAGCTAAGACACCATATTATTCACTCTGTCTCCCTGGTCTGTCTCTCTGGTCTCCTGAGCCCACTGGAACATTTCCACAGCTAAGACACCCTATTGTTCACTCTGCATTCCTGGTCTGTCTCTCTGGTCTCCTGAGCCCACTGCAAAATTTTCATAGCTAAGACACCATATTGTTCACTCTGCCTCCCTGGTCTTTCTCTCTGGTTTCCTGAGCCCACTGTGACATAGCCTGTCTTTCTGGCCTCCTGTGCCCAATTCCTCTTGCCTTCTTCTTCCTCATATGCCCCAGCCTTTTCCTATGGCTCTTCTTCTCAACTGTTCCCCTTCTTTTTTTCAACATAACCATCTCACCTTTCATGAGCTCCACTCCTCTCTTATGCTCCCATGAGCTACTTTTAGTTAAGCTGTGTTTAAATTGTGTGTCTCCTGACTTTCCTACTTGCAGTTTACATTATCCGACTACTAGGGGCAGATAACATATTGCATACTAGAGCCATTCACTTCACACTGACTTTACATCAGATCCCTTCCCTCTCCAAATAATGAATAACCTTCTAACTTTTTTACACCTTCCTACCTATGTAACTCTTGCTTCCTTCCTAACCTTCCTATTTCTTATTTGCTCCTCCCCAGGTTTCTGTTTCTTCCATTCCCTTTAGATTGTAAGTAGTGAGTTTCCATTCTTGTAGGGTGTTTTGGGGAAAAGCCCTTTTACAAGACTCAAAGTTTAAAACAGGGACCTCCATTTTTTACGCTTGTTAATATTTGTATAATGGCATATATTTCCTTTTTCTTAACCCTGTACAGCGCTACAGAATATGTTGGCATGTTACAAATAAAAGATTATAATAATAATAATAATAATAATAATAATAATAATAATAATAATACCTTAGCTCAGCAACAACTGGCAAACCCAAGGCTTGTCAGTAATGTTACAATACTTACGATTATGAAAAATGGTGTTTTAAGTAACATTACGTTCCACAAACCCCACTGCCACCAATGATAATCCATGTGGATTCCCTCCATCCACACCATCAAGGAAACCCCTAGCGATCTCCCCCCACTGACAGGCCCCTTCCTCCCTTACACCCGACCCCACTTCTCCGCTCATATCCGATTACCCATATAAGTAACCATAGGGGTCCATTGAGACTCTTATGGCAACTAAAATATTCACTTTATCTCACAATGATCTTAGATGAGCTAGGTATAAGACAGGATACGTGTAAATTGGTAAATTTTCAACACACCAGAGATCAGTTAGTCATTTCCCCCTTTGTGTGCAAAGACACATTTCCTGTTAGTTTCCAATCATTTTAAATCATTTTGCTCAATATTTTTTATTCAAATAAGCAATGCTTAAACATGCTCTATTAAATGCATGAAAATAAAAATTGTGTTAATGATAATAATAATAATAATAATAATAAACAAACAGAGCATTTTTACAGAAGGGACAATGCTGGCTAACTTTAGGAGGTGTTCTTCAGTCAGTTACAATCATATGCAGCATATGTTATGTACCAAGATTTGGATCTCCAGTTCTTAAGGGGCCATTGTAGTTTAAGAAAAAATACATTTATATATCAAGTATATATCAAACTACAATATTAGCAGCTGTGTTTTCTTTGGACATAACAATTGTTTGAGCAAATCTGAATTTTGGAATACTGTTACATCACGCACAAAAGTGTAGTAGATCTATCACATGTTTCAGTGCTTTATACTATTCAAATGAGTAATTAGCGGATAAAAGAACTTTGCCACATTGAATCTCCTTCACTATGGATTAAATGCAGGTTATGACAATCAATGATTACTACTGCGGCCATATATCTAGGGGCCTGTAAACAACCCTCAAATGGACAGTTGGACTTTAGCTTACAATAGGCAGACTGTGACAAAAAAATCACATTGAGCTACTGAATAGCTTATAACAATGCACAATCTTATGTCCCATTTCAGGGACCTCCTATCTCTGGGGCCATGGATGTGCCCCAAAAGCTGGCTAAAGACCCTGCAGTAATGCACAAGTAGTGCCAGAAAAAAACAAGCATTACCAGTTAAATTAATCCAAGGAATGGCAATTACATTTTAAAAACATTTTTTTTTGCCTAATATTCATCCAGTTAGAAAAGCACAAACTACCTCTGAATTTTAAGGGATTAACACAATATGGCAAGACCACATTAGTAACCATTGATTGTCATAACCTGCATTTAATCCATAGTGATTTAATGCTGCGTAGTTTTCATTTTTATATTTATTTGAAAGTCCCCCAACTTTTTATCCATTTGTTACATCACATCCCGAAAGCTGGGTGATGGGGGAGTGTGTTTGTAGTTAACTGTGGAGGGAGGAGAAGGGTAGAGGCAGAATTCCAGTGCCTTTGTTTGATAACTGGATACGAGTAAAATTGACACCACTGCCTTTCTCCCTCAGTGGCCCAGAAGCAGGACTTTGCATCAAAAGATAAACACAAACACCCTCTCACACACACAGCTTCAACTAATGTACCATGGATCCCTCTAGGGTCCTGCAGAGGCATCAACATGATATTTTTCTATTTAAAAACTAGCTCATCAAATCTGATATTCAACGCATCTTGACAAGGAAAAAATCCCTCAACACTCGTTGTTAGCTCAGCCCTCATCTCACTTGCTAAGACCTCTAACAATATTATATATATAACCCAAGATGTTGCAAATAATAGGAAAAACATGTTATTTTATTGGATTTATGATTGGATTTTATCAGGATCATATTTATAGAACAACTTTGAATCAGTTCTGTAAATCAGCGCAGTGTTTTCTGTCCTGTGGGCTGTAATCCTGGTCCAGGTGAGAGTGGGTGTAGTTTGGCCTGTGTAAAGGTATATCTGTGTGCATTTGTGTGGTGTTCTGTTTGAATCAGTTCTGTAAATCAGGGCAGTGTTTTCTGTCCTGTTGCTGTAATCAGTGCGCAGGTGAGAGTGGGTGTGGCTTGGCCTGTGCAAAGGTTTATCTGTGTGCATTTGTGTGGTGTTCTGTTTGAATCAGTTCTGTAAATCAGGGCAGTGTTTTCTGTCCTGTTGCTGTAATCTGGGTCCAGGTGAGAGTGGGTGTGGCTTGGCCTGTGTAAAGGTTTATCTGTGTGCATTTGTGTGGTGTTCTATTTGAATCAGTTCTGTAATTCAGTGCAGTGTTTTCTGTCCTGTTGCTGTAATCAGTGTGCAGGTGAGAGTGGGTGTGGTTTGGCCTGTGTAAAGGTATATCTGTGTGCATTTTTGTGAGGTTCCGTTTGAATCAGTCTGTAAATCAGTGGAGTGTTTTCTTTCCTATGGGCTGTAATTCGGGTCCAGGTGAGAGTGGGTGTGGCTTGGCCTGTGTAAAGGTTTATCTGTGTGCATTTTGTTATGTTCTGTTGAATCAGTTCTGTGGGGCAGGGCAGTGTTTTCTGTCCTGTGCCGATTTATCAATGTACAGGTGAGTGGGCAGGGTCTATGTTAACAAGAGAAGAGCGAGCTTGGGTGCTTGCAATCATTTCTAGTGTAAGTGTAGTTAGTGTATAGGAGATTGAATAAAAGGAGGGAATTCAAAGGAAAGGGGTATTATAGGAAAAAACAGAAAACAAACATATATTATTTTTCTGTTTTGTTTGGGTTAAGGTGTAGAAAAGCAATCTTTATACAAATACATTGATTTGTTTTCTCACTGTATTTCTGTAACTGATAATGAGTCAGTCCAGTGGCAACCTCACTCAGTGTACATCCTGCCACATGTATGCACTGCTGGAACAGAGGATCCAGGGTCCATACCTCTGTGAGAGGTATGAGCATGTTGCCTCTCTGGTATATGCTAATGACGTGGCGCGCATGTGACGTCACATGAGCGCCGGGTCAAGGAGCAAGGCGGAGGCCGGAGCAGAAGCAGGTAAGTGAGCTCGAGGTATTTAGGGGGGTTTTGGTTGAGGAGGGGGGGTCTAGGTTGAGGAGGGGGGTTTATAATGAGGAGGGAGGTTGAGGATGAGAAGGGGGAGGGAATATCGGCGTATAAAATGCACCTATCATTTGCCCCCTATTTTCAGGGAGAAAAAGTGCGTGTTATACGCAGATAAATACGGTAATATCAAATGTTAAAATAGGGGAACCCTTGGGGAACAGTGATCACAACACAGTCTCATTTGAGATTGAATACAAAAAACAGAGTTGTAAGGGGCCAACAAAAACTCCAAATTTTTAAAGTGCTAACTTTAATGGGCAAAGGGCAGCAATACTACATATAGACTGGGACAAAGACCTCACAGGGAAAAATACTGAAAATAAATGGACAACATTCAAATCCTTACTAAATAAGCATACTCATCGGCATGTACCATGTGGAAATAAAATGAATAGGAGTAAATCACATGCCATGTGGCTTAACAATGACTTAAAGATCATGATGAGGAAAAAGAAACATGCATTTAAATTATACAAGAAGGAGGGAACATAGGCAGCTTTATGTGACTATAAGGAAATCAACAAGGCTTGCAAAAGGGCTATTAGACTGGCTAAAATAGAAAATGAAAGTCAGTTGCAAAGGAAAGTTAGACTAACCCTAAAATATTTTATAAATATATTAATGGGAAGAAGGCGAGGAAGGAAGCTATAGGAACATTACAATGTGACACAGGCCATCTGATAATTAGGGACCAGGAAAAGGCAGATGAGCTAAATAGGTTATTTTCGTCGGTATACACAAGGGAGGTACCAGTAGTTGGGACACCGCAACATAATGAGGCTACACTACCATCACTAAATAATTGGTTAACGCAGTAAGAAATCCAAAAGTGATTGAAGAAAATAAATGTTAATAAAACCCCAGGTCCCGATGGAATACATCCAAGGGAGCTGGGTTCTGTAATAGCCAAACCATTATAACTAATCTTTAAAGACTCACTCGCTACAGGGTCTCTACCAGATGACTGGAGAAAAGCAGAGGTGATACCTATATTTAAGAAGGGAGCAAGAGCAAATCCGGGGGAATTATAGACCAGTGAGCCTCACATCTGTAGTTGGGACGCTTTTAGAAGGGTTATTAAGGGACAGAATACAAGAATATGTCTATTTGAAAAAGATCATAGGTAGCAGTCAACACAGATTTATGAAGGATAGGTCATGTCAGACCAATCTAACTAGTTTCTATGAGGAGGTTAGTAGGCACTTGGATCAGAGCAACTCAGTGGATGTAGTCTTTTTGGATTTTGCACAGGCTTTTCATACAGTGCCTCATGGGAGACTTTTGAGCAAACTAAGGGATACAGGAATTACAGTTAATATCTGCTCATGGATTGAGAGCTAACTAAAAGACAGGAAGCAAAGGGTTGTTGTAAATGGAACATACTCTGATTGGACTAATGTGGTAAGTGGGGTTTCTCAAGGTTCAGTATTAGGTCCTCTCCTTTTTATCATATTCATTAATGACGTAGAAGTAGGACTCGAAAGTAGTGTCTCCTTTTTTGCTGATGACACTAAGTTGTGCAAGGTAATTAAATCAGATAATGATGTACTTTCCCTACAAAGGGATTTGCATAAATTAGAGAAATGGGCGGCTAAATGGCAGATGAGATTTAATACAAAAAAATGTAAGGTTATGCATTTGGGAAGGAAAAATAGCGATGCAATTTATAAACTTAATAAAGCAAATCTAGGGGTATCAGATATTGAAAGGGATTTGGGAGTGCTAGTGGACAACCTCCTAGGTAGCAGTGCTCAATGCCAAGCAGCAGCTGCAAAAGCAAGTAAAATATTAGCATGTATTAAGAAGGGTATAGAAGCAAGGGAAGCAAATATAATTATATCACTATACAAATCCCTAGTATGCCCTCATTTGGAATATGGAGTACAATTTTGGGCACCACTTCATAAAAAGGACATTTTAGAGCTGGAAAAAGTACAGAGAAGGGCAACAAAACTGATAAGGGGAATATGTTATGAAGAAAGACTAAACGAATTAAACTTATTTTCGCTAGAAAAAAGGTTTCTACGAGGGGATATGATTACGTTATTTAAATACATCCAGGGTCAATATAAGGCTTTGTCAAGTGAACTTTTTGTAGCAAGAGATTTTCAACTGACAAGAGGACATCCTTTGAGGTTAGAGGAAAAAAGATTTCACCTTAAACAAATAAAAGGGTTCTTCACAGTTAGGGTGGTTAAACTGTGGAATTCTCTACCAAAGGAGGTGGTGAAAGCAAATTCGATAGATAACTTCAAAAAGGGGTTAGATATATTTGTTAATAAAGAGGGCATTCAAGGTTATCTTAGATAAGTAGCGAAGGAATATTGATCCAGGGAGAAATTTGATCGACAGTTTCTGGGGTCAGTAAGGAATTTTGCTTTTAAAAAGGTTGAACTTAATGGACTAACTCTTTATTCATCCTCAAATACTATACTATTAATAATTAATTAACAACTAATTAATTAATAACTAATCCGCATATTGGAGATTAGAGGAGATCTTAAAAGGTTGAACTTGATGGACTGAAAGTATTTTTTCAACCTCAATTACTATGTAACTATGTAACTATGCAACTGGGAATCTGTACAGTCCTCATAAACACTTTGCTGCTGTGTTGTGCTGTAGCATAAGAAATGTATGTAGGAGAATGATATGTCTTGATTTGTTCATAATTCTCTATACTGTATACTGTTTGTTCTATTATTTAGTTTATTATATTTTGTACCTATTTGAAGATAATAAATATGTTTAACTATATCTGAAGGATACATAAGCAAGTGGAATTAAAATGTGCCATAAGAATAGTTGGCTAGTGCTTTTGCTGCATGTAACATTAACGTAACCTGAAATATTTATATTCCCTTTCTATAATTACAGCGCTGGTGCCATTGTGAATTTACTTCATATTCAGTATTGTGCACAGGAGCAGTACAGATGATTTAGGGAACCATTTGAAGTTGTATGGAAGAATATCATTTTGTGAGCCATTCTCTTGTAAATGTAAATGAGGTGATCTTTTTTCCTATTTTTAGTATTAGCTATAAATTAAAAATGACTCAAAATGAGACAGAATCAAAAGAAATATAGTACACTGGAAACCTCCTATAAAAGATGGTAGCATAAAAATCATTTTATCTTCCAGATGTAAATAATTTATCCTGGTGGGTTATGTTCAAACCATAACAACTGTGCCATTATTAATACAGGTATTACAATAGCCTTTATTTGTAAATTAATAAATATGTGTTGTCTCTTTTTTTCTCAACGTATCAAAATTTGCAACCTATCAAATAAAAAACAACAAAAAACAAAAAAGTAAAGTAATAAATAATAAAAAGTCAATGGAGAAAATTGTTATCACAGCACTTCACTTCCATTCCCAGTTACTGCTAAGACTTAGTAAAACTAACCAGTGTCCCTCATAAAATGGCATTATTTGAAATGATTGTACAGGTAGGAGACCGATTATCCGGCATTGGATAATCCAACATGTCCCGTAATCCGGAAACCTCCATTCTGTACTGAATCGACACAGGATCACCGCTTCCGCTAGTGAAGTCGGGGCCCAGATCACAGCCCCGCTCAGCCTCACGCCTCTCCTCTTATCCTTCTACAGGAACACACAGGTTTAAGCGGGGCAGTGAAGGGATTGTGAAGCTTTACACGATTAACCCGGGTCCAGAAGGATGCCAGACTATTAATGTTGTACTTGTATGTTGTTATTCTGTAAGCAATTGTATGAATATTAGTAAGAAGAAAATACTCAGACTAGGCTTTACAATGTATTGGTGTCTGGTCATCAGTCTCATTTCACTGTTGACAGAACCAACCTCACGCTGATGACCCCATTAAGATAAATCTGTAGTCCATGAGTGGGTTCTGGTAATATACCTTTATAAAATCTGTAAACAGTATACCAATATATGAGAATATCAGTGTTACTCACAAGGTAATACATATATAATAATAATACCTTAGCTCACCCACAACTGGAAAACCCAAGCCTTGTCAGTAATGTTACAATACTTAGGGGTTATGAAAAATGGTGTGCCACAAACCCCACTGCCACCAATGAGAATCCATGTGGATTCCCTCCATCCACGCCATCAAGGAAACCCTTAGCGATCTCCTCCCACCGACCGCCCCCTTCCTCCCTCACACCCGACCCCACTTCCCCGCTCATATACGGTTGCCCAAGTAAGTAACCATAGTTGTCCATTGAGACTCCGGTGGCACCTAAAATATTCACTCTCTCGATGATCATAGGATATGTGTAAATTGGTAAAATTTTCAACACACCAGAAATCAGTTAGTCATTTCATCCTTTGTGTGCAGACACATTTCCTGTTAGTTTCAAATAATTTTAAACAATTTTGCTCAATATTTTTTATTTAAATAAGCAATGCTTAAACATGTTCTACATACATGAAAATAAAAATTGTTTTAATGATAATAATAATAAGGTTGTTACTCACAAGGAAATACATTTTGAGCCTTATTCACATTCTAAGACCCAGAATCCTTAGTAACACAGCAGTGTTGAAACCAAGTCAGACAAGTAGATGTACTCAGGATGCAGCATGTTCTTTTCCCCATGAAGCTATAGTCTTCAGTTAGTTCCCGCTATCTTAATTGTAACAAGAAGTAACTATTCCCTTGTTGTTAAGTTGTTCAGTCATGTTCGACTTTCCATGTACCTATGGACTGTAGCACGCCAGGCACAATCATTATGTATCTGGTTGCACTGATCCATAAGGTTTTCTTGGCAAAAGTACTGGAGCGGGTTACCAGTTCCTTCTCCAGTGGACCGCAATATGTCTGATCTCTCTGCTATGACCTGCTCATCTTGGGTGAACCTACATGGTGTAGCTCACAAATTCATTTAGGTACACAAGCCCCTTTACCACGACAAGGTCGCGATCCAGAAGGGAAACAATTTCCTTATTCACTAATAAAAATACAGAATATGTTTTGTTGTGAAAATACTGCTCCACTAACCTAAACACCTCCTACATCTTAAAAAAGACATAAAAAAACCTCACACACAGCACGGGGTACAAGCCAGGACATCTGGGAGTGAGGTTGCACGCAAATTTAAACTGAATTTGCTGAGTTTTGGCACTTGAAAATCGCCTACGGATAACAAAAATGTCGGCCGAAGAAAATAAAAACGAGGCTTCACGACCCCTAACCATGCAAAACACCGCCAGGCACATACGATTTTTACCCAGGAACATACGAGATACAAAATACACTATTAGGAAGGACGGAAAATGCTTGAGAGCCGCGTAACACATACACAATCGCCACCATTTTACAACACTAACTTGCAACTAATAACATTACGATTCTAAAATGGCGGATTACACGACTAAACAAACGGTTTGGCCTCGTGGATTCAGCCTATTTATAATG
This sequence comes from Discoglossus pictus, assembly GCA_027410445.1. Taxonomy (NCBI): domain Eukaryota; kingdom Metazoa; phylum Chordata; class Amphibia; order Anura; family Alytidae; genus Discoglossus; species Discoglossus pictus. The sequence goes on along the minus strand of CM050167.1, from coordinate 349,696,784 downwards.
CATACTTGCCACATTGCTGACACTTTCGCCTCAGGTCAGCAACAGTCCAACTGTACATTGTATGCTGCAGGAAAAGAGATTGTTAACTCTTCAGGATATTGATTGCTGGATATATTAATTAGAAATAGGTAAAGTATATAAATGTATACATTAATTAATAAGTTATTATTAATATATATATATATTTATATATATATATATATATTTATATATATATATATATATATATATATACATACTCATTGTGGGGCACGAATGTTGTGGGTTGGCCGAGGCGTGCAATGACTGGCGAAGGCGCTCATTGTGAGGCCTGTAAAGTAAAGGGGGGGAAGAGGTCCGCGATGAGCAGCGAAGGCGCTCATCGCGAGGTCCGCAAGTTAGAAGGGGGAGAACCTCGCACTGTGTGGCAAACAGCATTGCCAGGCTTCAAATTGTATTGCCGTCATTTTTGACGGGCAAGTCGCTAGTTGTAAATAATTCTCAAATCCTACTATTAAAAATGACAGAACGAAACTGAATTTTTGAGCGACCTACATAAACCATAGCACGCAATAAGAAATAAAAAATAATTCAAGCAGTGAAGAATAAATTGGCCTGATATCTTTATTTTGAAAAGTCAAAAAAATTGGATTTTGGGAATATAATTATATGTGAAAAGAAAATACAAAAGAAAAAAAAACAGTTCTGCATAGTGTCCGAGTGTCAGTATGAGAAAACAAACCGTAAAACATGTTTACCTTGTGTACTTATCCAAAATAAGCCTGTGCATTCCTTGTTCAGTTCCCACAAATTGTCCCTTTCAATTTGTTCTCTTCTTTCAACTCAAATCCATTTGGTAGCTCACGTGGAAATAAATGAGCATATTAGAAATTTTCCCACAGCACAGATCAGCAGCTGTCACTGAATCTTTAACAACCTAGTTCAGTTCTCCACTATGTGCAATATAACTGGACCTCAATTTAAATTTCAGTTGATTTTTAATGCATGAAAACATAAAGGGGGAGTGGAGAACAACAATAAATATGGTTTATAACACTTTTTCAGTTGTGTAATCAAAATATAAATATCCTATTACTAGATAAAATACAACCCTGTTTCCATAATATTACTGCTTAGATAACACATGTCGCAAAGACAATTCCACCAAAGACTGTAAATAAAAAACAAATTATATTTTCATGATATTTTTCCATCTAATCTGTTTACCAGCATCTGCTAACGTTGAAAAATTATTAATTAAGGAGAGGCAGCTATGACCTTTGATTAATCATTATGCATTTTTGGCATATTGTATTTTCCACGAAAAATTTGAAATATTTTGAGTGTGAATTGCAAAATGCCAGAATTAATTTTCCTCACATAATTGTTCCTTAACTTAAGTTGACAATCACAGACATTTAAATAGTTCATTAAAATGCACTGATAATTTAGTTTTTGTCTTTCAACTGTGATAATGAAAAGCCTTATTATGCTTCACTAATTTCCATGAAGTACAATAACTTACTATGCTAACATTCATGATTACCATAAGTTGTACGTTCTTTTGAAAAGTAACAAGGAAGTGTTTTAAAAAATATGTGTCATTTATAAAAAAAAATCTTGATTTAAATGTTTTACTCATGTAAATTTTTGGCTACATGTATTAAACATGGTGAGGGAAGTGAATGAGAAATTTATTCCACCCCACTGCAGAGAACTTCATTATTTATATTAATATTATTTATCTTAATGAGATCTGCTATTGACATCTCTATGCTATAGCAAGGCAATATAATTCCCAGTGTAGGATAAAGATTAAGTAGTGGCTTCTATTATAACTATATTTCAGTGGCATACAGTTAATATGAGTACAACTCTGATATTACCGTCATTGTCACATGGGCATATATGATTTTTTTTGCTGCCCTAGGCCATTCAAATGTATGTGCCCACCACTTGCAGATCTTCCTTTTTATATTTAAAATTATTAGTTTATGCGTCTTTATGTATATGTACCCCTTCTGGATCACTACCTTGTCATGGTGAAGGGGGTTGTGTACCTCAATAAAGCTGTGAGCTATACCATGTAGGGTCACCAAGGAATGGCAGGTCATTGCAGAGAGATCAGACAAATTGTGGTTCGCTGGAGAAGGAACTGGAAACCCACTCCAGTATATTTGCAAAGATAACCTTAAGGATAAGCACAGCCAGAACCACACTGATAGATGTGCCTGGCGTGCTACACACAATAGGATCACAGCAAATCGAACACAACTGAATGACTGACCAACAACAAATGTGTATACATTTTATGTTAGAAAGTGTCAAATACACTTACAGACATAATTATCACTGCATATAGACATTTTGTGCATACACAAACATATTTCAATGTACTGCACTGCTTTTTCTGGTAGCCTACTGCCCCATGAAAATGTGCGGCCATAGGCATGGTCCTCATTAGGCAGAAACACACACCTGTATTGGCATGTGGTAAAATATACAATTGGTGTATCGAGATTTTACCATATATGGGATGGTTAAACTGGTAGGCATGGCTCCCTGTCTCTTCACCGTTTAGTGGATGTGGCTATTGGGTTCTTTGGCTAGTAACATAACCACAACAAGCCATTACATATTACATTGATCATGGTACAGCATGAGGTTAAAGTTAAAATGCCAAACATATAGAGCACATAGCACAACTCACCACAACATGGCAAGACCACTATGGGTTTACCATTGAAGCCAATGATCCCTAACAATTTGCCATTGTATTGACCTATAGTGCCTAAGCCTTGAGTTCTTAGCACGGTTTTCTGGGATAGAAATTACAAAACCTAAAACCTCTTGCTCCTTTTTTGTTGGGCAACCTGTTGGATGTTTGATAAAGCAAAACAAATGAAAACCTAAATCTCAACAGATCATAAACTAAACAAATTATCTTTAACTACTGGTTAAAAAACAGTTTAAAATAATGCTAGATTTAACACAACATAACAAATCTCTTTACTATTACTGGGGAGAGGGAGAGAGAAAGAGGGGGAAATAGGGAGAGAGAGAAAGAGGGGGAGAAAGAGTTAGAGAGACAAAGAGGAGGTAGAGAGAGGGAGTGTGAGAGGCAGAAAAAGGGGAAGGGGAGAAAGAGAGGGGGGATAGAGAGAAAGAGGGAGACAAAGAGAGGAGAGAGAGAGTAGGTGAGAGAGACAGAAAGAGGATGAGAGAGGGAGACAAAGAGAGGGGAGAGAGAGAGAAAGAGAGGGGCTAGAGAGAAGAGAGTGGATCTGAGAGAGAGAGAGAAAGAAAGAGAGAGACAGAAAGAGGGGAGACAGAAAGAGAGGGAGGGAGACAAAGAGTGGGAGGAGAGAAAGAGGGAGGAGAGGGAGACAAAGAGAGGGGAGAGAGAGAGAGAGAAAGAGAGGGGCTAGAGAGAAGAGAGTGGATGTGCGAGAGAGAGAGAAAGAGAGAGAGACAGAAAGAGGGGAGACAGAAAGAGAGGGAGACAAAGAGTGGGAGGAGAGAAATAGGGAGGAGAGGGAGACAAAGAGAGGGGAGAGAGAGAGAGAGAGAGAGAGAGAGAGAGAGAGAGAGAAAGAGAGGGGCTAGAGAGAAGAGAGTGGATGTGAGAGAGAGAAAGAGAGACAGAAAGAGGGGGAGTCAGAAAGAGAGGGAGACAAAGAATGGGAAGAGAGAGAGAGAAAGAGAGGGAGAGAAAGAGATGGGGTGAGTGGGGAGATAGGGGAGAGAGAAAGGGAGGGAAAGAAATGGGAGAGAGAAAGGGATAGAAAGAGATGGGAGAGAGAAAGAAAGAAAGAGGGGGTAGAGAAAAAAGGAAGAGAGAGAGAGGGGAAAGAGAGGGGAGAGATAATAGAGAGTAAGAGGGGGGAAGAGAGAGAGGAGATGGGGAAAGAAAGAGAGGTGAATAAAGGGAGGGGAGAGAGAGATAAAGAGAGGGGAGAGATAAAAAGAGGGAGAGACAGGTAGAGTGAGACAAAGAGATGAGGGGAGAGAGAGAAAGAGAGGGGGAGAGACAGAAAGAGGGAGAAAGAGAGAGAAAGAAAGAGAGGGAGATACAGAAAAGGGGAAGTGAGGGAGAGAGAGTAGGTAGAGAGATGGCGAGAGAAAAAGAGTGGGGAAGAAGAGAGGGGGGGGCTAGAACAAGGGGAGAGACAGAAATAAGGGGAGAGAGGGAGAGAAAGAGGGAGAAAGAGACAAAGAGTGGGAAGAGAGAAAGAGGGAGAGGGAAAGAAAGAAAAAGAGGTGGTGAGAGGGGAAGAAAGGGGGGGAGAGTGGGAGACATAGAGAGGGGAGAGAGAGAAAGAGGGGAATAGTGAGAGGGGAGATAGAGAAGGCGAGAGAGACAGAAAGAGGAGGAGAGAGAATGGGAGCGGAAGATAGAGACAGAGAGTGGGAAGAGAGACAAAAAGAGAGAGAGAGAAAGACGGGGAGAGGGAGAGAGAAAGGGGAGACAAAGAGAGAAAGAGGGAGATAGGGAGAGAAAAAGGAGGAATGTGAAAGTGAGAGGGAGACAAAGAGATGGCAGAGAAAGAGAGAAAGAGTGGATGTGAGAGAGAAAGAGAGAGAGAGGGAGAGAGGGGGATAGAGAGAAATAGAGAGAGAGAGATGGAGACAGAGAAGGGAGAGAGAGAAAGATGAGGAGAGAGAGAAAGGAAGGGGGAGACAAAGAGAGAGGGAAAGAGAGAAAGAGGGAGAAGAGAGCGACAGAGAGGGGGAGAGAGAGAAAGAGAGGAGGAGAGAGAAAGAGGCAAGAGAGGGAAAAAGAGGGCTGAGGGAGAGTGAGTGGGGGAGAAAGGGGAGAGAGATAGAAAGGGAGAGAAAGAGAGGCGGTATAGAGAAATCAAGAGAAAAAGAGAGAGAGGAAAGGGGAAAAGAGAGGGAGAGAGAGAAAGGGGGAGAGAGAGAGTCGGAGGGGGGAGACAAGAGGAGAGGGACAGAGAGAAGGATAGAAAGATAGGGGTAGATAGAGAGAGAAAGAGTGGGTGAGACAGAGAGACACAGGGAGAAAGAGGGATAGAAAGAAAGAGAGGGGAGAGGGGGGAAGAAAGCGGGGAAGAGGGAGCTAGAAAGGGAGACAAAGAGTGGGGAGAGACAGAAAGAAGGAGAGGGAGAGAGAGGGAAAGATTTGGAGAAAGAGAAAGGAAAAGAGAGAAAGAGAGGGAGAAGGAGAGTGAGAGAGAAAGATAGAGAGAGAGAGAAAAGAGGGAGGGAAGGAGGGAAGGAAGGATAGAGAGGAGGGAGATAGTTGGAGAGAGAGAAGGAGGGAAGGGGCAGGAAAATGAGAAGGGAGAAAGAGACACAAAGAGACACGGAGAGAGAGAAAGAAAGGGAGACGAGGGACTGGGAGAGAGGGGGAGAGAAGGGGAATAGACAGAGGGAGAAGGACACAAAGAGGGGAGAGAGAGTGGGGAGAAGGAGAGAGAAAGAGGGAGGGAGTGGGGGAGACTGAAAAAAGGGAAAAAGAGGGAGCGAGAAACAGAAGGAGAAAGAAAAGGAAGGGACAAAAGAGATAAGTGATTATATATATAAGTGATTATATATATATATATATATATATATATATATATATATACTGTAATGTTCACGGGAGGGGCAATCTCAGGCAAAAGCTCTAGCTACACCACTGGTCAGAGCGTTTGAATACACAGAATGCTTCTGTACACAATGGGAATGTGATATTTAAAAATGCCAGTGCTTTCAATGGGATTAATGGAAAATGCATTACTTGAACACATAGGGCCTCATTCTATTATCGGCCGCAGCCGCTGCGGGGCCGCAAGGACCGGCCGCAAGCTATTCTGCTATTCTATTCCCTTACGGCCGTAGGCTCCGGCAGGCTTGCGGCCGGTGCCTTGCTATCTCTTGCGGCCGATCGCGCCGGAGGAAAGCCTTTGATCTAAAACGGCCGCAAGAGATTTGCAATTCAATTGCTCCGGGAAACCTCTCTGCAAGGCTAAAAACGAGCCGCAGTTACTTGCAGGAAAAAGGTCTCGCTAGCACCAATTAAGCACATAAAATAGCTCAAATAAAGCCATCCTGCACTTTGAGAAGACTATAAAGGGATTTTAGGTGTTAGAAAAAATAGCACATAATTATCCTGTACTCAAATCCGTAAAATATTTCATTTTTAATATCCGTAAAATATACATGTAAAAAGTCCAGAGTGCTTGGAGCACCTCAGACACGCCCACGCCGCAGCCGGCAAATAAACAGTTAATTTGAACTCGGGTTTGGGCAGATGTACAAGCTTGAGAGTGGGTTCCTTTTATTCCTCATGTCCCCCAATATGATCCCTAGCATTTACAGAGCTGTACAGTGCAGGCTTGAATTTATTTTTCAGTTTTTATATTTCACAGTTTACGGCCGGTTCAAAGATATGCGGCCGGCCGTAAAAGGAGATCCTTGCGGGGCCGTATAATAGAATCGCGAGTTAACTGAACCCTCGCAAGGAATCGCAGCCTTACGGCCGATTTACGGCCGATAATAGAATGAGGCCCATATTCTGCAAAAGTAGCAGTGATTCAGGTTAAAAAATAAAATTAAACTACAAATTAAAGAATAATTGCAATTAAAATAAAAAATGTAAATGCTGTGTTTTTATTTTTGCTTTAGAAAAAACTGCAGTATTATCACGTTTAGTTACTCAAATGGCCATGTATTATTTGACCTCAGTAGTCCTTTAAAATCAGCAAGCGAAATCTCTTTTAAATTGTCCTCCCAGGCCAGGTGACAAATCAGGTTAGCAAATAGAGTAATGACTGTCCTAAATTAAACATGACGGCAAATAATAATTAGCAATAATAGTATGATAGATTATCTGGAAAGAGGTATGTTGATACGTGAAACAGAGAAGTTGTACTGGATAGTGGTTTAATGGTTTTGACATTAAAATTTATGTCTTTCTTCTTAATGTAAAATCTACTGCTTAAAACTTAAAAGCATCAAATACGTGAGTGAGGCACAATGCTTAAAGGACCACACAACAAAAGTTTTTTTTTTTTTTTAATTAGGTCTTTAATAGAATCATAATAAACTGTAAGTTATTAAAAAATGAATACTAAACTACTTGTTTTCAAAGAGCAGATTCAACTGGTCAGTGGGGGAGTAGGCTGGCGCCTGGATACTTAAGTACAAATGGAAATTTAAAAACTTAATTGAATTAATTTTCATCAACACTGATTTTATTACTAATGTTTATGTATACTGCCACCTACTGACCTTTAGTATGTGCGTGCATCTCCACAAAATCTCAAGAGACTTGAGATGAGGTTTTATGTCCAAGAATTATCTAGATTTTGACTCCACAATAGATGCAGGACTGTGAGGGCTAAGGAGCAGAACCTCCTTTTTAGTTTATAAATTGCAGTGTTTTCTTGCTGCTTTTTTTTTGCTCACTTTTGTATATGTGTGTTCATGCTATTTCATTAGGGATGTTCTGTAAAGTACCTTTTTCCTCCATGTGATGACACTGGCACAGTGACAAGGTTATTCTGTCTGTAAAGACACCCCAAGGTTCAGAGTAGTGACCACACCGGGATCTGGAGACAGAACGGTACAAAAGGGGATTAGTAAAACAGAAACTCACCCTCCCTAGGACAAAAATGATTGAACCCAAGAAGCTCCTTGAGTCACAGAGCTCCAGAGAAGTTAGTATGGTGTGTGTAAATAAATGACAGACCAAGATTCAGAGACAGAACCACACAGTCCTATCCATGGCTAGAACCTGTAGCACAGATAGAGTGGTGCAGCCCACAGAAAAAGCCAGGATCAGACTGAGATGCAAATATAGCACCAGCAGCTAAACAACAAATGGGAAAGACTTGTGAGAGACTTTGAGATATTAGAAAATCCTCTGGCTGGAGCAAGTTTGCTTCAGCAGGCTCTGAAACAGTTCCAGTTCAAATACAAAGTGTTCCAAGAGACCTCAGATGCAAATGAGGATTATTTCTTGCAGCAGAGTACTGCTGAATGTAGGACCGTTGCACCATGGAGAAGGTCTTAAGTTCAGCAGGCTGGCTCCTGAGTCAGAGTGAAAAAGACATGAAATTACAGCAATGCTGCACAACTTTCAAAACTTCTACAAAAGCAACAGATAAAGCAAAGTCAGTTCAGTCTGCTCTAGAACAAAGATGCCGAAGGCAACAATTGATGGGAAAGAGGCAAAGAGTAAAATGGAAGCAGCACTCAAATAATTGGAAGGGAAGACAGATGCTCAAGGTAAAACTTGAAGGATTCATTCAAATATCAGAATTCCAACTCAAAGTCAGACCATAAGGACGGCCAGGTCAGTTACCTTTCTGCAGAAAGATCAGATAAAAACAACTCACTGCATATATGCAAGACCAGGTCACTTATCCTGCCAACCCTCTCCACTCCTGGATTATGCAGGCCTCTCTGCGGAAATCCTACCTAAATTTACAGACTCAAGCCATGGGAAAACAACTACACTGTTCCCAATCTTCAACCAGATGAAAGTATGTGTTCAACCAACTGTAGTGCCCCCAGAGCCAGTCATAGTCAGCACCATCTATGTTCTTCAGAATGTCAGCGCCAATTGTGTTCCTAATGATGCAACCCACACCATTTCCCAGGCTCCTGCCTAGAGAATCACCAACTTGGCCACCACAAGATGAGCATGCCTTGCAGTCATCCCATTCATGGGTGCAACCACCACCAATCCACCCAGTGTTAGCTATATTTATGATGCGCAACATTTTGGTAACCACCAACCTGCCCAAGATCAATGACCAGCCAGAAAACTAAGTGATCTTGAAAGCTGGTCTCAAGGATATTGTGACAGATTTGGTTATCATACCAAGCCAAGAACTTGACTTGCTTGAAACAAAACTGGCTCCAATATCCTCAGTATACTGTAGATGACCGATCTAATGGACTTAGTGTTGTATGGGGAAGAATAGATTAACTATATGATGCCCCAGAGAAATTGAAGTTTTCCATTTTTAACAGGTTGGAAAACTGTCCTGCAAGTGCACTAAAGAACCCCCAAAGATTCTACGACCTATAAGATCTGCTTACAGAGGCAGAGGTTATGAGGAAAGACACTCTCCTTATGGGTATTAATCACTTGGAGACTGTATTGTGCTTAAGAAAACGTTGTGGCAAAGTTACCTAAGGACTTACAGAAGAGACGATCAGTTATTGATAATGAGTACAAAGCTCATCATAATGTATATTTCTCCCTTTTTCATACTTTAAATAGCTTATCGACAATGTGGAAAATGTATGTTGTGGTCCATCCTTTCATATAGGTGAGAGTAGCCAAAGCAATTAGCGTCATCCACTGAAAGAGAAGTTTTCACAAAGGTACAGATCACAGCTGTCTCTCCACAGTTGCCTGTCCACAAAACTGACTTGCATTCCATACCTTAAGACATTCCCATGGAAGCAAAAGCCGCCGAGATCTGGACACTGTCCCATTCACAAAGCAGCACATTTTAATCTCAAGTGCCATGTATTTATAAAAATGTCTCCTGAAGCACTTACAAAAGTATTGAATGAGTACAACCACCTAGGTAACAGTGCTCAAAGCCAAGCAGCAGCTGCAAAGGCAAATAAAATATTAGCATGTATTAAGAAGGCTATAGAAGCCAGGGAAGCAAATATAATTCTGCCACTATACAAATCTCTAGTACGCCCTCATTTGGAATATGGAGTACAATTTTGCGCACCACTTCATAAAAAGGACATTTTAGAGCTGGAAAAGGTACAGAGAAGGGCAACCAAACTAATAAGGGGAATGGAGGGGCTAAGTTATGAAGAAAGACTAACCAAATTAAACTTATTTTCTCTAGAAAAAAGGCGTCTAAGAGGAGATACCTTATATAAATACATCCAGGGTCAGAATAAAGTTTTGTCAGGGGAGCTTTTTGTGCCAAGAGGTTTTCAACTGACAAGAGGACATCCCTTGAGGTTAGAAGTAAAAAGATTCCACCTCAAAGAAAGAAAAGGGTTCTTCACAGTAAGGGTGGTTAATCTGTGGAATTCTCTACCAGAGGAGGTGGTGACAGCGGATTCGATAGATAACTTTAAAAGGGGACTAGATTTATTTCTAATTAAAAAGGGAATTCAGGGTTATAAAGGATAATTAGAGAGACAGTAATGATCCAAATTTTTAACATTTCCCCTTTAGTCAATTGGCTAAGTCTCGCTTGTGTTTTTTTTTTTTTTTTCAATTTGCCTTCCTCTGGACTAATTAATAATAATAAAAAAAAACAACAAAAAAAAAAAAATTAAATAATTAATTAATAATTAATTAACAACTAATGAATTAATAGTTAATCCGCATATTGCAGATCAAAGGAGATCTTAAAAGGTTGAACTTGATGGACTGAAAGTCTTTTTTCAACCTTAAATACTATGGGCCTCATTCTATTATCGCCCGCAGCCGCTGCGGGGCCGCAAGGACCGGCCGCAAGCTATTCTGCTATTCTATTCCCTTACGGCCGTAGGCTCCGGCAGGCTTGCGGCCGGTGCCTTGCTATCTCTTGCGGCCGATCGCGCCAGAGGAAAGCCTTTGATCTAAAACGGCCGCAAGAGATTTGCAATTCAATTGCTCCGGGAAACCTCTCTGCAAGGCTAAAAACGAGCCGCAGTTACTTGCAGGAAAAAGGTCTCGCTAGCACCAATTAAGCACATAAAATAGCTCAAATAAAGCCATCCTGCACTTTGAGAAGACTATAAAGGGATTTTAGGTGTTAGAAAAAATAGCACATAATTATCCTGTACTCAAATCCGTAAAATATTTCATTTTTAATATCCGTAAAATATACATGTAAAAAGTCCAGAGTGCTTGGAGCACCTCAGACACGCCCACGCCGCAGCCGGCAAATAAACAGTTAATTTGAACTCGGGTTTGGGCAGATGTGCAAGCTTGAGAGTGGGTTCCTTTTATTCCTCATGTCCCCCAATATGATCCCTAGCATTTACAGAGCTGTACAGTGCAGGCTTGAATTTATTTTTGAGTTTTTATATTTCACAGTTTACGGCCGGTTCCAAGATATGCGGCCGGCCGTAAAAGGAGATCCTTGCGGGGCCGTATAATAGAATCGCGAGTTAACTGAACCCTCGCAAGGAATCGCAGCCTTACGGCCGATTTACGGCCGATAATAGAATGAGGCCCTATGTAACTATGTTCTATGTAACAACTACTGCTTCCATTGTTGTGAAACTGCTGAGTACTGTAAAATTACATTTAAATGTGCAAAGTGCAGTAGCATAAGACATGTAACCATGATTTATTAAGAATGACAGGTTCCTTCTCCAAGCACGATGGAGAGGAAGCATAAGCCACAGCCACAGGCACACCACCTGTGCTAAGTCCACCAATGTTTGTGGAAAAGGCAGCCAAGAAAGATTCTGTTCCGGAATCTGTCTTGTGAATGTGTACCCAAAGGAACACCCTGAAAGAGTAATCAGCATGTATGCACCACTCCAACAAATCACTGGCCAGACAAGAGTTATTTGAGTTCTATAAAATCAAGGCTGGAGCATTCCCCTACAAGCTCTATACTTGTGCTGAGAGCAAGATCATACTCTACAGAAAATATGCCCTCCCTGACTGAATATATTATGAATATATCCTAAAAAAAAGACTAGACATTCCATAATTTCTCTTTACAAGTTAACACCCTCACTTTAAAAAAATATTTTTAAAGTATATTAATGGGAAGAAGGCGAGGAAGGAAGCTATAGGAACATTACAATGTGACACAGGCCGTCTGATAATTAGTGACCAAGAAAAGGCAGATGAGCTAAATAGGTTATTTTCTTCAGTATACACAAGGGAGGTACAAGTGGTTGGGACACAACAACATAATGGGGCTACACTTCCTCTGTTAAAATAATTGGTTAACACATGAAGTAATCCAAAAGAGTTTGGGAAAAATAAATGTTAATAAAGCCCTGGGTCCTGATGGAATACATCCAAGGGTACTAAGGAAACTGGGTTCTGTAATAGCCAAACCATTATATTTAATTTTTCAAGATGCACTCAACACAGGGTCTCTACCAGATGACTGGAGAAAAGCTGATGTGATACCTATATTTAAAAAGAGAGCAAGAGCAAATCTGGGGAATTATAGATCAGTGAGCCTCACTTCTGTAGTGGGGAAACTTTTAGAAGGGTTAATAAGGGATAATATACAAGAATATGTCTATTTGAACAGGATTATAAGTAGGAGTCAACATGGATTTATAAGGGATAGGTCATGTCAAACAAATCTAATTAGTTTCTATGAGGAGGTTTGTAGGAACCTGGATCAAGGCAACTCAGTGGATGTAGTCTTTTTGGATTTTGCAAAGGCTTTTGATACAGTGCCACATGGGAGACTATTCTGCAAACTAAGAGATACTGGAGTTGCAATAAATATCTGCTCATGGATTGAGAGCTGGCTAAAAGACAGGAAGCAAAGGGTTGTTGTAAATGGAACATACTCCGATTGGACTAATGTGGTAAGTGTGGTTCCTCAGGGTTCAGTATTAGGTCCTCTCCTTTTTAACATATTTATTAATGACTAAGAGGGAGGATTAGAATGTGGTATCTCCATTTACACTGATGACACAAAGTTGAGCAAGGTAATTAAATCAGATAGTGATGTGCTTTCCCTCCAAAGGGATTTACATAAAATTGAGGAATGGGCATCTAAATGTCAGATGAGATTTAATACGAATAAATGTAAAGTTATGCATCTGGGAAGGAAAATCTTAATGGAGCAAATCTAGGAGTATCAGATATTGAAAGGGATTTGGGAGTGCTTGTGGACAACCACCTAGGTAACAGTGCTCAAAGCCAAGCAGCAGCTGCAAAGGCAAATAAAATATTAGTATGTACTAAGAAGGGTATAGAAGCCAGGGAAGCAAATATAATTCTGCCACTATACAAATCTCTAGTATGCCATCATTTGGAATATGGAGTACAATTTTGGGCACCGCTTCATAAAAAGGACATTTTAGAGCTGGAAAAGGTACAGAGGAGAGCAACAAAATTAATAAGGGGAATGGAGGGGCTAAGTTATGAAGAAAGACTAACCAAATTAAACGTATTTTCTCTAGAAAAAAGGCGTCTAAGAGGAGATACCTTATATAAATACATCCAGGGTCAGTATAAAGATTTGTCAGGGGAGCTTTTTTGTGCCAAGAGGTTTTCAACTGACAAGAGGACATCCCTTGAGGTTAGAAGTAAAAAGATTCCACCTTAAAGAAAGAAGAGGGTTATTCACAGTAATGGTGGTTAATCTGTAATTTTAAAAGGGGACTGGATTTATTTCTAATTAAAAATGGAATTCAGGGTTATCATGGATAATTAGAGAGGCAGTCTTGATTCAGGGAGAAGTCCGGTTGCCGGTGTCTGGGATCAGGAGGGAATTGATTTTTTTTTTATAACTAATTAATTAATAATTAATCCACATATTGCAGATCAGAGGAGATCTTAAAAGGTTGAACTTGATGGACTGAAAGTCTTTTTTCAACCTTAAATACTATGGGCCTCATTCAATTGCGATTTGGCCAATTGAATAAGGCTCTAAATAAGCACATAGCATATTTTTTTAAAGAAGTTTTTAGTTAGTGAAAATCTTGCTTTTGGATAGATGTCTACTAACTAAAAACTTCTTTAAAAAAAATATGTTTTTTCCTTTTTAGAGCCCTATTCAATTGGCCAAATTGCAATTGAATAAGGGCCTATGTAACTATGTAACTATGTAACTTTACAGTCTATAACTCACCTTAGGCCCGCATTACATGACAAGGCACTTGATCCGGATTGGCAGAGATTTGATTTAATTTCACAAATCCAGAGTCTGTATTAATGGGCCACTAGGTTGACCTCATGCCCTGAAATTGGATTAAGGTTTGGTGGTGATAAAAGGAATATACAGCTCTCAGGTATAAAAGATGGGGAGCAGACTCTTTCCATACCAATCTTACAAGTGGGGAATGTAGCTGACATGCTGCCCCAGAATTCAACATGCAATAATATTGGAGAAGAAGTGTTTAAAACCACTTAGCATGACAACATTGCTACTCAGTCTTGTGAGGACAGACTATTCCTGTAGATTATGCAAAAGGAAATGCATAAAGATGAGTTGTAAAACACCTCTCCCATAGCCAAACGGTGGCTACGTGACAAATGTGAACATGCCCTGTACTGGTTAAGATCTTTGTGAAGTAACTTTATGTAGAAGACAGAATTAAGAGATCATTTTATCACGATTATGCAAGGATTGCTGAATAACAGTCATGCAGAGCCAGTCTCACCCCACTAGGAGGGAAAATAATGTTGGTACCTAGCAACTATTGGTGTATACAACCCACACACACAGGACACATTTGGGTGGTGTTTGATTCCAGTTCTCAATTTCACGACATTGTCTTGGATTATGTCTTATTAACTAGCCCAGACCTTCTGGGAATGTTGATGTGGTTTAGGAAAGAACAAACTACAGTTCTTGTGGATATCCAGCACATATTTTACAGTTTTATAGTGAGAAAAGATTGCAGAGATTATATGCGCTTCTTGTGGTACAAAGGCAAATAAGTGATTGAATACTGCATATGAGTTCAAGTTTTTGTCAATAGTCCCTCACCAGTTGTGGCACCCTATCTAAGGAGGAAAGCTCTTGAAGTTATTCCCCACAGCAGATAAAGTCATCTGCTTAGTTAAGAAAACTCAAGCAATGTTGGCAATGAATAATATTAGACTCCATAAGATTGTTTCTTGAAGGCATTTCCCATGGAAGACCACGCTAAAGATGCAAAAGATTTGGATCTAAGAATTGATCATCCCCCAATATAACAAAGTCTTGACCTGCATTGAGATCTCAATAAAGACATTTTTACGTTCAAAGTGCCATCAGAAAAGTGAGCATACAGTTGTGCTCAAAAGTTTGCATGCCCTGGCAGAAATTGTGATATTTGGGCATTTATTTGAAAATATGACTTATGCAAAAAAAAAAAAGTATTTTATTGAAGCATAGTGATCATATGAAGCCATTTATTATCACATATTTGTTTGGCTCCTTTTTACATCATAATGATAACTGAAATCACCCACATGGCCCTGATCAAAAGTTTACATACTCATGAATGTTTGGCCTTGTTACAGACACCCAAAGGGACATACACAGGTTAAAATGGCAATTAAAGGTTAATTTCCCACACTTGCGGCTTTTTAAATTGCAATTAGTGTCTGTGTATAAATAGTCAATGAGTTTGTTAGCTCTTACGTGAATGCACTAAGCAGGCTAGACACTGAGCCATGGGGAGCAGAAAAGAACTGTCAAAAGACCTGCGTAACCAGGTAAAAGAACTTCATAAAGATGGAAAAGAATATAAAAAGATATCGAAAGCCTTGAAAATGCCAGTCAGTACTGTTCAATCACTTATTAAGAAGTTGAAAATTCGAAGATCTCTTGATACCAAGCCAAGGTCAGGTTGACTAAGAAAGATTTCAGCCCAACTGCCAGAAGAATTTGAAATAAAGTTTGAAATACAAAGAAAAACCCACAGGTAACCTCAGGAGAAATACAGGCTGCTCTGGAAAAAGACTGTGTGGTTGTTTCAAGGAGCACAATATGACGATACTTGAACATAAATGAGCTATATGGTCGAGTTGCCAGAAAGAAGCCTTTACTGCGCCATCGCCACAAAAAAACCTGGTTACAATATGCCCGACAACATCTTCACAGCTTCCGGTCACACTGTAATTTGGAGTGACGAGACCAAAATAGAGCTTTATGGTCACAACCATAAGCCCTATGTTTGGAGGGGGTCAAGAAGGTCTATAGTGAAAAGAACATCATCCTTACTGTGAAGCATGGTGGTAGCTCACTGAAGTTTTGTGGGGGTGTGAGCTCTAAAGGAATGGGAATCTTGTGAAAATGTTAACAGAAAATACTGGCAGACAATTTGCATTCTTCTGAACGAAGGCTGCCCATGGGTCGCTCTTGGACCTAACAATGACCCTAAGCACAAGACCAAGTTGACCCTCCAGTGGTTACAGCAGAAAAAGGTGAAGGTTGTGGAGAGGCCATCACAGTCTCCTGACCTTAATATCATCAAGCCATTCTGGGGAGATCTCAACCGTTCGGTTCATGCAAGACGACCAAAGACTTTGCATGACCTGGAGGCATTTTGCCAAGAAGAATGGGCAGCTATACAACCTGCAAGAATTACGGGTCCCATAGACAACTATTACAAAAGACTGCACACTTTCATTGATGCTAAAGGGGGCAATACACAGTATTAAGAACTAAGGGTATGAACACTTTTGAACAGGGTCATTTCATTTTTTTCTTTGTTGTCATGTTTGTTTTATGATTGTGCCATTCTGTTATAACCTACAGTTGAATATGAATCCCATAAGAAATAAAATAATTGTGTTTTGCCTGCTCACTCATGTTTTCTTTAAAAATGGTACATATATTACCAATTCTCCATTTGTGCACAACTGTACATCAGACATGGCATGATAGCTACAGTCATTAGTACATTTGATCATTTTGGATATTAAGAGATGGAATGATTCTCTAAAAGTCCTTGAGCAGCTACAAAATGGCATGTGCTTATGCTACAATATCTCTTGCTACAGTAAAAAGCAAAAGGATCACATCTTCAGTGGTGCTTCAAAACATGCTATAGCAGCTGTGGCCTACCTTTATGTCAATAACTCAAATGATCAAGACCAAATGTGGTTCATCTTTGGAAAAGCCAAACTATTGTTATTGAGTTGTGCAGAGCATTCCAAGCTGTATAGATATCAGACCTAATCAAGGAAGAATTGTATGTCACTTAGGATGTGATCAAGTTATACACAGACAGCATAGTGGTGTTGGGGTACATGTATAACCCAACCAACATGTTGTATGTGTATGTAGCTAACCAAGTAGAATGGATTAGTAGATCCACACAACTGAAGTAGTATAACTATGTACTTATAGCTCTCAATCATACAAACATAGCAACCAGTTCCATGCAGTGTCCATAGACTGCTTTGAGCACACAACTTGGTTAAAATGATCATATTTCCTTTTAAAATCAGAGGGAGTGTTAAAAGATCAATATAGTTCATATGAGCTGGTGAAACCAGAAACAGATAAAGAAATCTACAAGCAAATGAACTCCTACTGACCAAATTGACGCTTTGGGAAGGTGGAAGGACCTCCAGAGAGCAGTAGCATCATTACTGCACTTTGTGATCCAAAAATAGTGCAGAAGCTGTATGCAATCACGCAGACCAGATGGATTGCTGTATGCCAGATAGACAATTCTCAGATGGAAAAAAGTCTATAAGTCATTGTCTGAGTAATATATATTATATATGCCAAAATTGTCAGAAACTTAGAAAGACATATGATATATTATGGCATACTTATATATATCCATAACACTGCACCAGAACCTGCAACCCCATGAATGTGTGTTACCATAGGCTGGGACTTTTTGGCCAAGACAGGAATACCTCACTGGTCAGATTCAGGTTGATATTCTATATTGCAATGGCACAACTGAGCAAATGTTCAAGAGGCTGCACCCTGCATTGGTATTATCCCATTGTGCACAATATTAAACATTGTCCATGTTGTGATTTTCATCTCTTTGATTTAAAAAAAAAATATTTATATGCAACAGCTTTCATAAAAAGGCATATATTTTGTGCCTTCAGATGTAGTTTCTGTGTTCAATTGAAATAAACACTTGTTATTCAATTTAAAAAAAAAAATCTGGAAAATGGCCTTTCGGCAATCCCTGCTAATAGAAAAAGGCTGTATATCCAGCCTCCTGCAGAGATCCATCCATAAAACAGCAATTACTTATACAATTCAATAGCAATTTAATGGCATATCCTGAGAAGTTTGCATCAAGAAAATTATCAAAAATCAATTCAACAAAATCAGTAAACAGCAAATTAACCATTTGTTGTGCAGTCACACTTGACTTAAACATTCAAATCTTTAAGGTAAAGCGTAAAACCTGTAGTTGTTCTGATTTAGTACAGTACATATTTATATGATGATCTTTTAAAATAACTTAATTTTGTAAGATTTAGTATTTAAGTTCAATATTATTCAAAATTCACTTCAGGTGTAATCCAATATTGTCAATTTCAAGTATTATAAATCTTTTTGTTCCACAAAGAATAGGTAGAATTTTTTTGAATGTAGGTATTTGCTCTTAAAAACATAATACAAAGTTAATCAATAATTAAGGATTGTGGAAAAATGTACAGTCTAATAAAAGGAAAAAATAAAATGAAGATAATTTTTCTGACAGCATGTAACACTGCAGAGAAATAAATTCACTAAGGGGCTTAAAGCATCTCAATACATTGAAAATAGACTTTATAGCAACTTTGCAAATTAATTTTCACATTAACCACTTTTGTCACAAGTCATCAGCATATTGGCATTTTAGAGGCCTGTTACTTGCATACTGCATATAAAATGCAGGACTGATAAATGTATTTTACCAGCATTATAATAGGCCTATGTGCCAGATTAAACAGGCAAAAATTGGGAAGGATCAGAGAACATAGGCGCTGCAGAATATTTTGGTACATTATAAATACTAGATAACAATAAAGTTAAACTTGAATGGATACAGCATTACTTTGCATGGACGCACCATTTGTGTCTAAAGTTCTCTGACACATCCCAGTGTGTGACTGTTTAATCTGGCACAAATTCCTATCATAAGTTTGGCACAATGGGCTTTAAAGCTTGCCCAATGATTGCATGGGCACCTTCCTGCAAAGATGTGTCAAATGATAGTCATGTAGTTACAGAGTTACATAGTCATTGAGGTTGAAAAATACTTTTAGTCCATCAAGTTCAATCTTTTTGGGTCTCCTCTGATCTGCAATATGCAGATTAATTGTTAATTCATCCAGGGGAAGGCAAACAGAAAAAAACTCCCTGGATCAATACTCCCTCTCTGATTATCCAGGATAACCCTGAATGCCCTATTTATTTTAAAATATAGCCAATCCCTTTTTATAGTTATCTATCAAATCCACTGTCATCACCTCCTTTGGTAGTGAATTCCACAGTTTAACCACCTTTACTGTGAAGAACCCTTTCCTTTCTTTAAGGTGGAATATTTTTTTTTCTAATCTCAAATGATGCCTGCTTGTCAGTTGAAAACCTCTTAGTGCAAAGTTCACTTGACAAAGCTTTATATTGACCCTGGATATATCTATATAAGGTAATATTAATGCAGCTAACCTTTGGCACAGCTGTGACCTAAAGCCACACCCACAGGGGGTTTACAGTAGAATTGTCCCACGCAGTAAATGGAAAGTGACATGCTGTGTATGTGCTCAGCATGAGAAACTGGTAGTGTGGAGTCTTTGTTGTAGGTTTAAGTCACAGATGTGCAACATGGCAGCATGCACTGAGAGAAAATAGGAAGGCTCCAGAGGGTAAGAAATTGTTTATTCTAGGGCCTTCTTAGAAGTAGGTAAAGTGTAAATTTAATTTCAGAACTACATTGAGAAGGATAAAATTAATTAATGTAAAAACCTGTTTGGGAAAATCTTATTTTTGAAGACTCTGTTTATGGTATACATTTTGTGTTCGTTACATCAGTTCCTCAAAGATGAGTCATGAGTGTGTTTGTTTTGGCTATCAGTGAAGAGGACGGCGGGGAAGAAAGGAACAGAGAGCCATTGTAACGAAAATTGGATAAGATTGAAATGGACACAACAACCATTTCCTCTCACTAGCCAGAAGCAGACTCCTTGAGTCAAAAGATGGAACCAGTTTTTTTCTAATTAGGAACTCCATGAGTGACTTAAAGTTTTCAAATAAAGATTGTTTTTGTTTTTTTTCTCAGGTGGTTCTTTAAGCAGTGCCTTGTAAATAGTCCCTGATTGCTCCACCTGTACTTAAGCAAGAGATCCTAAAATACATTATTTTTCTGGCCCCAAACACTAATAATTTGCAAGGTTTCTATAGATCCTGGGAGGGAACACCAACAGCACTTCTAGCACTTCCCACCAGTACTGTCAATAGTAATGCTTTCGCAGAAAACCCTGTTTCCATAAATGGTAAAACTGATTACTTGAATATTTTCAAGGTTTATTTATGTGACCCCTCTCTTTGCACTTTTGTACCCATAGTTACACAAAAAGACTCTCTATCCCTCTCCAGTATAGTCTGTGTAAATGGGGCAAGTAAAGGATGTAGGGTGGGGGAATCTACAGTTGCAAGCAAAAGTATGTGAACCCTTTGGAATGATATGGATTTCTGCACAAATTGGTCAAAAAATTTGATCTGATCTTCATCTAAGTCACAACAACAGACAATCACAGTCTGCTTAAACAAATAACACACAAATTATTAAATGTTGCCATGTTTTATTCAACACACCACGTAAACATTCACAGTGCAGGTGGAAAAAGTATGTGAACCCTTGGATTTAATAACTGGTTGAACCTCCTTTGGCAGCATTAACTACAACCAAACATTTCCTGTAGTTGCATATCAGTAATTCTTGACCATTTCTCTTTACAGAACTGTTTCAGTTCAGCAATATTCTTGGGATGTCTAGTGTGAATCGCTTTCTTGAGGTCATGCCACAACATCTCAATCGGGTTGAGATCAGGACTCTGACTGGGCCACTTCAGAAGGCGTATTTTCTTCTGTTTAACCCATTCTGTTGTTGATTTACTTCTATGCTTTGGGTCGTTGTCCTGTTGTAACACCCATCTTCTGTTGAGCTTCAGCTGGTGGACAGATAGCCTTAAGTTCTCCTGCAAAATGTCTTCATAAACTTGGGAATTCATTTTTCCTTCGATGATAGCAATCCGTCCAGGCCCTGACGCAGCAAAGCAGCCCCAAACCATGATGCCCCCACCACCGTACTTCACAGTTGGGATGAGGTTTTGATGTTGGTGTGCTGTGCCTCTTTTTCTCCACACATAGTGTTGTGTGTTTCTTCCAAACAACTCAACTTTAGTTTCATCTGTCCACAGAATATTTTGCCAGTACTGCTGTGGAACATCCAGGTGCTCTTGTGCAAACTGTAAACGTGCAGCAATGTTTTGCTTGGATAGCAGTGGCTTCCTCTGTGGTATCCTCCCATGAAATCCATTCTTGTTTAGTGTTTTACATATCGTAGATTCACTAACAGGGATGTTAGCATATGCCAGAGACTTTTGTAAGTCTTTAGCTGACACTCTAGAATTCTTCTTCACCTCATTGAGCAGTCTGCGCTGTGCTCTTGCAGTCATCTTTACAGGACGGCCACTCCTAGGGAGAGTAGCAGCAGTGCTGTACTTTCTCCGTTTATAGACAATTTGTCTTACCGTGGACTGATGAACAGCAAGGCTTTTGGAGATACTTTTATAATCCTTTCCAGCTTTATGCAAGTCAACAATTCTTAATCGTAGGTCTTCTGAGAGCTCTTTTGTGTGAGGCATCATTTACATCAGGCAATGCTTCTTGTGAAAAGGAAACCCAGAACTGGTGTGTGTTTTTTATAGGACAGGGCAGCTGTAACCAACACCTCCAATCTCATCTCATTGATTGGACTCCAGTTGGCTGACACCTCACTCCAATTAGCTTTTGGAGATGTCATTAGTCTAGGGGTTCACATACTTTTTCCACCTGCACTGTGAATGTTTACATGGTGTGTTCAATAACAACATGGTAACATTTAATTATTTGTGTGTTATTAGTTTAAGCAGGGTGTGATTGTCTATTGTTGTGACTTAGATGAAGATCAGATCACATTTTATGACCAATTGGTGCAGAAATCCATATCATTCCAAAGGGTTCACATACTTTTGCTTGCAACTGTATGTGCTAAATATTTACAAATATTATGTGGATAATGTCCAGTTAGTAATCTGTACTGTATATACAGTGGAAGAGCTAGTGAATGGAGGGCCCTGGTGCAAAAAAAAATGTTGGGCCCCCTCAGGTGGGGGAGTGGCCAATTTTATTTTCTTGTTGGGGCCCTGCATTCGCAAGCATTCGCAAGCGCTGTCATTGCCAGAGGTCCAGAGGTGTTGCAGGTGCAGTGAGATAGTAAAATAAACGAGGTGCAGCCTCCAACTCCTGCACAGGAAGTACAAGTGGTGTGTTGTCCCAGGCCCCCCGAGAGGCGTGGGCCCTCTTGCAACACACCACTTGCACCACAGTTATCTCCACCACTGTGTATATAAAAAATTAGCACTATGTATGTCTATTTGATCCTGTGGAAGTATATCAGTATGCTCTATCGCTCTTAGTCTGCTTGCACACTCACTCACACTCAGGTACTCACAAGCATGCATTCAAATGCTAACTCATTATAACTCATGATCTCTCACACATGCTCCCTAAAGCACTCTCAGTACTTGCTCATTGTCACACTCTGAATTATGCACTTTTGTGCACACGCACTCTTTCTCACACACACACATCCTCTTAACCAACACAAAGACAGTCTCTCTTGGTTTTCTGATCCATATTCTCTTTATGATAACATTATGTGTTGCTTACAGAAAGGTGCTGGTATAGAGGGAATATTGTAAAGGGAATATTATATTAAGCATATAAGCTATTGAAACTTTAAAACCAGTTCTTTACTTGTCATTCTAATAATAAGTAAATATGCCACAAGATACCTTAAGAAAAACACTCACAAGGTTATGAAAAATCCCAAAGATAAATACGGCCATGGATCTGTTTTTTTTTTCAAAACATATTTTAAACATTAGAAATATTTTTTTCTTTACATGGAGAAAACCTGCTTAAACTTCATTGGCTGGCAGAAGGCAAGCCCCGGAGAGCAATTAAACATCGGAATACGTTTTTCTGCACACTGAGGGATTATCAAATACAGTCTTTTTGATGCAACAACAAAAACATTTGCATATCCTTTAAGTTTGAATTACAATACATTGGCCCCTATTTAATTGAACAAATTGTAATTACTGGAGCCCATAATGGCTGTAAAAGTTACTGATATTAGTTGGCCTCTTCTAGCTACCTGCAATCGATTTGGGGGTTACATGCTCAAAATTCCGGTGGTTGTCAAAATCAAAACTCCGTCCTATCTCCGTCTCTGATCTTTCAAGCCTGCAAATGATACAATCGCTAAAATTACAAATTGAGATTTAATTGTAACAATTCCACAAGCCCGCAATTGCCTTCAAACCCGTCAATGGCAAATGTAGCATACAATTCTATCAGTACTATATAGGACTCGCAAGTGGGTTAAACACCTGTTCTTAACACTACAAAAGCAAATAAAAACACAATACTTGACTTTAAAATATGGGGAAAGCGATGAAAGACATTAGAATTAATTGCACAATTAAGCTCACAGCTCACACATCTGCAATAAAAATATATTTATTTTACGTTTAATTTCCGTGTTATATCAATCTCGGGAATCAAGGAGTTACTACATATCAGGCACCCCACATGGACTATAAGAGTTTAACAATTAATTTTTATCGATTTTTACATTGCTGGATTGCAAGCCCGCATATCGGACTTCTAAACGCTAATTGATTGACATTTAAAACACATGTTTTACAGATGTCATAATGATGGTCTCATTTACTATTTACTATTTCGAAATCATTACTTACAGGCTTGCTTACCGTATATACTCGAGTATAAGCCGAGTTTTTCAGCCCATTTTTTAAGGCAAAAAAGGGCCCCCTCGACTTATACTTGAGTCACCCCCCCCCGTGTCTCTCTAACCCCCCATGTCTCTCTAACCCCCCTGTGTGTCTCTAATCCCCCCGTGTGTCTCTAATCCCCCCGTGTGTCTCTCTACCCCCCGTGTCTCTTTCCCTCCCCCCTCCTCAACCTCAACCCCTTAACCTCCCCCCTCAATCCCCCTCAACCCCAACCCCCCTCCTCAACCCCCCTCCTCAACCTCAACCCCCCTTCTCCACCTAAACCCCCCTAAATACCTCTCCCCTCACTTACCTGCTTGTGCTCCGGCCTCCGCTCCTTGACTCGGCGCCGGCGCGCATGTGACGTCAGATGCGCGCCGGGTCAAGGAGCGGAGGCCAGAGCACAAGCAGGTAAGTGAGGGGAGGGGGGGAGGTATTTAGGGGGGTTTAGGTGGAGGAGGGGGGTTGAGGTGGAGGAGGGGGGTTGAGGGGGGTTTAGGTTGAGGAGGGGGGTTGGGCTTGAGGGGGATTGAGGGGGGTTAAGGTTGAGGAGGCGGGTTGGGATTGAGGGGGGCTGAGGTTGAGGAGGGGGGTTGAGGTTGAGGAGGGAGGTTGATGATGGGGGGTTGAGGATGAGGATGGGGGGTTGAGGAGGGGGTTGAGGATGGGGGGGTTGAGAAGGAAGGTGGAGGAGGGAGGTTGAGGAGGGGGGTTGAGGAGGGAAGTTGAGGATGAGGAGGGAGGTTGAGGATGAGGAGGAGGGGTTGAGGAGGGGGTTTGAGGATGGGGGTTGAGGAGAGAGGTTGAGGAGGGGGTTGAGGATGTGGGGTTGAGGAGGGAGGTTGAGGAGGGGGGTTGAGGAGGTTGGGGGTGGTTGAGGTTGAGGAGGGTGAGGTTGAGAAGGGGGTTGAGGAGGGGTTAAGGATGAGGATGGGGGGTTCAGGAGGAAGAATGAGGATGGAGGGGTTGAGGATTGGGGGGTTGACGAGGGAGGTGGAGGAAGGGGTTGAGGATGGGGGGGTTGAGGAGGGAGGTTGAGGATGAGGAGGGAGGTTGAGGATGAGGAGGACGGGTTGAGGAGGGGGGTTGAGGTTGAGGAGGGGGGTTGAGGATGAGGAGGGAGGTTGAGGAGGGAGGTTGAGGATAAGGAGGGACGTTGAGGAGTGGGGTTGACGAGGGTGATAAGGGAGGGGGGAAGAGACACAGGGAAGGGAGAGGTTGGAAGAGACACAGGGAAGGGAGAGAGGAGAAGAGACACAGGGAAGGGAGAGGGGAGAAGAGACATGGGAGGGAGAGGGGGACACAAGAGGGGGACACAGAGGGCAGCACATTTCCCACCTTCGGCTTATACTCAAGTCACTCATTTTACCCAGTATTTTGTGGTAAAATGGGTGCCTCTGCTTATACTTGGGTCGGCTTATACTCGAATATATACGGTATTTGATGATTCCCATGAAATGCTACACATGGTTTACGGATATGACTTTTGGCCATGTAATTGCGGGCTTGTCCAATTAAATCAATCTGTAACTATTGCAATTTTGGAATTAAATGAGGCCCTTTGTCTTTTTTTATCCATACCAATGGCGGCTTGCTTTATGGATTGTATAATTTTAAATACTTATCTAAGGGCTCATTACCTTCAACCTTAAACCGAAATGACAGCTGAGCTTTGTTATAAACTACTTTAACTTAGATAAACCAGATGACTCTACATTTTCACACCCCTAGAAAGGCATTTCCGAATGTTCTCAGAATTAACATATTTTATTTCTCACAGAGGAAACCTGATTTTGCCATAATTATAACTTTTCTAAATGAACTCAGTGAGGCATGTATCACTTGTGGGAAATTTGCAAATGCTCATGGACATAGAGGGAGTATTGAAAGAAGGGAACATCCCTAGTGGATAACATACACTTATTAGAATCCATTCTAGCTGTGCTTTCATTTAGACAATAACTAACTTAATTTCATCAAACATTATGGAGATGCTGAATAAAGCACACGAGAATACTTGCAATAGCAAGAGTGAGTTTGTAATTTAAAAATGTCAGTTTAATCAATATTCCACTTTATAACAGATTATATTGTACTAATGTATTACTGAAATAACGGGATAGTGCCACTTACTCCTGAGTTTGGCATTTGATTTTCTACTCTGGACGCAGAGTAGTATTTTGGAGTTAACACCTTCCTTTATACTAAATTCTACATTTTTCTAATGGTGCAGTTGCATATCAATATTCAATACACAACCATACAAGTTTTATACGTGTATAAAAAAAACCTCTTTGACGTCACCAGTGGCTGCATTGTCACCATTGGCATCTCAAGTGTTTCACCAGGTGAAATAAATGGAGGTGTGCACACATGGGTTTATGTTGTATATTAACTAGCAACTGCAGCTTTAGCAATATGGAGATCGTGCTATCAAAGTAGGACTGTTAATAACAAAATGGCTGCTCTCGTAGTGGAAAATCAAATGCTTAAATTGTGAGTAAGTAGTGGCATCCCTATATTTAAAAAAAATATAAAGTAGAATATTGATTAAACTGACAAATTTAATTATTTGACATGGACAAATGTCGTGACAAGTCCAGTATTTTTAATGGGATTAATACAGATAGATTCTTAAAAATAGAGATGAAGATGCATGAAGCTCATTGATAGCTTATTACAAATGTTCAAAATACACAGAACCTGTTGAGTTTCCTTTTCTTTTTGTACTAGAATATTGCCTGTCAAAAAATGACGGCAATAAAATTGTAAGTGAGCTAAGGGTGTTTGGTGTATATAATGTGTCTGATGTAGCGTCCTTCGTTTTCTATGTCGTGCAAGTTTTTCGTAATATTAGTTTTCTATGTCGTGCAAGTTTTTCCGAATATCCGTAGCTGTTTTGCGTGTTTATGGTAGTGTTTTGCGTGTTTAGGGACCTTTAGCCTCGTTTTCGTTTTGTTCGGCGGCTATTTTTTCTCTCGCTTAGATAATTTTTTAGTGTCTAAACTGCATTAATTTCATGTAAATTGAGGTGTAACTTTAGTTTTCAAGGTCCTTGATGCTCCCTCTTGCTGTAGGTAAGCTTTTTATGTATTTGTTGTGTGTATTTGTTGGATTTTTTATGTTTTCATGTGCGCGTGTTGCGGCCGTTTTTTGCGAGGTCGTAATGTGTTGTAAGGTGTCTGGTATTTTGTTTGCGTTATGACGTAAAGTTTGCGAGGGTCTGGCAAGGAGCACCGAAAAAAACAAGGCTACACAACCCCTAAGCACGCAAAACACTGCCGAGAACATACGCCTTTTACACAGACCCGTACGACCTACTAAATACACTCTTAGGAAAGACGATAAATGCTCCTGCCTAACACATACACAATCGCAGCCATTTTACAACACTAACTGCAAACTAATAACATTACCTTTACAAAATGTGGAACTACACAGCTAAACAAACGGTGTCCACTTGCGCACGCAGCCAATTTGCACTACACACTGCACACATTGCTGATACTTACACCTCAGCTCCACAACACTGCAAATCAACATTGTATGCTGCAGGAACATCAAACAGATCGTTAGCTCTTCAGCATATTTCTTCCTGCATATATTAATTACAAATAGGTAAAGTATATTAATTTATAACTTTACAAATTAATTAATTAACATTACAAAATACATAGACAGAAAAAAACAAATTATAATAAACACTAAAGGCGCTCAGCGAGCGCCTCACAAGGAACGCCAACAGTGTTTAGAAAAGCACAACTACACCAGGGGAGAGGCTCGCAAAAAGCCATGAGCACAAACTTTACAATGAGCACCAAAGGAGCTCTGATAACCATAAATATACCAAAATCAAGAGGCTTGCAATGAGCGCCAAAGGTACTCACACAACCAAAAGACTTACTTTGTGTACCAAACTGCTAGAGATGAGGGTTTCACTATAGAGCGGGAGGGGGGTGTTTTGTGATATCTGTAAATGTGTCTGAAGGAAAATTAAAGTCAGTCTGTTTGTACTACTCAAAGGTACATATTGTATGCTTCTTAGATCCTAAAAAAAGGGTATCTGATTGTGCCTGCTCTTATCTGAATTGTCTGCTGGGCTCTGAAGTCTTAAGCACAAAAGACACAGCCCAGAGATAGAGAATTGGGGTGAGCGTGGGTCCCAAAATCTTAGGGTCGTCACAAATATCTTTACTATTTACTAGCTTGTCCAAGCTTGCCATAGCTTTCCTCTCCAGAAACAAAAGTATTTTAATTTCATGACTACAGTCACCATCTGCATAGATGGTCCTTGGATCCCAGGAAAAAAAATTCTCGTCTATTTGCCGGAAGTGAGATGGTTGTTTCCAGTGATCTTATCTTTTTAACTTCGAGCAGCAGGACAGCTTTTGCACTCTCTTCTTTTACCCGCATCAATAGGTCATTTAGTTCCTCCTCACTATCAGTCATCAAAGTAGTTTTATCAGCGTATCTGAGGTTGTTGATGTTTCTTCCAGCAATATTCATTCTCTTTTTTTTATAGTCCCCTATTAATCACAGTATTCTATATTAGAGGAAAGGATCAGAATAACCAAGCCAGTCATATGAGAAGAACAAAACCATGTACACAGTAAAACATCTTCCCACAGTTTTCTGGATTATTTGATGAATCACGTTATGCAATTATTTTATTTAAGTATACTTAAAATTCAGGTACTATATAATTATGAAGATCTGTCATCTGTGTATTTTATTTTAAATACCCTTACATAAAACAGATGTATAATTCCCCTGCTGACATACACCTACCCAGGAACTCAGTTGAACTTTATGATAATACAATGGTGGTTGTAACTATATATTTTATTTTTGCTATTATAAAAGATTTGAGGAAGAAATATTAGTCCACATCATTAATATATATATTTTTTCCCCTAAAAAAACATATGTGATGTATTACATTACATTTAAATGTGTATTTTAAATGCTAACAATTTAGCTTTAATTTATGGATTGAAGATCTCTGCAAATGTGAAAAAGTAAAAAGAAAAACATATCTTTAGCTTATCGCCTTTTATGTGCAATTATGCTGCAGTGGAATGTTCCATTTTGTGTTCTGATCATCTGCTTGCTCAGATGGGAGGAGACTTTGAATGCATAGTAAAAACTGCTATTTTTTAATAGTAATGCAAAGTTCATTCCTTGACATGAATATACCAACCTAATACAGCAGGAGCCTTTCAGTAAGGGAACCTTTAAGCAAAGCATAATTTAATATAAAAATCACATATTTAAAGGTGGTGTTTTATTGTTTTATTTTCATTTTTAAACTACCTATTATTAAGTTTGATCATTCAAAAGACTGTACTAAATCAAATCCGTTTTGCAGATAAGTGACCATATCAAGAAGAAGGCAAAAATATTTTAGATAATCTTACAAATGAAGGCTCTATAACCTTCTTATTATAGGTAAAGGGGCACTCTTATAACCCTGTTGTTGTTTAGTCATTTAGTCGTGTCCATCTCTGTGACTCTATGGACAACAGAATGTCATGCACATCCTTTAGTCACTGTACCTCTGAGCTCCTTCAAGCTCAAATTATCTTTTCTATCCATCTCCACCTCTGCCACACCCTTCTTTGTGTTCCTTTACTATTTCCCAGCATCAGCATCTTCTCTAGGGAATCCTGTTTTCTCAAGATATGGCCAAAATATTTGAGCTTTAGCTTCATGATCATACTTTCCAATGAACAATTTGGCTTGATTTCCTATAGTATTGATTGATTGGATATTCTTGCAGTCGAACAGACTCTAAGCAGTTTTCAAATGCCTCAATTCTATTGCGCTCAGCCTTCTTTATGGTCCAGCTCTTAAATCCATTTGTTAATACTGGGAATAACATAGTTCTAATTATGTGAACCTTAGTAATATCGTAATAACAGCTTGTCCAGACTTGCCACTGCTTTCATCCACAGAAGCAAATATATTTTAATTTCATGGCTGCAGTCACCATCTGCAGATATCTTGGAGCCAAAAAAAAATTAAATCTGTCACTACCTCCACTTTTTGCCATGAACAGAGATTGACCATGATCTTCAGCTTTATTTAATGTTGAGCAGCAGGCCAGCATTTCTCTTCTTTCACCTCATAAATAGACCCTTTAGTTCCTCCTTATTTTCAGCCATCAGAGTCATAACAATATGGCATCGGACGATGAACCCCTCGGGTTAGAAGGCTCCTGCAACATTACTAAGGAAGTAGAGGGTGAACACGAGTAGAACCAGATCTAATGAAGAAGTTGGGCCAAAGTTTAGTGGGCGCCATGCTGTGGATGTGTCTGGAAAGAAAAGACTGATGCCGCAGAACAATTCAGCATTCAGCATAGGAGCTTGGAACTATAATCCAAGGGAAACTGGACGTGGGGAAATGGTAGATGACAAGATTAAAATAAACGCAAATGGACTGGAATGGTACATTTCATATCAGACAACCACCAGATCTTCTACTGTGGTCAAGAATTCCACAGAAGAAATTTAGTAGACCTCATAGTCAAACAAATGGTGGCCAAAGCAGTGCTTAGTTGCAAGCCAATAAAATACAGATTCATTTTATTTTGAATTTAAGGCAAGCTATTTAACATCACATTGATCCAAATCTATGGATGCAGAAGTGACTGAAGTTGTCCAATTCTATGAGGATATTAAACACCTCATAGCTATAACACCATTAAAATATGCTACTCTCATCATATGAATTGGAATACAGTAGGAAATCAATGGGCAACTTTGGCCTTTGAGTACAAAATGAAACTGGTAAGTAGAATTATGTCAAGATAATTCTCTGGTCATAGTAAACACCATCTTCCAATAGCCTTAGAGATGACACTGCACATGAAAATCACCAGATGGACATCAGATTGACTATATACTTTGTAGTCAAAGATCGAAGAGCTGTATACAGTCAGGAAAAAAGACCTTTAGCTGGCTGAGTCTCACCACAAGTTTCTTATTGCAGAGTTCAGAATTAAACTGAAGAAAAGAAGAAAAATCGTCAGAACAAGCAGTTATGCAATGGAGATAAATAATAGATTTAAGGAACTAGACGGAATACCCAAAGAACTTCAGACATAAGTTTGTTACATTGTCCAGAAAACAGCAACAAAGAATATCCTTAAAAGAAAGAAAACTAAGAAGGCAAAGAGGCTTTTGAAAGTAGCCCAGGAAAGAAGGAAAGTGAAAGATATCGCAGATAGGAAGATATTTGTTCGATTAAATGCAGAATTCCAGAGGAGAGACAAGAAAATGAGGAATCTGAGACAAACCTTTTATGTCAAAGTGGGCTTGACGAAAGACAAAGATGGTAGGGACTTAACAGAAGCAGATAAGATAAAGAAGAGGTGGCAATAATATACTGAAAATCTATACAGGTATGGTTATTGCTAACCTCAATCGTTTGTTCAATGAGCTGCAGCGAGAAATCTTTGTGAGCAAACTGAGATGGCCCCTAAGAAGGCTGTTAACAAGGATGCAGGGTTTGATGAAATCCAGTCTGATCTGTTCAAAATCAAACAAGATGATGCTGTGAAAGTGTTTCTTGTATTACGCCAACATATTTTGGATTTCAATAGTGGTCAGTGGACTTAAAAAAATGATCTACATCCCAATTCCAAAAAAGATAGCTCCAAGGAGTGCTCCAATTATCAAACAATTGCAAAGTCGCATAGTTATTGAAGTGGAAAGAATACTTTTGGTCAACATTTTTTAGATCTCCTCTGATTGCACTCATTTCATATTCCAGCAAGGTAATGCTTAATATCCTGCAGCAATATATGTACAAAGAACTATGTTCAAGACATTTTTGTCAAAGAACATGCACAAGAGATGAAAGCGCACTAGACTCGCAGCTATCTGGTACCCACAGGGATTGGTAGATGCCGGATAAATGTAATTTCTGGTTGCTTGAGAGATACTAGTAAAAGAGACCTAGATTAACTTCATATAGGATGCTCTGCTAAGTATATTTGTCAGTGAGGGCTGTTCTAGCAGCAGCAGCTATCACTCCTCACTTATACACAGGTACTTTGGGCTGTAGGGTGCGGTGCTGAACCCAGGGAATGTAACCCCAACACTGCACTGGCTCAGTCACTCGTGTATGTCTGCTTCCAAGTAACATTGAATTGCAGAGATGTACAGGGAATGTAATCTAGGCGCCTGTAAGCATTTTGTGTCATGACAACCTGGCTCCTGGCATTTGTTGGCCTCTGTAATATTTAAATTTTATTTACAGCACAGTATTCAATTTTTTTTGTTGTTGCTTGAGTTCTGGATAACTGAGAGTCTACGGTACCAATGTTTGTTGGATGACAGAGAAAGCTTCCAGAAAAGCATTTACATCTATATCATATAATATTTTAAGGCCTTTGACTGTGTGGATCACAAAAAAATGATGAGGGTACCAGATCAACTCATGCTCCTCCTGAGGAACCTGTATGTGGACTAAAATTCCATATACAAATGGGCATTCAAAAGGTCAA
Source organism: Discoglossus pictus (assembly GCA_027410445.1). Lineage (NCBI taxonomy): Eukaryota > Metazoa > Chordata > Amphibia > Anura > Alytidae > Discoglossus > Discoglossus pictus. The sequence goes on along the minus strand of CM050167.1, from coordinate 349,664,643 downwards.
ATATGCATCAATTCATTATGATAGAACATGCCCCTTATCTATCCCTTGCAAAATTATTTCAATAATACTAAATTCTGCCTTTTATTGTTGCTTTTGTCCTTGGATCAGAATCCAGTGCTTTTCTTTAATTTCTCTATTGCAACTGTCACTGAATTTTATAATTAATGTATAGTGTCCTCTCTAGTTCATGAAGAGAGTGTTTGAAGGTTAATTGTTAATGGATAAAATTATTCAAAAGCTTTACTGTTGTTTTAGAAACACTTTTTTTTAATGATGTGCATCAAAGTTACAATGTGTTGAATTGATGCTTATTAATTATTATTTATATCAAATATGGAAGCAGTAGCCATAGGTACAATTTCCCGAAGGAAGTTCAGTCTACATCTGCTGATATTATGTGTGCTGTTGCTTCAGTCACATTATGTTATAACTACTAATTATAACCTTCACATTACGACATCTGAGTTACGTACTGCAAGGGAACACAGCACAAACATTTGGGGAGTTTATTTGGGCAACAAAAACATTGTTGCTTTTGTTTTTATTGGCAGAAAACAAGTAATATACTATAACAGACCCTGTATAATCTGCTGTTGTTTAGTTGTTCAGTTTCAGAGCACGCAAGGCACATCTATCAGACACTGTCCCACTTAGCTCCCCCAAATTCATATTCTGGTGTATGTGCCATTATAGTGTAAATGTAAAAGTTTAAAAAGAATGAATGTGGGAGTTTAAAAAATGGAGAGTTCAAAGAAAAGGGCTTAGGACTTATGCAGTAAATAATATTTTTTAGAATATTACAGTATATAAAAACAATGTATAAATATATTGACTTTTCCACTGTATTTTTTTTTCACATTGTAATCAGGTCAGTTCAGTGACAACTTCACCCAGTGTACATCCTGACAGTGGCAGATCTAGTGAATGCAGGACCTCCATGCAAACAAAATTGTCCCCCAGGTGATGACTCAGTGCCTTCCCCCCAAGACCCCCCCCCCCCTTCAGCTACTGTCCCCTGTTGATTTTCTTACTCCCACAATTCTTCATAAAGCAGCTCTATTCCCCCAAGAAACCACTCGCCCAGGCCTTGTCCCATCCTAATTTTCCTACTCCAAAGATTTATGGGATTCAGGAGTGCTTGTGGACTACCACCTAGGTAATAGTGCTCAATGCCATACAGCATCTGCAAAGGCTAGTAAATATTAGCATCTATTAATAAAGGTATGAGAGGATTCTCTGGTGGTGCAGTGGTTAGGATTTGGCACTTTTACCACAACAACCTGGTTTCAATTCCAGTCAGGCAACCAAGAGGGCACACCACCATGAATCTATGCAGGATTGGGCCTGGAAAGTACTTGTATGGGAGCCCAATGGAGAAGGAACTAGCAACCCATACCAGTATCTCTGCCATGAATACCAAGTGGATCAGCATGATGTGCTGTGGTCCATGCGGTCACACAGAGTCGGACTTGACTGAGGGATGCAAATACAAGAAGGGTATAGAAGCAAAGGAAGAAAATATAATTCTGCCACTATATAAATATCTAGTACACTCTCATTTGGAATACAGAGTACAATTATCAGCACCTCTTAAAAAGGATATTTAAGAGTTTTATAAAGGCAATGAACAGGGCAACAAAATGAATAAGGGGAATGGAGGAAAGGGGATGGACTAAGCTATGAAGAAAGAATAACCAAATTAAGCTTATTTTTTCCAGAAAAGGGCAATTAAGAGGGGATATGTTTACCTTACATATATACATCCAGGAACAATATAAGGCATTGTCAGGGGAACTTTTTGTGCCAAGAGGTTTGCAACTGACAAGAGGACATCCTTTGTGACCCTCTCCTCAAGTGACATTCATCATATAAACATCATATACCAGTGGTTCACAAGCCTTTCCTTTCCTCCACAAGCCTTTCCTCCAGACCAGAAAACATCCTTAACCATGGCAACCTAGGTGACCAAATCAGAGGTTACTGTTGAATAATTGCCTCACCTGTGTTTACACACTGTTGAACTGAAAACCTGACCTGATAGGCTAGCCCTGAGAATTAGCTTGTGAAACACTGTTATACACATTGCCCAAAAGAATTGATAACACACTTATATAAAACCATGTACAATCTTTTAACTATGGGATATATCACCTAGCAAACACTGAGGCACAAAAGAGCAATGTAATATATCAATCCAAATGAAAATCACAGGTCAAGAAATACATGTGAACATTAAAGTCCATGTTGAGGCCTGCCACTACCGTAAAACAAACATCAAAACATTGACTATAGCAATGCATTCAGAGACATCCTGAATCAATAATTAAACTGATACCGTTGTCAGTAACATCATTTGTTTACCCTGCATCAAACAGTGAGTGTGATTTATATATGAAGCAGAGCAATTATCAGCTGGAATGCCGGATAAGTCTCAGATCTAGAGATGTCGCGAACATAAAATTTTAGGTTCGCGAACCACGGACGCGAATTTCATCAAATGTTCGCGAACGGGCGAACCAGGCAAACCGCCATAGACTTCAATGGGCAGGCAAATTTCAAAACCCACAGGGACTCTTTCTGGCCACAATAGTGATGGGAAAGTTGTTTCAAGGGGACTAACACCTGGACTGTGGCATGCCGGAGGGGGATTCATGGCAAAACTCCTACGGAAAATTACATAGTTGATGCAGAGTCTGGTTTTAAGCCATAAAGGGCATAAATCACCTAACATTCCTAAATTGTTTGGAATAACATGCTTTAAAACATCAGGTATAATGTTGTATCGATCAGGTAGTCCTCTTCTTCAGACTCCCAGAGTCTGGGGGCTTCCACTGCCCAGCATGGAATATTATACACAGGTCAGAGTCTGGGGGCTTCCACTGAACAGCATGGAAGATTATACATAGGTCAGAGTCTGGGGGCTTCCACTGCCCAGCATGGAAGGTTATACACAGGTCAGAGTCTCGGGGCTTCCACTGCACAGCATGGAAGATTATATGCGCTGCCTCTGTCTGCATTATTATAAGGTGTGTACTGTTAAGTAGTACTATTCCTATCGGTTTAATCCCTGTTACGTCCTCTATCAGAGGACGTGTATATGGCATGAAGTTTTGGAAGTGGGAGATTGAAAAAGATGCTTGGTCGGTCCTCCCACTTCAAATTTGGGGCACTGCGCGTGCAATCTAAGGTGCCACCAGATAGGAGTGGTGTGTTCAGTTGTACTATTTATTCCTATCAAATTCAATAAAGCCAATAAACCTGGCCCGTTACTAGCCAGGAAACTACAAACCAAAACAACACAAAATAGGATACTTCAAATTAAGACCTCGAAGGGAGAAAAAACAACGAACCCAAATAAGATCCAGAAGATTTTTACAAAATTTTACAATACCCTTTATACGGCAACAAAACACATAGATCTACACAAAATGAGGGGATTTCTTAATTCCCGTGATCTCCCCTTAATAGAAGAAAATGACTTAGAGTCTTTAAATGCCAAAGTTACCCTAGAGGAAGTGAGAAAATCAGTCCAGAACCTCAAACCTGGTAAGTCACCAGGCCCAGACGGGTACACCAATTTATATTATAAAAAATGTATAGACATATTAGGCCCGCACTTGGTCACTCTAACAGAGTTCTAGAAGGCAAGCAAACACCAGCAGAGCTGAACAGGGCAGATATCGCTCTATTCCCTAAGGAGGGTCGAGATGCCCTAGAACCAAAAAACTACAGGCCAATATCATTACTAAACTGTGATACAAAGTTCCTGTCAAAAATAATAGTGGATAGAATGTCATCCTTCTTGCCTAAGTTAATACATAATGACCAAGTAGGCTTTGTCTACAGGCTTTGTCTACAGGCAAGCAGGAGACAACATTAGAAAAGTCATGAACCTACTGTACCACACCAAAGCCTCTAAAATTCAAGCCTGTCTTATGGACTTTGACATTGAAAAGGCGTTTGATTCCCTGGAGTGGACTTACCTATACACCACGCTTGAAAAATTGGGTATTATAGGCCATTTTATAAATCTCATACACTCATTATACAAATCATCCAGGGCAAGGTTACAGATTCCGGGAGATGAGAGATTCTTAATTAAAATAGAAAGAGGAACAAGACAGGGGTGCCCCCTTTCTCCCCTTCTATTCGCAATAGCAATAGAACCCCCGGTTCAGACAATTAGGGCCAACGCTGGGATCACAGGCATAAAAATAGGCCATCACCATTTCAAAACTTGTCTATTTGCAGACGACCTGCTGTGTATGCTCTCAACAACACGTCTGTAAAGCGTCCTCTCCTTGCCGGCGTGGTCGTGGGAGGAGGAGGATTATGTTCACCTCTTCCGCACCCTTAAACACTGTGTAAAGAATACTTTTTAATTTATTTTGGAAGTGCTGCATCCTTTCCGACTTGTGGTAATTCGGTAACATTTCAGGCACTTTCTGCTTATACCGGGGATCTAGTAGCGTGGACACCCAGTACAGGTCGTTCTCCTTCATCCTTTTTATACAAGGGTCCCTCAACAGGCACGACAGCATGAAAGACCCCATTTGCACAAGGTTGGAAGCCGAGCTAGTCATGTCCCATTCCTCGTCATCAGTGATCTCACTGAAGGTATGTTCTTCCCCCCAGCCACGTACAACACCACGGGTACCAGATAGGTGACAACGAGCACCCTGAGATGCCTGTTGTGGTTGGTCTTCCTCCTCCTCCTCAAAGCCACATTCCTCCTCTGGCTCCTCTTCCTCACAATCCTCTTCCAGCGTTGACGCAGGTCCAGCAAGCGATGCTGATAAGGCTGTTTCTGGTGGCGATGGTGACCACAACTCTTCCTCTTCCTCTTCACGCTCATCTACGGCCTGATCCAGCACTCTTCGCAGGGCACGCTCCAGGAAGAAAACAAATGGTATGATGTCGCTGATGGTGCCCTCGGTGCGACTGACCAGGTTTGTCACCTCCTCAAAAGGATGCATAAGCCTACAGGTATTGCGCATGAGCGTCCAGTAACGTGGCAAAAAAATCCCCAGCTCCACAGAGGCTGTCCTAGCACCCCGGTCATACAAATACTCGTTAATGGCCTTTTCTTGGAGCAGGCGGTCGAACATTAGGAGTGTTGAATTCCAACGTATCGGGCTGTCGAAAATTAAACGCCTCACTTGGATGTTGTTTCGCCGCTGGATATCTGTAAAGTGCTCCATGGCCGTGTAGGAACGCCTGAAATGGCCACACACCTTCCTGGCCTGCTTCAGGACGTCCTGTAAGCCTGGGTGCTTATGCACAAAGTGTTGTACAATCAGATTACACACATGTGCCATGCACGGCACATGTGTCAACTTGCCCAAATTCAATGCCGCCAACAAATTTCTTCCGTTGTCACAAACCACTTTGCCGATCTCCAGTTGGTGCGGAGTCAGCCACTGATCCACCTGTGCGTTCAGGGCGGACAGGAGTGCTGGTCCGGTGTAACTCTCTGCTTTCAGGAAAGTCAACCCAAGACGGCGTGACACTGCCGTATCCGAATGTGGAATAGTACCTGTGGAGCTGGGGGGGGTGCCGTTGATGTGGAGCAAGACATAGCAGCAGCAGAAGAGGACTCAGCCGGGGAGGATATGGAAGAGGATGGAGTAGGAGGAGTAGAGAAGGTGGCAGCAGGCCTGCCTACAAGTCGTGGCGGTGTCACCAACTCCTCTGCAGAGCCACGTATTTCATGCTTGGCAGCCGTCACCAGGTTTACCCAATGCGCAGTGTAGCTGATATACCTGCCCTGACCATGCTTTGCAGACCAGGTATCAGTGGTCAGATGGACCTTGCCCCAACACTGTGTGCCAGAGATGCCATTACTTCCTTTTGCACAATCGAGTACAGGTTGGGGATTGCCTTTTGTGCAAAGAAATTTCAGCCGGGTACCTTCCACTGCGGTGTCCCAATAGCTACAAATTTTTTGAACGCCTCAGACTCCACCAGCTTGTATGGTAAAAGCTGGCGGCCTAAGAGTTCAGACAAGCCAGCTGTCAGTTGCCGGGCAAGGGGGTGACTTTGTGACATTGGCTTCTTACGCTCAAACATGTCCTTGACAGACACTTGACTGTGGGCAGATGAGAAGACTGCTCAGGGCGAGACACGGAGTGGCGGATGGCTGAGAGTGGGCAAGCAGGGCAGCAGTTGTTGACGTGGCTGAAGATGCTGGACCAGGAGGAGGATGGCAGCTTTGACTTTGTGTGCTGCTTGTACTCATGTGTTACATCCTCTGTCACTAATGTTTGCGCATCACTCATTTCTTCCAACGGATGTGTGAGTGGTAACTGGAGAGGTGCCCGAAGCTAAGCTGGAGGAGGATGGTGCGTCTAGGTTCCGAGCGGAAGCTGTAGAAGATTGGGTGCCAGTCAACCATGTCCTCAGAACTTTTCAAGTTCAGGGTACGTGGCCTCTGAAAACTGGGCATTATTCAAGGGCCAAAGGGAATCACAGCACCATGACCACGACGGCCCCTGCGGAGTGGCCTGCCTCTGCCTGTCATTTTTTTTTTTTTAGATTAGTGGTACTATGCATGCAAGCTACTGTGACACCAGATATGAGGGGCACTGTGCACTGGCAAAAGTTGGCACAGTAGACACAATAGGCCTCACACACACCCCTGTAGGCAGGCAACTGATATTCAATCGATTACAGTAAAAAAAGGGTTCATTTATGTCACTGTACACTACGGTTGCACCAGATATAACGTATCACTGTGCACTGGCAAAAGTTGGCAGAGTAGATGCAATAGGCTTCACACACACGCCTGTAGGCAGGCAATTGCTATTCAATCTATTACAGTTAAAAAGTGTTGTTTTATTTCACTGAGCACAATATAAGCTGTCAGCCTGACACAGGCAGGCATCTGAAATTAGATTAAAGAAAAAAAGGGTTGTTTTCAATGTATGGTACACCACCAGGTATGAGTAGTGAAAATAAGCACAATATAAGCTGTTAGGTGTTAGCCTGTCACACACACACGCTGGCAGGCAGGCATATGCAATTAGATTACACAGAAAAAAATAATAAAATAAAATAAATTATGTTCTAGCCCTAAAAAGGGCTTTTTGGGTTGCTGTGCTTGCAGCAGATTTCAGATGAGTCCTTCAGGTCTGTAGTGGAAGCTAAATACACAGCCTGGCTATCTATTTCCCTATTAAATCTCCAGCAGCTACACTATCTGTCCTCTCACAACGAATGCAGCTTCAGAATGATTCTAAAATGGATGCTGTCCTTCAGATGGAAGGCTCTGGAAGGGAGTGTATGCTGCTGATTGGCTGGAATGTGTCTGCTGACTGTGAGGTGCAGTGTCAAAGTTTCCTCAATGATAAAGAATAGGGGGCGGACCGAAAAGTGCATGTGTCCGCAGTCCGCTGCGAGCGCGAATGAGCCAAAATCGCAGGGAATAGTCCGCGGGCGAACTGTCCGGGACATCTCTACTCAGATCCACAGGTAAGCAATTCCAAACCTGAAATCCACCTGCCTATTAACAGGTGCCGTAATCAACAAGCTATATAACCCCATCCCCAACAAGTCATCAGCACATCTGAAACAGCATGGATTCTCAACATGACAGAGAGATGCATGAGAATAAGGATGCATGGTCACATCTGAGGTACTATTGTTTGCACAGCATGTTGCATGATGGATATCCAGATTCAAGGTGTGTGATTGAGGGGTGGATGAGGAGTGGCAGAGAGGAGTGAATGAGGGTGCGAGTGGTAATGTGATTAATTCTGGACCAGAACCAAGCCAGGCAAGTGAATTGCCACAGCCCATGCATAGTATCATGGTGAAGGATCAGGGAGGCGAGAGAGCTCTAGTAGCAAGGGACAGAGGGATAAAGGGGCTCCTGCAGACCGGTAGGACGACATTGATGTGGGGGATCAGCTGTTGAGGGGGGACAACATGAACTGGGTCCAGGAGCCTGTAAGGAGGGTCCAGGCACTCAAAGTATACAGGGAGAGACTTAAATTAGAGGGGTTAACAGATGGAGTGGTGTATGAGCATTTTAGGCTGAACCATGCCAGTCTTGGAGAACTCTATGTGGTCCTGAGTGAGGACCTTGAGCCTCACACATGGACCAATAGAGCTATATCAGGAATGACATGGATGTTAACCGCCATACACCTCCTTGACCCTGGTAGTTTCCAGAACACCCTGAGCATAGCCCAAGGAATGTCTCAGCTAAGCCTCTCAAATTCTTTGAGTATATACCTTTGTGCTATTGTGCAGCAAGCTATCAGATACATCAGTTTCCCCAACACTGTGGAAGAGATTTTGAAGGTGAAATCTGATTTTCACCATTTAGGAGGTGTCCCTAATGTGCTAGGTGCTATTGATTGCACACATGTTACATTGATGCATCCTAGAGAGCAAGAAGCGCTGTTCAGAAATCACAAACATCATCATTCAACCAATGTACAGGTACTTGCGCATACAAAATGTGTTTGAGCGCACCTTTAGAGTACTCAAGATGCTCTTCCGATGCTTACATTCCTCTGGTGGTGCTCATATAGCAGCACAGGCCAAATGTCTGGGGGACATTGATGCAGCTCTGCTAGATGGGGAGGAAGAGCCTTTACCTCCCCCTGTAGTGGATAATCTGTAGGGGTCACAACTACATGCCCACATCATTCGTGAGTACTTCACATGTAAGTACAAACCCAATAAGAAATAACCATAATGTAGCTTGATTATACATAACTCCTATTTTCTTCATGCCCATTGTCATACAGAATATCAAACAGTCCACGGTAGAGGACGGTTCACTGATATGATGTATGTCTCATGATGCACTATTAATTAACAATGAATACACTAGAACATGCCACACTATCAGTTACAGGTAAGTAAGCACATCCCCATGCACATCATAAGTACTGACTATTCAAAACATCAATAGCATAGATAAATGTAAGGGATTATATATCCCACAATGTCAATGTATATATGCTCCATATTTGTATATGAAAACCTCAACACACTATAGACCAATAAGGTTCACATCATCTAATAATGAAAATCCACATCCAATAGGGATTAATGCAATTCATATCAATCTGGAAATAAGAACATACCTGCAGATATGTAACCAGAATATATGTACTGCATGAGATCAAAATCTGTGATCACTAAGCATATTTTTATTCAATGTTGAAAGCAAAATGATTACAGTGGATATTTGGTGACACCAATAATTAAATCATATTTCCATTACAAAACTGCTGGCGTGTGTCAACTCATTGTTTAACAACATGGACAAAGAAAAACAAGATGTACAGCAACAGTACAACTGCTACATCAATGTAGCCCTACCTTTCAATCTCAAGAATACATCCCATACGTAATGTGTAAGTAGTACAAACGGATATAGAATCACATTGTGGATAATCTCAAGACCACGTCCAAGGTAAAACAGTCCATGTAGCTCTCCAATGATACATTAATGTGTAATAGATGTGATATTCCTACATCATTAGTAATTAGAAATATCCTTCCTCATCATCTGCCAGATGAGTAGCTTGTTTCATATGTTAGAACATATCAGTCAAAACATCTGTTTGAAATTACCAGCATGTCTCAGTATGTGACGAAGTAAGCGCTCATATAGCACGTGTAATGATCATATTAACATGTTCCTTGTATGTTTCTTACAGATCGCAAAAATGTGTCACATTCCTCACAGACAGAACAATGCATGATGATGACCAATCCCAGCCATGCTATTGTCACATTGCATCATGTATGTTCATGTGCCATAACCGTACATGTATTGCATCTAGTGAGATATGTGATTCTTACTATTGATTAGCTAATATATGTTCAATTGCAGACTACAAAGCAGATGTCATGAGACATATGCGACATGATGTTCCTTGCATATCCACAGTATGTGTATGCTCACATACTTTACATAGATTTACATGTACCTATTGCTTTAGATACGCTATTCTCTCCTCTACTTGGACTATTGTGAAGGCTGCATCATACTCCCTTCCAGATCTCTTCTTCAGTGCTCATGTGATGTTCCCTGTACATATGGGGAAGAGTAACTCTAGGCTTGGAATATAACTGTTAATGAGGTTACCTTAACCTTCAGTTATGCATATTCAACAACAGATAATAGAGATGCTCATTCAGAGAATAGAATTCCCCTAAGTTTTTTTGTGAGTGAATTTCTCAAAAAGTTAGAACAAACTGATATGGTTTTGGTCAGATCCCAAACTGAGTGTCCAAATTTAGGTTTGGAGAGGCTGTTCTCATAATGGATAAGCATTGCCAGAGAACTGACCATTTGGGGTTATAAAATTAACTGATTGAGCACTTATACCTCTGCAGTTGCATGAGAGTGTCTGTTGGACACACAAGCCTACAGTTTACTTCTCCCCATGAGTATAGATCCTTATTCTGTATTATTGTTTTTGATTATAGAATGTTATAGTTCTCTTGATATCTGTAATAATATGATGAAACTTTTATTGTTGGATAATATACTGTAAACCCCCCTCAACTTATCATCCATATCAATGCCATGCCCACTGCCTGCATTCTGTTCCTATGTCCCTATTTCTCTGTGTTGCTGGAACTCTGATAATTTGTCACTGTGTGGCTTTGTTGGTATGTTTGTTATTATTTGTGCTAAGATTAAATATTATTTATTAGCAACGTTGTTTGTGTTAGCCTTGCTAATGTTTATACTATAGCTCTTCCATAACAACAATTAAACTACAATGAAAGTCAACAGATGTGCTCATCACCATCAGTTAGGGGTGTAAATATTCTGTTCAATATGATTTCACGCCCTTCTGGCTGACACGTTCATCTATATTGGCAAAGTACAGATTAATGTAGTAGATGTATATCTCTAAAAACACACACATATATTTATTTATATATATATATATATATATATATATATATATATATATATATATATATATATATATATACAGTGTGGGGGGGGGGGAGTATTTGATCCCCTGCTGATTTTTGAATGTTTTTCCACTGACAAAGAAATGACTAGTCTATCATTTTAATGGTAGGTTTATTTTGAGAGAGAGAATAACAAAAAAAAAAACACATATCAAAAAAGTTATAAATTGATTTGCAGGTCAGTGAGGGAAATAAGTATTTGATCCACTATCAATCAGCAAGCTTTCTGGCTTCTGGGTGTCTTTTATACAGGTAACGAGCTAAGATTAGGACCACTCTCTTAAAGGGAGTGCTCCTAAACTCAGTTCATTACCTGTATTATTATTATTATTATTATTATTATCCTTTATTTATAAAGCGCCAACATGTTCCGCAGCGCAATACAGGGGTTAGGTACAAGTATAAACAATACCCCACAATGAAAATAATGGAAGACCCTGTTATTGAGCTTTCAATCTGATATACACTATGCTTTCCCTAAAGCACCTCACAAGATTAAAACTCACAAACTTACATTCTAAAGGGTATGGGTAAGGTACAGGAGAGTGAGAGATGCATAGTGAATGAAGAGGCTAAAGATGATAGGCTTTTTTGAATAGATGTGTTTTTAAAGAGATTTTGAAGGATCTGAGGCAGGAAGATAGTCTGAGGGTGCGAGGTAAAGAGTTCCAAAGAATAGGGGCAGCACGTGAAAAGTCTTGAAGCCGGGAATGAAAGGAGGTGATGAGAGAGGAGAAGAGAAGAAGGTCATTAGCAGAGCGAAGAGGGCGGGTGGGAGTGTATTTTGGGATGAGAGCAGAGATGTAAGATGGTGCACTATTGTGGAGGGCTTTATATGTTAGGGTCATGATTTTGAATTGTATTCTAGACGCTATGGGAAGCCAGTGGAGTGCCTGACAGAGAGGTGCTGCAGACACTGATCGTTTAGTATGGTAGATGAATCTAGCGGATGCATTCAAAATGGGTTGGAGTGGAGACAGACGGGTGATAGGAAGGCCAGCAAGAAGAGTGTTGCAGTAATCGAGGCGAGATATGATGAGAGCGTGAATAAGAATTTTAGTTGTGTCTTGTGTGAGGTAGTGGCGTATTTTGGATATGTTTTTTAGGTGAAAGTGACAAGATTTTGTGAGTGATTGGATGTGGGGAATGAAAGAGAGGGAAGGGTCCAGTAGGACCCCAAGACAGCGGGCCTGAGAGGTGGGAGTGATGATGGCATTGTCAACAGTGAGAGATATTTGCGGAGTGAAAGCTGTGGTAGAGGGTGGAAAGATAAGGAGCTCTGTCTTAGACATGTTGAGTTTGAGTTGACGGGCAGACATCCAGGAGGATATGCTCGAGAGGCAATTGGCAACATGAGCTAGCAGAGAGGGGGATAGTTCAGGTGCAGAGATGTAGATTTGGGTGTCATCAGCATATAGATGATACTGAAATCCAAAAGATTGTATAAGGGCACCAAGGGAGGATGTATAGATAGAGAAAAGGAGGGGGCCTAGGACTGAGCCTTGGGGTACACCGACAGTTAGAGGGCGAGGAGATGAAGAGGTGCCAGAGAAGGAGACACTAAATGTTCGATTTTCTAGATAAGATGTGAACCAAGAGAGAGCAGTGTCACGGATGCCAAGAGAGTGGAGAATTTGGATAAGAAGAGGATGATCAACTGTGTCAAAGGCAGCAGAGAGATCCAGGAGAATTAGGATAGAGAAATGACCCTTTGATTTGGCGTTGAGCAGGTCATTAGTAACTTTTGTGAGAGCTGTCTCTGTAGAGTGTTGGGGCCGGAAGCCAGACTGGAAGGGATCAAGGAGGGAGTTGGAGGAAATGAATTGTGTAAGGCGAGTGTAGACGACACCCTCAAGTAGTTTAGACTCCTATCCACAAAAGCAATCAGATTCCAAACTCTCCACCATGGCCAAGACCAAAGAGCTGTCCAAGGATGTCAGGGACAAGATTGTAGACCTACACAAGGCTGGAATGGGCTACAAGACCATCGCCAAGCAGCTTGGTGAGAAGGTGACAACATGTAATGATATAGGAATCACAAGGTTTTGGAGACCAGCAGCCTAGGTCAGCAATGATCCAATTCAGCAACTTGTAGGTGAAACAGGAACAAGCTTTATTGAAGGGAACAGGAACCACAATAATCTGGCAAGGTACATAGACAGGAAGTGCCTTATATAGGCCAAGGACCAGACACCTGACCAGACACAGCTGAAGAGACTAGTCACTGATACTATTGCTAGCAGAGTCAAGGTTTATCAGATATCAAGGAAATTCACAAAGGCAGGCTGGCGCAGTGGTAGGGAAGAGGTTCAGCAGCCTGGGGACCAGGGTTCAAAACTCAGCAGAGTTAATTCTTCACACAACAGTTGGTGCGATTATTCGCAAATGGAAGAAACACAAAATAACTGCCAACCTCCCTCGGTTTGATGCTCCATGTAAGATCTCACCTCATGGAGTTTCAATGATCATGAGAATGGTGAGGAATCAGCCCAGAACTACACAGGAGGACCTTGTTAATAATCTCAATGCAGCTGGGACCATAGTCACCAAGAAAACAATTGTTAACACACTACCCCGTTAAGGACTGAAATCGTGCAGCACCCACAGAGTCCCCCTGCTCAAGTAAGCACACGTTCAGGCCCGTCTGAAGGTTGCCAGTGAACATCTGAATAATTCAGAGGAGAACTGGGTGAAAGTGTTGTGGTCAGATGAGACCAAAATCGAGCACGTTGGAATCAACTCAACTCACTGTGTTTGGAGGAGGAGGAATGCTGCCTATAACCCCAAGAACACCATCCCTACCGTCCAACATGGAGGTGGAAACATTATGCTTTGGGGCTGTTTTTCTGCTATGGGGACAGGACAACTACACCGCTTGAAAGGGATGATGGACAAGGCCATTTAAAGTCAACTCTTGGGTGAAAAACTCCATCCCTTAGCCATAGCATTGAAAAAAGGGTCATGACCCTTAAAACCTTAATGTCTTGAAGAGGATATGCAAAGAGGAGTGGGACAAAATCCCACCTGAGATGTGTGCAAACCTGTTTGCCAACTACAACAAACGTCTGACCTCTGTGATTGCCAACAGGGTTTTTTCCACCAAGTACTAAGATGAAGGGGACATATACTTATTTCCCTCACTGACCTGCAAACCAATTTATAATTTTTTGACATGCATTTTTCTTTTTTTTTTGCTATTCTATCTCTCTCTGTTAAAATACACCAACCATTAAAATTATAGACTGATCATTTCTTTGTCAGTGGACAAACATTCAAAATCAGTAGGGGATCAAATACTCCCCCCCCCCCACTGCACTGTATATATATATATATATATATATATATATATATATATATATATATATATATATATATACAGTATATATATAAATATATGTCAATACAACTTTATTAAATCTGGATTCTGTGAAATCCAAAACATGATACGGTACAAACACACAGAAACAGTGACAACAGTATAACATCATCATACTTTATTTGATACACATAGCACATGTTAATATGTATAGGACCATGCATACATATCATGGGTGTGGTGTCAGTGGATCCCAGAAAGGCAAGAGGCTGTTGGCCAATAAGGGACACCTAAAGGGTTAAATGTTACACAGCATCATAAGGACACCACAGTAACCGTAATCGGATGTGAAATTGGAACATCATATAACACTCCATTTCATAGAAATAACCATCAATGTGCATACAGCAACCATATGGTCTCCATCTGCTATATTAAACAGATGCTAGAAATCATGGATCATGGTATACTAATCAATTCCACACATAGTGTGTTTTCATACATTACTGCCGATTCCCAAATAGATGATAGGAATCTGGAAAACATAAAGAGGAGGTGTTAGAACAAACAGAAGCTGTTCATTTAGTACATTGTTTTTGCTCTGGACACTACAATAAACCAATTAACATGAACGTCATCTACGAGCAGTAATAACCATATGGATTTTGTCCTGTTCAATCAGCCTTCCCGGACTATGTTGAGGATGTGTAATACAACAATGTGGACACAATCTTTTAGCAAAGAGTACTATCACTATCTACATGGAATAGTTGTGCCATGCTGATACCACCTCTCAGTGTTATATGGATGGTACCAAGGCCAGACAGATTACACTGTTCACATTATCCCTAAACACATGCACATTAATCCTGATGTCAAACCAAGGAAATGATCCATTTTGTTTGTGGATGACATGAAATACATTCATCCGCTTTCATACTGATGAAATGCAACAAAAACGCACATATAACTACTGGTTTGGATTATAAGATCCTAATGGGACTGTGCAACTCTAAAGCTGGACACTATTCATTATAATTGAAACACACACCAGTCATGTTCATTAGTGAAGAGTTATGTAGTTATATATTGCATTTAAGATCCATCTGCAGTAGTGAATGACACTGATCGAATGCCTCTTGGAAACCGGGTTGAGTGTTTACTCACATGATGGTATCGTCCTGTTCGAAGATGAAAAACATTCCTTTATGGTCGTGAGATGTGGCTATTAACACCTACAGAGACAAGAACAAGATATCAATCATAATATTCTGATTAACTACAACACATCATCTCAAGGTCAATCCATATTGAACATCAATTGTTGAAATGTTAAACATAAACAGACATGTACACACTCTGTAGCCAGCCAATAGTATGTCAACAGCTTTACCGATCAGTATTCAGTGAGGAGTGATCAAGAGGAGGACTTTGTGGATGGTCCTCAGACCTCCTCTTACACAGCACTCGGCCCCCACCTTCCGTGCCCGTTCCCCGTCTCACTTTTCCACATCTAGGTGGTGTTGAAACATGGGGTACCACTACGTTGGGTGGCTGGGGATCAGGTTGAGATGGTGATGAGGTCTGAGATGAGGTGGCCACTGTCATGGGATGCAGTTGTGCAACCGAAGGCTGGAGAGGTATGAGCTGGCGTTCGGCTAATTGGATGGGTTGCTGTCTGTCCCGAATCACCTATTCCTCATATCTCTCCAATCCTTTGGTTGTGCCTTCTCACCCCAGAATGGAGCGATCTGTTGCTTGCCAGGAGGGTGTGTGTGAACCGAACCTGCCTTCGGAGCCTCTCAGTCTGTTGTTTCTTCCATGTCATGTCCTTCCTGGTGAAACGGGCCATGGTTTCCCTCAAAGTCAGGAGTGGGGGTGTGGATGGCACTGGGGCTGAAGGTGACGGCATTGGGGCCGAAGGTGTCGGCAGCAGGGCCGGAGCGGAGGTAACGGCAACAGGGCCTGAGGTGACGGCAGCAGGGCCTGAGGTGACGGCCACAAAGCCTGAGGTGATGGCAGGAGTGTCTGAGGTGATGGCAGTAGGGCCCGAGGTGACGGTATTGAAGCCTGAGGTGTCGGGAGGAGTGCTTGGAATTTAATATGGCCCTAAATAAACTAAAAATAGTGCAAAAAAAACGAATTTTTAATTTCAAGCTCTTTTCACAATTTTATAATTTAGTTACCTGGAGCAGTCTTAGCTTTTGTATACTGAGATCATTTGTTTACCTTAAATCGTAGCACAGCACAATATATTAGGCTTATGGAGTCCAGCTCTCTGGTCCAGAAGTGAAAATAAATTATAAGCTCCCTCTAAATGTTTATATACTTGCGACAATGCAAACATAAATTAAACACGAGTAAAGAATCAGTAAGCTGATTCCAGGTAGCCATTATGGAAATTTTTAAAGTATGTACTGAGTAAGATAAAACAATGACGTGTGTATCAATTTTAAATTTGGTTTTCTGGGCTCTTTTTGATGACGTTGAGCAATAGTTATGGGGGAACAAATTTTTCTGAAAAAACTATCCTGTGGAATATTAGCAATTTATATGACAAAATAAGTGTCATAATTTAAAGTGTTAACTCTTTGTCTCAGGGCCGTATTTACATATGAGCCAAACCGATTGCAGCCCAGGGCAGCACTATTTTAAGGCGGCAAAACTCCGAAATTTGTGTTTTTTTTATGGGAAGCCCTCTCCCAGGGCCCCTTGTCACACTATTCACCCCCTCAAGGCCAATTGCTCAGAGGTTGGGTATCCTTCCCCTGCTGGAGCTTCATACTGCAGAGGAGGGGAATTCCTAATGATGTCAAGTGACCCTTCAGTATGAAGCTCCGGCAGGGGAAGGATATCCAGCCTCCTGTAAGAGGAGCAGGGTGAATGAAGTGCAGGGGGCTTGAGGGGCGTGTATAGTGTGACAAGGGCCCTGGGGGTTTTGAGGGGTTGAATGATGCTCCTGAGGGGTGTTTTTTTTTGGGGGGGGTGAATGGTGCTGCTGAGGGGCCCTGGGGGTGAATATGGCTGCTGAGGGGGCCCTGGGTGTGAATATGGCTGCTGAGGAGCTTGGGGAAATGAATTGTGTAACAAGTGGGCCCTGGTTTTTTTTGAGGAAGTGAAAATTTGTGCTGAGGGGGCCCTGTTCTTTTTTTTGGGGGGGTGAATGGTTCTCTTGGGGGGTTGGGGAGTGGATTGATCTGATGAGGGGGCCCTGGGGGGGGGCTTGGGGGGTGAATAATGCTCCTGATGGGGCCCTGGGGGGTTGGGTCGGGATATTGCTCCTGAAGGCGCCCTGGGGGGGGGGGTTGTGGGGTGAATATTTTTCTAGGGTTGAGTAGCGCCGCTGATTGGGGCCTGGGGTGTTGGGGGGTGAATATGGCTGCTTAGGGGATTGGGGGTAAATGCTGCAACAAGGGACCCTGCTTTTTTTGCGGGGGATGATGCTGCTGAGGGCCAATGGGGTTTTAGGGGTAGGGGGGCAAATGGTGCTCCTGAGGGCCCTGGGGGATTAGGTAGTGAATATTGCTCCTAAGGGGGCCCTGGGGGGTGAATATGGCTGCTGAAGGGATTGGGGGTTGAGGGGTGAATGGTGCTGCTGAGGAGTGCCTGGGGGTGTTGGGGTGAACGGTGCTGCTGAGGGGGCCTGGGGATGAATATTGCTGCTGATGGGGGTCTAGGGTGTTTTACAAGAACATTTTGTGTTTTGTATATATATATATATATATATATATATATATATATATATATATATATATGCTGTATGTGTGTGTGTGATATTCAATTAATTACGTTGGAAGCTGAATTAATGTAAAAAATGTAATAATTGCAGAATAACGGTGCCATCGGTACGATGTAAGTTAATTCACTTATTATTATGATTATTATTATAATTAATGCTTTGATTTTCACAGGACGGCAAATCAATTTAGCACAGGGCATCAAAACTCTTAAATCCGCCCCTGCTTTGTCTGTCAAATGAGTCTGCTCTTCAGTTCATCTTTTCAATAATACAGCTTATTTTTATTTCCACTGGCAGAAATGTGTCTAAGGGACAATGCCTGATATTGCTCTCTCATTATTCACTTCCTATCCAGCTCTGTGTTTTTGGAATTGTTGGAATTGGATATATTTTGCCTGTAGTTTATAGAACTGATATTACAACAGTACTATGTGCCTCTGTAGAGAACACATGGAATGTCTTGGTGAGCTGAACAAGTCAGTGAATCAGAGAAAAGCTTTGTTATTCCAATTCCCAAGGCAATCAGGACTTCCTGATAGAGCATTTGTGCTCCACAGAAACTTCCAATGAACACATTTGTCAATGCTAGAACGTACTGCCCCCTGTAGACATGCGCATCTGTCTACTCTGTCTAATGGTAAATTCAGCCCTCGTTGTCATAGATCAGTGTTGGTTATGTCCAGTTATCAGGTTACCCTAACAAAGTAATGATTATAAGAGTCCCAGCAATCTCAGATTTCTGTCATAAATTTAGAAGTTTAACATTTATACACTTGTTGCTGAAAAATAAATAGTTTAGAGTTCATCAAAGTTGTACTAAAGCTATCATTTTCCTGACTTGTGCATTGAAGCAAAGTTATTAGGTGATTTCTTAAGCCAAGTTATCTATTTTTAATTAATTAAGTCATGTTTTTAAGTGAATGGTAATAACCTTTGTGACATTTTGAGACTCCTATCCATGTAACAGTTTAAGACAAGAGAAGAAACCAATTAATGTAAGATTTTTGGGCGCTATGGGCCACTATTTTCCATATACTGTAAGTATGATAGAAAATGATAACCCTGTGGCTGCTCATCATATACTAGATAGACCTGGCCCTTCTATGCCTAGAACATATCTAAAATGTACAGCCAATTTAGTATTAAAGCAAGCTGATTACTATGTTTAGGTCCAACTTGCAACAAAAATCAATTAAAACAATATTACTATTAAATTATTGAACCATTAATTATAGATATATAGATAAATAGATAGATAGATAGATAGATAGATAGATATATAGATAGATAGATAGATAGATAGATAGATAGATAGATATTTGTAATGCAACCTACATATACACACATACACAAATACATTACCTAGCGTGGCCAAGGACCAAGGGTTATGTAGCTCCACAAGAAATATTTTCTTCTTGATAGTGTATATTGTACTTTATTTTAGATTATTTGCTATCACTGCTATATAGGCTCCAGAATTATGAGCCCAATTATTTTTTTTTCCAATTAAGCATAAACTACCAATCATTTTCTTGCACTTAAAAAATGACATGCCTTATAATTTGTATTTATAGCAGGGTTCTGCTTGGCCCACTGATGTGTTTTGATGTATTAGCTCTCATCTAATTTTTGTTAAGTGCAGGAGCATCTTCACTTGAAATTACTCCAAAACCAGTCTGATAAAACAAACAACTGACAGGTGTTGTCTAGAGGATTGCAGTCCTAGGCATCTGCCAAAAAAGTAATTTAGTTTTAGAGCCAATTATTTTAGCAGTTGCAAGGATATTGTATAGTCTTACATCAACAAATTAGTGCCTAAAAGTGACTGATGTACAAGAAATACCAGGAAGCACAAGGAGAAACACATTTATAGTAAATAAAAATGCAGAAGAATATAAACAATATTTTAAAACAAATGATAATAAATAATGTATAGATGATTTTTAATTGTGGCACCTATACAAAGGAATGTTACTAGCAAAAAAAAATCATATTTCCTACCTGCTCCTCTGATTTATTATATTTTTCTCAGTTTATGCAGCTATATTTGATCACTTGGCAAATTTTTTGAAAGAAATCAAATAAAATAAAATCTGTGTTTGCATGCATAGCAGACTGTCCACAGGCTGCTGCATTATTGCAAAACATCAAGGTTTTTGTAACACTTCTTACATTTCCAGTTTGAAGGGATAAGGTTCTAGTTTTTTCTTATAGCAGAAATTTCAGGTTTCTGCTCATCGCCTAAGTCGTACACACCACGCAAAGAGTGGCAACGTCTCGTAGTTTGACAACTATTATATGTGATAAAAACAGGGTCAGTATAAAGATTTGTCAAGTGAGCTTTTTGTGCCAAGAGGTTTTCAACTGACAAGAGGACATCCTTTGAGGTTAGAAGTAAAAAGATTCAACCTCATAGAAAAAAAATAGGGTTCTTCACAGTAAGGGTGGTTAGTCTGCGGAATTCTCAACCAAAGGAGCTGGTGACAGCGGATTCGATAGATAACTTTAAAAAGGGACTGGATATATTTTTAAATTAAAAAGGGCATTCAGGGTTATCCTGGTTAATTAGAGAGAGAGTGTTGATCCAAGGAGGAATCCAATCGCCAGTATCTGGGGTCAGTAAGGAATTCCTTTTTCTTTTTCCCTTTTGAGACGGTTGGCTAAGTTTCACTTGTTTTTTTGTTTTTTTCTGTTTGCCTTCCTCTGGATCAATTAACAACTAATCTGCATATTGCAGATCAGAAGAGATCCTAAAGGGTTGAGCTTGATGGACTAAAAGTATTTTTTCAACCTCAATTACTATGTAACTATGATTAGAAACTTTAGATTTTTTAGCTGTTATTAGTGTAACACTATTTATGTTATTGTAAATGTCATACTTTACATATAATATATTCATCTCTATTCATAAGCCTGTTAGCTATTTACAAGCATTATTCCATTTTAGCTTTGACCTATGCTTTCCCCAAAATAATAAAAAAAAAACAAGTTTTCCCATTTGTTTTAGGACACAGTAGATTGATAATGACAGTTATCAATGCAATATTTTTTTATAGATTTTTACTATGCTACCAATATAAAGCAACTAAAATTAATTAGACAACTTGAAAAAACGTGACTGCTTTAAACATAGAGAAATTGAGTATTGCTTCAATGATCTTTTCTATCCATCTCCACCTCTGCCTTCCCTTCTTCAAGTGTCTTCAATCTTTCCCAACATCAAAGTCTTCTCTAAGGTATCATGGCTTCTCATGACAAATATTTGAGCTTCAGCTTCATGACCATATCTTTCAGTGAACAGTTAGTCTTGATTTCTTGTAGTACTGATTTATTTGCAGTCCAAGTGACTCTAAGCAGTCTTCTCTAACACCACAATTCAACGCATCAAGTCTACAACGCTCAGTCTTCTGTTTGGTCCAGCTTTGACATGTGTACATCACTACTGGTGATATCATACTTTTTACTATGCAGAGCTTTGTTGATAATGTTGCTAATCAATGCTACTCTGGGGACATCCGGAGACCCTGGCAAAATCACCCAATAGAAGTCTCACCTTGATCTGCACCATCCTCACTGCAACTTTGGGGACATCCTGAGACCCTGGCAACATCACCCCGTAGAAGTCTCGCCTTGATCTGCACCAACCTCACTGCTACTGTGGGGACATCCTGAGAACCTGGTAACATCACCCCATAGAAGTCTCACCTTGATCTGCACCAACCTCACTGCTACTCTGGGAACATCCTTAGACCCTGTCGACATCACCCCATAGAAGTCTCACCTTAATATGCACCAACCTCACTGCTACTCTGGGGACATCCTGAGACCCTGGCAACATCACCCCATAGAAGGTATGGAGAAGACTGTGGTATTTGCCCCATCCCAAGAGCCATTGAGAGGTTGGTGCAACTCTGATGCTGAGAAAGATTTAAGGCACACGAAGAAGGGGACGACAGAGGCGGAGATTGATAGATGAAGTCACTGAAGCAATGAACATGAACTTGATGGAACTCATAGGGGCTGTGAGTGAGAGATGTACTTGGCGTGCTGTGGTCCATAGAGTCACGGAGAGTTGAATGCGAATGAACGACTAAACAACATCGCTGATCATCGCTGGAGGGTCGTCAAAGGGTGCGTAAGCATGATTTCCGTCAATACAGTCTTCACTTTCTTTATTTTCTGTATTTATTTAATTAAAATGATTCTTTTAATTTTATTATATTATTCATATTTTTTATTTTCATATGTTTTTTTTTCTCATGTAATTCTTTATTTTACTATTTAATGCAGTTAATAAGGGGGTTGTGTTAGGGACTATTGGAGTCCTTGTGGACCTTCATGAGAGAATAGGGTTCATGGGGGTCCAAATAGACCCATATGGTAATAGCTAGGGTGTCAAGAGGATCCATAGTGACCCTCAGGTTTGGGTACCATGTGGGTCCAGAGGGACCCTCATGGTAATGGGGTATGTTAGGTGCCAGGCTCATAGTGGTTAATGGGCTAGTGCAATGTGTTCACATTAGATAGATATATTATTAACACATGGCAAATACAATGTGCAACTGAGCATGCACAGGCATGGTATTGTTTTGCTAGGTTTCTTATTGTGATACATCATTATTGATGTATTGCCAACCATTGTAGATTTGCCAACCAATGCGGCACCTGCACTGCCAGACAGTCTGATCACTATACAACATGTGCTATTCCAGTCAAAATGTTTAAAGGGATCAGTTGGAACAAATACACAATATGTTACAGATCAGACATCCATAAGACCTCTATATTTAATGTGGTTTTTGTACATTATGGATCAATTATTTCTCATACAAAAAAAACTTATTTGTAATGTTTAAACCATGATCTTTTATATGCATACTAGACATTATTGGAATTCTGTACTTAGTAAATAAGTCTTACTTCTTTGACATTCCAAAATACATAATGATGGTTTGTACAGCTAAGGGCAACCCATGAACATTACGTGAACTCGAACATTGTAATTGTCCTGAAACAAACCTAACGGTCTGTGCATTGCTTCAGTTTTCAGTAATGCCACAAAACATGAATCATCAAACCAACATTTCAAAGTGAGCTCAAGTGAGAAATCTTTTTAATGCACGTTGTTTATTTTCTTCTCCAATACAAAGCTTGTCAGCCTTGGAAGAAAACAAATTTGACACACTAAGGAAATTCTCTTCTAAATTCTAAAAGGGCTTACCGAGACCAATGACATTTAATTTTTTTAGAGTTTCTAGAGCATGAAGATACCCTTTTCTGGGAAATGCCATTCAAAGACGCAAATCACAACATGATGAGAATGCTTTTTAATGAAAAAGCTGATCCATGACATTTTAATGATATAAATCTAAATGTAAAAATGTATGTGTACACGTGCGTTAGAGTGGTTGTTGTATTCTTCATATAGTAATATGAATGCCTTTCTATATCTGTTCCCCAGTGGTCCAGTGATTAGGATTTGGTGCATTCACCTCTGCGACCTGGGTTTGATTACAGTCAGGGAACCAAGAGGTAAAACCACCCTGAACCCAAGGAGGGTTGAGCCTGGTCAGTATTTTGATGGGAGACCACCTGGGAATACCAGGAGCTGTATTGTATGCTGTGGCCCACTGGAGAAGGAACTGGCAACCCAAGCCCAGTATCTCTGCCTCATGAAACCAAGTGAATCAGCATGACCATAGACATAAAGAGGTACCTGGTGTATTAAGGTCCATGAGGTCACAGAGAGTTGAAAATAACTGAATTATGCAAAAAATAAATTGATCTACTATATAAATATGGGGTAGATTCGTGAGCTATCACAGGGGCTGCGATGGGCCAGAATCACTGCATTGTGACATTGCAGACCCTTTGCAAAAGTTTACAGTAATCACTGTAATGGCACATAGGAAATCTTATGAGTAAAAAGTTCACATAAGCCCTAACATAGCATTCAATATGCTAATTTGTGGCTTGATAATTGTGGAGCAGGGTATTTAACTTCATGATAACCGTAGGAGGGTATTGTTTTGCCACCACAGGGACAGGCTGTTCAAGAGATACTTATTTGCATAAAACTACAGTCGGAACAATGCTGATGAACTTTGGAATCAAATGGCAACTACAATGTATAACCAGTTTTCCAGGATCTTTAAGAATCACATATAATGGTTGCCGTTTTGCGAGTTTGTCCGTCTCACCATGTTAAAAGTTACAGCGTTGTGCATGCGCAATGAGTGCCGGTGGCGCTTATTGCAGAACAAGCTATGAGTGCCGTAGGCTCGCACTAAATTGCCGTAGGCGCTCATTGCAGGACTCATGAGGCAAGCACACTTGTGAAATAAATGGTAGCCTTTCAGGGTCCCTCTAAGTGTCATCTATCCCGTCAGGGTTGTTATTTGGCTGAGGACGCTCCACTGATGGAGAATGGAAACTGATCTCAGGCACCCATGACGCCGGCGTAGCAAGTAGCACGTAGCACGTAGCACTTTGACGCTGATCGCAAGCCACGAAAGACTTTGACAAAATTCCGACTTTAACGGCCGAAATTTTTTCAAGCACGAAAATCTGAAAAATTACAGAAAACAAAAAATGAATAAAAAAAATAAAAAAAACTTGCACCCTCACTCACAGCACAGGGGGAGAGGCAGGGAGTCTGTGTGTGAGGTTGCACGCTAATTTGAGGCTTAATAGCCATTTTTTGGCAATCGAAAATTGCCTAAGCGAGGAAAAAAATGGCGGCTGTAAAAACTTAACTGTTTGAAAAAAGGCTCAAAACGAGTCTGAAGCAAGTAACACTTAGACGATCAACAAGAAGCACACAAGACTTTGAAAATAAGAATTAACGGCGCTCATCACGAACAACGCAAGACTTAAGAGGGACAGAGAGCAGAAAGACACAGGGGAGCGAGAGGGGAGAGAGGGTGGAAAGAGACAGAGGGCTGAGAGGAGGGGAAAGGAGAGAGGCTCGCAAATAGCGCCAAAGGCGCTCAGCGAGAGGCACGAAAGTGGCGGGTTAAACAATGTCTGCAATGATCGCTCATTGTGGGGCTCGTTATGAACGACAAAGGCACTCATTGTGAGGCACGTAAAGTAGACGGTGGGAGAGGCTCACAACGAGCGCGGAAAGCGATCATTGGGAGGCCCGCGATGAGTGCCAAAGGTGCTCATTGCGAGGCATGAAAGTGGCAGTTTGGCCGAGGCCTGCAATGATAAGCGAAGCCGCTCTTTGCAGAGCTCTCAATGAGCGTCTTTGGGGCGTGCGGGAGGCTCTGTTGCGCTTATTGCGAGGCCCTCAACTTAGAAGGGGGAAAGCCTTGCATTGTGTGGCAAACAGCATTGGCAGCCTTCAAATTTAATTGCTGTCATTTTTGATGGGCAAGTCGCTAGTAATTTAACATAGTAGACTTGATTTTCAGGCAACAGAGTCCCTTTACACATGCACACAATGAGTACACCATATAAAGGATTAAACAGTTATTATGTTTATTCCAAAGAATATTAAAGGGCCACTAAAGTCATTAAAACTTCTCTGCATTATAAGGTATAAAGATCAAAATCAAAGTTGAAAATATGTAAAAAAAGTTCCATTTGAAACAATTTTCAGTGTTTTATAATTGCTTTAAAATGTTGTTGTGATAATGGAAATATGGCTTATACCACATGATTTATTTAGATTACAGGAAATTCTCACATGTTCTGACAGGACCACCAATGAAAAATTCCCTCTAAATCCTTATATATAGCAACTGCAGTAATAAATTTCACAATTTTTTTTTTCATTCGAGATTAGAATGTCAAAAGATCCCAAAGGCTTAATGGTTGTAGATTAATGGTTGTAACCAGTAGTATTTAATGCCATGTGCAGGGTACTTCTAGTCTTTGTAGAACCTGCCTACAGAAGGTAGTAGAAGGAAGCTCAACCTCAACATGGGTGTTATAAAAACTCTTCTAAAACAGGGAAATATGTATAAAGTTTAAAAATATTTTTTTCACTTAGTATTCAGTGCTCCTTTTGATGATGTAGGGCAGAGTTGACTCTTTGCATGTTTTAACAAACCCAGTTGAATAAAAGTATTATATGAATTTGTTTGATATTTTGGACTTAATGCAGACAACAAAAGTATACTTTCCAATAAAGTTGATTAAAAACTTTGGGCCTCATTCAAATGCTAAGTTTTTGAC
This sequence comes from Discoglossus pictus, assembly GCA_027410445.1. NCBI lineage: Eukaryota > Metazoa > Chordata > Amphibia > Anura > Alytidae > Discoglossus > Discoglossus pictus. Next base: position 349,638,451 of record CM050167.1, on the reverse strand, counting down.
ATTAGTAGCCGCAAGGGGAGGCCACAAGCTACTTAGGGTTACAAGGGTCGAGCTGTGATCCCTTGCGATTTGCTCAATCTCAGCTTTAAAGCCTTTGATCTTGCGCAGCCTCAAGAGTTGCGGCCGCAAGAAATCCCAATTCGCTATTCAATTGCTACGATCACCCTTCTGGCAGGCCCGTAAATCGTTAAAATCGAACCGCAGCTTACTTACACCAAAGAGGTCCTGCAACGCTCTTACTTACAAAACGTAGCACTAATTAAGCAAATAAAAAGAGTCATCCTGTACTTTTATTAGAAGTGAAAGTGATTTTAGGGCTGGAATTAATAGCACAACATTCCCACACTCTCAAATCAGCATTTAAAAATAGTTAATTGCGAATAAAACTTTCGTCATAAAGTCCTTTGGGCTTCAACCTCCAAGCTCCTAGGATGTTTGAATCGAACCTCCGGACTTGGAGGTTGAAGCCCGTAGGATTTTATGACATAAATGTAACATGAAATAAAGTAGTTATTTATGACAATTTGAGAGTCTGAGAATGTTGTTCTATTATTTCTAAGACCTAACATCACTTTCTCTTTAATAAAAGTACAGGATGGCTTTTTTATTTGCTTATAAAGTGCTACAATTTGAAAGTAAGACATTTGCGGTCCTACGGCTTGAAAGACCTCCAAGCCCGTAACTCGTGTTTCAAGCCTGTAAACTCAGAGAAATGTAAATGCAAATATAAGACAGCACTGTAAAGCACTATAAATGAGGGGGAACTCAATGGGTGACATGAGGATTAAAGGGATAACATTCTCAAGCTGGCACATCGCCACAATATAATACTTGATTTCACATTTAATTTCCGTCCAAAGTCCAACCGGCTTGAATAACCTCCAAGCCCGTAACTCGTTATTATTCAAGCCCATCGGACTTTGGATGGAAATTTGCAGTGCTTTACAGTGCTGTCTTGAATTTTTATTGGCTTTTACATTTCTCTGAGTTTGAGGGCTTAAAACATGAGTTATGGCCTGGCGGCCGCGATCCTCTTCAATCACGCAAGTGCTTGCTGCCAATAGCATGGTTTGCAAATGGCCGCAAAGGGGATTTCCTTGCAGCGCCGGCCAATTGAATAGCAGCGTAGACGTAGCGCTACGCGGGGTCGTAGCCTGATCTCAGGGAATCGCAAACTTGAAGCCGATTAACGGTCCTGATTAGAATGAGGCCCTTTTATTGCAGTACTCGTTTATGCAGTGAATGATGTTAGCTCCCTTACTATCTATACTAGGAAATTTCCCGTCAAAAATGACAGGAGTAAAATTGTAAGCCTGGAAATGCTATTTGCCACACAATGCGACGATATGGGCCCTCTGAGCACCTTTGGCGCTCACCGCGAGCTCCGTGCTGAGCGCGTTTGGTGCTTGATGAGTGGCTGCGATGAGCGCAGAAGACGTTCATCGCGAGCCGCAACTTTCCTGCTTTTGAATGATTATCTTTGGCGCTCCTTGCAAGCCCCACGATAAGCGCCTTTGGCGCTCATCACGTTGTTCGCAATGAACGCCTTTGGCGTTCATTGCAAGCCTCTCACCTTGTGTACTTTATAGGCGTCGCGCTTGAGTGCTACTGTCTTGGGTTGTGTTACTGCTTTCGTTTAAGTGTTACTGGCTTGCATTAAGTGTTACTGCTTAGGGCTCGTTTATACATCCTACGGGATAGTTTTACATCCTTCAGCCTCGTTTTCGTTGTATTGCGTTTTTTCGGCAGCCATTTTTTTCTTGCTTAGGTGATTTTCGATCCTGAAAAAATGCCAAATATGGCTCAAATTAACTTGCAACCTCACTCACAGGATCCCTGCCTCTCCCACTGTGCTGTGTAAGTTAATTTGAGGCATATTTGTTGTTATTTTTACCGCAAGGCCTGCAATAAGTGCCTTACAAGTATGACCAACATTGTAAGCGTTCCGGACACTGAAAACTATATATGTGATAGCATTATTGAATTAGCTGCTTGGAAATGCCTTAAACTCATAAATTTGGCTTTGGGTGTTTTTTTTTTATTAATGTTTATATGCATTCTATTGACTTAAGAATTCATTAGTGCCAATAAGTAGTTTTTGCAGAATATGTAGCAAAATTAAGAGTGATTTTAAGTGTGTATGAATTTACGAATTGGGCAATTGAATCAGGCCCATAGGGTTTAATAGCACCAATATGGCCTATTTTCTCACATAAATATGTCATTTTATTTTTAATAGTAACTTTTAAAATGAAGAACTTCATTATGAGTTGTTTCCTTGATATAAATCAGCTCAAACGCATCTTTATTAAATAGAATTATTTCATTTTCCTCTAATAAAACATTGCTTTCCAGACTCATGAGTACTCTAGAAGAAATCTGAAAAACTATTTTTTTCATGCGTAATATTTTTATTTATTAATATGTTACATAGTTACATACAGCCTTATTAAATTGCAATTCGGTAAATGTAAAAGGGCTCTATTTAAGCACACAGCATATTTTATTTACAGTAGTGTTTAGTTAGCGTAGACCTTGCTTTTGGATAGAAGTTCAATAACTAAAAACTTCTGTAAAACAAATATGCTATGTGCTTATATAGAGCCCTATTCAATTTACCGAATCGCAATTTAATAAGGCTGATAGTATTTAAGGTTGAAAAAAGACTTTCAGTCCATCAAGTTCAACCTTTTAAGATCTCCTCTGATCTGCAATATGCGGATTAACTATTAATTAATTAGTTGTATATAAAAAAAAAAAAAACAATTCCCTCCTGATCCCAGACACCTGCGACCGGACTTCTCCCTGGATCAATACTGCCTCTCTAATTATCCATGATAACCCTGAATTCCCTTTTTAATTAGAAATAAATCCAGGTCCTTTTAAAGTTATCTACTGAATCCGCTGTCACCACCTCCTCTGTAGACAATTCCACAGATTAACCACCGTTCCTGTGAAGAACCCTTTTGTTTCTTTAAGGTGGAATCTTTTTACTTATAACCTTAAGGGATGTCCTCTTGTCAGTTGAAAACCTCTTGGCACAAAAAAGCTCCCTTGACAATTCTTTATAGTGACCCTGGATGTATTTATATAAGGCAATCATATCTTTTTTTCTAGAGAAAATAAGTTTAATTTGGTTGGTCTTTCTTCAAAACTTAGCCCGTCCATTCCCCTTATTAGTTTTGTTGCCCTCCTCTGTACCTTTTCCAGCTCTAAAATGTCCTTTTTATGAAGTGGTGCCCAAAATTGTACTCCATATTCCAAATGCGGGCATACCAGAAATTTGTATAGTAGATAAATGATATTTGCTTCCCTGGCTTCTATACCCTTCTTAATACATGCTAGTATCTTATTTGCCTTTGAAGCTGCTGCTTTGCTTTGAGCACTGTTACCTAGGTGGTTGTCCACCAGCACTCCCAAATCCCTTTCAATATCTGATACACCTAGATTTGCTCCATTAAGATTTTAAATTGCATGCCTATTTTTCCTTCCCAGATGCATAACTTTACATTTATTCGTATTAAATCTCAACTGCCATTTAGATGCCCATTACTCAATTTTATGTAAATCCCTTTGGAGGGAAATCATATCACTATCTGATTTAATTGCCTTGCACAACTTCGTGTCATCAGCGTAAATGGAGACACCACATTCCAATCCTACCTCTAAATCATTAATAAATATGTTAAAAAGGAGAGGACCTAATACTGAACCCTGAGGACCCTGACTTACCACATTAGTCCAATCGGAGTATGTTCCATTTACAACAACCCTTTGCTTCCTGTCTTTTAGCCAGCTCTCAATCCATGAGCAGATATTTACTGCAACTCCTGTATCTCTTAGTTTGCAGAATAGTCTCCCATGTGGCACTGTATCAAATGCCTTTGCAAAATCCAAAAAGACTACATCCACTGAGTTGCCTTGATCCAGGTGACTACTAACCTCCTCATAGAAACTAATTAGATTTGGTTGACATGACCTATCCCTCATAAATCCATGTTGACTCCTACTTATAATCCTGTTCAAATAGACATATTCTTGTATATTATTTCTTATTAACCCTTCTAAAAGCTTCCCCACTACAGAAGTGAGGTTCACTGGTCTATAACTCCCCGGATTGGCTCTTGCTCCCTTTTTAAATATAGGTATCACATCAGCTTTTCTCCAGTCATCTGGTAGAGACTCTGTCTAGAGTGAATCTTGAAAATTAAATATAATGGTTTGGCTATTACAGAACCCAGTTCCCTTAGTACCCTTGGATGTATTCCATCAGGACCCGGGGCTTTATTAACATTTATTTTTTCCAACCTCTTTTGGATTACTTCCTGTGTTAACCAATTATTTGTCAAAGGTAGTGTAGCCCCATTATGTCGCAGTGTCCCAACCACTGGTACCTCCCTTGTGTATACCGAAGAAAAGAATCTATTTAGCTCATCTGCCTTTTCTTGGTCACTAATTATCAGACTGCCTGTGTCACATTGTAATGTTCCTATAGCTTCCTCGCCTTCTTCCCATTAATATACTTAAAAAATATTTTAGGGTTAGTCTTACTCTCTTTTGCAATACACTTTTCTATTTTAGCCAGTCTAATCGCGCTTTCGCAAGCCTTGTTGATTTCCTTGTATGCCTGTAAAGCAGTCTCTGTCCCCTCTTGTTTGTATAATTTAAATGCATGTTTTTTACTCCATATCTTGATCTTTAAATCATTGTTAAGCCACATTTGATGGGATTTACTCCTTTTGCTTTTATTCCCACACGGTATATGCCGATGTGTATGTATATTTAGTAAGGATTTAAATGTTGTCCATTTATGTTCAGTATTTTTACCTGCCAGTTCTCTGTCACAGTCTATACTTTGTATTGCTGCCCTTAGACCGTTAAAATCTGCCCTTTTAAAATTAAGAGTTTTCGTTGGCCCCTTAAAATTTAGTTTTTTTAATTCAATCTCAAATGAGACTGTGTTGTGATCACTGTTTCCCAAAGGTTGCACTATTCCAACATTTGATACTATATCAATATTATTTGTGATGAGTAAATCTGAGATAGCTTCATTTCTAGTAGGCTGTTGTACAACCTGGGCCAGATAATGATCCCTGAGTGTACTCAAGAACCTGCTCCACTTAGACGAACTGCTGGTCTCATTTATCCAGTTTATTTCAGGGTAATTGAAATCTCCCATTATTAGAACTTGACCATGCTTAGCTGCATTTTCAATCTGTAACAATAATTGTATTTCCTCATTTTCAGCTATATTTGGGGGTTTATAGCATACTCCTTCTAAGATTATTTTGGAATTTGCTGCTCCGCTATTTAACTCTACCCACAAACATTCAGCTTTATCACTAGGTCCACCATAAATATCTTCTCTGACTATAGCCTTAAATTCAGGCTTAACATACAGACAAATTCCTCCTCCTCATTTACCATTGCCTCTATCTTTCCTAAATAGGTTATAACCATCCAGATTAACAGTCCAGTCATGAGATTCATCCCACCACATTTCGGTAATGCCTATTAAATCCCATTTTTCATTAATTGCTAATAATTCTAACTCTCCCATTTTTCCTGGCAAGCTTCTGGCATTAGCAAGCATACACCTTATGTTATGAGTCTGTAGTTCTGAAGTGCCTGCCACTGTACTTGAATTACTTAGTACTACCTCCCTATTGACTATACTACCCCTCCCCCATCTCCTCCCCTATGAGTTGTTAATTCATCCCTTATACCCTCTACACTTTCTACCCCATTACTTATATCTAGTCCCTCCCGCCCCACCTACTAGTTTAAAAACTCCTCCAGCCTTTCTACCATCCTATCCCCTAGTACAAAAGCTCCCTCATCATTAAGGTGCAATCCATCCCTACTGTAGAGATTGTACCAAAGTGAGAAGTCAGCCCAGTGATCTAAAGACCCAAACCCCTCCTTAGAGCACCACATCTTTAGCCACGCATTAACCTCCCTAAGCTCCTTCTGCCTCCCTGGGCTAGCACGTGGCACTGGTAGTATCTCAGAAAATACTACCTTGGAGGTCCTTGCCTTCAGCTTATTACCTAGTTCTCTAAAATCATTCTTTAGGACACTCCTTCTTCCACTAACTTTGTCATTGGTACCAATATGTAGCAAGACCGCCGGTTCATTTCCAGCCCCTCCCAATAATTTGTCTATTCCATCCACAACATGACGAACCCGAGCACCCGAGAGACAGCAAACTGTTCGATTGCTGGGATCTGGGTGACAGATCACCTTGTCTACCTTCCTAATAATAGAGTTCCCCACAACCAAAACTTGTCTGTTGCTCTGCCTATTCTGCCCTCTCCTCCAGTAGAGCTGTTCTCCCGGCTGTTAGAGGGAACAGCTCTATCTGGTATTGCCATTCCTGAATGGACATCCCCAACAGTTTCACTCAATCTGGCAAATCTGTTGGTGTTTGCCAACTCAGAACTGGCCTGCCTCCTCCTGTTCCCCCTGCTTCCCCTTGTAACTGTAACCCAGCTACCTCCCTGGACATCCTCACTAGCCCCAGCTCCACCCTCCATGCTAGGCCCAGCTAAACTGTGCTCAGTGAGCAACAACACCCTTTCCAGTGGAGTAATATCACTAAGTGCTGCAATTCTCCGCTCCAGATCTCCAATTAGTTCATATCCTAAAAGCTAAAAAATATGCACTGATCTTGGACTAGACTGCACTGGGAAATGTCATACAGTTGTTCACATTTTTTTTTTTTATATCCTTAAACATTTATTTCTAAAGATTACATGCATATAAAATATAGATTTCCGATAAATACTAAAAGTACTATTATTATTATTATCGTTTATTTGTAACGCTCCAACATATTCCGTAGCGCTATACATAATGTTAAGTTACAGGCAATGACAAGTTCAAGATTAACACATTGCAAAGAATGGAGGGCCCTGTCTTTGAGCTTGGTGTCCATAGCGTACTATTCAATTTGCCCATTCTATCTACCTGAACAGTTTCACTTAGGAAATATTCACTATGGTATTACGCTTTTCCCATGCATGCTTAAATTCCTATTGTGTTTGTCCCTCAGTTCCATTGGAGGGCTGTTCCACTTATGCACTACCCTTTGTGTTAACTAGCCATTTTGTACATTACAACTAAATTTTCCATACTCCATCTTTAAAACAAGACCTCTTGTTCTTGCATTCCTTTGACTTATTTGAAGGTTCCTATCAAATCACCCCTCTTTCTTCAGAGCTATACATTTCTTGAAGTATCTTGTTTTTTTTAAATCATGCATCATTTTTGAAGCCATCTTCCTCCAGTAGTACATTTAACTTTGACCCACTAATAAAGAACAAATAAACAAAACTTGTAAACTGTTAAATTATTTTGCCAAAGAAGATTTTGCCAGAAGTATTGAGCTACGCATGTAGATAATAAAGCAATGTTCATTAACAGGCAAAGACAGCCCAGAGTAAACAATGATTGCAAGTAAAAGTTAATAAATTAAAGGTATTAGATTATTCATTTCCAGAATTTGTCACTATCACTATCTTACACAAGACACAACTAAAATCCTTATACACGCTCTCATCATCTCTTGACTAGAATACTGCAACTCGCTTCATGTTGGCCTACCCACCACCCGACTATCTCCACTTCAATCCATTATGAATGCATCTGCTAGACTCATCTTCCGTACACAACGTTCAGTGTCGGCATCACCTCTCTGTCAATCACTCCACTGACTTCCCTTAGCCTCAAGAATAACATTTAAAATCATGACCCTAACTTACAAAGCCCTCAACAATAACGCTCCCCCTTACATCTCTGCTCTCATCTCCTAATACTCCCCCACCCGCCCTCTTCGTTCTGCTAATGACCTTCTTCTTTCTACAACTCTTGTCACCTCCTCTCACTCCCGCCTCCAGGACTTTTCTCATGCTGCCCCTATTCTCTGGAACTCCTTGCCTCACTCTACCAGATTACCCTCTTGCCTCAAAACATTTAAACCTCATGTAAAAAAGTATCTCTTTAAAGAAGCGTATCACCTTGCACCCAAACACGCTTATCAACTCTCTCTCCCTCTTTTACCACTTACTATACCTTAGATTGTAAGTCTGCAAGTTTCTATCCTAAGTACTTTGGGAATTCACCATGGATATTGGATTTCTAGCTTAAAGACAGGGCGCTCCTTGCTTTGCTAAATGTTAATTTGTATTTATCTTTGTCTGAACTTAATTTATGTACAGCGCTACGGAATATGTTGGCACGTTATAAATTAACTATAATAATAATAATATTCAGAAGATATTTCTAAAATAAATAAAAATATATTTATAAAAATAATAAAACATTTAACTTTGACATTTATGAAATAGTGACTAAACTTGAAAGAAATAATATATTGTTATTGTGTATTGTATGTATTGGATCAAACGAAAGGTAAACAACAACTTTCTAAATTAAATAGAGTAAATAGATAATCTAAATATTGAATTCCTATGTGTACTGGGTCTACAATGCCTCTCGCCAGCACACCATAGAAACACACAAGACTCTATTTTGGAATTTTGTAGCAACAAACTAAAGAAAAAACAAAAAAATTATACTTTATTAATTAACGAAAAAAACATTGATAAAAGTGCAATGGTGAATATAAAAATATATACAAAACAGCATATCTATAAAGCAGGCTTAACTCGGGGGATAAGCTGTTATAAGTGACCCCTCCTAAATATTATGAAACTAGCGAATTGCCCGTCAAAAAATGACGGCAATGAAATTGTAAGGTAGCTAAATTAGTAAATGAATATAGTGTACCTATTTTGAAGCATTGTGATGAAGAGCTGGCAATCTGTGTTGATGTTGCTGCAGCATTAGTGGTGTGGAGCTGCTGTATAAGCATGCTGAATGTGTGCAGTGTAACACTGTGCGTGCGCGAGACCAAACCGTTAGCGTAGTCGTGTACTTCCGCATTGGTGTAAAATGGCGAGTAATGTGTGGTATAGGTCTGTATCGGAATATCCGTAGGTGTTTTGTGGTGTTTTGCGAGTTTAGAGTGCTGTAGCCTCGTTTTCGTTTTGTTCGGCGGCCATTTTTTCTCTCGCTTAGCTTTTTTTTTAGTTTCTAAACTGTTTTATTTCGAGTAAAATGGAGGTGTAAGTTGCATTTTTGAGGTCCTGGGTGCTCCCTCTTGGTGTAGGTAAGTTTTTTATGTATGTGCTGTGTGTATGTATTGTGTTTTAAATGTTTGTATGTCGGCGTGTTGCGTCCGATGTTTGCGAGGTCGTAATGTGTGGTAACGTGTTTCGTACGTTGTTTCCGGTCTGTATCGGAATATCCGTAGGTGTTTTGTGGTGTTTTGCGAGTTTAGAGTGCTGTAGCCTCGTTTTCGTTTTGTTCGGCGGCCATTTTTTCTCTCGCTTAGCTTTTTTTTTAGTCTCTAAACTGTTTTGTATGTCGGCGTGTTGCGTCCGATGTTTGCGAGGTCGTAATGTGTGGTAACGTGTTTCGTACGTTGTTTGCGTGCCTCGTAAAATTTAGCGAGTGTCGTAATTTGTGTGTCGTGTTTTTTGAGTAGCGACGTGAATTTTGCGAGGGTTTGAGGCCCTTGCCCAGTGACCTCGCCAGCAACTGAGTCCCTCGCTTCGCGAGGGGCCTCAGTTGCTGGCATGGAGCGCCTTCGGCGCTCCATGCCAGCAACTGAGACCCGTGCCCAGTGACCTCGCCAGCAACTGAGGCCCTCGCTTCGCGAGGGGCCTCAGTTGCTGGCATGGAGCGCCTTCGGCGCTCCATGCCAGCAACTGAGACCCGTGCCCAGTGACCTCGCCAGCAACTGAGGCCCTCGCTTCGCGAGGGGCCTCAGTTGCTGGCATGGAGCGCCTTCGGCGCTCCATGCCAGCAACTGAGGCCCTTGCCCAGTGACCTCGCTTCGCGAGGCCCGCGGCTCGCTACGCGAGGGCCGCGGGCTCGCTACGCGAGCCCGCAAGCGTGAGCAACGACTCGTACGCTCACAACTATATATGTGATACCACAAAAGTTAGATTTTATATTATTAGGCTAAAACAGCATCTGTCCAGTTGAAAAGACAGATGACAGTTTAAAGTTGCTTTTGTTACTTGGTAAAGTGGATCTCTGTATAATCCCAAAGGAATTTGACCAGTTTTATCTTTATTTCTAGACCTTTCCTTAGTATTATATTACTGAGTCAATATGGAGAGTTTCCACAAATCAGATTAACTGATTGTTTTCATAGGCAGCACAAATGCTGTTATCAAAAACCGCCCTGCTGGTATTATTACTGGGTCACTTAATTATTAAAATTTAAATATGATATGTCCCACTTACAAAATATAATCAAAATGTAATCAAAATTGAAGGGAACAAGTTTTCTTATAATAATGTGAAATAGTACAGCACCAGGCATCTTGGGCATAAAAAACGGAGTGGGAAAGCTTACCCCCGCAGCCTGCTTACTCCCGACGTGCGTTTTCCCGTTCAGAAGCACCTCACTGCCGAGGCCCACAGAGGCCGAAGCGTACATCTGGGGTTTGATGTTTCTCCTGCTCAGGATTGAATTGCCTGGTATTTCGGGGCTGGGTCACTCTTTTGAGTGGGACCAGACTTATATACTGCAGTATATTTCTCCCTGTGAAGGGAACAAGTGAGCCAAAAGATGCTGCGCTCTAAATAGGTAACCAGACCTAGGTATTGTTCATTCTGATATGAGCACCTTTCATGATCTCCGTGACCAGAAGCTCCTTTGGAATCATATGATCCATCAGGGGCAGATCTACCAGTGGTGCAGATGGTGCAGTGCCCACCAGGGCCCTCCACTGGAGGAAGGGGGTTGCAGTGTTGTGTAATTTTTGCATTTTATTTTTTATGTAGTATGGGGGCACACCTGGAGCCGCCACCCGAGGCCAAACAGGCACAGCCCCCCGCCCCCCCCTTGTATCTCCTTGACTGAACACACCTGATCATATGTGAAATTGGTGTGTGCCTATTCAAATAAGAGCATTTATACTGAATCTCCAAGAGGTGGCAGTGTGGAACAGTTCAGTACGGTGGGGATGTGTATCAGGGAAGAAAATTAGAGTGCAAGGGCTACAAAGGAGCAGGAAAGTACAGGGGCATGGGTTCTGTTAGGGAGGAAGAAAGGAGATAGGGATTTTTATTATTATCTTTTATTTGTAACGCACCAACATATTCCGTAGGTCTGTATAGGTATTAAGTACATGGCGAAAATCTAATACATAGCGCTTGTTTTCAAAGCACCAGAAAAGTTTCACAGCTATGTGAGGTAGGTGCTGTGCTGGGATCTTTGCTGAAAGAGGATGGCTGCTGACAAAGGCTGGGTGGGGATGGTTGTTAACTGGGGTAGGTGCTGTGTGGGGGTGATGTGTATGTATATATATATATATATATGTTGGAATGGGGTCTTGGGGGGTGGAGCAAAATGGGTAAGTGTCTTGGGAACGTTTGCTGTTATGGGAAGGTTCAGGAGGGGAACAGTTATGAGAAGGCAGGGAGCACTGATTGATTTGGTTCCAACGTGGCCCAGTGCAAAACAATATTTATAACCCCCAGAAGGGTAGGCCCAAAACTTTTTTGCACCATTCTCTAGCTCCACCACTGTGATCTGTACAGGATGCACTGGGATTTCTGAGGCAGGATATTACTCTGGCCACATAATGACTCCTATCAGGACTTCCTCCTGGGAATATGTTGTTGTGGGATGGGAAACGGTACCTTGTTAGGGGCTGGGCTCAGTAGTTGTTTTAGTTATGTTATGTTAGTTACTGAATGTTATGCTGTATGTTCAGTTATAACCAGTTCATGAGGGGTTAACTGACATTTGGGATGTTATGTAATCTGTTATGAAAAGTCTGTTCTGGCTGAAGTGTGTGTATACAGCTATCACTGTCTGACTGGAATATAATATATATGGAATATGATATCTAGAAGATATATATGTGTCAGAATCCCTTGAGAAGGTAATAGCTACTCTGGACCTGTAAAATTAGTGGAGTGGATGTTATGATATCTTGCATATAAAACATTGTTAATATGCACTTGGACCCAAGATACCTGGGAGACCTCTTGGGTTAATCTAACAAAAGGCTGTCTTAACTGTAGTGTCCTGGAAACTGCAATAAAAGTTCTACATAGGGCCTACTATACTCCTGACAAGCTCTTTAGATGGAAACTGGCCTCTATTTCTAACTGCTTTAGAGAATGTGGGATAGTAGGTTCTTTCTTCCACACATGGTGGGAATGCCCTCAAGTTATCCTTTTATGGCAAGAAGTGTATGAGCTTGCCTCAGATATATCATTTCAACAGATTAATCCCACGGTCGAGATTTGTTTCTTAGGATGCCATATTCCCTCATTATCTATTATTGCAGTTCATAATGCTGGCAACTAAAAGTCACATTGCATGCCAATGGAAATCCCCTTCCATACATCTGCGAATGGTCATATATAAATGATTATCTCCTAATCAATGAGCAACTCTCTGACATTCTTGAAGACTCCTTACTGCTCTTTTTTCAAATATGGAAACCTTGGTTAGCCTCCACACAGTATTTCAATTCCCTAAAATATATATGGATGACTAAATTGATAGCCAACTTGGCTGACTTAGGGTCCCCTTGGGAAAAGAGGTTGGAGGTAAGCCTCAAACTCTTTTGTAACAGGTATCTGAGACGCATTTTTTAGTTAACCCAGTTGTCCCCCCCTTTTTATTTTGTTGTGATTTCAATGTTTCCATTAAAACCTTGTGCCTTATCTATAAATATAGAAAAACTGCTAGTAAGGATGCGTACAAAATGCTCATGCTTAGGCAAAAATTCTTACATTTAAATATGGTAAAAAGTAAAGATATTAATTAGAGATTGACCATTAATATTAAATTATTTAAAAAAGAAATACTCGGTATTAAACTTACTATCAAAGTTCAGACTCAGCTGCAGCTAGTACCACTCTCTACAAGGTCAACGGGGAGAGATAGCTCTCTCTAGCTGCAATCTACTACATTTTCTGACATTTATTAACCATCAATGTATAATTAAAATTATTACAATTTCTAGCAACTCTTTCTAGGGCCTTACATAAATTCTTTAAGTACAAACTTCTAGATAACTCACTGTCACGGACCCCTTTCCTCGGCCTGGTTGGCCCTTTGAGCTACCATATATTATATTGCCACCATGCTTCATGTTTCTTATGTCATATGCCCCTGCCTCATCCTGTATACTGTATGCAATTCCCCATGTAATATTAATGTGTTCTCTGTCATATTTAAAATTATTAATGTGTAAGTACAGTTACTGTCATGTATGTAATTGCTCCTGTTCTCCTGGATGGTTGCAGGGAGGTACTGAGAGACTCTGTAGGATCCTGCTGGGCTAGGTTTGACTGTTACAAGTCTTATCAAGCCCCCTAAGAAGAAGCAGATCTGGAGTATCTTGATAGCCTGGGAGTGCTGATTTCTAATTAAAGGACCCTGACCTATACAGAATCCAGATATCAGGGTGCTGGTGCCGAAATTTCCAAGCACCCCACGGTCCTTGTTGGTAGTTAACCTGTAGTCCATAGCAGGTGGCCCTGGGCTTGTATAGCCCCTACATACACGCACACACATGCTTCTCACTCTAACAATTGTAAAGCATTTATTAGCAAATCTGATATATTGGAGTGATTAATTTGATAAATGTATAATCAATACCTATGAGAAAGATATAGAGCCTTTGTCAGGTTTTCTAGAGTGAAAGAATGTCATTTGTGTAACAATTACTCCAGTGTGCAGCAGAAAAAGTAGACTAAGACATTTCATATGATTCTCTATTTTTGTCTAGTTAATGGTAGTGGCATTGTCGCCTACATGATCCTATTTATATGGATAAGACATATTTTTAGGTTAATGGCGTCTTCTATTTTATTGCAATGTCAAAGTTCTGTTTAGCTATCACACAGAAAAGGTTTCTGCTTTCAGACAATATTGAACAAATACTGTCAGAACAAGTTTCCCCTTGGTAAAAAACAATATATAAAAGAGGAAAGGTCATTTAAGTTAAAGGAAAACATTTCAGCATTTTAGAAAGTGAAAACCGTCTGTCACACACTTGAGAAGAATGGTTGTTTTCTTAGCTCAGTTGCTTTTCATTTCTTGTTTGACCTTCTCAAAGACAGAGAGGGTACTGGGGGAAAAAACGATTACTTTCTCCTTGCAGAAAACAAAGAATTCTTGAATTTTCTCATACTCAGTCTTGAAGCTTTCACTGTCACAGCATTATGTGTATGTGCACTTTCATTATTATGTACTTCAAGGGCAATGAGGATTTTCAATTTGTAGACTGCCCAAGAATATTTGGTATCATAAGATTCAATAGCTGTATATTAAACACTGAATATTAAACCGACTTCTTAATCTCTATGTTTCTGACTTTTATTAGGATATAGACAATGGTTATTTTATTTATGCTTTGTTTTTTCGTGAGTCTTTCGTGAGGTCTTTTCTCAATTATTAGAATTAATATATGGTTTTGTGATTGTATAAGTGTTTCTTTTCTATTTTTACACTCTGTATTACGATATGCACATATCTCTCTCTCGTTCTTTTTATAATGTATTAACAACCATTAAATCCATGGTTTGATAGAGGTGCATGGGTGCTTATGATTTTTCTTTCTAAGATCAAGAGCAACATCTGTTCTTACTAGTTTGGTAACTGATGAGATTAATTTATGCAGGAACCCTACCCTCAAAAGGATTTTGAAAAACAGTGTATGGAAGAAAAATGTATTCTCTTACTCTGCCTACTCCACACCTCAACCTGGTATTACAGTATTTCTAGGAATGAGGCACGTGTTGGTGAAAGGGCATTTACATTTTTGGATGCAAAGCAAATATATATTCACCACCATATTGATCTGTGTTGAGGACTTTCATGGCAACATATTAAACGTATAATGTGGATGAAAGCAACAGCCTTGTTTTCTAAAAAACACATAATCTTTGCATATATATTGGTTGTTGTATAAGAGACCTAACTATAGATAGATAGATAGATAGATAGATAGATAATTATTATTATTGTTTATATGTAACGCATCAACATATTCCATAGCACTATACATGGGTTAAGCTCAAGGCAAAAGACAATTTCAATATAAACATATTGCAAAGAGTGAAGGGCTGTGTTTTTGAGTTTATAATCCAGTGCCCATAGTGCTTTCCCCAAAGCGCCTTGCAAGATTGAAAACTTGCAAACTTAGATATAAGTATAGTATAAGAGACCTAACTATATAAAGATAAATAGATAGATAGATAGATAGACAGACAGTGCTAAATGCATAATTGTTACTTGACATATAATTAATTAATAAAATTGTATTGTGGTAAAAAGGTGAAAAAGTGTTTTAAACTGCATCCATTGTCTGTAATAAATATAGTTCTTTTTCTCAAATGTGTACATGAACAGTATTTTGAATTGTATATTTTTGTAGTTTAATGGACTTTATATGTTGTTATTAAAAAACATGACAAACTAGCTCTACATTGTATTACCCATTTGATTCTACAGTGAATAATTCCCTGATATACTGCCCTATTAAATTCCCTCAACGTGTAAAACCATAGCCCGTGACGTAGCCCGCAAGACTTACATTTATTAAATTGCTACAAATCCACTGGCGAGCAAACCCGTAACCTGCAAATGGAGCCAAAAAGCCAACAGGTACTAGAGAGGACCACTAAGGGGGTTAAAGTCCTATCCATAGCACTGTAAATGCAAATATCAACACACTACTGTACTGATAATTAAAGGGAAAGTGATATTAGGTATTAAAATGAATACCACAACATTCTCATGCTCGCAAATCTGCAATATAAAATAAAATAAAATTCTGTTTAATTTCCATGTTATATCGATCCCGGCAATCAATGTGATAATACATACAATGGAACTCGCATGGACTAGAATATCATATTTACTGATTTATTAATATTGCATTATTTCTGGAAAGCCGGTCCGATCGAAACTCGTAACTGAAAACCGTAAGGCTTTGAAATATAACCTCCATTTTTCAGTGACGTAATGAGGACAATCTCTTTTGCCATTGGCTCCATCTAAACTCGTAACTACAGGTTTGACTAATTGATCATGTTCACTGCCGCACTTGCAACGTGTGCAAGAATGGTTTATGGGCTTGCATCTATGGCCCGTAACTCGGGGCATGGTTCAATTTAATAGCTCTGTAACGCAGCCTTTGCGGGTGTGCCGATGCCACTACAGGCTTCGAATTTAATAGGGCTGTTATTCAGCTTTTTTTCTGCTGTATTCTTATGCAAAGGAGCAGCTCCCCAATACTAACTAGCAGCTTTCATGTGCTAAATAGGATCATAGTCTTCTTGTCTGTCTCTGTGTTAGCAAAATAATTCTCCCTAAAGCTATTATGCACTTCGATCACCTCCGTCAACCTTATCAAACTCTGAGACACAAATTAGCATACTGAGTTACACATTAAAACAAAAGAGCTGAATATCTGAGGAATGATTTCATGATTTCATGTAGAGAAAATGGATAGTACACTGCATAGACAGTTTGTAATGCTCTTTAAGATGAAACAAACTTCTTGTTTGGATGGCAATGTCTATTCTGTGGAATATTTTCTGTAAAATGGTTATCAAAAAATTATTTGGTGGATTATTATTGTATTTTCAAAGATTTTACATCTAGAGTGTTTAGAAATAATGTACTTCAAGTCTGATCATTATTCAGTAGCTCATCTTTTTTAATATAGAGCCAAATGTAAACAGGAAGTCAGAGGACAGACTCCATACATATTAAACCAATTTGCTTCTCACTGATGTGTACAGAATTGGTACTTCCCTTTTCATTATTAGTTTTTGAACAGCAGGTACATGTTGGCAAAAAAAATAACATTTTACTCTCAGGAGGAACAAAACAACCTATTTAGGGAACTGTAATTATTTCAGAAAATTGTAAACCAATTGTGAGTAGATGAAATATAGCCAACCTCATATAGATATGAGGATTTACTTACTGGTCTTAGGAAAACTTACATACTTATTCATTTTCCTTTATAAAATATGCAATTGCAAGTAATAATTTATGTGTCTTTGCTAATTCATCTGCAAACAAGGAAACTAGAGTTAATGTACAGTTCGAATATCCAGAATTAACTTATTGAAAGCATTGGACATGGGGATTAATTTGAACAAAGTCATTAATTTCAAATTGGCTTTATGAGAGTAAAATAGTTTAAAGACAATATAAAATGGTCAAAATGTATTAGGCTAAATGGCCATTGTAGTTTGGGAAACAACTTCACTTAATTTTAATTATTTAGCAGATTTACAAGGTTAATAGCAAAGTAAGAAGTGAACCCCTTCTGGGTCGCTACCTTGTCGAGGTAAAGGGGCTTGTGTACCGCAATGAAGCTGTGAGCTATACCATGTAGCGTCACCCAAGATGGGCAGGTTATAGCCAAGAGGTCAGACAAATTGTGGTCCCTTGGAGGAGTAACTGACAACCCACTCCAGTATCTTTACCATGAAAACCTTATTCATTAGTACACCCACACACAAGATGTGCCTGGGGTACTGCAGTTCATAGGATCACAAAGAGTCAGACATAACTGAATGACTGAAAAACAAAAGACGTGAACAGTACTGTATTTTTAGAGAAAAATCTGAATAGTGCATCAGAGGTTACATGATAACAGTTCCTGAAACAGAAACTAAGAGCTCGATTCAATTGAGCAATCGTAAGTTACTGAAGCACGTAAATGAGGCCGTAAGTTAATTTGCTATTTAATTGGAGTCTTTTTGGGGACGGGCTTGAAAACTTTGTGACGATTAAACCCGGAACTTACAGCCTCCCGAAGCCTTTGATCTATCACTTCTGCAAGAGCTACGATGGCTAAAATTGCAAATCGTTATTCAATTGTGATTTCCCAAGGCCACAATTGGTTTCAAACCCGTAAACGGCAAATGTAGGAGAAAATCCTAGAGAGTACTAGAGAGGACCTGCAAGGGGGGTTTAACCCCTGTCTGCAGCACTGTAAATGCAAATAAAAAATCAATACTGCACTGTAACTAACAGGGAAAATGATGAAAGACATTCAAATGAATTGCAGAACAGTCTCAAGCTTGCATTTCGGGGTAATATACATCTCGGGAATCTTTCTGTTATTCAGTGCAAAAAACTAAAGAGTGTTTTTCTGTCTTATGGTCTGTAATCAGTGTCCAGGTGAGAGTGGGTGTGGTTTGGCCTGTGTAATAGTATATACTAGCGACTTGCCCGTCAAAAAATGACAGCAATGTTTTTCGTCTGCCATTTTTTCTCTCGCTTTGGAAATTGTCGAGTGCGTAAAGTGTGTAAATGTGATTAAAATCGAGGTGTTATCTGCCTTGCAAACGTCCTGGGTGTCCCCCCTTGCTTTGTTTTTGTTTTTTGTGTTTTGAGTATTTTCCGCTGTGCGCGGTTAGTCCGTTAAGTCCGTATTTTTGAGAGTCCGTAATATTTTTATGGGTTGTATTGTTGTGGTTGTAAGAACGCAATTTTTTTTTCGTAATTCCTGCGGCTCGTATTTTTTTGTGTAAGACCGTATTTCATCATTGCGTTTTGTAAGCTGTTCTGAGGCGCCATAGAGCCTCGACCTCCACAAATGCGGCCCCTCACTTTGTGAGGGTCCGCATTTGCGGTCCGAAAGTCGTAGGGGGTTGTAGGGATGAGGGCATACGGCACTTATCTCCACCAGCACAAGGAGCGCCTGCGGCGGTCCTTGCCAGCAACTGCGGGCCTCGCTTCGTGAGGTTGCGGCGGGCTCGCTACGCAAGCCCGCAAGCGTTAGCAACAACACACATACTCACAACTATATATGTGATGTGTGCACATGTTTGGTACTCTGTGTGAATCTCTCTGTGATTCAGTGCAGGTGTCCAGTTGAGAGTGGGTGTAGTTTAACCTATGTTATTATTGTTTGTTTATTTTCCCACTGAAATTTTGAAAACAATAATTATGAGTCAGTCCAGTGGCAACCTCACTCAGTGTACATCCTGTCATATGTATGCACTGCTGGAACAAGGGTCCATACCTCTCTAACAGATGTGAGAATGTTGCCTCTCTGGAAGCTAAATTGGATAACTGGAGAGGAGAATCGCAGCACTTACTGATATTCCACTGGAAAGGGAGCACAGTTTAGCTGGGCCTAGCATGGAGGGTGGAGACGGGGCTAGTGAGGATGTCCATAGAGGTAGCAGAGTTACAGTTAGAAGGGGAAGCATGGGGATCCGGAGGAGGAGGCAGGCCAGTTCTGACTTGGCAAACACCAGCAGATTTGCCAGATTGAGTGAAACTGTTGGGGATGTCCATTCGGGAATGGCAATGCCAGATAGAGCTGTTCCCTCTAACAGCCGGGAGAACAGTTCTACTGGAGAAATGGGAGGGCAGAAAAGTCAGAGCAACAGACAGGTTTTGGTGGTAAGGGACTCTATTATTAGGAAGGGAGACAAGTTGATTTGGCTCCAATTCACAGCAATCGAACAGTTTTATTGGGAGTGGCTGGAAATGAACCGGCAGTCTTGGTACATATTGGTACCATTGACAAAGTTAGTGGAAGAAGGAGTGCCCTAAAGAATGATTTTAGAGAACTAGGGAATAAGCTAAAAGCAAGGACCTCCAAGGTAGTATTTTCTGAGATACTACCTGTGCCACGTGCAGAAGGAGTGTAGGGAGGTTAATGCATGGCTAAAGATGTGGTGCACTAAGGAGGGGTTTGGGTTTTTAGAGCACTGGGCTGAATTCTCACTTCAATACAATCTCTATAGCAGGGATGATGATGAGGGAGCTTTTATGCTAGGGGATAGGATGGTAGAAAGGCTGGAGGAGTTTTTAAACTAGTAGGTGGGGGGAGGGACTAGATTAATGTAATGAGGTAGAAAGTGTAGAGGGGATAAGGGATGAATTACCTACTCCTGGGGGGTGTAGATGGGGGAAGGTTAGTATAGTCAATAGGGAGGTATTACTAATTAACTCAAGTACAGAAGCAGGCACCTAAAACTACAAACTCATAACATAAGATGTATGCTTACTAATCCCGGAAGCTTGCCATGAAAAATGGGAGAGCTAGAATTATTGCCAACGAAAAATGGGATTTAATAGGTAATACCGAAACATGGTGGGATAAAGGTCATGACTGGACTGTTAATCTGAATGGTTAAAGCCTGTTTAGGAAAGATAGGGGCAATGGTAAAAGAGGAGGAGGGATTTGTCTGTATGTTAAGCCTAAATTTAAGCCTATAGTCAGGGAAGATATTTATGGCGGAACTAGTGATAAAGTTGACAGTTTGTGGGTAGAGTTAAATAGCGGAGCAATAAATTATAAAAGAATATTAGTTGGAGTTTGCTATAAACCCCCAATATAACTGAAACTAAGGATTGGAAATGCAGCTAAGCATGGGCAAATTCTAATAATTGGAGATTTTTATTACCCTGAAATAAACTGGATAAATGAGACCAGCAGTTCAGCTAAGGGGAGCAGGTTCTTGAGAACACTAGGGGATCATTATCTGGCCCAGGTTATTCAAGAACCTACTAGAAATAAATCTTGGATTTAGGTATCACAAATAATATCGATATGGTATCAGATGTTGAAATAGGGCAACCTCTGGGAAACACTGATCACAACACAGTCTCATTTGAGATTGAAGTAAAAAAACAAAACTGTAAGGGGCCAACAAAAACTCTTAATTTTAAAAGGGCAGATTTTAATGGTCTAAGGGCAGCAATACAACGTATAGACTGGGACAAAGAATTGACGAGTATAAATACTGAACATAAATGGACAACATTTAAATCCTTACGAAAGATACATACACATCGTCATATACCATGTGGGAATAAAAGTAAAAGGAGTAAATCACATCCAATGTGGCTTAACAATGATTTCAAGATCAAGATATGGAGTAAAAAACAGGCATTTAAATTATACAAACAAGAGGCGACAGAGACTGCTTTACGTAAGTACAAGGAAATAAACAAGGCTTGCAAAAGGGCTATTAGACTAGCTAAAAGAGAAAATAAAAAATTAGTTGCAAAAGAGAGTAAGACTAAAACAAAAAAAAATTCAAATATATTAATGGAAAGAAGTACAGGAAGGAAGCTATAGGAACATTACAATGCGACACAGGCCGTCTGATAATTAGTGACCAGGAAAAGGCAGATGAGCTAAATAGGTTCTTTTCTTCGGTATACACAAGGGAGGTACCAGTGGTTGGGACACCGCAACACAAGGGGGCTACGCTACCTTTGTTGAATAATTGGTTAACGCAGGAAGAAATCCAAAAGAGGTTGACAAAAATAAATATTAATAAAGCCCCAGGTCCTGATGGAATACATCCAAGGGTACTGAGGGAATTGGGTTCTGTAATAACCAAACCATTATATTTAAATTTTCAACATTCATTCAACACTGAGTCGCTACTAGATGACTGGCGAAAAGCAGAGGTGATACCTATATTATAGACCAGTGAGCCTCACATCTGTAGCAGGAAAGCTTTTAGAAGGGTTAATAACAGATAATATACAAGAATATGTCTATTCGAACAGGATTATAAGGAGAAGTCAACATGGATTTATGAGGGATAAGTCCAGTGGCGGCTGGTGACTTTTCAAGTTGGAGGGGCGACAGGGCGAAACATAGCCACTCCCCCTTTTTCAAACCACACCCATTTTTATAACTCCTCCCCCTGACGTCATAATGACCTTTATAAGCCCCGCCCAATGACCTTATGCTTGTAAAGCCCATTGAAATACATGATCTGCAATGCAGAAATGTCAAGAAGTAAAGTAACAATGTGTTAAATTCATTGGTATACAATATAGATTGAAAAAACTCATGTGACAAGACTACAGCAATATCATAATTGCACCTATACGTATTAACAGAAAAATTAAAGGAGTGACACCTACCATTAGTCGGCTCTTCTTCTCAGGGTATTGACGTTCATTAAGTTGACCAATGAGTAGAAACAAATCTGCAGCCACATAGGGTTTGCACCTGGGGTTGAAAGAAAACAAGCAAATCAATCATACCATTCAAGAACAAAACCATACTTAAAAAACATTAAACGACCAAGTGGAACCATATAGGCCCCAAACATACCTTAGAAGACCAAGTGTGACTATATAGGCCCCAAACATACCTTAGAAGACCAAGTGTGACTATAGGCCCCAAACATACCTTAGAAGACCAAGTGTGACTATATAGGCCCCAAACATACCTTAGAAGACCAAGTGTGACTATATAAGCCCCAAACATACCTTAGAAGACCAAGTGTGACCATAGGCCCCAAACATACCTTAGAAGACCAAGTGGAACTATATAGGCCCCAAACATACCTTAGAAGACCAAGTGGGACTATAGGCCCCAAACATACCTTAGAAGACCAAGTGGAACTATATAGGCCCCAAACATACCTTAGAAGACCAAGTGTGACCATATAGGCCTCAAACATACCTTAGAAGACCAAGTGTGACCATAGGCCCCAAACATACCTTAGAAGACCAAGTGGGACCATATAGGCCTCAAAACATACCTTAGAAGACCAATCAGCACTGCATAGGCCCAAACCAGTGGATCTTGGGATTCAAGAAAACAACAACATTTCACTTCTGTTTAGACAACACAATAATCAATGTCAAACAAACACGTTGAATTAGCATATGGATAACCATATGAGCAGTAACGCCACGCCAAGGCTTCAACAATTGTTACTGACCATTCACACACCTTTCATAGCTCCTTCAATATGCACACCCACACACCATTCATACTTTACTTACCACTAGTTATTTTTGGTAGTGAGGTGGTGCCATTTCTGAGAACTTTACGTACCCTTGAAGGTGCCTCCAATTCCTTCAAACCAATGCATTTAACCGCTACAGGGCCATGTGCTTTTTAATTACTTTTTTGATCCTCTTCAATGTGGAGAAGCATCTTTCTGGTTCTTTAGTAGTCTTCGTTGTTGTAAGCAGGATTCCTTATAGCTTCACTCACTCTGTTAAATTATGTAGATTAAATTGATGCTAAAGTTGCTGCAGAGCAACAGCACTTGTACAGACATGGAATTCTTGCTTCCTGTACACAAGTGACAGCTACCCTTGGAAGTGCCTCCAATTCCTTCAAACCACGCCAAGGCTTCAACAATTGTTACTGACCATGCACACACCTTTCATAGCTCCTTCCATATGCACACCCACACACCGTTCATACTTTACTTACCACTAGTTATGTTTGGTAGTGTGAGGTGGTGCTGCTTAACGCAGTTTATCTTTGCACACCTTGGGGGTATGCATTCTTCTTTGCTTCAATCACTTGTATTTTAATTTTGCACGGCGATCTTTCAAAGAACAAAACTTCTCAATGGTTTTTTCATTAAAGTGTGGGATCTCGGAAATCAGTTGCTTTTCCATTGAGAGCATCGCCAATGCATTCAACCGCTCCAGGGACATGGTGCTTCGTAAAAAGGTTTTTATCCTCTTCAATGTTGAGAAGCATCTTTCTGATTCTGCAGTAGTCATTGGTGTTGTAATCAGGATTCTTAATAATTTTACTGTCTCTGTGAAATCATTCTGCAGATTAAATTGATGGAAAAGTTTGTGCAGAGCAACAGCACTTGTACAAGTATGAAACTCTGTCTTCCCATACAGAAGTGACAGCTCAGTGCGTAATTGTTCCTTCTTCAGTATTGGATATGCTTGCACGGTGTCTTCCAGAGCTTGGGTTGGAAAGCAAGTGCCATGGGTTTTATACAAGTCACTTTGAACAAGTTTGGCACTGACTAGGTGATTTGAAAATGAAAATCGTTCTTTTGCATGAACCACCACTATGTCACATACCTCTCTTGAAAGTTGTCTCAAGGTTGAGATCTCCGCACTCCGTCTGTTGACTGTTAGATCGCTTGGCAAACTTGCTTCTATCTCTTCCACAGAATTCCGGATTTTCTGGATGCTGGCGACAAAGTCTTCTGTGACTTTTTTGATATAAACAGTATCCGTGTCTCGCTTCTGAAGCTGACTATAGAGGATGTCTACATGTGGCATTATTAAATGAAATAATTTAAGGAAGTAAAGGAACTCCCTGTCTTCCAGCATTCCAATGAAACCTGCGGCTTCCCGTATAGATGTTGGATCAAAGTTTAGACATGCTTCAATTGTCTGGAAACACTCAAGTAGCGCATCTCTGTTCTCGTAGATCACGTTCACGGTCCTAACGTTGAAGTTCCATCGTGTCGGTGCACCTCTTGGAAGTCTTCTACCAACTACCTCATCCAGAACTCCAGTCCTTTTTGGAGAGCGTGAAAAAAAAGATGGTATGCCGCCTATGTTTGAAAAAAAAACTCTAACTCTTCCAATCCTTGAAACTGCTTTCTCCATTATTAGGTTCAGTTGGTGAGCATAGCAATGGACGTAGTGTGCGTTCGGGTACACGTCTTTTATTTTTCTTTGAACTCCTCCTTGATCTCCACGCATCACACTGGCACCATCATAGCTTTGAGCTATGAGTTTCTTCTTGTCTTCTGGCTCTGGGAGAACAGTATTCAGTGTTTCCAGCACAACAGCAGCAATGGAGTCTGCATCCGTTGATTTCATTTCCGTGAAGCCATCAAATCTTTCCACCACTTGATGCTTCTTGTCAATGTAGCGATAGACTACAACGCACTGTGTCCTAGCGGAAATATCGGTTGTTTCATCCGCTTGGATTGCCACAAACTGGGCTTCCTTAAGCTCTTGGTGAATCACTTCCTTTATAACTTCATGCATGCAGTCCAGTAGCTCATTCTGCACGGTTTTGGAAGTGCCCTTAAACACAGTTGCAGTCTTCAAATGCTGTTCCATTGCACTATCGATACTGCCAACCAAATCCACCAGGCCTCTAAACACTCCTGGATTTAGCGATGTTTCACTCTCGTCGTGTCCTCTTAATGCCAGTTCAAAGGCGCCACAAAAGCGAACACAATCAATTATCTTCGAAAGGATGTACCGGTTCTTAGCCACTTCTTCGTTGTGTTTTTGAATGCTGACTTGGTATCCTTGGTCCAGTTGAACAGCAATGTTCGCCTGTCCAAGCATCTCAAACTTGATCCTGTTATCCAAGTGAGCTTTAGAACTTTTGTGTTTTGCCAATTTGTCAGCTAGATGTTTGACGTCAGTCACTCCAGTTTTGGTCCAAGCAGCGTCACCACCAAATAGGATGCATGGGAAACAATATAAGGACTTCCTAGAAACGCTTCCAGAAAGCCAGTCGTTCTTCTTGTACCATTTAGTATTGAAATTACGGACATATTGCTTCCCTCTATCTCTTGCGATTTGCTGCAGATTTATCTCTGGTTGGTCAGCTCCTAACCGTTTTACTTCCACCTTCTCCTCATAGGTTAGGGTGGCGAAAGGCTTCACAAGTAGAGAGTCAATAGTATTCATTTCTGATATTGATACCAATAAAAGAAAGAGATCACGGTATATTAATTTATATTATGTCACAAAATTACTTAAAAATAACAGTGTGTTGATTTCATTGGTATACATTACAGATTGCAAACCCTCATGTGACAAGACTACATCACCATCAAATTTGCACCTATACACATGGACAGAAAATTAAAGGCAATGATACTCACCAACAGTTGACGCTCCTTCTCGGGGTATTCACGTCCAGTAAGTCAACCAACGAGTCCAAACAAATCTGCTTTCACAGATAGTTTGCACCTGGGGGGTGATAGAAAACAACAAAAAAAACATTAGAAATCTCAAGACCCAAACCGTAACTTTTAAAACCTTAAAAGTCCAAGTGTGACCATATACTCACCAACAGTTGACGCTCCTTCTCGGGGTATTCACGTCCAGTAAGTCAACCAACGAGTCCAAAGAAATCTGATTCCACAGATAGTTTGCACCTGAAGTTATAGAAAACAAAAAAAAAAACATTAGAACGTTTAAGACCCAAACCGTAACGTTTAAAACCTTAAAAGAGCAAGTGTGACCATATAGGCCCCAACCGCACCTTAAAAACCTTAAATAACAAATTGGGACCATATAGGCCCCAACCGTACCTTAAAAACCCTAAATAACAAATTGGGACCATATAGGCCCCAACCGTACCTTAAAAACCCTAAATAACAAATTGGGACCATATAGGCCCCAACCGCACCTTAAAAACCCTAAATAACAAATTGGGACCATATAGGCCCCAACCGCACCTTAAAAACCCTAAATAACAAATTGGGACCATATAGGCCCCAACCGCACCTTAAAAACCTTAAATAACAAATTGGGACCATATAGGCCCCAACCGCACCTTAAAAACCCTAAATAACAAATTGGGACCATATAGGCCCCAACCGCACCTTAAAAACCTTAAATAACAAATTGGGACCATATAGGCCCCAACCGCACCTTAAAAACCCTAAATAACAAATTGGGACCATATAGGCCCCAACCGCACCTTAAAAACCTTAAATAACAAATTGGGACCATATAGGCCCCAACCGTACCTTAAAAACCCTAAATAACATGGTATATTATATTGTTCATGCATTTCTATTACACTTTATTTGTTATACATATTACAGTGCTATTTTTTGGCTATACATGTTACAGGATATTATCCTGTAACATGTATATCACATAAAATAGCCCTGTAATATGTATAATACATACAGGGTCAAACAAGTTCACACTAACCTTTTTTACCCTTACAGGCTTCCATACCTGCTTGCTGATTTGCTAATTTTTTAAAGACTCTCATTGGTTGAAATCAATGTCAATCAAAAATTTCAGCCAATCAGAGTCCTTCAAAAATTAGTATATATAGCAGACCGTGGGAAAAAAACAATTAATCGCGGGAGGGGCTCCTTGTAGGAGGAGCTCTTTTTAGTGTGTTGTTTTTTTTTTTTTAGAGCGTCGGTTTTTTTTTTTGGAGGCCTCTTTCAATGGGCCAGAATGGATGGATGGACAATGGCTTCAATCAAGATTGGATTATTTTTGATCATTGGCTTCAATCAACATGGATTATTTTATTTTTGATCATTGGCTTCAATCAACATGGATTATTTAATTTTTGATCATTGGCTTCAATCAACATGGATTATTTATTTTTCATCATGACTATATCCAGAGAGGACAGAAGGCCAACGCTGGAGGGGTCAATTTTACAGGTAAGTATGTGCTGTTGTTTATTTTATTTTTTATTAATGTTTGTTTAAAGCTGTTTATTTTTGTATACAATGTGTTGTGTTACTAACTGTACTAACAATGTGTGTATGTGCTGTTTGTTTTATTTTTTATTAATGTTTGTTTAAAGCTGTTTATTTTTGTATACAATGTGTTGTGTTACTAACTGTACTAACAATGTGTTTGCTTACTGTGTGTTTAATTGTAATAATGTTGTTACTGTATTTTTTTTTTCACTTCCCTTATTTTTATTTTATCTTTAGAAGTGACATGCACATATACATGCCTGTTACTTCTAAAAATGGAATAAAAATAGGGGGGGGGGGGGGTAGGTAGTTGGTTAATGGTTCATCCAGGGTGGGGTCGGTCACGGTCAGGCGCCCATCGGTCGCCCATAGGCCACGACCAGGGGTGGCACAGGCCTCATGGGGGTGAACATCCACCCCCATGTGGCCTGGTCAACCCCGCTCACTGCCCGAATACCCGGGGTAGCATAGGCCGCATCGGGGTGGTGCCGGGGGCCCGGTGGTGATCGGGCCTCGGGGGTGGCATAGGGCGGCAACATGGAGGTCATCAGGGGTGGCACAGGCCTCATCAAGGGGGTGATCCGATCACCCCCATGTGGGCCTGTGCCACCCCGCTCACCACCCGACTACCCCGATCCCGTGATCGGTGAAATCCGGTGGTGGCATGATGGCATAGCTAGGCTAGCATAGGGCAGGCCTGATCGGGGGTGGCACAGGCCACATGGGGGTGATGGCTGGGGTCGTCGGTGGTAGTGGGTGGCTGGGTAGGTGGCACTGGCAGGCTAGGCAGGCATAGTGGGGGACTGGGGGTAACTGGTCACCCCTAACTTTTATTAGGGGCTACTAGGGGTTTTGGTTTGGCCAGGGGCAGGGGCAGGTGCAGGTGCCAGGCAGAGGCAGGTGTAGACTTACTGTGTTAGGCAGGCAGAGCAGATGAGTAGATTCAGCCAGGGAGGTCTCTCAGTCTCAGCGTGACCAGGGTCAGGAAACAGAAAGGGGGAAGGGACAGGGAACTGGTGGTTTTATTGACTGTATCAGTCAATCAAAATCAAACTCGAGGCTCTATTTGCTGGCGGGCGCTCAGGGCTAACGGTCTGGGTGGGTTTAGATTGATCACTTAGTAACTGGACAGCCTTCCATCATTGATTGGTCAATGATGGAAGACTGTCATTTATTAATTGATACATTTATGACCGCCCATGCATATCGTCACTGTGATGGTGGGCGGCATGCATTAACGGTCAGTGGGCCAGGCCAGGACTCATTGAAGAGAGAGCAGATGCAGAAGAGTCTAAAGGTTAGTGTACACAGTGTATAACTATTGTAATTTGATCACACAGGGTGCAGGCAGGGGGCGATAGATACACAGCATTAGTTAATGTAGCGCAAGGGTTATTTTAAAGTGACAGTGTCCCTTTTCTAACTTTAATTCATTTTAATACTATTTAGACTTGAAATGATGATGTACACCTTATATTTATTTGTTTTTGGGTTATACTAATACATTGTTGTGTTTTTTTTATTGCAGGGTGAAGAAAATATTTGGGGGGGCGTTTGCCCTGACGCCCCAATGGACGGGCCGCCCCTGTGCTCTTTGCGAGCCTCGCGCTGAGCGCCTTTGGAGCTCATTGCGAGTTTGTTGGTTGTTTGTGTGCTATGAGTAGTGTTGTGTTTTTTTTTGTATGCTAATGAATAATTAATAAAATAATAAATGAATATACTTTACCTATTTTGTAGTATTATATGCAGGAAGCATTGTGTTGAAGAGCTGGAAATCTGTTTTCATGTTGCTGCAGCATACAATGTGTGTTTTCAGTGCTGTGGAGCTGATGTGCAAGTGTCAGCAATGTGTGCAGTGTGTAGTGTAAATAGTATGCGTGCGCAAGGAAAAGCCGCTAGGGTAGCTGTGTACTTCCGGATTGTGTAAGTTAGTGTTGTAAAATGGTGCCTAATGCTTGGTACGCGGCTCTGGGTGATTTTGCGTCCTTGTTTTCGGATCTCGTCCGGCTTTTTCAGAAAATCTATATGTGTTTGGTGGTGTTTTTCTCTCACTTAGGTGATTTTCGGGTGTCTAAACTCTGTAATTTGGGCTTAAATGGAGGTGTAACTTCACTTTCAGAGGTCCTGGGTGCACCACCTTGCTGTGGGTAATCTTTGTATGTGTTTGTTGTGTGTATTTATTGTGTTTCTAATGTTTTTAGGGTCGCGCGGGTTGCGTCCTTGTTTTCGGATCTCGTACGTCTTTTTTGGAAAATCCGTATGTGTTTGGTGGTGTTTTGCGTCTTTTGGGTCCTGTAGCCTCTTTTTCGTTTTTTTCGGCTGTCATTTTTTCTTTCGCTTAGCTGATTTTCAAATATCTAAACTCATCTATTTCGACTTAAATTGAGGTGTAACTTCAGTTTTCGAGGTCCTGGGTGCTCCCCCTTGCTGTCGGTAAGCTTTTTATGTATTTGTTGTGTGTATTTATTGTGTTTTTAATGTTTTAATGTGCTCGGGTTTCGGGCGGTAAGGTCGTATTTTTGCGAGGTCGTAATGTAATATTTTTGCGAGGTTGTAAAGTCCCGCGTCTCGTATTTGTTTCTCATAAGTCCGTAATTTTTGCGAGGTCCGCAGTTGCTGGCGAGGAGCGCCTCAGGGTTAGCAACAACCCACTGTTTGCTTAAATAGAGCCCTTTTAAATAGAGCCCTTTTAAAAGGAACAAGCATAACATATAGTTTCCCTTTCTACCCTCTCTCATCCTTTTTGTTTTCTTCTTGTCTAATAACACGGCAGTTCAGTTACAATAAATGTGGAAGCATGGAACAGATTAATTAATTGACATCAAAACATATCTGGAGATTTTAATGGTATATTTAGGCGGGGGAGAGAGGAGCTAATAGGGTTCATTAGATCGATTTAAGTAATATTAATATAGGCGTTACTTTTTATGTCTTCCAAAGAGACCATTTCAAAAAAAATTTTTTAGATGATCGTTCTGATGACATTATATAATCCACTTCTAATTGTTTGTTTCTGTCTACTATGGTCACGAGTTCAGTCCATGTTGGTAAAGTTTCCTTTTTCCAACTCCTGGCTATAAGCCACTTAGGTGCCATTAATGTATTTATAATTACATGACTCTGTTTAAAGTTAATGTTATTTGGAAAAATATGAAATAATACAATCTCAACGGTTAATTCCAATTGAAATTTAATATTGTTTTATATTTGTTCTAAACATATGGACCAGAATTTTTTTATGTGGGCACAATTCCACCACAAATATGTTCTTGAGTTCCTAATTGGTTTTTACATCTCCAGCAATATCCTTGGTTTTCTAGTGGGGCTATTATCTTTCATTTATTTGGAGTCATGTATCAGCGCTGCACTAATGTTTAATACATTTCTCTTGATGAGTTCTTTATATTTTTCTCCATTAGTAAGAATGCTTTATACCATTGATCTATATGCCATAGCACCCCAAAGTTTTCTTCACATTTTTGCATTTTCTCTGTTGTTTTTTTTTTGTGTTTATATTTGAAACTTTATGATTTTAGTGGTATCTAGATATTGTACATTTTCTCTTAATGTCATTTTTTTTAAATTGTGTTAATTCTCTAATTGCTAATGTTGCATAGTCTGAATTCGCTATTGCTGCGTAAAAAATATTATAAAATAGCCACTTAGTAGATGGTATTTGGAATTAAGTAGATATTACCTCAAAAGATTTACATTTTTGTTTATGGAATAAATCTCTTAAGATTTTTAATCCCCATTTATCCCAAATTAAGTTTTGTAATGGAGTATTTGGGGCTGGAAACTTTACCAATCAATTTCTTTTATTAAATTTAAACCACCATTTTATTAAAGTTCTAGGAATAAGTGGTAGTTTATTTAACATCTTATTATCCATTTTTATTATCCCAAAATATATATTGTAAATTTAAATTTTTACCCAAATCATTTTCTATATGAAGAAATTTATGTATATTTTCTTTTATATTAAATTTAAAAAGATGAACCAGTTTAACTGCGTTTGAGTATTGTATTATATTCAGTGCTACTAAACCTCCTTTAGAGAAAGCTCTAAAGGCAATTTCTTGTTTGATGCATGTTTTTTTACCTCTGTAAATAAAATTATCTAATATTTTCTGATATTGTTTTTTGATTGAAATCTTCAGTGGGAGACTTATAAGTAAATAAATATGTTATTTTTGGGAGAATATTCATTTTGACCACCGCTATTCTTCCTAAACAGGATAAGTTTAAAGATTTCCAATTCAGTAAAGTAGATGAGATTTGGAAAAACAGTTTGTCTAAGTTATTTCTAACTATATTATTTAAATTTGGGGTGAATATTATACCCAAGTCTGTTAGTTGTTTCTTCCCCCAGTTATAAGAAAATCTTTCTTTCAATGCTAGTTTATCTTTACCAGAAAGATTAGTATATAGTAGTTCAGTTTTAGAGATATTTATTTTATAGTAAGCTAGATTATTATACTCTTCTATGATTTGAAGATGGTTATTGCATGTATTGGGTCAGTAATTGTAGTTATCAAATCATCAGCAAAAATGGTAACTTTATTTATAACAGAACCTGTTAATATACCTTTTATTTGTCTACAACTTCTAATCATTTCCAGTAAAGGTTCAATACTTAAAGCAAATATAAGTGGTGACATAGGACAGCCCTGACGATTGTGGTTTGAATCCTATTCCTGTTATATATGCATTAACTTCTGTATAGAGAGCGCTAAATGTGTGTGAACCGAATGAACCAAATCTATATTTATCTAATACTAACTGTATGAATTCCCAATCAAATGCTTTTTTCAGTATCAAATGATACAGCAACTAATGTTGTTTTCCTATTATGCGAAAACTTAATTATATTTATACATTTTCGAGTGTTGTCTGTTTATTGTCTATCACATATATAGTTGTAAGCGTACGAGTTGTTGCTAACGCTGCGGGCTCGCACAGCGGAGCGAGGGCAGTGGCCGAGGGTCTCAGTTGCTGAGGCGCTCCATGCGAGGCGCTCCATGCCAGCACCTGAGGACCTCGCAAACTTCACGTCGCAAACCAAACAGCACGACACACACATTACGACACTCGCAAACAACATACGACACACGTTCACACACATTACAGCCTCGCAACACTCGGACGCAACTCGCGAAGCGAGGGCAGTGGCCGAGGGTCTCAGTTGCTGGCATGCCAGCAACTGAGGACCCTCGCGAAGTGAGGGCCTCAGTTGCTGGCATGGAGCGCCGTAGGCGCTCCATGCCAGCACCTGAGGACCTCGCAAAGCGAGGGCCGCAGTTACTTCGGCGCTCCATGCCAGCAACTGCGACCCTCGCAAACTTCACGTCGCAAACCAAACAGCACGACACACACATTACGACACTCGCAAACAACATACGACACACGTTCACACACATTACGGCCTCGCAACACTCGGACGCAACTCGCGAACATTACAAAATGTAAAACACAATACATACACACAGCACATACATAAAAACCTTACCTACACCAAGAGGGAGCACCCAGGACCTCAAAAATACAACTTACACCTCGATTTTACTCGAAATAAAACAGTTTAGAGACTAAAAAAAAATCTATGCGAGAGAAAAAATGGCCGCCGAACAAAACGAAAACGAGGCTACAGCACTCTAAACTCGCAAAACACCACAACAAACTCGCAAAACACAACAAACGACCTACGGATATTCATACCACACAGTGCACACATTCAGCATGCTTACACAGCAGCTCCACACCACTAATGCTGCAGCAACATCAACACAGATTGTCAGCTCTTCATCACAATGCTTCAAAATAGGTACAGTATATTCATTTAGTAATGTATTACATATTTCATTATTATACACCAAACAGCATTAGCTACCTTACAATTTCATTGCCAATTCGCTAGTCACATATATAGTTGTGAGCATTGTGGGTTATTGCTAAAACAAAGCGAGGGTCGCAGTTGCCAGCAAGGAGTCCCGAAGGTGCTCATTGCGCTGGTGGAGATGAGCGCCGTAGGTGCTCATCCCTATGACCCTGTATGCCTTAGGCTGTGAGCACGAAGGTGCTTACTGCGCTGGTGGAGATGCTCAATTATCTAATTCACAGTGCGAGACCCATAGCAGTTTAAAAATTTACGTTGAAAAATTACAGCCCGTAACACTTTGCAAAGGAAAGCGGGACTTAGAAAAAAAAAATTACGACCCTCCGCAGGTCTGTCCTATGTCACCAACCTTAGAAAAAAATACAACGTTAACGGCCGAACCGCGAACATCGAAAAAAATCCAGCCAGGACATTTAGGAATGAGGTTGCATGCAAATTTAAAAAAAATGTGATGAGTTTCGGCACTCAGAAATCACCTAAGCGACCAAAAAATGGCGGCCGAACACGAGGCTACACACCCCTAACCGCGCAAAACACCGTCAGGGACGTACAACTTTTACCCAGGAACATACAAGGTACAAAATACACTATCAGGAAGAACGGAAAATGCTTGAGAGCCGCGAACACATAGACAATCGCCACCATTTCACAACACTTGCAACTAATAAGATTACCATTCTAAAATGGTGCTTTACACAACTAAACAAATGGTTTGGCCACACACACCCTATTTATACTGCACACTTGGCACATTGCTGACACTTTCTCCAAAGGCAAGCAACAGTCCAACTGTACATTGTTTGCTGCAGGAAAATCAAAAGAGATTGTTAGCTCTTCAGGATATTGACTGCTGGACATATTAATTAAAAATAGGCAAAGTATATTAAGTAATTAATTATGTAATTCATTGATTGATTATTATAAATAAATATATATATATATATATATATATATAGATAGATATAAAAAAAATAGAAATACTCTAAATGGCATATTTTACACTGACGTTACTTTATCAATACATTAATGATTCGCACTTCATAATACATTTATTCATGACTAATGAATTATTAACGTACATTAATTTAATCATTATAAACTTAGCCAATCGTCTCAAAGGGAAAACAAAAAAAACAAAAACATTTTGCTTCTCTTCAAATGAACACACTTACCTCTGCAGCGTGTAATTGCTTCTGCAACTCATTTAGTTGTGATTATGGTCTGTTACGCCGGTGTGTGCTGCAGTACTAAGCAGCTTACCTTCTGTTTGCTTTAGTTAATCTATAAGCTAATGTATAAAAGGTCCAGTTTCTTCTAAACCAGTAGTTCCTACACTGCTCCCCGGGGTGCCCACACACAGACCAGGATATCACAACTTCAATATGGTAGAATAAAATGCTGTATCAATATGTATTTTATTCTACCATATTGAAGTTGTGATATCCTGTTATACATATTGATACAGCATTTTATTCTACTATAATGAAGTTGTGATATCCTGGTCTGTGTGTGGGCACCCCAAGAAGAGAAGCAAAATGTTTCAAAAACATTTTGCTTCTCTTCAAATTAACCCTTTTCTTTCTTTAAGGTAGAATCTTTTTACTTTTAACCTCAAAGGATGTCTTTGTGTCAGTTGGAAATCTTTCTGCATGAAAAGCTCACTTGATAAATCTTATATGCTCAAAACAGGGCCCTCCATTCTTTATAAGGTGTTAAGTTTGTTTTTTGCCATGTACTAAACCCCTGTACAGCGCTACGGAATATGTTGGCGCGATATAAATAAAGACAATAATAATAATCATATAAAGTAATCATATCTCCTCCTAGATTCCTTTTTCTAGAGAAAATATGTTTAATTTAGTTAGTCTTTCTTCATATCTTAGCCCCTCCATTCCCCTTATTAGTTTTGTTGCCCTCCTCAGTACTTTTTCCAGCTCTAAAATGTCCTTTTTATGAAGTGGTGCCCAAAATTGTACTGCATATTCCAAATGAGGGTGTACTAGAGATTTTTATAGTGGCATAATTATATTTGCTTCCCTTGCTTTGATACCCTTCTTAATACATGCTAATATTTTATTTGCCTTTGCAGCTGCTGCTTGGCTTTGAGCACTGTTACCTAGGTGGTTGTCCGCAAGCACTCCGAAATCCCTTTCAATATCTGATACCCCTAGATTTGCTCCATTTGCTCCATTAAGATTATAAATGTATTATATTTTTCCTTCCCAGATGCATAACTTTACATTTATTCGTATTAAATGTAATCTGCCATTTTTTTCAATTTTATGTAAATCCCTTTGAAGGGAAGGCACATCATTATCTGATTTAATCACCTTGCACAACTTTGTGTCATCAGCAAAAATGGACACACTAGTTTCCAGTCCGACCTCTAAGTCATTAATAAATATGTTAAAAAGGAGAGGAACTAATACTGAACCCTGAGGAACCCCACTTACCACATTAGTCCAATCGAAGTATGTTCCATTTACAACAACTCTTTGCTTCTGTCTTTTAGCCAGCTCTCAATCCATGAGCAGATATTTACTGCAATTCCTGTATCCCTTAGTTTGCAAAAAAGTCTCCCTTGTGGCACTGTATCAAAAGCCTTTGTAAAATCCAAAAAGACTACATCCACTGAGTTGCCTTGATCCAGGTTCCTACTAACCTCCTCATAGAAACTAATTAGATTTGTTTGACATGACCTATCCCTCATAAATCCATGTTGACTCCTACATATAATCCTGTTCAAATAGACATATTCTTGTATATTTTCCCTTATTAACCCTTCTGAAAGCTTCCCCACTACAGAAGTGAGTCTCACTGGTCTATAATTCCCCAGATTTGCTCTTGCTCCCTTTTAAAATATAGGTATCACATCTAATTTTCTCTAGTCATCCGGTAGAGACTCTGTGTTGAGTGAATCTTAAAAAATAAATATAATGGTTTTGCTATTACAGAACCCAGTTCCCTCAGTACCCATGGATGTTTTCCGCCAGGAACCGGGGCTTTATTAACATTTATTTTTTTCAACCTCTTTTGGATTACTTCCTG
The DNA here is from genome assembly GCA_027410445.1 of Discoglossus pictus. Taxonomy (NCBI): domain Eukaryota; kingdom Metazoa; phylum Chordata; class Amphibia; order Anura; family Alytidae; genus Discoglossus; species Discoglossus pictus. The sequence goes on along the minus strand of CM050167.1, from coordinate 349,602,252 downwards.
CGTTAACCAATTATTCGGCGAAGGTAGTGTAACCCCATTATGTTGCAGTGTCCCAACCACTGGTACCTCCCTTGTCTATAACGAAGAAAATACCCTATTTAGCTCATCTGCCTTTTTCTGGTCATATATATGGATTAATGCTCATTGGCTGCCAGCGATAGAACTCTCAAAGCAGTTACATATTTAAATCACTTTATTATGCTCTGAGACCTTTAAAACATTTTCTAATATACACTGCACTAAAAAAAATGTATATTTAACACTGTATTTATATATCTGTCTTTGCCATGAGCGCTGAAGATGATTGTTTCAAAGCAGGAAACTTGAAGAATACGAGTGGAGAGACTTGCAATGAGCGCCGAAGGTACTCAGAAGAGCAAAAGACTTACATTCTGTAGCAAACAACATTGTCATGGCTTCAAATTTTATAATTTTTTGACGGGCAGTTTGCTAGTTCTTAATAAAGCCTGTTTGGTCTTTATTAATTAAGTTGTTCAATAAAGGGTTTAAACAGGAAGCCAGTATGCTGGAATACACTTTTATATCTGTGTTGAGAAGTGATATTGGACGGTAGTTACAACATTTTGAGGGGTCATTATCAGATTTTGGTATAATAGTTATTGCTGCTTCTAATGTCTCTGCGGGTGCTTTTCCATTTGTTTTAATTTCATTATACATTTTTTGTAAATATTTCACTATAGATGAAAAATATAGTTTATAATATATATTTGGAAACCCATCGGGTCCTGGGGATTTCCCAATTTTCAAAGATGTTATACTTTGGCGGATTTCATCTTCTGTAATATCTCTTTCTAGTTCTTTCAGTTGTATTTCTGAGATTTTCTGCAATGATATTTTTTGAAAGTATTCTTTAATTTTTATATTTGATGGTTTTTGAAAAATGTCTATTTGTTCAAGATTATATAGGGTTTTATAATATTGAGCAAATGATTTCTCTATATCCTCTGGATTTCTATGTACTACACCTTTATTATCCTGTATCATATGAATTATTTTACTTGAATGTATTCCTTTAATTTGGCTAGCAATTAATTTTCCAGGTTTATTACCCAAATGGTAATGTTTTAACTGATATAGCTAAATCAAATTATCAATGTTTTTTGTTGGATCTTTTTAATTTCTGTTTGAATTTTGGATATTTCTAGTGTTATATTGCTTGTTGGCAGTAGTTTATTTTTCATTTGTAATTATGTAAGTTTAATGTATAGTTCTCTCTTTGAAATCTCTTTTTGTTTTAATCTATGTTTGGACCACGCAAAAAGAATACCTCTCACGTACGCTTTGCGATATTACAGCATTTTCATTGATTTCAAAGAACGTTTCTATTTCCATTTTTAGTTTATTTCTATCTTTTAATGATTTGAAAAGAGTTGCATCAATATTACATGGTTACTTGTGTTGTGTTTTGAATCCATTGTCCATTGTCATAGTTATCAGTGCATGGTCTAGCCATGTAATAGGACTAATTTCAATTTTTTGCAGTTTATTTAATACATTTAGATCCAACAGAAAATAATCCAATCTTGTGTATGTATTATATTTATTTGAATAATAAGTAAAATCTTTATCAAGTGGTTGTAGTACCTTCCAGCTGTCATATAATTTATAGTTTAACAATGGTTTCTCAAAGTTATTTGCATTTGTAATCATTATTTTATCTGGTTCTGGTTTTACTATGGATCTGCTATCCAAATATAGGTCTAAGCACATATTTAAGTCTCCACAAATAACAAAACTACTTTATTTAATAGTGTTTATATGTTCTAATAGTTTATTCAAAAATGAATATTGATTATTATTGGGAGCCTAACTATTAGCTATAGTGTAGAATTGGTTATTTATTATCCTCATCCAAATTATGTAACGACCGTCTATATCAATTTCTCTATAATCTTCCACAATCTTATTTCTACTATTAAGAAACATACAGACACCTCTTGATTTAGTTTCTATAGTTAAAAAAAGTGTAATATTGTAATTTTTATCTGATAGTTTAGGAATAGTTTTATCTTTTAAATGGGTCTTCTGTGCACATACGACATCGGCATTTAATTCATGGAAAAAATTCATGACTGTAACGGCTACCCCGGTAGTGAGAGGGTACCAGCCGTTGGAGACGTCCTTTTCCCTGGCAAGCTGCTGTGTAAAAGTGAAGTTGGTATAATCCCATCCAAGAGTTCCAGAGGGAAAGTCAGGTTCAGCATTAAATATCCATATAGAAGCACTGTGCAGTCTCAGAAGCCCAGACCACCCATATTGGACGACACTTTCTTGGGAGTCAAAGAATACTGACTTTATTTTGTTGTGCAGAAATATTTATACACATCTCTTCCCACAGGCAATACACATGCCCATATTTGGCCACACAATACACATAAAGAGAACAATAGGCGTGGTTACACCTCCCCTAGGCTACCTGGCTACTTTGATGCAATCAGACATGGATTAGATCATCCTTCTTTGTTCTTATGTCTGAGAATGAAAACACTTTATACAATAGACTTCCTTATCTTATGAGGGGTCTCTGTAACAGGATTATCTCCCATGCCAAGGTCTGCACTAGTCTGGGCCAATATTCTGCAGAGCATAAACCAACATACATACAGTATAATAGTAGGATCATATTTTAACCATAATAATCATAAAACAGGGTAAAACAGTGATGGGTTCCGTTACACACCTCCCCCGTGACCATAAGCCGGCATACACGGTCTGATCCCAACGGATCGGCCTGGGGATGTCCGGACAAAACAATTTGTTGGTCACTTCTACAGTTTGACAACCCATCAGCATTACTGCAATTCACATTTCCTCACATTTCAAGAACAAAACAAACGCACACTTCATACAGCATTCAAAGCAATAAACATTTCAAGGAGAGGGAAAATACATTTTACAAACTGGTTTCAGACAATTAAATAATGAAGCAGAAAAGCATCAGCCTTCCAAATGAACTGAAGTCCTTTAGCAAAATGTCCCAAGTTGCAGAGTACATTCCTCCCCCAGCTCGTGGTCGGGCCCCTATTGTACAGGGCCCACTGTTCTTCCCCTGTTCACCCACCCAAAAAAATCCAGGATCCCATCCCAACAGTCCAGGATCCCAGTGTCCAAAAGGTGGGCCACAATCTCTGTCCCATAGAAACCCCTTTCCATATAAAACGTTCCCCTCTATCGTCGGCTAATGCTCGGTACTTTTGGAGGGTGGGGTCCTGTCTAGTTTCCCTCACAAGCTCTTCGGGGGTGTCCCACGCTATGGGTCTCTCTGTGGCGGTAGTGCTAAGTGTCTGCTTGTGGCTTACCTGGGTCTCCCGACCTGTTGTAGGATCGTCCTCGGTAAGGGTCTGTGAGCGGGTGGTCACGGGACAAGCAGCAGCAGTCGTGGGTAAAAAGGCTGAGGCTAGAGGGCCAATATCGTTGCCCAGAACGACCTCAGCAGGTAAATTGTCCATGATGCCTACTGTGGTCTTTCCTGACCCGACTCCCCAATCCAAGTGTACCCGGGCGGTGGGTAAGCGAAAAACAGCCCCCCCGCGACACGAACAGCAACGGTACGATTAGATACATGTTCTGGTTTCACAAGATGTTTCTGCACCAACGTGATGGTAGCGCCAGTGTCCCTTAGGCCTTGTGCTACCTGTCCATTTACACGCACCTCCTGGCGGTGATGCTGGCGGTTATCTGGGGATGCAGCTTGTATGGGGTTTGCCTCGTACAGGATGCCCAAACACTCCTCAGGGCTCCCTTCGGTTTCCAGGCAGTGAGCAGCAGAGGTACGTGATAAAGGTATCTCTGGGTTATTGGTCGGGCGACCCAAGTTGTTATTGGCTGATCCCAAGGGGCAATGACGAGCAATATGCCCCGGGTTGCCGCAGCGATGGCACGTCATTTTGTAAAAATCCCTGGGTTGGTGGTTAGACCCCTGAGGCCGTGGCGGTCCTGGGGGTACTGGGGCCCGAAATTCTGTGCGTGCAGCGGGCATTGAGGTGCGTGGCTCTGCTCTAGAGGTTAGTCGTGTGGACCCTTGGCTCACCTTTCTGGACTCTGCGTATTCGTCCGCTAGCCGTGCTGCCTTGATTAAGTTAGCAGGACGACGATCTCTCACCCAATCCTGTATGTCTGCTGCCAGATCTTGGAAGAAATGTTCCATCAGGAATAGCTGTAGTACTTCCTCTCCTGTGTTGGCATTGCACCCACGCACCCAATGTGATGCCACCCTTTGTATCTTGCTGGCCCATTCCATGTGGGAGTCTGCAGCCTTATTTTTAGACTCCCTGAAGCGACGGCGATATGTTTCCGGGGTGACGGCATATCTGGTGAGCAGTGCAGCCTTCACCCGGCGATACTGTGCAATATCTTCCTCAGTAAGCGCCCGAAAAGCCTCATTTGCTTTTCCTGATAGCTTTCCAGCCAAAATAGTGACCCATTAGTCTGGTGGTATTTGGTGTAGTGAGCACTGCCTCTCGAAGTCAGCCAAATATCCATCAATTTCTTCCTCACTTTCCACAAACGCTTTGAAGGCAGTGAAGGGTATTTTCTGCCCTGTAGCAGCGGGTGGGGAAGTATGAACTGTATGTGCCAGGGGTTGTCTAGCTCTTGCCAGTTCAAGTTCGTGCCCCCTCCTATTTTGTATCTCCGTTCTCGCTTCCCGGAACAGCTGATCTATTAGCTCCACGGATGTTGCTGGGTACATGGATAATCTCAGCTGAACCAGGTTTGTAATTTCCTCCTCCTCGCTGACAGGGGTAGGTTGGTCCACGACCTCCATGGATCGATCCATCTCGTCCAGCTCCAGTAGGTCAGCTATCAGCTCTCTCCGTGGTCGGTTGTTGGAACTCCTTCCTCTGGTTTCCAAGAGATCCTTTAGTGTGGGTCTTTTCAGTTTAGCGTACTGGGATTCCATTCAGCACTTGCGTTGGGGATGAAAAGGACCATCCCACCACTGCCAACCAATGTAACGGCTACCCCGGTAGTGAGAGGGTACCAGCCGTTTGAGACGTCCTTTTCCCTGGCAAGCTGCTGTGTAAAAGTGAAGTTGGTATAATCCCATCCAAGAGTTCCAGAGGGAAAGTCAGGTTCAGCATTAAATATCCATATAGAAGCACTGCGCAGTCTCAGAAGCCCAGACCACCCATATTGGACGACACTTTCTTGGGAGTCAAAGAATACTGACTTTATTTTGTTGTGCAGAAATATTTATACACATCTCTTCCCACAGGCAATACACATGCCCATATTTGGCCACACAATACACATAAAGAGAACAATAGGTGTGGTCACACCTCCCCTAGGCTACCTGGCTACTTTGATGCAATCAGACATGGATTAAATCATCCTTCTTTGTTCTTATGTCTGAGAATGAAAACACTTTATACAATAGACTTCCTTATCTTATGAGGGGTCTCTGTAACAGGATTATCTCCCATGCCAAGGTCTGCACTAGTCTGGGCCAATATTATGCAGAGCATAAACCAACATACATACAGTATAATAGTAGGATCATATTTTAATATCATAAAACAGGGTAAAACAGTGATGGGTTCCGTTACAATGACCATTGCTCTTTTTGAAGGGATGTTCAGCCCATTTACGTTCTGAGATATAAATGAAAGTCCCATAGTCTCCTAGATATCTTATTTGTTCGTATCCACTACCCTTTGCTCCTCTCTCCCACCGCGCAACCATATTATATGTAACATCATAATTTCCATTATATATCATGTAATACTCCATATCTACAATATCATTGGTTTTCATAAATATCTTCCTAGACAAATTAGATAGTATAACAATCACAAAATTAGAAAAGAAAAAAAAAAGTTGCAAGAGAAAAAAGAAAAACAAATAAACATAAAACAATATTGTGGCAGCAAGATAATTCTAATTGCTACCATTTTGTAGTTTTGTGTATAACTACACAATGTCAAGTAGTTATTATCAATAAAATCATCGACTGACCACCTCACTATTTCGTTTTTCCTTTATCTTTTCCTTATTATATATCGCTTATTGAACAAAATACAAGTTTCTATATTTAGTTAAGGGAACCATCAATCAATTTAAAGTGTTCTCGCTATTCTATTTTTTTTTTATTTAATTATTTTTAATATATTATTTTCAGTGAATTTCTACAGTAAAGAGGAAAAGGAAAAGTTGTGGTTAAAGAAGGAGTTTTGGGGTTTTTTTTTGTCCTTTTTCCCCTTCCCCTTTTCCCAAAGTATTTCTATTTGTATAATTATTTTCTAAAAGTGATTTAAGTGTAAATTTCTCTCGTGTTTTTAATATCTCTCTTTTCCAAAATGATTAATAATAATAATAATAATTAGTGATCAGGTCCTTTTCCCTTTCTTTTTTCCCCTTCTATCTCTCTACCCTCTACCTCTCCCCCCTCTCCCCCTCCCCCCTTCTCTCCCCCTCTTTCCTTCCCTCTTCTTCTTTTTAGTGCTCAGTGTATTTTAATAATTGATTGATTTTAGATGCTTCTATCTATTTTTATTCCCTTTGTCAACTTGTAAAAGTCAAATTAATTTGAGGGTTCTAACAAAGAAAAGAAAAGAAATGGAGAGAGGAAAAAACAGAAAAAAAGAAGACGGAAAGATATTTTCTTCTAGATCTCTTCTCCTCCTTCCCCTTTCTCTTTAAAGTTAATTTTAATTTTATTAATTTATGAGTATTTCAGTCATTTTACAGTTTGCCATGGGTGTCTGTTTTGAGTCTGTTGTTTTAAATTCAATTTTGAGGTTGTTGCATAAGGAATTGCCCATTCATTTAGGAGTTTCTCTCCTTCTTTTACTGATGTAATAATAAATCTCTGATTATTTTTAATGATCAATAATTTAGCCGGATAGTTCCACCTATAGATTATATTTTCATTTCTCAATACTTTTGTTATTTGTCCTTTTGTTCTTTTCTTTTAATCAGAGTCTCAGTTGGAAGATCTACAAAAATCATCAGACTTTTATAAGAGTCATCAAATGACCCCTTTTCTCTTGAAGCTTTCAAAATTGCCTCTTTAAAAGAAGCAAATTGAAGCCTTAGTATTATGTCTCTTGTGGTTTCTTTAGAAATGTATCTAGGAATGGGAATTCTGTATGTTTTTTCTATCTTATTTTCTGATTTCACAAGTGTATTAAAAAAATTGGTAATATATAAGTTTAAGAGTTAATCTATTTTGTGTTATTCTTAATCCCCTGTGATAGTCCTTCTCTCAAGGAGACCTGAAAATCTAAAAGTAATTTCTTCATATTGTCAACTGTTAATAGTTCTTGTTCTGTTGAACTTGTCATATCAGGTAATTTTGGTTTAGGAGTCTCTGTAAGTCCAATATGTATTGGAGATGACTCCAAATGTGAAGAATTAGTTATTTGAGATGTTTCTCGTGTTCTATCAAGGTTTTTCTCTTTCAGAGATAAAAATGAGGTCATACTTTTCATGTCACTTTTTTCCCTTTCTCTTTGGTTTACTTTTTGAGTTATTCTTCATTGTTGGTTGTTTATTTTCTTTTGAACTCATTTTCTAATTTATCTAAATTTGTATCTTAATTTTCAACAAAAAAATCTCCTGATTAGGCTTTTTTATGTCTTTTGTTTGCTTATAAAGTAGAGTCAATATCTATGACCATCATAAGTTAAGTAAACAAAGTACCCCATTATCACATAATAGACAAATCAATTCAATATTTAGTCAACAATAATGTAATTTCAGTAGGAACCCCTTCACAATCAATTTATATAAAAAATAAAATAAAAAGGAAATGGGAAGTGAAGGTAATCACTTTCGTGAGTCCGTCTCTTAAGATTTTATTATTTTAACCCTTCACTCACCCTTCCATCAATCAAAAAACAAGGTCCTTCAAGACTCTTAATAAATGTTAGTGTTTCAGAGTAAATTATATTTAATCTAGTAATATTAATAAATAGCAGATTGTATTTCAGCTGGAACCAACATCATCAGTGTAAAAAAAAAGTTGTATTATATCATATAATTTATCCTAATTCTCAAGTCACAACTCCTAGCTAGAGATTATTTTTTTTAGTGTTAAGACAGAAAAGTTTTTTTGATAGTTGTAATAGACTGAAGAATGTTCCAAACTTGGATCTTTGTCATATGTCCAACTCATGATCATATAGTGAGTAAATGGTACCATGTGATCTATATACAGTAGGTTGGTATACTGTGTGGTATCTAATCGATTGAGATTATCAATGTAGCTGTAACAAACTCTACAGTGCACAAAGACAAGTTCCTTGATGTATGTATAAATTATCACTATTGCAATATTATAGTAGCAACTCACAAACTGTTGCAAAAAAAGACAAGTTCTTTGATATATGTACAAAGTATCGCTATTGCAATATTATAATAGCAACTCACAAACTGTTACAATAAAGACAAGTTTCTTTGATTTTTGTACAAAGTACCGCTATTGCAATATTATAGTAGCAACTCCCAGACTGGTGCAATAAGGACTTGATCTCTGAATGATAAGTGTATAAAGAGATGCTTTAAGTTGCCTGTTCAGTTAAGGCTATCACAGATCAGACCGTACAAATTTATAATAAATAGATGATGTAACGAAACCCATCACTGTTTTACCCTGTTTTATGGTTATTTAATTATTATGGTTAAAATATGATCCTACTGTTATACTGTATGTATGTTGGTTTATGCTCTGTAGAATATTAGCCCAGACTATTGCAGAGCTTGGCATAATAGATAATCCTATTACAGAGACTCCTCATAAGATAAGGAAGTCTATTGTATAAAGTGTTTTCATCATCAGACATAAGAACAAAGAAGTGTAATTGAATCAATGTCTGATTGTATTAAAGTTGCCAGGTAGCCTCGGGGAGGTGTGACCACACCTATTGTTCTCTTTATGTGTATTGTGTGGCCAAATATGGGCATGTGTATTGAATGTGGGAAGAGATGTGTATAAATATTTCTGCAAAACAAAATAAAGTCAGTATTCATTTGACTCCCAAATTGTTTGTCGTCCAATATGGGAGGTCGGGAATGGTGAAACTGTAGTGCCTCTTGGGTATTTTACCGTATACCAGCGGAGATATTGGATTCGTGTTCCAACTCCGTTATATATTGTTCCCACGGTCAGAAGGACAGCTACAGGAGACACCATTCCGTGGAGTACAAATTGAGGGCAACGCTAGTATCCATACAGCGCCCCTGGCTACAGCAGGATGGAACCGGCTAGTTTTCGGACAGCGTTCCATGATGATGAGGAGGAGGCGGCCGCGGACTACAGGAATGCAGACAGAAAGGAACTCATGGAGGGAGACCGGGCAGCGGTTACAGTACTTCTTACGGACAGCACACAGACTGAGTTTGGAAGAGAACTCCAAAGCAGACTGGCCTTTTTCCCAGGTACGCTTCCCATAAGAACCTTGGAATGGTTAATGACAGATGTCCACAAATGCATAATGGAAAAGCAGCGGGCACGGGAGCGGTCCATCTTGGGAGCTGCTAACCCACCTCCCACCATTAACCCCCCCAGCACTGCGTCCGGGTTGTGGGAACTACCAAACCCCCCCACGGTACATCAGGTGCCACATGTGTAACCAGCAGGGCCACATGCAGAGAGACTGTCCCAGAAAAAGAAACCGCTCCATGTGGAATACTCCAACTAATTCCCCTCCCCAGCGACAGGGTGTACCCCAGGGAGCAGAAGGTGCCGTCCTTCCTCCCCAGCGACAGTGTGTACCCCAGGGAGCTGAAGGTGACGTCCCTTCTCCCCAGCGGCAGTGTGTACCCCAGGGGGCCGAAGGTGTCATCCTTCCCCCCCAGCGGCAGTGTGTACCCCAGGGAGCAGACGGTGACGTCCTTCCTCCCCAGCGGCAGTGTGTACCCCAGGGGGCAGAAGGTGTCGTCCTTTCTCCCCAGCGGCAGTGTGTATCCCAGGGAGCAGAAGGTGCCGTCCTTCCTCCCCAGAGACAGTGTGTACCCCAGGGAGCAGAAGGTGACGTCCTTCCTCCCCAGCGGCAGTGTGTACCCCAGGGGGCCGAAGGTGTCGTCCTTCCCCCCCAGTGGCAGTGTGTACCCCAGGGGGCAGAAGGTGTCGTCCTTCCCCCCCAGCGGCAGTGTGTACCCCAGGGAGCAGAAGGTGCCGTCCTTCCTCCCCAGAGACAGTGTGTACCCCAGGGAGCAGAAGGTGACGTCCTTCCTCCCCAGTGGCAGTGTGTACCCCAGGGGGCCGAAGGTGTCGTCCTTCCCCCCCAGTGGCAGTGTGTACCCCAGGGAGCAGAAGGGGCCGTCCTTCCTCCCCAGCGACAGTGTGTACCCCAGGGAGCAGAAGGTGACGTCTTTCCTCCCCAGCGGCAGTGTGTACCCCAGGGGGCCGAAGGTGTCGTCCTTTCCCCCCAGCGGCAGTGTGTACCCCAGGGAGCAGAAGGTGCCATCCTTCCTCCACAGAGACAGTGTGTACCCCAGGGAGCAGAAGGTGACGTCCTTCCTCCCCAGCGGCAGTGTGTACCCCAGGGGCCGAAGGTGTCGTCCTTCCCCCCCAGCGGCAGTGTGTACCCCAGGGAGCAGAAGGTGTCGTCCTTCCCCCCCATCGGCAGTGTGTACCCCAGGGAGCAGAAGGGGCCGTCCTTTCTCCCCAGCGGCAGTGTGTACCCCAGGGGGCCGAAGGTGACGCTTCCCCCCCAGCAGCAGTCTGTACCCCAGGGAGCTGAAGGTGTCATCCTTCCTCCCCAGCGGCAGTGTGTACCCCAGGGGGCCGAAGGTGTCATCCTTCCCCCCCCCAGCGGCAGTGTGTATCCCAGGGAGCAGAAGGTGTCATCCTTCCCCCCCAGCGGCAGTGTGTACCCCAGGGGGCCGAAGGTGTCGTCCTTCCCCCCCAGCGGCAGTGTGAACCCCAGGGAGCTGAAGGTGTCGCCCTCTCCCCCCAGCGACAGCTTACCCTAACAAGGGGAGACACCAATCTCCCAGACGGCGCAGATGGGAACATGGTCTCTGTGCCTGACCTACCGGGATGCTGGACAGCCTGTCCAGATCCCCAACTACCCTCACTGGGACAACCGGAGGAGGGGGTATGTACAAATTACCCGCCCCCGGCTAACTCCTAATGTGGCCCCAGGGTTAACAGAGGAAATGTTAACCCCCACTGACCCCCACCTTTCCCTGGCTACTGAGCCGGAATATGTCCCAAGTACCCCAGCAGAAGAGCTGACAGCGGGGCAGAGTGCAGTCGGCCTCTGCCCCCCCCCTTTGTCCCTTGTACAGAGCAGGATGTCCTGCAGGTTATACCAGCAGAAGAGCTGGCATCAGGGCAGAGTGCCGTTGGCCTCAGCCCCTCAAGTCCCCTCAGTGTGTTACCCCATCACCACAGCGAAATATCCAGGTCCCTGGTTAGACTTCCCCCCAAAGGGGAGATGGGTGATGAAGTGCCTTTTGCCACTTTGTCCTGGAGAGGACTTATTGCCAGCCTCCTGCCCTGCGACTATGGCCCTGGGACATATTGCCCTTTAAACACAGTATTCGGCCATACCAGAGTGTATGTCACTCATTCTGGCCCTTTAAATACAGGGGGGTTATTCGGTACTTGCCCTTTGGGAGCGGGGATACCCCAGATAGCTATGTCATAGAGCCCATTCATATAATGAAAGACTATGGGAAAGACTTTAGCTACCTGGCAATTGAACTGTCTGAATAGGATCTGAGCGCTATTCGGTCGTTTATTGCGCTCAGATCCCAGTTATCTGGGGATATGTGAAATGTGAGTAAATGTGAATTGCAGTAATGCTGATGGGTTGTCAAACTAGAGAATTGACCAACAAATACTTTTGTCCGGACATCCCCAGGCCGATCCGTTGGGATCAGACCGTGTATGCCGGCTTATGGTCACGGGGGAGGTGTGTCACGGAACCCATCACTGTTTTACCCTGTTTTATGGTTATTTAATTATTACGGTTAAAATATGATCCTACTGTTATACTGTATGTATGTTGGTTTATGCTCTGCAGAATATTAGCCCAGACTATTGCAGACCTTGGCATAATAGATAATCCTTTTACATAGACTCCTCATAAGATAAGGAAGTCTATTGTATAAAGTGTTTTCATCATCAGAACAAAGAAGTGTAATTGAATCAATGTCTGATTGTATCAAAGTTGCCAGGTAGCCTCGGGGAGGTGTGACCACACCTATTGTTCTCTTTATGTGTATTCTGTGGCCAAATATGGGCATGTGTATTGCCTGTGGGAAGAGATGTGTATAAATATTTCTGCACAACAAAATAAAGTCAGTATTCATTTGACTCCCAAATTTTGTGTCGTCCAATATGGGAGGTCGGGAATGGTGAAACTGTAGTGCCTCTTGGGTATTTTACCGTATACCAGCTGAGATATTGGATTTGTGTTCCAACTCCGTTACAGATGACAAGATCTTGATCTCTGTACTGTGTTTTCTCAAGTTTATATATATATTTATAGGTATGATAATACTTCAGGAACAACTGCTTAATGAGCAGTAAATATAGATGGTATACTAGTTGGTATACTGGATTAAGTGACTTCAGCTGTCTTCGGTGTATTAGGTCAAATTGAGGTTAATTTCAAGTCTGTTACGGTACTTTTAGTAACTGTTAATGCACAATGTGCTTAGTTTGATACTCAGATTCACTTTTTTGATGATATTAAAGTTAATTTTGGATCCGTTGCAGTATTACTGCTAATGCACAATGTGCCTCTTTGAGTAGTGAGCTCCAAGAGTCTTCTGGTATCAGAATCAAATTGTCGTTATTTCAGTCGACCCAGTTAGTAAGTTATGTGTAGCATTCTAGGTTATATGCTATTCTCCCAGGTCCTACAGTCTATATTGTAAGATAAATAAAAGTGACAGACCTCATCAGCAATCATTGATCCCACTATGTGGTGTGCCGGCAAGTCGTCGTTTCTGCTCTAGAACCTATTATCTGCTGGCGTTCGCAGGTGCTGCCTGTCTCCAGAAACAGAGGTACTGCCCGTCTCACAGATACTGCTTGTACCCAGCAGCAGAGGTGCCGCCTGTTTCAGTGGCACTGTCCGTCTCCAGCAACAAAGACAAGTCGCCTGTCTCCAGCAAGACCTCAGTCGCCACCACCGTCAGCCTCAACAAAAAACTGACAATTATCTACATTTATATTACATGTAAATCCTTTTCTTTGCATTTGTCCCCACAATGATTTTAAGCTTACTTGTGGTGTTGGATTGAAACTTTATTTTCATATATTGTACAAGAACCTTTGTAGGCATGTGCTTAGAAGGCCCTGGCTGTTATATGTGTAATGGACCGGTGTTTTGTGGTTTGGACCATAAACCTCCTCGCAAGTTCTTGAAAGGCATTAAACATGTTTATTTTTACAATGTTGCAGAAAATGCAAAATAAATAACTATAATGGAGATGGATCAAGAGAAATATTCACCAAGCCATGCTATCTGCTATATTTTATGAAGCCATTATTTCCTTATCTATAATTATCATCTTGTGTATTTTAAACACATTGATTTTTCTGCAAATTACACGATAAAGCACACAGAGGAATTCATGGGCACATATAAACCTAACATTCCCTGATTAATACAAAAATACATATCTAACAGTATATTAAGAAATATGATTCATATATATATATATATATATATATATATATATATATATATTAGTTTTGTATCAAGACTTTTAGCATGGTTGCATAAATCTAACCCCCAACTTTGTACCTTTTCTTTCCCCAATTACAAAATACAATGGAGGTCTTTTTGGCTGACCTACGGCAAAAAGGGATGAGGACTACCAAGCTATGATGAGCTAGAATTCCTTTACTAGGATGTTATACCTATGTCCCCAAGCCCTTTCTAAAATAAGCTTTAGGGCAATGTTGGTACCCTAAATTAAAATAAAGTCAATGGTCAAAAAAATTATACTCACTATCCTTTTTCAAGGTTTGTCAACTAAATCCCTAAAGTCCTCATTTACAGCATTTGAAAATTTGCTTGTCCAAAAATGATATGCTTAACACACCCTGCTTAAACTTTGTAACAGCTCATTTTACGTTTTTCTTCCAGTAATTGTACTGAATGTTACTGATGAACAAAGCATGCAAGTAAAATTGTAGTATTCATCTTTTGTAAATTGAAGGGCAGATGAGGTTTTATCATAGTGGTACCATTTAAGCCATTTTAAGCAGCTCCAAACATGCCCCAATAAATGCTTAATAGATAACTCCAAGGTAGCAGCACAAACTTCATATTTTGCTTAAAATTGTCTCTTGAATACAGAAATGATGGCAAATAAGTAATGTTATCAAAGGGGTCCAGTCATCCCTGCATTTACCTGCATTGATTTAAAAAATATACAGAAAAACAATTTATTCTGAAATAAAGTGTGGCAACAGACTGTAGCAAATAAACCATCACTTCAAAATAGTCTGACTCTGCAGGAAGTTAATGATGGCAATATACACAGGTTTACATCTAGAAAATATTTTAGATTCATGAGAAACACAAAAATGTATTATTTGTGCAGATAAAATATATACAAAACTTTTAAATGACTGTTTTTATTGCCTATTAATTACTTGTATCTTTATATATATATATATATATATATATATATATATATATATATATATATATATCAATTATTTATGTCAATCACAGTAGTTGATTCAAGAACCCCTTGTTTTCTCCTTCATAGATATATAGATTCATAGATTTGAGTGCATCTACAACCAAAACAACCCATCTGGTCTACCAATTCTATTTACCTAAAAGCTTGGCTTAATTAAGCATCAGGATAGCTTTATGCTTACACCAGACACACTCACATTTCTAAATGATTTTGCCTCTCACTGAAGTTATCTACTACTGTTTCTGTAGAAACCTTCCACCTTCCAACTTCAATCCTGATCTCTTGTTCTTTTATTCCTATTGAATCCTTTTATATATTTGAAGGTTTTTGTCATATCACCTTGCTCCCTTCTGTTGTCTAAGCTAGACATATTCAGGTCATAAAGTTTTTCTATATATGTTTTGTTTTTTAGACCATGCACCATTTTAGCTGTCCTTCTTTGAATTGTTTACATTTTTTTAATGTTCTACAGTCTCTAGAACTGGACAACGTGAGATGTAACTTGGCATCTAGAGAGTACCATTAGTACCTCGATTTTGCTTCAGAAAATTCCTCAACCAATACATCAAAGTGTCCTTCTTGCTTTTCCTGCAGATTTGTGGCATTGTTTGCTTACTTTTAAGCCATGCAATATAATAACTCCCAACTCCCTTTCCTCAAGCGTTGCCATCATATGTTCATCATTGAAGAAATATTCTACTGTGGGATTTTGTGGCCTAGGTATTTTACAGCCGCCTCGTACTACTGCTAAGGATAATGATTCATTACAAAAATGAGCTAATGGCCAGTAGAGATATAAGCTCCTTAAATGCCCTAGGATTTTTAATTTTGATAATGCTAGTAGAAATTATTTGTGCTAATTATGTATCACTTAATCTAGAACCCTTAATTGAAATTCAGCTTATACAGTGTCAGGCAAAAAAATAGAGCAGACATTTTCATTTAGGCATTTTGTCTTTCTCTGCATAGCTGTCTTCCATGGTGAATAATTTTGATCACGCGGCTTTGCCTGAAATATTTTTAAATTATTCTTATAGGTATACAAAATAAGTAATGGGGAGAGTATCTTAGATGAAAATCATTTGAAAAGACTTTTTGGGGAAACGCGTCATGGGAGCACATAATCCACTCCTTTTTTAAATTGGAATGTGCATTTTTTATCGCCTGTGACATAACAAACCCTGACCATTACTTATTTTGTCTACCTATAAGAATCATTTTAAAATATTTCAGGCAAAACCATGTGACCAAATTATTTTTGAACTTGTAATTCTATATTACTCAATATATGGGAATGCCTATGAATTTTTTTTGGCTCCTACTACAAATGCTTACAACTTGGCACTTTTTTTGCTAAATACCAATTGTTTGCTACCGCCCAACTTATTAAAGAAATGTAATTAATTTGTTCACAGTGCTGTAATTTCAGATTTTAAAAGTTGCTAATAAAAGTTACTTTTAATTATTTTATTAGCTCAAGAGTGTGCCTTTGAAAATATATAAAACAAAAAAATTCCTATTGAATTCAAGAAAATTCAAAAAAACATCTTTTCAAGGATCTTTCACTCCTCTTTTTATTACTACACCCTATTTTCAAATTGTCATTTCTGCAGAGCTAAATACTAAGCAAGTATGATGAAAAATAAATCTCATAAAGTAAAGAAGACAGGTGAGGGTGAAGCAAGGCATTACCCGATCAAGTTTTCATTGACTAAAAAAGGTATGTATGTATCATTGGGGAATGATCCAATAGGAAAAGCGATCTCTGTAGGTTTCCAGGGTATTTGTGTTGTAGATTCTAAGGGCATAGCAGATACTCTGTCTTAAAAGATGAGATTTTCACACACTTTAAGATGGGATAAGTTGAAAAGCTGAGGATTTCATATAGAAGGTGGCGAAGAGAGAGCTAGACTAGAGTTGGTTCTGTGCAAAGCAAATGTATGGTTGGAGCATTTAGAGACTGCTATAAAATGGGATTCCGGTGTATTATATATATATATATATATATATATATATATATATATATATATATATATATATACTGTATTATATATAATGGCAATATGTTTCAGTTGTATTCGGAAATATACAGGTCAGTGGATGCACCAGAAGTAATAACAGTGAGGTAAATGTTAGGTGTGAAGTGGCAGAAGGGACAATAGCAAAAGTTTTCTTAAGTACAGCCATAACATAAAGTAGGTACATAGTAACAAAAGATAGTGGACCTGTACATAACAAAACTCTACCCCTTGTTAGAATATCTTGGTGTTGTATAAATGATGATAGCAACAATAATATAAGAAAAAGAATATCTGAATTCCATATATATTTTTTTCCTTTTAGGTGATGGTTGAATGTATGTTTCTGTGTCTTAATCTGTTGGTGGTTACCGTAAAAATATTTTAATTAAGATTTCTGAGCTGTGGTGATATTTATATATTGGTTATACTAATTTGAGCAGTGACAAACCTCTGTGTGCAGTGGAGGAGATACTACTGGTGCAGCAGATGCAAGATGGGGGGGCTCAGAACAGGATATGGGCCTATTCTACTGGCGGCATCTAGGGGAGAGGTCAGTTAATCATCATCCTAGGGTCTCCTAATCATTAACATATATTTTTGGCTTTTTATTTAACTCTAAAGGTTGAAAAGAGGCTTTGCTAGAAGGGCCCAAATTACTTTGCACTGGGCACCACTATTCCCTAGCTCCACCCCTGTCTATACTGTGGTCACTAGCTTCACCCAATGAAAATACTTATGATTTTATTGTAATATATATCACCTTACTTCTGTTTCTCATCTTATCATATATAATAGTTGTCAAACTACGAAACGTCGTCAGGCGAAGCGAGGGGCCGCCTTTGCGGAAGGTGGAGGCTCCAATGTCAGCTGCAATGAGCCGAAGGCTCATTGCAGGCGCGAGGGTCCGCATTTGCGGAGGGGGAGGCTCAAAGGCGCCTCACACGCGGTTACAAACACCCGCACAAGAAGCACCATTACGACCTCGCAAACCGCATGCACCTAAAAAGTCAAAACACAATAAATACCCACTAAAAACACATAAAAAGCTTAACCACAGCAAGGGGGGGGGGCACCCAGATCCTCTGAAAGTGAAGTTACACCTCAATTTAAGTCCAAATTCCCGAGATCAGACACACGAAAATCCCCTAAGCGAGAAAAAAAATGGCTGCCGAAAAGACCATAACGGCCGTACCGCGCGCACCTAAAAACAGTCAAAACACAATAAATACCCACAAAAATA
The DNA here is from genome assembly GCA_027410445.1 of Discoglossus pictus. Taxonomy (NCBI): domain Eukaryota; kingdom Metazoa; phylum Chordata; class Amphibia; order Anura; family Alytidae; genus Discoglossus; species Discoglossus pictus. Next base: position 349,584,351 of record CM050167.1, on the reverse strand, counting down.
CATAAAAAGCTTACCCATAGCAAGGAGGGGGGGGCACCCAGGACCTCTGGAAGTGAAGTTAAACCTACATTTAATTCCTAATTCCTGAGTTCAGCCACACGATAATCCCTTAAGCGAGAGAAAAAATGACCGCCGAAAAAAACGAAAACGAGGCTCAAAGCCCCAGGACTGCCCAGCCACATACCACTTGGCCAAGAAGGGATCAAGAGATAAGCTCGGAAACCCACATTAACCCCACAGGATCCGAGATAAGCTCGGAGAAATGCATTAACCCCACATTAACCATCGCAGTGGGGGTCCCGATCGCACGCGATCGGGGACCCCCGCTGCAATGAAAATTCAAAATTCCTGCATTACGAGTCCTTAAAGGACTGTAAAGGTCCTTAAAGGATCCGTTATAAAAAAAATATATATATACACTATCACGCATCGGGCTCTATACAGATCCCTATCAAACATTAATTAACCCTGTCACTCATGGGTGTCAATATAGACCCCCATAAGTCCTTCATTAACCCTGTCACTCATGGGGGTCAATAGAGACCCTCATAAGCACTTCATTAACCCCCTCACTCATGGGGGTCAATACAGACCCACATAAACCCCTAATTAACCATGTCATTCATGGGGGTCAATATAGACCCCCATAAGTCCTTCATTAACTGTGTCACTCATGGGGATCAATACAGACCCCCATAAGCACTTCATTAACCCCCTCACTCATGGGGGTCAATATAGACCCCCATAAGCCCTTCATTAACCCTGTCACTCATCGGGGTCAATACAGACCCCCATAAGCACTTAACACCCTCACTCATGAGGGTCAATACAGACCCCCATTAACCCCTAATTAACCTTGTCACTCATGGGGGTCAATATAGACCCCCATAAGCCCTTCATTAACCCTGTCACTCATGGGGGTCAATACAGACCCCCATAATACATATAATTAACACTGTCACTCATGGGGGTCAATAAAGACCCACATAAGCCCATAAATAACCCTGGTAATCTTTTTTAACCCTGTCACTCAGGGGGGTCAATACAGACCCCCATAAACCCCTAATTAACCATGTCACTCATGGGGGTCCATACAGACCCTCATATGCCTCTATTTAACCCATTATGGGCCTGTTACAACCCAACATTAACCACATAAGTGCCATGACGGTCCTCAGGGACCATCATGCCACTAAGTATAAACACTACACTGCGCTATACCCCCCCAATAAAACATTAAATATCAACTAAACACCCTCTACACTAACCTATTAGCACCTACACTACCTCCCTACACTACCTACCGGCTAATAACCCCCTGCCCACAAATGGAATTACAGAAAATAAAAAAATCTAAAGTCACAAAAAATAAAAAATCTACATTACAGAAAATAAAAAACCTGAATCACAAAAATAAAAAATCTACATTACAGAAAATAAAAAACCTAAGTCACAAACAATAAAAAAAGGAACATTACAGAAGATAAAAAAATACATTACAACCCCCCCCCCCCCGACTACAGAAAATAAAAATAAATTACACACCTGAAAAGGAAATACATATAATACATACAATACAAATACATACAATACAAATAACATGAAATACAATACAATACACCCCTATCTAATATACAATACATCCTATCTATCTAATATACATCACCCAATCTATCTAATATACAATAAATACTGTCTATCTAATATACATCTTATCAATCTAATATACATCAATCAATCTATCTAAATAAATACCATAATCTAATATACATCCTATCTATGTAATATACATCACCAAATCTATCTAATATACAATAAATACTGTCTATCTAATATACATCCTATCTATCTAATAAACGTCTCCCAATCTATCTAAATAAATACCATAATCTAATATAAATCCTATCTATATAATATACATCACACAATCTATGTAATATACAATAAATACCATAATCTAATATACATCCTATCTATCTAATATACATCCCCCAATCTATCTAAATAAATACCACAATCTAATATACAATACATGCTATGCTATCTATATAAAACACATACCCCTAGCTAACATACAATAAATGCTATCTATATATAAAATAATCGAATTCTAAGCTAAAATAAAATAATTAAGACCACTTACCTTTGCAGATGTCCCTTCAGATAAGCCACCTAGGGGGAAAAAAAAATAGTGAAACACATTTGCAGTAAATAAATAAACATTCTAAATATTCTAAACATTCTAAATATTCTACTCACCTTTCCAGCATGTCCCGTCCTTCTTTTTCGGTGCGGCCACTGTTAAAAAAAACATAACATTAATACACATACATAAGCATAAAAAAAATAAAAAATAAACATAATCTACATTGTACTTACCTCCCCGCAATGTCTCCGGCCTCCTCCTCTTCTGCCCCGCCCTGGATCCGCGCTCTAAAAAAAAAAAAGAACACACATCCGCACTCGCGGACATCCCCGACGCTAATGAGCCTCCCGGAGACTTTTCCGGAAGAAAATAGCCAATGATGCCTTCTGATTGGTTGAAAACGCTGTCTATCAAATTCACCCAATCAGGAGGCGCCAATGTGTGAGCCACTCAGAAAGGGATACACCCTAAAATCCAACTCTGATTGGATAATGCACCTGTCAATCTTTATTTAAACCAATCACAAGGCGCAGATGACTTCAGCCAATCACAATGGAATACACCCCCACAGGGTAATTGGCTGGAGGCATCTGCGCATTCTGATTGGTTGCACTGACAATAGCCAATCACAATGGAATACACCCCCACGTACTGATTGGTGAAGGCATTTGCGCCTTCTCACTGGCTGTTGTCAATGTCAATCAGTATTACAGCCAATGGGAAGGCGCAGATGTCTTCAGCCAATCACCGCATGGGGGTGTATCCCATTGTGATTCGCTGATGGCAATAAAGCATTCGGATTGGTTCAAAAAAGATTGACAGGTGCGTTATCCAATCAGAGTGGAATTTTGGGGTGTATCCCTTTCTCATTGGCTCACAATTGGCGTCTTCTCATTGGCTGAATTTGATAGACAGCGTTTTTTCTGCCAATCAAAAGCCGCCATTGGCAATTTTATTCTGGAACACTCCGTAGGAAGCTCATTAGCGTCGGGGACATCCGCAAGTGCGGATGTGTGTTGTTTTTTTTTACTTTTTTTTTTAGAGCGCGGATGCTTTTAGGGCCCAGCCGGGGCAGAAGACGAGGAGGCCGGAGACATCGCGGGGAGGTAAATACAATGTAAATTATGTTTATTTTACTTGGTTTTATGTTTATGTATGTGTGCTAATGTAATGTTTTTTTTAACAGGCACCGGAGAAGAAGAAAAGAAGGACGGGGACATGCTGGAAAGGTGAGTAGAATATTTAGAATGTTTAGCATGTTTATTTATTTTATGTAAACGTGTTGTAGTAATTTTTTAAATCTTTTTTACCCTAGTTTGCTGATCTGAAGAAACATCTCAAAGGTAAGTGGTCTTAATTATTTTATTTTGGCTTAGAATTAGGGTTGCTATATAGAGATAGCATGTATTGTATATTAGATAGATTGGGGGATGTACAGTACATAGATAGTATTTATTGTGTATTTGATAGGGGGATGTATATTAGATAGATAGTATTGTATATTAGATAGGGGATGTATATTAGATAGGGGTGTATTGTATTTAATTGTATTGTATTTAATTGTATTGTATGTATTATATGTATTTCCTTTTCAGGTGTGTAATTTATTTTTTCTGTAGTGGGGGGGTTGTAATGTATTTTTTAATTTTTTGTAATGTACATTTTTTTTTTTGTGATTAGGTTTCTTTATTTTATGTAGATTTTTGATGACTTTAGTCTTTTTGATTTCTGTAATTACAGTGGTGGGGAGCAGATTATTAGGGGGTAGGTAGGTAGTGTAGGTGTTAATAGGTTAGTGTAGAGGGTGTTTAGTTGATATTTAATGTTTTATTGGGGGGGTATAGTGAAGTGTAGTGTTTATACTTAGTGTCATGATTGTCCTTGAGGACCGTCATGGTACTTATGTTGGGTTGTAACAGGCCCATAATGGTCATAATATACCCTTATGGGACTGATGGGGTTAAATAGAGGCTTATGAGGGTCTGGATAGACACCCATAAGTGACCGAGTTAAAATGGTGTAGTGCTTACACTTTGGGTCATGAGGGTCCTGGATAACCCTAATGGCACTTATAGTGTTATTACATGCGTTCATTAGTGTGTTAGAGGGGTCTATATAGTTGAGGCACACAGTACACTCACATTGTGTGACAAACAGCATTTCAACACTTTCTTTTATTGTCATTTTTTGACGGGCAAGTCGCTAGTTACAAATAGCCTCCAACCTACCCCCTGATGATGACATCCACTGCTAATCTAAATTCATTGCTAGTGATAAAGCCATATTTGTATATCAGAGGGTGGATCTTTCAATTAGTTTACACATAAAATAAGTCTGACTTCTATAGAAAGTTTAAAGCACTTCCAATTAGAAGTGTATTCAAAACCAATTGCAGTTATGTTTATTTTTATGTGTACTTTTAATTTCTATGTCCCTTTCCGTTTACAGAATTATATACCAACATATACCAACATATTCTGTTATGCTGTACAGGGGATAAGAACAAGGAAGAATGCAATGTTAACAAAGGGCAGAAAATATAATTTTTTCAAAGCACCCTACCAGATTGGAAAATTGCTACTTACAATCTAAAGGGAATAATAGAGGCAGAAGCCTGGGCAAGAATAAGCAAATAAGGAATAGGAAGGGTCAGGAAGGAAGAGAAGTTTAATTAGGTAGGAAGGAGTGCAAATTTAGAAAGTTTTTTCATTTAGTAGGAAAAGGAATGGATCTGATTGAAAGTTATATGATCAATAGAAACACATTATTCATTTTCTGCCTTTTCAGTGTTGACATTGAATAATACATTTTCTATTCAAGTAAAAAAAAAAAAAAGATTTAAAACGCAGTTGTAAGAAATACTTTTTTCCTATATATTTCCATAGAAACATATCTGATTGAAGTTACTCAGTAAATGTTCATTTAAGGTCATGCAAACATTGTTTCAATCACTTATGCATAAAAGATATAAATAATAGATTGGCTCTGCACATGCTTTTTATATTGTGCCCATGTGAATATATTTTTTTTAAACAGATCATATGAGGTGAGAACTGTATTTAATGTTTTAGATGACACAAAACACTGTAAAGCAAGCATGTCTGCTGCAGTACCTAATTCAGAGACAACTCATTAATTCCAACTGTAAACTGCTCAGGTTTTACATTATTCTCAGGGGTTACATTATTACCTTGCAGAGGTAAGTCATGCTTTATTTCTATATCCTCAAAAGGAGAATCTATTCTGATTATAAAGGAAGGAACATTTTATTATTTTATGGTCATCTGAGTTTTTCCAAGAATATAGCTGATTTCAAAGAAAAAGGGACAGCTTTAAAAAAAGTGCAGCCGCATTTCTCATCAAGAATGCTCTGTAGCTCTGTATGATGCAAAAATTAAATTTAAAAACTTATACCAAAATGTATTGAGTCTAAATAAGAGCTTAATTAGCCAGCAAAATGTCATAATGCTAATTTTTAAGTAGAATTTTTTTTTTATGTATGTCTATACTTATCCCTGGACACATCCTTGATACCATGGTGAAAATGGAGCTTACATTTCTGCAAAAGCAGAGCTTACAGTTTTCACTGTGACTGTCTGCTTCTGAGTATATTATTAAATACTAAAAGCGCCAATGATATAAAAATACCCCACACTTCTCATGTGCATCCCCTCATTCACACTTGGCTGTCTTCATAAAATAACGGCATCCTCCCAGACTCCAAGCTGTCTGGAAATGCCAACAACAGATCTTAATAAAGATTTTCTGAAGAAATGCTTTTATGTTAGTTTATTACATACTTCAGAAGCACATGCAATTTTCTTAATCTGCAATTGTCATTTAAATATGCATCTACTTGACTTTGCTGAATGAATTTTCTTTTAACAGTCAACAGAATTTTGTGACCCTAACCAATTAGTTATTTATTCTCAAATAGAGTGTAAAAAAATAAATTTGATGACAGATAAGAACCAAAGAGGCACATATGGTCTGCTCATTCTGTCAACCAAAAAGTTTGGCTCAATAATGCTTCAGGATGGTGGTATGCTTATCCCAGGCATGCTTGCATCCTTTAACTGTGTTTGACCCTACCACTTCCACTGGAATGACATTGTGCTTTTTCAGTGCTTTTTCCTATTACCCCTTAATCTTCCACCCTACAACCTGTTCTTGCATTCCTCTTTTTCTCAAAGATACTTTCCTATTAAACCCATTGATAAATATGAAGGTTTCTATCATATCTCCCCCTCCCATCAGTCCTATAAGCTATATATATTCAATTCATGAGGTCTATTCTTATATATTTTTCTCTTTTAGATCATTCACCATTATGATTGTCCTTCTTTGAATGATTTCCAGCTTGTTCATATACTTTTGAAGATAAACAATCCCCAGAATTGGTCACAGCATTCTAGGTGAGGTCTATCTAAGGTATTAGTACATATATTTATCTGCTACTAATTCCTCAACATACTTGCTTTTCCTGTGGCATTTTTGCTACTTTTAAATCATGCAATAAAATAACTCCTAAATCTTTTTCTTCATGAGTTGCCATAATTATTTTACCATTAAGTAAATGTTCTACTTTTGGGTAAGTACATAATTTTGCATTTCTCAGTGTTACAGTTTAGATCACACACACATATTTGATCACTGCTCCAGTTCTATTAGACTTTAGATTTTCTATATTTTAGTGCAGTGAAAGTTTAGATTAGATTATTTTCTTTATGTATTTTATATATATATATATATATATATATATATATATATATATATGTATATATATATATATATATATATATATATATATACATATACTGTATATATATATATATATATATATATACTATATATACACAGTGGACCCTTGGAACTCACCGTTAATTGGTATGTATATATATATATATAGATTAGATTATTTATATATATATATATATATATATATATATATATATATATATATTATTTAGAATAGATTATTTTCTTCATGTGTTTTATATATATATATATATATATATATTTGGATATATATATATATATATATATATATATACTGTATATATATATATATATATATATATATATATATATACTATATATACACAGTGAACCCTTGGAACTCACCGTTAATTGGTATGTATATATATATATACATATAGTAATTAAAAAGTACATCTGTGTTCACACTTGAATGTCTAAAGCAAGTTAAAAAACCTGCTTCCAGCTCAGAGTTCCGAGAAAAACAGTTATTACACTGCATTCTGGGAAGTTGAGCTGGGACACACAAATATGCCCACATTATGATCCCTTGCATTTACAGAGCTTTACAGTGCCATCTGGAATTTATTTTTGCTTTTAAAGTTTTCAGAGCTTACGGCCGGTTGCAAGATATACGGCCGGCCGTAAGGGGATATCCTTGCGGTGCCGTCTATTTGAATTGCAAGGTAACGGGAGCCCAGCAAGGAATCGCAGCTTTGCGGACGATTTTCGGCCGTTAATAGAATGAGGCCCATAGTAATTAAGGGTTGAAAAAATACTTTTAGTCCATCAAGTTCAACCTTTTTGCATCTCCAATGATCTGCAATAGGCAGATTAATTGTTACTTGATCCAGAGGATGGCAGACAAAAAAAAAACAGTACATCTTGCCAATTGTTTTAAAAGGGGAAAAAAATCCTTCCTGACCCCGGATACTAACAGACAGACTTCTCCCTGGATTAATACTCCCTTTTTTAATTAACCAGGATAACCCTGTATGTCCTTTTTATTTAAATATATCCAATCCCTTTTTAAAGTTATCTATCAAATCTATCACCACCTCCTTTGGTAGAGAATTTTACAGTATACCCTCCTTTACTGTGAAAAAACATTTTCTTTCTTAAAGGTGGAATCTTTTTACTTCTCACCTCAAAGGATGTCCTCTTGTCACTTGTAAATCTCTTGGCACAAAAAGTTAACTTGACAAAGTTTTAAATTGACCCTGGATGTATTTATATAAGGTAATCATATCCCCTCTTAGACGCCTTTTTTCTAAAGAAAATACGTTTAATTTGGTTAGTCTTTCTTCATAACTTAGCCCCTCCATTCACCTTACTAGTTTTGTTGCCCTTCTCTGTACTTTTTCCAGCTCTAAAATGTCCTTTTTATGAAGTGGTGCCCAAAATTGTAATCCATATTCCAAATGAGGGCATACTAGGGATTTGTATAATGGCAGGATTATATTTGCTTCCCTTGCTTCTATACCCTTCTTAATACATGCTAATATTTTTTTTGCCTTTTCAGATGCTGCTTGGCATTGGGCACTGTTACCTAGGTGGTTGTTCACAAGTACTACCAGATCCCTTACAATATCTGATACCCCTAGTTTTGTTCCATCAGGATTATGAATTGCATGGCTATTTTTCCTTCCCAGATGCATAACATTACATTTATTCGTAATAAATCTAAACTGCCATTAAGATGCCTATTCCTCTAATTTATGTAAATTACTTTGGAGGGAAAGTACATCATTATCATCATTTCCAGTCCTACTTCTAAGTCATTACTAAATATGTTAAAAACGAGAGGAATATTGAACCCTGAGGAACCCCACTTACCGCATTAGTCCAATCTGAGTATGTTCCATTTACAACAACCCTTTGCTTCCTGTCTTTTAGCCAGCTCTCAATCCATGAGCAGATACAGTATTTACTGCAATTCCTGTATCCCTTAGTTTTAACAATAGTCTTGTCATGGGGCATTGTATCAAAAGACTTTGCAATATACAAAAAGATTATATCCACTGAGTTCTATCTAGTACTCGTATAATTGTTTTAGACATTTGTCATTTACGGGTTTGAAGGCAATTGCGGGCTTGTTGATTTGTTGTAATTAAATATGGATTTTTTGTCTTTAGCACTGATAATATTTACGGGCTTGAAACATTAAAGGAGAAGATAGGACGGAGTGACGTTTTTCAGAACCGCAGTGATTTTGAGCCTGTAACGCAATTGGAATGTGGGTAGCTAAAAGAAGCCAATTAAATATCTGTAACATTTATGAGCTCCATTACAGGCTCAAGTAATTGCGATTTGGACAATTAAATAGGGGACTTAGTAAGGATTTAAATGAAGTCCATTTATGTTCAGTATTTTTACCTGTCAGTTCTTTGTCCCAGTCTATACTTTGTATTCCTGCCCTTTAAGACCGTCAAAATCTGCCCTTTTAAAAGTAAGTGTTTTTGTTGGTCCCTTACAGTTTTCTTTTTTTAATTTAATCTCAAATGAGACTTGTGTTGTGATCACTATTTTCATGTGCTTCACTAAAAGCCACGTACTATAATATGGTCCACAATAAGGTGAAGTAATATATATATGTATCAACTAACATGCCCATTAAACACCAGATTCACAATTAATCCTAATGACCGCATACAGCTTGCTGTTACTGTGGAAAAAGCCTTTAGTAAAACAATTGATTACCTGAGATGCTGGATCGCAGGTTACAGTCGGCTTTGACAATTTTTTGTAAATTCCCCAGTTGTTGTGGATTTTATTTTGTCTCTTTTGTTGTATTTTATAAAAGTGTTACATAAATTATAATGTGCATATTTCATTTAATTTTAAATGCATAAAATATTTCATTTTATATTCACATTGATAAACATAACATGATTATATACTTTATAAAAATAGAAACTCTACCTAATGGGCATAGGATTGCTGTTATATTAGTGACAAATCACTTACACATATGTATTATTAATAATGTTTGAAAGAATTTTAACATGAATTAGCTTGAAGTCAAGTGTAATGTACTTTGCATCTCCCATTGCAACTGCTACTGCATAATTCTACCTCATTTTCTAGAAGAGAAGATAAGAGAAGAAGATAAGTATTTAGCGCCTCTATTTCTGCTTTAAAGAGATAGTAGCAATTTCACATATGGCATTATCAGGGCCAGATTTCCTATTAGGTAGAGTAGGCAGCTGATTGGGTGTGTCTTTCTACAAGGGGTAACATGAAAAATGCCTTGGAACACGGTTAGAGGCTTGTTCTGTTTGAGTAGTATACTGTCCAGGAAGTGTTTAGTGGGTTGAAAATAACAAAGCTCTTCTCTGATTGTACTGCCAATTTAAACAGCATGATGGGAATTGTATTTATGTGTTGAGATATCACATATTATAATTGTCGAACTAGGAGACGTCGTCACGCTTTGCACGGTGCATACGACTTAGGCGATGAGCGCCAAAGGCGCTCATCGCTTTGGAGCCTCGCAAAGTGAGGCGAGACGTTAACTCGGAGCACTTAGGCGATAAGTGCCAACGGCGCTCATCGTCTGCGAGCAACGCATAGCGAGGTGAGCCGTTAAGGCCCTAAAACTTGCAGCACAGCACTTAAGCGATGAGCGCCTAACACGCACAGCACTTGGGCGATGAGCAGCAAAGGCGCTCATCGCATGCGAGCCTCGTGTAGTGAGGCGAGCTGTTAAGGCACTACAACTCACAGCACTTGGGCGATGAGTGCCGAGGGCAAACCGTTAAGGCACTAAAACTTGCAGCATCGCGCAACACACCGCCAATTGTGTACCACTTTCACACAGGAACGTATGGGGTACAAAATACACTACTTCAAAGGATGCCAAATACTCGTGAACCGCCTAGCACGTACACAAACAACGCCACTTTACACTGCGAACTTGCAAATCACAACATTACGCATCTACAGTAGCGCTTTACACAAATAAACCAATGGTTTGCCCTCACGCACACAGCCTACTTCTACTGCACAGTTGGGACAAAAAATATCTCCACAGGCCAGCAACATTGCAACTGAACATTATATGCTGGGGGAAAATGAAAAAAGATTGTTAGCTCTTCAGCCTATATATTGATGGATATATTAATTACAAATAGGTAAAGTAGATTATTTCATTAACTAACTAATTAATCAGAAGGCGCAATTTCTATTTTTTGAGTGGAGCATGTGCGGGAACCTCCATTTGCGGCATTTTTTTTTTTTTAGAACCTTGTGATAATTTTTGAACGGGCCCTGCCTGTGACTACTGAATGAAGACCGGGGCATCGCTGGAGTGGCATTCTGGATAAGTAACTGGAATAATTATAATTTATTAACTAAAGTGTTTCTTTTTTTGTAGGTGTGACCGGACCTGTGGACATTTATGGAGGGCCCTGTCTGGGACAAAGAACTGAAGACCAGCATCGCTGGAGGGGCATTTTGGCAAGGTAAGTGGTCTAATTTACCCTTTTCTATGTTTAGTGAGCCTGTTTTTTTTTAGTTGTATTGTAGGTTTGTTTATTTGATGTAATGTAGGGTTTTTTATTTTCTGTAAGTATTTTTTTTTATTTTATGTAATTAGTGGGGTGCTAGGGATTTTATTAGGGGGTTAGGTAGGTAGTGTAGGGGTTAATAGGGTAGGGTGGAGGGGGTTAATCGTATAGGGTAGGGGAAGGTTCATAGTATAAGGTAGAGAGGGGTTAATAGAATAGGGTAGCGTGGGGGGATAATTAGTTAGAGGGGGTTAATATAATGGGATAGGGCAGGAAAGGGTTAATATTGTAGTGTTTAGACTGTGTGTCATGAGGGTCCTGGAGGACCCTCATGGCACTTATAGTGTTAATGGTGAGGATTAAGTACTGTCCCATAAGGGTCAGTATAGACCTGTTATGGGACTGATGGGGCTAATTAGAGGCTCATGAGGGTCTATATAGACCCCCATGAGTGATGGGGTTAATTTTAGGTGCCGGAGGGGGTGCTTATAGTACCCCTGCAGCAGGGGTTAATATTTTATTTAGCCTTTTCCAGACCTGCAGGGGAAGTTAATTTTTTTAAATGCAGCGGGGGTCCCAATCAGGATCCTTGCTGCAAGAGTTGATGGGTGGACCATCAGGGATTCCCGATTGGGATCCCCCAGGATGGGGGATAATGTTAGTTGTTAGGACCCGCGGCTGGGAATTTTAAATGCTGAACGGGACCCCTGCAGCAAGGGGTTAATGTGGGGACCCGACAGCAGGATTGCCCCTCCGTTTTACTAAGTCCTACGGGCCTTCTGTCCTCCACCCATTAGCTTTTAATGACTCCCAACCACATACCTTGTTTACCATGCATCCTCACACCTCACTCTAATAATCTAGGTATGTGCTTTCGGTCCTGTGTAGGTTTAAGTTAGGCTTTAGATCATTAGATAATAAAGAGCATTTGTAGTTCTTCAGTAGAAAGCAGTGTATTGTGCAAAAAAACAACCAATGTTTCAGTCCAGCCAGTGGCCCCTCATCAGTGTGAATGGTGATCATTATCTAACTTGGTAATGTACTTTATTATTTATACCTCTATAGGGACAAGCATGCCTTAAATATAAAAATGTAAATAAGAAAAAAAAATTGCATTAGTTCATAATGTGTTCCTGCCAAACAATCCCTTCTATTTATTCATACAATTACATATTTTACACTGTTTAATAGTATGGCTTTATATTATCTTGCATACACATACAGTATAAATGAGCTCATCAATGACCAGAAGTAAACAGCATGTACCAATGCCATCGTGTCCAAATTATGGTAGTCTTTTTGTCTGTTGCCAATACTGAGAGGATGATACTCTGCCAGGGTCATTATCATCCTTAGCTTATTTATGACAGAAGGTCTAAAGGTAATTATAGCTGTAATTCAATACTGGATTCTAAATCACATATTCCAGAGAATAAATTAAAGGGTTTTGAATCAAACAAATCATTAAGTGTGAAGTTTAGTTAATTGACTTTGCCAGGTTAGTTATATTAGTTGTATTAAATTGTATGATCCATTCCACAATTCAATATTTTATTCCTTTGCAGAGATAAGAAGCGTAGATGTCTAGATATCCACACAGTGCATACAAAAAGGAGACTTAACAGGTTTTATATAAATACAATGCATGAGAGGTTGACTGCTGCACTGGAAGCAGCATCTCATGACCACATGGACAAATATGTAACCTGTGTGTGCATTAGAAAATGCAAAATGGAGATTCACAGCCCGCTATCTCATATATTTATACAACATGGCAGCCTCATATAGGCAAGCAGAAGGAAATGTAAAAAATGGGAGTTAATTAAGTCATAATTTAATTAATATTTCTTTTCTCTTTGGAATTGCTACCTGCAGATGCAACATTTCTACACAGTTACTAATCACTAAGGCCCTCATTCAATTGCAATTTGGCCAATTGAATAAGGCTCTAGATAAGCACATAGCATATATTTTTTAAATAAGTTTTTAGTTAGTAAACATCTATGCAAAATCAAGGTTTTCACTAACTAAAAACTTCTTTAAATAAATATATGCTATGTGCTTATTTAGAGCCTTATTCAATTGGCCAAATCGCAATTGAATGAGGGCCTAAGTAACTCTCTAATAAGGATTTTACCCTAATCTCTCATTCCCCAAATCCCACTAACACCTGGCATTTCATGTATAAACATATATACAGCTGATTACACAGACATGGGACAATCTTATCCACCCACTCCCAAACATGGTCTTAGCTTTTTTATTTTCATGGTAAGATCTTACTTTAGCTTTAGTGCAGTTTCCTTGATTAATAAATTAATATATTTTATGGCCAGATTCTCATCCAAACGTTCCTCAATATTTAACTCTTCAGAATTTGCAAATGTCAACAGCAATACTACTTGGTGCAAGAGACTTATTTTCCCATTTTAACTTAAAGAACTAAACCAAAAAAAGATCAACAGAAACCTTAGTGAGGAAATTCACTAAGCCATTGCTCATTGGTTGCTATGGGCTGTGATTCACAGTGGGTCTTACGTGTTAAGAGTGTATGATATTTAAAACACTATGGGCCTCATTCAAATGCGATTTGGCCAATTGAATACGCCTCTATATAAGCACATAGCATATTTTGTTTACAGAAGTTTTTAGTTAGTGAAGACCTTGCTTTTGGATAGAAGTTCACTAACTAAAAACATCTGTAAGAAATATGCTCTGTGCTTATATAGAGGCTTATTCAATTGGCTGAATCACAATTGAATGAGGCCCTATGAAGGGCATAACTCAGCACTTTTGGGAGTTAGTCTCAGTTAATTAACCCATTGTTCTCATGTCTCTGTTTAATTTATTTTTCCTAAATAGATATGGCTGACATTTTCTGCTTCAGAGAACATTTTTATTTCCCTAATGTGTCTCTGATTCATTTAAAAATACTGTAATAAATCGTTTAAAAACACTGCAGCTCCTGCAAATTCTAATGAATCTACCTCATTATCTTAGAACCTAGGCTTGAGATACTAATTTAAGATTTGTTTTTCTGTAAAGGTATATAGCCTTATTAAATTGCGATTTGGCCAATTGAATAGGGCTCTATATAAGCACATAGCATATTTTTTTACAGGAGTTTTTAGTTAGTGAAGACCTTGCTTTTGGATAGAAGTTCACTAACTAAAAATTTCTGTAAAAAAATATGCTATGTGCTTATATAGAGCCCTATTCAATTGGCCGAATCGCAATTTAATAAGGCTGTTAGTCACTATTTTCAGCAAACCTTTACAAGTCTATATTGATTTTATTAGATGTTTGGTTCTTGCACTTTAGGCTCAGTAAGTTCAGAAAATCCATTTTCCTTCCATAGAATTTAGAACTATAAATATAAATTAAAGTAGGGTAGTCAATTATGTTTCACAAAATTCTCCAAGGTCCAAATGTGTAAAAATGAAGGTCAAAGTATTTTTGCATAGGCACACAAATATTATAATTACAGTCAAAAGTACACACAAAGTCGATTTTCCTACTGTCGATGAGCCAGAGTAAGAACTTAGTTGATCTGGGAGTTTTTTAAATATCAGGATGGAATACATTTTATCAGGCATATTAAATTCTGATTCGGCCAATTGAGCATATTTTTTTACAGAAGTTTTTAGTTAGTGAAGACCTTGCTTTTGGATAGAAGTTCACTAACTAAAAACTTCTGTAAAAAATATGCTCTGTGCTTAAATAGAGCCCTATTCAATTGGCCAAATTGCAATTTAATAAGGCTGTAAATATGATGAAGTGGAGTTCCAGAAGAAAGAGTCCAGGGGCCTCATTCAAATGCTATTTGGCCAATTGAATAGGGGTCTATATAAACACAGAGCATATTGTTTTACAGAAGTTTTTAGTTAGTGAAAACCTTGCTTTTGGATAGAAGCTCACTAACTAAAAACTCTGTAAAAGAATATGCTATGTGCTTATATAGAGCCCTATTCAGTTGGCCAAATCGCATTTGAATGAGGCCCCAGAAGTCCTGATTCTGATCCAAGCCCACATATTGACTACCTTTTTATTAATACCTTGGGAGTATAGAATTCAATGTTAGAACTTATTTTGGGATTTTAGTTTGTGATACATTGTGCAAAATAAAGAAACATACTTCTTAATTTTAGCTCCTGTGGAACATTCTCACAACAATCAACTCAATTTGTTGAAACTCAGGGGCCTCATTTGCATATATAGTAAAGTTTGTAAAAAAATCTGATATAATTATTAAGAATGCTTTATTTCTATTTGACTCAGATCTTCCAAACTTGCTATTTGCATTCTATTTTTTCTTTCAGTGTAACCTACAATTTGTTTAAAACATATATTTGCTACATGCTGAGAAATTTGCATTTAACAATACAATTATCTTTATTGTGTATATGTCCTCATGAGCTACGATTAGTCAAAACACGCCAAATGTACATGTACATGCATTCAAATAAGGAATGAGCATTTATGTGGGCTTCTTGTTTTTTTATTTTAATTTCCTGTATGTTATTGTTACTTTTTCATTTAAAAAAGATGTTACTTAATAGATATTCATAAAACAATACTTTATTTGTGTGGAGTGACAGATATATACATCATGATTGAATCTCCTACAGTTTAATCTTGCTTCTATATGCCACAGTTCATTCTCCTACATGTAGTTCTATATTCAAATGTGTGATCAAGGCATTAAAATAAAGCAATGCAATAAACATAGTTCAAAAGTTGGAACTAGACAGCCAAAAATGTTGTGACAGATAATGTTATTCATCGCTAGGTACAGATTGTGAATATAACCTATTAATAACACATTGAAACAGAACAAACATATTATGGTAATTTCCTCCTTAACTTCCTAAATGTATATTCTCACTACTTGCAAAAGGTGACCTACATTTCATTATTTACGTTTTTTAATTTCATATATATTATGACATTATTGCAAATATCTTAAAACAGGGACAGCACTGTGTAGCGCATATGTTTTATAGGGGTCAGGTATGCGCAGCAGTGCCCGTCTGTGCAGGAACTATATTGGTTGGCAAACCTGCAATGGTTGCCAATATATCAATATTTACATATAACAGCAAACTCAGCAAAATAATTGCATGCACGTGCATGTTTAGTTGCATTACATTTAAATAAATCTATCTAACGTTAACACACTACACTAGCCCGTTAAAATCTATGAGCCCAGGAATCCCCCGGGATAGTAACAAGTATGGTATTCACAGTAGTAACATATGGATGTGAGAGCTGGACCATAAAGTAGGCTGAGCACCGTAGAATTGATGACTTTGAATTGTGGTGTTGTAAAAACTGCTTAGAGTCCCTTAGATGGCAAGAAGATCCAATAAATGAGTATTATAGGAAATCAAGACAATCTGTTCACTGGAAGGAATGATCACAAGGCTAAAGCTCAAATATGTTGGCCACATCATGGGGAAAAAGGATTCCTTAGAAAATACTCTGATGGTGGGAAAGATTGAAAGCACTCAAAGAAGGGGGAGGCAGAGGAAGAAATGGATAGATGAGATCATTGAAGCAACAAACATGAGCTTGATGGAGCTCAGAATGGCAGTATCTGACAGATTTGCCTGTCGTGCAGTGGTCCATAAGATCACAGAGAGTCAGACAAGACTAAACGACTAAACAGCAATCCCTCAGGACACACCTAAACAACTGGAGGGAGCCATCGAGCCCCCACCTTTGTGCTGTGAAGTAGGAGGCACATTAACTCCATATGGATCCCTTTTGGGCTCCATGTATAACCAGGGGTCCTTATAAAACCCCATGGCACCTAACGTTAGGCCATTACTATTGTTGTCCCTACAGAACCCTATGTTAATATAATCAATAATCTAGCATTTACCCTATAGATCCTAATGGTACCTAACCCTATGGACCCAAATGGCAAATAACATTAATTTCTTTAAACTCTCATGGTAAACCACCATGATATACTATACTATTACCATGGGGGTTCATTTAGACCCCCATGGTGCCTAACATTAACCCCTACACCATGTTGATCCCTATAGACTCCCATGGTACCTAAACCTGTACCCCTACCATGTCCCTATGGATCCACATGGCACCCTAACTAGTACAATAGGTGAATCCCAATGGTCCCTATCCTCCTATGGCGGTCCAAAGGGACTCCATTAGTACCTAGCACAACCCCTGTTAAATACATTAAATAATAACATTAAAATATGCTCACAAATAAAAAAGACTTACAATAAAAATACTAAAATTAACAAAAAAAACTAATGAAAATAAAACTTGACAACAATCCAGTGATGATCAGTGACACTGTGGTTCAGCCCTTGATAAAGTTGGCACATTCATCATGTTAGATGACATTGGTGCTTATTTTTGCTTGAAAACCGCTAAACCTCATTTTCGGCCTCCACATAAAAAAATCACACTCTTTTGACTAGCTTCCCTGCTGACTAACAACTTTATGACTGCACCCTCAATGTGTACACTTTTTCTATGGCCTCTGATTGGTTCAAATATGTGACCATCATATTTCAGCCAATCTGAATCCAGTAGTTGAACTCCTCCCGCCACATTTCCGATTGGTTAAAAGTCTAACCAATTAGGATACATGGATGGAAATCTTTGCAGTGGTTAGCTTTTAGCCAGAGCACTATTTTGCTGTCCTGATTGGCTGAAATGACATCCAATCAGAAAAGGGCTTCGTTGCAATATGAAACTTCTGTGATTGCCTACTGAAAAAGCCATTAATAGAACAGATTGTTAAAGATATACACAATGCTGAATCAGCATTGCTGATCATAAAAAGCAAAGTAAGTATTTAGTAAATTTGGAGAACTTGGGTTTTCACTATAGATGCAGGTTACACTCCCTTTAACATACACCAATCACTACAACTCAGCTGCAATTAGCCTGTATGAGCTAGTTATATAGAAAGGTCATTAATAATAAGCTGAGAAGCTGCTTTGTGGTTTAACATGAACTATCATTGGCTTGTTAGCATTCGTGAGCCGTGACAGTTTATATTAGAGAATTGAATACAGTTAATATATTATCAAGATGAATGGAAACATAATCCTCTACCCATGTCCTTACTTTGCAGCTGTAGTGATTGCAATAGCATATGCTTGGTGATCTTCATAGAAAAGTACATTTCATTTTACTCCTTTTTGCTTTATTTGTATTGAGCTATAATAAAATACCATGAATATGGTTATTAGTCTATTATATCTGCCACCCCACATCTGAATTTTTTTTATTAATGAAGAGGCAAGTTGAAAACGTTTTTACCTTGTGGATTCTATTAAAGTAGAAATCAGCTAATGGATGGCATATATAATACGGTAATAAAAATATTCTCGTATTAATTAATCTTCAGAATCTATATTCCATTATCTACAAATGCCTACTGTTTAGACTTTTCAAATTTATGTTTGATGTTGTTGTTCGTGTCCGACTCTCTGTGACCTCATGCACCAGAACACACTATGCTGATCCACTTGGTATTCGTGGCAGATATACTGGAGTGGGTTGTCAGTTCTTTCTCCAGTGGGCCACAGCATACAACTCCTGGTATTCCTAGGTGGTCTCCCATCCAAGTACTGACCCGGTCCAACCCTGCATGGCCTCTGAAGTGTGACCTCTGGAATCAAACCCAGGTTGCAGTGGTAAAAGCACCAAATCCTTACTGCTGGACCACCAGGGAACCCTATGCTGGATAGAAATACAGTAATAAGCCATAAACCACACAACTACACTCAAATTATTTTTAAAGAAAAGAACAAATAACTCCAATCACCTGGATATAAAAATACGTATAAAATGCCATGCCTGCATCATTTTTCCAAAAATAGGCATTTCTCACTCATTTGCCATATTGTTTCAGTACACCTGATCCATACCCATTTAGAATTTACACACCACTACAAATAAATATAACATATGATATTTGTGATATTTTTTGAAATAACAATATTACTATAAATATAAAATTATATTTTGTCATTAACAGAGGCAAAGATACTTGCTTAATTGCAAAACTAAACTTCAAAAAGCTATGCTTTTTCCTCCTGACATTTAAATTCAGGCATTTTAAGTTTCAACTACAAGGCTAGTAGTGCATATATTTCAACTAGCAATCATCGGAAAGCCACATATTCATTAAACACTGCTTCCAGATATCCAGCTGTGAAGGTTCTTTTACATCTTTCACTTCACATGCGTGAGTCACTAATGCAAGATGTTCAGTGGGGTGCTCTTTCTAAAATGGTAAGACTCCAGGAGGGGAAAAAAAGATTTCTGTTTTCCAGCTAAGTATTGATTTATAAGAGATTTGTGCCAGTTTTCTGCTGGTGGTGCCTCAGCTGCTAGGAGAAGATTGTTAAAAAAAAAAGTGTTGGCATCTTTACTGAGAGAGGAGAAACAAAGGCCCTTCAGTAGTGTTTATTGTAAATCTTCAGTGTCAAGGGTACCAGTCTGAGAATTTCTAGATCCGATACACAGCACAAACAATAAGACACATCAGTTAAGAAGCAGTGGCAAAATATACATGCTTGGTAGCAGATAAAGGAATTATGTGGATAATATGACTCGTCTGTCATAAATAAAGAATGTCTGATTACTGTAATAGTGTAACTGACATTCTGTATTAAGCAATTCTTTTTAAATTTGGCAACACATAAAAATGAGATAATACACAATAAAACCAAGCTTTTTATGCTAATGCACATTTTTTTTATCAATAGAGCCATTCATATAATAATTACAGTAACTTTTTCTCACAATAAAATTATTTTTGTATCTATATGTACATATACACTACAAATAGTATTAATATTTATTAATGGTAATAATAATAATTATGTTTGTATCTGTATGTACATATGCACTACAGATATTATTATTATTATTATTATTATTAATATTAATAATATTATTATTGATATTATTGTTATTATTATTATTATTATTATTATTATTATTATTATTATTTATTAATGTTAATAATTGCAGTATTAACTATAATGATACTCTTTTACTACTATTAATACTAGTAGTAAAAATATTATACAAATATATAGCAAGGGCCAACATTTTCTTTACTGTTACAAGATAATGGGTTGGAAAGCTTAGTAAACCCATGTTCTCCTATTGTGCAGATTAAAGGCATATTTCAATTTCATGGATTATGAGTACATCTGATAGAGGAGAATCAGAAGTGTATGAAAACATATTTTACATGACTTGAAAAAATACCAAACTAAACATTAACAAACTCACCCTGACAATTGCTAAATCTCTTGAGCTTTCAAGCAGTTGATTATGTTAACACCCCTGCATATCTCTGCTAAAATTAGCAGAACCTTCATAACTCGTTTTGGCAAATCACAGGCAGCAAATCCATTATATCAATGTGTAAAGCCAGTTTGTGCATCAAAGAATAGTGGGATATGTAGTCCTATTTTTACCCAGGAACAGGAAGTAAGGAGGAGCCCAGACATTGCTCTGCATTGAGCTGCTGCTGGCTTAAAGGTTATCAAGCAAATGTAATAATTTGTGATATAGCACAGAATCAAGTACAGCGATAATAAAAAAATAAAATATATACCAGTGTGTTACATTATTTAGGATAGTATTCATGATAGCAAATATAAGGGCAATCCTACAACAGCAGTATAGCACACTGGTTTATCCAATAAAGGTCAACCTAATTAATAAAACGTTCCACCCAAGTTAATATATAATTCCCTTTATAACGGTGTATCCTGCTCCAACTCCATCATTATAAAGATATTCCTCACATAAAACAAAAGCCTGCTTAATCATAGGAATACTACCAAAAAATATATCAAAAACCTAAAACCACTATACACAAATTACACTACAGAATAGGAGAATTTAGAGAGTAGGAGTCTATATTGATTTATACCGAAAAACTGGTTATATGGTGCCACAATGTTATGTTACCAAAGCGGGTTATATAGTGCCACAATATTACATAAAGCAATTAGACACTACCAACAACATTATTCCCATATATAGTTGCGATTCATTTGAGTTGGTTAACTTGGTTGGTCTGGAAGCACAAGCCTGCCTCATGTCCTATAGTGATCATCTCCTATTGCTCCTCCTTGCATTTAATGTGTAGCACTGGCCCCCAAACGAACCGTTTCGCCCTTTAGCATATCTGATACTAGTTGCATAAAATTCAGTAAATTTGAAAAGGTGATGTTCAAGAGAGAAAGATGAATAATAACCTACTACTTTATCTTGAAATGGTGCATCATAAGCTATGATATTAAGTATAATAGCAGATCAATTGTCGAACCATAATCCAAAAGTCTTTTGATATTGCACATTGAAATATGATTGATACAGTACTGATATCTGACTCCAAATAAGGCTTGAGTTAAACATAAATGGTTATACACAGATGATAAACAACCTATACAGTACATTACACATTGCTAGATATTTTTCAGTGCTGCAAGTCATTGCAAAAAACTAAAAAAAATGGATATAAGAAAACCCCTCATTAAGGCCATTGGGGTGATGCGTGTTCCAAAGAAAAAACCTTTACTTTCTGTCTGTAATAAACACTTCTTATGATCACCACCTCTCGGACCTATAGACATCTTGTCGATGACATAGAATTTCATAGAGCCAACTAATATGCCGGGACACAGGGGTATCTAGTTCTCTTACCACCGAGTATATGTGTTCTAAAATTCTCCTCCTTAATTGGCGTATTGTTTTGCCAACATATAATTTAGAGCATGGACACTTCATAACGTATATTACATATGTTGAAGAGCAATTGCCGAAGGTCTTCAATGGAAATCTCCTTGATGGATCCACAAATTCCTTACTTGGCTGAACATATATGCATACTTCACAGCCTCCACATCTATACAATCCACATGTAGGTCTTAACCACATCCCTTGCTTTGCAGGGGTTTGGGAGAAGCTCTTAACTAGCATATCTTTTATATTAGTGTTCCTACGATATGTTATAGGAGGTTCCGTTGTTAAGCATTCCTTTAGTATGGGATCGTTTAACAGAATGTTACAATGTCTGCATAACACTTCCTTTGTTTTCTCCCAGTTACTTCCGTAGGACATGATACATCTAACATGTTGGTCTGTTGACTTATCTTTTTGCCCACATAGAAGTTGTGGTCTATCTGACTCCCATGTTTTTTTATAAGCCTATTTCAAAACACGATTTGGATACCCACAGTTCTTAAAGCCTATCCGTAGATCGTCCACTTGTTTCTTAAACTCCAATGGGTCATCACAATTGCGTTTAAGGCATAAATATTGATCAAACGGTATGCCAGATTGTAACGCCAACGGATGCTGACTCGACCAATGCAGTAAAGACTTTGAAACTGTATGCTGTCCTATATGTTGATGTATGGATTTCACCATCCTGCGATTTAGTCAACACTAGGTCCAGAATTTTTTTTTTTCCACTGATGTTAAATGTTAATCTTAATCCCATAGAGTTGATATTTATGGCTTTCATGAAATATTCAAACTCATGATGTGTTCCCAACCACACCACAAGGACATCGTCAATAAAATGGCGCCAGAGCAAAATCTTTTCCGAAAATGCTTCCATTTCCTCAGAAAAGATACAGCTTTGCTCCCAATAACCCAGATATAAATTTGCATAGTTGGGTGCGCATGAAGTGCCCATGGCCGCTCCGCGTATTGATATGTACAGCCCAGTAAAGAATTTGTGGATCCAGGGACATCAAAGAGATTTCCATTGAAGACTTTCAGCAATTGCACTTCAACATATGTAATATACGTAATGAAGTGTCCATGCTCTAAATTATATTTTGGCAAAACAATAAGCCAATTAAGGAGGAGAATTTTAGAACACGTATACTCGGTGGTAAGAGAAGTAGATACTCCTGTATCCCGGCATATTAAACTCTTTCATAAGAATAAAGTTGACATTGAAAATTCTATGTCATCGACAAGATGTCTATAGGTCTGAGAGGTGGGGATCATAACAAGCGATTATTACAAACAGAAAGTAAATTAATCTTTCTTTTGGCCTTAATGTCCAAATCTATTAACAGAGGTGGAACTTTTTATTAATTAGGTTGACCTTTATTGGATAAACCAGTGTGCTATACTGCTGTTGTAGGATTGCCCCTATATGTCCTCCTAATATCATCAATACTATCCTAAATAATGTAACACACTGATATATATTTAAATTTTTTATTATCGCCATTGTTGCTTCTGTGCTATATCCCGAATTATTAAAGTTGCTTGATTACTATAGGTGTTTTTAGGATTTTTAGGAATAATTTACTGGCTTAAAGGTTAGTAAAGGGTTAAAATCCATACCCAAATGCAGTGTTTCTATTGGTAGATACACTGTGCATATGTAAGCAGCTTTGGGGGGGGGGGAGGTGGAAAACAAATAATACATCTGTATGTGTATAGAATGACACAATGTAATGTTTGTTTCTGATATAACCAGCAAGTGACAGATTGGAAAATTTTCAAAATAAGGAAACTTAGATTATACCTTTAACTATGATTTTACACCTCCAAAGCTTTCCCAAGCTTCACTATAGTAGAAAACAGTGTAAGCTTAAAATATAAATAGAAGACAAAATATAGTGAATATTATTATTACAGTATATTTTATTTAGAGTGAAAGCATATATTACTAAATATACTAACAATAATAATTAATGAAATCATTATTTTGTTTGCATTACATTTGGTAAGGAAACCTATAACATTTTACTATTTTAAATTGTATCTATGACTTAGAAAATAGTTTAAATACTTCTTACAAAGCTTTTCAACTAATCCAGTAGAGAAGGGAATAAAGAAATAATCAGATTTGAATATCTTTTCTCATGCAAATGGGTTTTGTGAAATGAAGCATCACTAAGTAACAATTAGTATGTATACAGAAATAGCACAAGGGTGAGGCCAATACATTGTGGCAGTGGGTCAAAAAATAATTGCTGTATGTAATTTTATTGAGACAGGGTTAGATTTTCATACAGCATAGCATTGTTCTAGTGCACATATCCTTGATTTATGCCATAACGTAAAGTTATGCTAACTCCACCGCTTGAGTTTTTATTGAGAGATGATGTTTTTCATTGAAGATGGATTCATGATGGATTCATGATGGATGAGCCATTTGGTTGGTATCTGAAATCAAAACTGTGTTTTAGAAACAATGAAGAGTAAAGATAATAATAATACAGAGAAAAGTTTATTATAGTGTGGTATGTGACTATATACAGTTGTTGCTGTTCTGTCCTTCTGTCATGTCCGACTCTCAGTGACCATATAGACGCAGAACACCAGGCACATCTCCATGTGTTTCTGGTTGTGCTTATCCATATGGTTTTCTTGGCAGACATAGTGGAGTGGGTTGCCAGTTCCTTCTCCAGTGGACTGGGATTTGTCATACCTCTCTGCTATGACCCGCTCTACTGCCATCTGCAAGCATTACTAAGTATTAGCTAGGTCTTTTGATAAGCAGAAATATGGGCAAATAGCCATTAATATGGAGGGGACACAAAGATCAGCAGCCAGATTCACTGTTACTTACATCAGACTCAAGTATCTGTTCTCAGACCGATATTGAGGTCAGGATCGCCTGCTGCACTAGTGCATATATAAATGCTGGTTGTCATTAACATGCTATTGTGAGACTTTGCAAGTCCACCCCCCTAGTCTACATTTCAGCTAACAACAATCATATCTGAGATATCTGGCTATATTATAGCTTTAAGATTGTGGGAGCTACATGTTAAGGGGTGCTATTATTGAAGGGATGTCTACTTGAGAGGCACTGTAAAAACCTTACACCTCATACATTTCCGATTGGCGCTGGTGGAGGCATGGTGGGAGGAGAGGAGGGGCCAGGCTGCTGGTGGCTAGAGGATGCCTCCGGGTAGAGGAGAGGGCCTCCCTAGAGCACCTTGCCAGGCTGCACATAACCTCCTGTGCAGCCTAGCTTGGTGGTGACGGTGGCAGTGGGGATGGAGGTCTTGGTGCCAGGGCTGGGTGAGGAGGTGGCGGTGTTGAAGTAGGGAGGGCCTAGGGGGGTTGGAGCCTGTGCTGATGCTGGTAGTGGTGTGCCAGGTGGCGGTGGCTAGGCCAGTGCACTGCTTGATGGGGAAGGAGGTGGTGGCTGGCTGGATGGCAAGTAGGAGTGCCCTGGCGAAATCTGCAGTCTTTCAAGGAGTGGGATAGTGGGGTTAAATGTCTGCGAGGTGGCCAGAGGTCCAGTGGGTGACCCCAGCACCCAAATGACCTCCCCCTACTCCAAGCCAGGGCCTCTGATCCTCTTCCTTCCTCCTCCCCCTGCGCTGGTTCCTGCTGGGCTCGCCACTGGACCTAGACCTTCTTCTGGATGCTGAAAGATAGAAAAGAAAGGTATATGTCATTGGTATGAGGAATAATACATCTAGGCTTGAACATGGATGATTCTCCTAATTGCAACTCAGATTAGCTATCATATGCTAGATGTGATCTATTCTTTGGTTTATGGTCTTGATCATTCCTGGCTCCTAACCCTATGTTGATTCTGGCTGCGTTCTATAACTGTATAGGCTGCAGTGGGCACACCAATAAATGGACTCAGTGGTTGTGCCCAGAAATGACAGTGATTTGTCAGCTTCATGGATTTAATGACGCATCTAACTATCCCTTGTTAATTCCATGGAGCTGACATGTCAGTGTCCTTGTTGATCATCATGTACATGTGTAGTGTGTGTGTGATACACATTTGGTGGCATGTTAGCAGTGCGTAGCTGACCGGGGGAGTTAGGACAGGTTGCTAGGGGTGGCAACACAGCCTGTGTAATGAGTTTAATCAGGGCTGCGCTGGGCTGGGCTGCTGCTTACAGTAGGAATAGGAGGAGCTTATCACACAGAAAGTTGTGATGGCCCTCCTGCCCCTTCCCCCTGCCATCTCACCTGTCCCTGCTCTCCCCTGTGCCTTTCCACCCCCCTGCTTTCAGCTCTGCCTGCACGGATCACAGCTCTCTCCTCTGCCTGCAGGGAAGAGAAGGAGCCACCTGTAGGAGGAGCCACTAGACTGGGGACATGAGGAGCAGCAGCAGCATGGAGGTAGGAGACAGGGCAGAGAGAGGGGTCGAGAGACAAAGGGATGGGGAAGATAAAGTGGGGGAAGACAAATAGGGGGAGGCAATGAGGGGGTTGAGAGGGAGACAGGAGAGAGAGAGAGAGAGAATGTCTGTGAAGGAGAGAGAGAGAAAGTGTGTGTGTGAAGGAGAGAGAAAGAGAGAGGGAGTATGTGAGTGTGTGTGAAGGAGAGAGAGTGTGTGTGAAGGAGCGAGAGTGTGTATGTGAAGAAGAGAGAAAGTGTGTGAAGGAGAGAGAGAGAGTGTGTGTGAAGGAGCGAGAGAGTTAGTTTGTGTGTGGAGATAGAGTGTGTGTGAAGGAGAAAGAGAAGGCGAGGTTGCTAACTTTTTTTCAGGGGAGGCAGAGTTGGGGAATGGGGGTGGAGTTTCAAAAGAGATGGGGGCATGGGGCTGAGTTGTGTGGGGATGATGGTGGGGCGGCAAACTCAGGGGTAGCCCCGAGCGGCAAAAGGTCTAGCTATGCCACTGCATGTTGATGTATGTCATATTCCCCTGACATGGAGGCTGGGTCCTCCTGGGCAGCCGAGCCTGAAGTTCAAGTGGCAGGCAACAGTAGCAGAAGGTCCCTGGTGACCCTCTCCCACTCATTATAGGTCACAGTGCATCCATGGTCCTCCTTATCCATCATCCTCCTCACCTTGGCCCTGATGTCATCAAATCTGTGCCTCCAGACCTAACATCTCTTTGGCGCTAGGCCCAGGCTTAACTTCCCTGCCCCCTGCAAGAATGATGGGGCGGCCATGGATAGCACAGAGGAGGACCACATTCTCCCGGTTCGTATAATTGTGGGCCCTGTGCTTGCCCTTAGCCTCTTGCCCTCTCCACTGTGGGTGGGATCCATTGCCTCTCGGAACCTGTCACTGAGGCCTGTCCCTTCCCTGAACTACCACCCCCTCCTCTCCTCCCTCCTCCATCCTTGCCCTCCTCCTCCTCGCCCTCCTCTAGTCCCTCCACCACGTCCACCTCCTCCATTTCACACCTCCTCCTCCCCACCTCTACTCCCCATGACCACCTGCCGCTCCTCTCTCTCCTCCTCCACTCTTCTCTCCTCCTCCCCACCTCTCGACTCCTCTCCCCTCCTATCTCCCTCATGTCACCAAAATAATATAAGGATAATTAAAAAAAAGTTATACTGTATATATGTGTGTTGGAAAAAATAAAATGTGCATGCTATCTGTTACTGATAACTGTTGGGGGATGGGGTGTAGGGGCTGGGATGGGGGGGGGGGGGGTGTCCTAACTCTGTATGTCTCTATGTGTGTTCTTTAATCTATGTGTATTGTAAATATGTGTAATATGTAAATATGTGCAAGTCTTAAGTGTAAAAATGAAATAGAATATAAATCAATAAAAATGCAAACTCCCCCTTTCCCCTAGCTCCTACTCTCAATCAAAAATGCCAAACCTCCAACTCCAGGACCTGCATGCTACGTCAAATGAAATGTACAACACGGTCAAAGCATAGGCGTGTGGAACTCAAGTTTATAAGCTCCCACAGTCAATCATATTCATCTAGAGCGCTTTCTACTGGCTGAGAGTCTATGTCGCATAGCGTTCTACCGCAATCAGCTCGTAATTGCAAGTTGCATTTCAGCCAGCCCCTAAACAGTTTGCGGCCATGGGAGAGATTTACGATCTTGAGGCTCAAACCCATAACTCTCGCACCTGCTCAATTGATTAGCATCGCAATCGGAGACGAACGGGAGCCTGCAACTCACTTGCAGACATTCGACTGTCTGTGATCGAGTTACGGGCTTGGAATTGAATATGGCCCTTAGTTTGTTCTCTTTCCTAAAACCATTGGGACTTATTCTATTAGCTGCTCACAAATGCCTCAAACTCATAAATTCAATAAAATGGCCGTGGGTGCTTTTTTTTCTCATAAATGTTTAGATGTATTCTATTGACTCCTGCTTGCAAATTCCCATCGCATGGCTGAACTCGTAAACCCTGCCTTTTTAAGTAGGTTTTTAGGTGGCATGATCATATGATCTGACAATATTTAAGCAAGCCCGTGATGTACTTCTTACACATAGCCAATATTAAATGAGACCATCATAATGACATCAGTAAAATATGGAAATTACACGTAATCTGCAATCGGAGGCTAAGAACTAAATAGTGCCAATATGTAATATTTGCTGATCGGGCTTGCAATCAAGCAATCTAGCAAATTTATAAAATGCATTAGAGCACCTGTTTTAGTTCATGTGGGTTTCATGATATGCATTAACCCCTTGAGTCCCGGGATCAATATTACTAAGAAAAAACATTTAAAAAAAATAATGTAATTGCATATTTGTGGTTTTGAGACTGTTGTGCAATTAATTCTAATGCCTTTCCATGCCTTCCCATGCTTTCAAAGTACAGTATTGTGTGTTTTTAATTGCTGTTACAGCTTTAATAAGTGTTTGAAAAATACCTTGCAAGTCCTATTTAGTACTCATAATATTTTTGATAGAAACTTGATACTTTTTTTCAGTTACATAGTTACATAGTTACATAGGCCCTTATTCAATTGCAATTTGGCCAATTGAATAGGGCTCTAAATAAGCACATAACATATATTTTTTAAAGTTTTTAGTTAGTAAGCATCTATCCAAAAGCAAGGTTTTCCCTAACTAAAAACTTCTTTAAAAAAATAATGCTATGTGCTTATTTAGAGCCCTATTCAATTGGCCAAATCGCAATTGAATTTGGGCCATAGTAATTAAGGTTGAAAAAAGACTTTCAGTCCATCAAGTTCAACCTTTTAAGATATCCTCTGATCTGCAATATGCGGAATAGTTATTAATTAATTAGTTGTTAATTCATTATTAATCAATTATTTAATTATCTATTTTTTTATTTTAATTTAATTTAATTTTAATTTTTAAATTAGTAATGAATCCAGAGGAAGGCAAACAGAAAAAAAAAAAAAGTGAAACTTAGCCAATCATCTCAAAGGGAAAAAAAATTCCTTCCTCACCCCAGATACTGGCAATCAGATTTATTCCTGGATTAATACTCTGTCTCTAAATATCCAGGATAACCCTGAATTCCCTTTTTAATTAGAAATAAATCCAGCCCCTTTTAAAGTTATCTATCGAATCCGCTGTCACCACCTCCTCTGGTAGAGAATTCCACACATTCCACAGACCACCCTTACTGTGGAGAACCCTTTTCTTTCTTTAAGGTGGAATCGTTTAACTTCTAAACTCAAGGGATGTCCTCTTGTCAGTTAAAAACCTCTTGGCACAAAAAGCTCCCTTGACAAATCTTTATACTGACCCTGGATGTATTTATATAAGGTAATCATATCTCCTCTTAGACACCTTTTTTATAGAGAAAATAGGTTTAATTTGGACAGTCTTTATTCATTACTTAGCCCCTCCATTCCCCTTATTAGTTTTGTTGCCATCCTCTGTACCTTATCCATCTCTAAAATGTTCTTTTTTTTAAGTGGTGCCCAAAAATTGTACTCCGTATTCCAAATGAGGGCGTACTATGGATTTGTATAGTGGCAGAATTATATTTGCTTCCCTTGCTTCTATACCCTTCTTAATACATGCTAATATTATTTTTGCCTTTGCAGCTGCTGCTTGGCATAGAGCACTGTTACGTAGGTGGTTGTGCAGTACTCCCAAATCCCTTTCAATATCTGATACCCCTATATTTGCTCCATTAAGATTTTAAATTGCATGGCTATTTTTCCTTCCCAGATGCATAACTTTACATTTACTCATATTAAATCTAATCTGCCATTTAGATGCCCATTCCTCGATTTTATGTAAATCCCTTTGGAGGGAAAGCACATCATTATCTGATTTAGTTACCTTGCACAACTTCGTGTCATCAGAGAAAATGGAGACACTACTTTCCAGTTCTATCTCTAAGTCATTAATAAATATGGTAAAAAGGAGAGGACCTAATACTGAACCCTGAGGAAGCCCACTTACCACATTAGTCCAATCGGAGTATGTTCCATATACAACAACCCTTTGCTTCCTGTCTTTTAGCCAGCTCTCCAATCAGACATTTACTGCCATTCCTGTATCTCTTAGTTTGCCCAATAGTCTCCCATGTGGCACTGTATCAAAAGCCTTTGCAAAATCCAAAAAGACTACATTGACTGAGTTGCCTTGATCCACGTTCCTACTAACCTCCTCATAGAAACTAATTAGATTTAGTTGACATGACCTATCCCTCATAAATCCATGTTGACTCCTACTTACAATCCTGTTACAATATAAATATTCTTGTATATTATCCCTTATTAACCCTTCTAAAAGCTTCCCCACTAAAGAAGTAAGGCTCACTGGTCTATAATTCCCAGGATTTGCTCTTGCTCCCTTTTTAAATATTGGTATCACATCTGCTTTTCTCCAGTCATCTGGTAGAGATCCTGTGTTGAGTGAATCTTGAAAAAATAAATATAATGGTTTGGCTATTACAGAACCCAGTTCTCTCAGTACCCTTGGATGTATTCCATCAGGACCATGGGCTTTATTAACATTTATTTTTTCCAACCTCTTTTGGATTACTTCCTGCGTTAACAAATTATTTGGCAAAGGTAGTGTAGCCCCATATTGCTGGTACCTCCCTTGTGCATACCGAAGAAAATAACCTATTTAGCTGCCTTTTCCTGATCACTAATTTTCAGATGCCCTGTGTCACATTGTAATGTTCCTATAGCTTCCTTCCTCACCTTCTTCCCATTAATATACTTAACACATATTTTAGTGTTAGTCTTACTCTCTTTTGCAATTAATTTTTCATTTTCTATTTAAGTCAGTCTAATAGCCCTTTTGCAAGCCTCGTTGATTTCCTTGTACTCCCGTAAAGCAGTCTCTGTCCCCTCTTGTTTGTATAATTTAAATGCCTGTTTTTTACTCTGTATCTTGATTGTGTTGTGATCACTATTTCATCAACGGTTGCCCTATTCCAACATTTGATACTATATCAATATTATTTGTGATGACTAAATCTAAGATAGCATAATGGCTCTTGTATAACCTGGGCCAGATAATGATCCCTGAGTGTACTCAAAAACTTGCTTCCCTTAGCTGAACTGCTGGTTTCATTTATCCATTTTATTTCAGGGTAATTAAAATCTCCCATCATTAGAACTTGCCCTTGATTAGCTGCATTTCCAATCTGTAACAATAATTGTATTTCCTCACTTTCAGCTATATTTGGGGATTTATAGCATACTCCTACTAATATTCTTTTGTAATTTGCTGCTCCGCTATTTAACTCTACCCTCAAACATTCAACTGTATCACTCGTTCCGCCATATATATCTTCTCTGACTATAGGCGTAAATTCAGGCTTAACATACAGACAAATCCCTCCTCCTCTTTTACCATTGCCTCTATCTTTTCTAAATAGGTTATAACCATCCAGATTAACAGTCCAGTCCTGAGATTCATCCCACCAAGTTTCGGTAACGCCTATTAATCCCATTTTTATTAATTGATAATAATTCTAACTCTTATTTTTTCTGGCAAGCTTCTGGCATTAGCAAGCATACACATAATGTTATGAATCTGTAGTTCTGAAGTGCCTGCCACTGTACGTGAGTTACTTAGTACTACCTCCCTATTGACTATACTACCCCTCCCCCATCTTCTCCCCTATGAGTTGTTAATTCATCCCTTATACCCTCTACACTTTCTACCCCATTACTTATATCTGCTCCCTCCCCCCACCTACTAGTTTAAAAACTCCTTCAGCCTTTCTACCATCCTATCCCCTAGCACAAAAGCTCCCTCATCATTAAGGTGAAATCCATCCCTGCTGTAGAGATTGTTCCGAAGTGAGAAGTCAGTCCAGTGCTCTAAAAACCCAAAACCCCTTCTTAGTGCACCACATCTTTAGCCATGCATTAACCTCCCTAAGCTCCTTCTGTCTCCCTGGGCTAGTATGTGGCACTGGTAGTATCTCAGAAAATACTACGATGGAGGTCTTTTTTTCTTCTTCCTCCTTTGCACTATAAATCTGCCCTCCCTTTTATTTGAACTCCCCCCTTTTATTTAAACTACTATACTTTTACAAGAATTGCACTTGATACTAGAAATGTTCGCAAGCTCACAAGTTCGCCCCTTCTCCTGTTTATATTAACTTCTGCCTTCTCACCTGGGCACAAATAGTACACTCTGCAATTTATCAGCCTTTACTTGCAAAAGAAAGTCCAAAAACTTTAATTATTTAGAGCTCGTAATATTCGAGCTATGCTAAAACCAATGGAGTTCTAAGGCCTGTTTTGTGGGTTTGGTTGGCCCGTAGTGATTGTGGGTGGGTAACTCGAATTGTGAGCTGCTAATAGAATATGGCAATATTAAGAACAGTTTTAAGTGAGTATAAATTTATGAATAGGGCAATTGAATTCGGCCCATTGTTCTCATTTTAAAGGGATTTCTAAGTTTCCTGGATTATGAATGCATCTGATGGAGGAGAATCAGAAGTTTATGAAAAAAAAATGTTTGCATGAACAAATACCAAAATAAACGTTTAAACACTTACCTTGAAGTTAGCAAAATCTATTGCAATTTTTTGACAGTTTAAAATGAAGGTTAGCACCCCCTCCAATTTGTTTTGGCCAATCCGGTTAGATAAAGACTTAAGACATAGCACTATGTTAGTTGATATGGCAACACCACACAGCATAGCCAGGAAGCAGGGATGAGTCATATACCAGCAATGACAACACTGCTCTCTTATTGGCTGAGGTGCAAAGCAGCATGGGATATGTAGGCAAAGGAGCCTCGGAAATGTAATGTATCACTGACATGTGACAGGAAGCTGGAAGGAGGAAGCTGGAAGGAGTTGACTGAGCAAGCAACAGCAGGTAAATAGTGGGTTAATATTGCTCCCTGATTGGGGGGGGGGGGGCACCAGGAAGTTGTGTAGACATTCCCTGGGGGTGTCAACATAATCATTAGAGGGATTTTTAGATATTATTAAAAATAAAGTGTTTTAGGAGATGCATACACATAGGCTGCTTTTTGCCAACAGAGTGCTGAAATGTATTAATCTACTGTAGCTCACACAGATATCCCTTACTTGATGACCTTATCAGGGTGGAGGGAATTGGCTGAACTGGAAGCTAAAACTCTTACTATTATAAATCATTAAATAGTAATTATGTTAATAATCAATGCCTAAAAAAAAAAAATAACACTTGCTAGGTAATTACATTTGTCCTTTAATTCTTTTTATTTTTAGATTTATCTTTTTGAATGATATATTTTTAAGCTTTTTCCAACTGTAAACATGAAAAATGGGTTTGCTCATCCCTGCATCGCTCATTAAAGAAGTAGAAATACAAAGTAAGAACAGAGGCTTTTGAGTTCAAAATGCTGCTACTTAAAGGATAAAGCACTAAGCTGCAGTGGCTTTGTTCATTTTAAACCAAGAGATAATAAAGGTTTTGTCATGTTTTTTCTTGTTGGTTTGAATCATCTATCTGAGCAGCATCCTGTGTAATCTTTCAATGTCATTATCCTTACTTATACTAGCTGGTAATAATACATCATGATCCTGCAGGTCAGTGAAACATTTGGACATATTGAAAATTCAAATTCCAATGTCCCTAAAATACATTTTAATGGACTGAGATTACAATGAAATCTAATGCAACATGTTTTCATGCTTTCGACTGTAAATCTGCATTTTGTAATATCACTGTGAGTCAGACCTTTGAGAGATAAATAAAATCTTGTGAAAACAGGAACAGGTCATGCACAGGCTGAGACTGATCTGGCGCCACTGCGTGGCACCCTCCATTGGTAGCTGCCATTAGCAATAAATCCCAGGCATTATATCCTTGCTGTAACAATTTTGCTGTGGTTATAGTCATTTCAACAGTGCTAAAGAGGTAATTTATTATTTTTTATTATTGTTATTTTTATCTAGAATGCTATTTCTAAACTAACATTTTGAGGGTTATTTTCCTGATATATCAAGCAGAATCATCACAAAGGATAAAGTTAGATTTTTAAATTATTTTTTCCCCATTCTGATTGCCAGTTTATTATTTTGTATTAGGATTTTATTCTGTATTGTTTATTATATTACTCCACTGGAATGTCTATGTACACAATATTCCTTTTGAGGTGTGTAAAGATACCTCTTGCACTGTTTAACTCCCTAAATACAATAATTAATATTATTCTATGTCATGAATAGAGTATAGTTGCACTTGATGCTGTCACTTCATGCCCACCAATGTAACCGGAGTCAAACTCCTAAAAACAGTGGATCACAACCTCAGTTCTACTAGTGACTTGAAGCTGTCTTGAAACAACTTTTGATAATATGATGTGGTGCCTGGCGACATTGATGAGCACATGCAATATTTTGTGTACCTACTGGACAAGTGGCAGAGGAAGCCACCCAACTATCACTTTGTCCCATAGAAGTTCACCTAAGAGATGGTATCTAAGGAGACCATCAACTGGGCAATCTATTCCAGCCAGGAATTTTGTGCCACAACAGGGTACTACTCCATTGGGTCCCCAAATTACCAAAGCTAAGCAGGGTCAAACACAGGGGACCTGAGGTGATATGTATCAGTGTGGACATCCTGAAAACTGTCACTACCTTAATGTTACTGGGAAGTTACTGGCAAATTGGACTGTTACTAGATCAATAACATTACTTGTAGCCAAGCTGCTCAATGCACTTTCCAAATGAGAGCTATCCTTAATTGGCCCTCCATGCCCAGGTGTCTGCTCTGGATCAGCTACCACTGTTAATCACTTTGGTACCTGGCACTCCAGCATGTGTCCCATTAGATTGGGTGAATATCTCAATCTTGTCTGATCTCAACATACTTCGCCAAAGGTAGAGAGGGCAGGACAAATAACAATTATAAATAAAACATACAATAGTGGCACAATATTAACAAAACATGTTAGAATATCAAAGGAATGGTACTTATTAACAACCAAACGGAAGCAGTGATCTGAGGCAATACAGATTCTCCCTCAATTATAATGGTATCAGTCCAAGTGTGGATAACTGTAATTTTAATACATGCATAAATATTGTACTGGTTAACTACTAAATACAAAAAATGCAATTATTTGACATAAAACATATGCTGAACATATTTTTTAGTGTGTGTATAATGGCAAATTATTTACACTTGAGTTTTTAATTTAAAAAAAAAGAGGTTCTAAATTTTAGTCAACATACATTTTTGGAGTTTTTCACCTTTTTTCAACTCTTCTCCAAATTCTTTTTTAACAGCAGATATCATAAGGAAGAGAGATAAATGGAGAGTGGAGAGAGAAAGGTAGAAAATGAAAGAGAATAAAAAGAAAGTAGCACTTTACTTTAAGATCGCCTCAAGTTTCTTCCAAGCAGATGTCAAGGTATGGCAAAAAAGCCAAGGATCGGAGGGATTAGCTCAATGCCCAGATAACCTGCAGACTATGTGGATAGGTGCCTGCCAGGTCAAAAAATATATAAATGTGGGTAAATATTCTAAGTGCCTATCATGGATAAGGTTAGGTTAGGTATGCTAATGCCCTAAACGTAGTGATCCTATATTCAATGGTGCTGACCATTTACTCAATGGTGCTGACATAAATTTGATATCTAAAATTGTGATCAAACATTACGGTATAATACTGTATTAAAAATGTGTGTTTTGTCTTTTTGTGCGTCCTGTCTCTATGTGTATGCTGTCTCTCTCTCTGAGAGCACTCTCTCTCTCTCTTTCTGCACCCTCTCTCTCTGCACCCTCTTCCTCTCTCTGTGAACCCTCTCTCCTTCTCTCTCTCTCTCTCCCTCCTTCCTTCTATCTCACACTTCCTTCTTCTCTCCTCCCCTCCTTATTTCTCTCTCCTTCCCTTCTTCTCTCTCCCTCACTCTCCTTTTCTCCCTCCCGCTCCTTCTCTCTTCCTCCCTCTCCCGTCGCTGCGCAATGCAAGCCTCGAATGGGCAACTTGCAATCCTCTCTCTCCCCTGCCTTCTACATCTCTCTCTCTCCTTCTCACTCTCTCTCTCTCCATCCCTTACCTTCCCACTCTCTCTCCCCCTCTTCTTCCCTCCTTCTCCCTCCCTCTCCTTCTCTCTCTCTCCCTCTTCACAATGCGAGGCTCACAATGCGAAATGCGCATCCGCAACTAGCAATTGTTGCGAACGATACACACATACAACAACTATATTAGTGATTCTCA
The DNA here is from genome assembly GCA_027410445.1 of Discoglossus pictus. Lineage (NCBI taxonomy): Eukaryota > Metazoa > Chordata > Amphibia > Anura > Alytidae > Discoglossus > Discoglossus pictus. The sequence goes on along the minus strand of CM050167.1, from coordinate 349,547,594 downwards.
GCACTAAATTAAATTCAGCTAGAATTGCAAAATAAAAGACAGGCAGTTGAAACTATAACATTATTTATATAACTGCTAGAAAAATATAGATCTTATAGACTCTTTGTTCTAAATGGCTTCCCTACAGAAACCTAATGTAAACATAATGAAGTAAATAAATATGCAGCAAGAGATATACTCTGCATGTTTTCTGTTCTTCAGCAAAAAAAAGTATTGAATTTTAAAAGTACACTGAAAAGTGTCAAGAAAAGTCCAAGTTCTATTCTATTTTGCTTTAATGCATTTGTTCCTAGTATAAATTGAACTGAAGAAAGAAGAGAAACTGTGGATTCAGATAAAATCTCTAATACATCCTGATGAAAAACGGCCACAATACGTAGCCAATTGACATAGGCCCTCATTCAATTGCAATTTGGCCAATTGAATAGGGGTCTAAATAAGCACATAACATATTTTTTTAAAGAAGTTTTTAGTTAATAAACATCTTTCCAAAAGCAAGGTTTTCACTAACTAAAAACTTATTTGAAAAAAATATGTTATGTGCTTATTTAGAGCACTATTGAATTGGCCAAATCACAATTGAATGAGGGCCATAGTTATTATAAAGACGAATAAGTAGGATAAATCTGCCCATTAGGGGTACGGAAAGACTAGCTATGCAAGATGGAATCCTTCATAACATAAGCTGAGTGAGCTAAATATAAGATTTTATCTAAAATGTTTTTGAGGTCATGGCTAATGTTATTTTCTGAAGTTGTTTCTAAAACTACTGCAATCTTTTGATTAATAAATGACTTACATAAAACTAAATTTTAGTAAAGCTTGCAAACATTCCTGCAAGAGTTGTGATGTTAAATTCTATGTTTAGATTTCACTCATGCTCCATCAAAGGCACAAAAAGTATATTATATATATATATATATAATTATATATGTAATATCTCGTTTTTTTTACTTGCTTTAGACATTTAAATGTAAGCACAGATGTACTTTTTATTTACTGTACTACTGTACAGTGGAGGGCTTCTATCGCACTTTTGCCCACCATTTTATAAATGATTGTTGTGGTGAACTACCTACTCATAAGGTCCACAACACAGACTGAGATCCCGCTCCATGCTGATGATAGCCAGTAAGCTTGAAACAGCTGTACATGGATTGGATACTCAGCCTGTGTTTATTCCAATCTTGGCTTTGCATTAAAGCTGTGTCATACAGCATGCATAAGCTTAAAGGAAGTCATGTTTGATAATGGCTACGTAATGAAGAGCGAGGCATTTGTGGCCACATTTGTGTGTCCCAGCTCAACTTCCCAGAATGCAGTGTAATAACTGTTTTTCTCGGAACTCTGAGCTGGAAGCAGGTTTTTTTTACTTGCTTTAGACATTCAAATGTGAACACAGATGTACTTTTATTTACATTCTATAATGAGCTATGTAAAGAGATCGAAGAAGATAACAGAATGTGGAAGTCAAGAGATCTCTTCAAGTACAATTGGGGATCTCAAAGGCACCTTTCATCCCAAAGTGGGCGTGATAAAATACAAAAATTGTAGGGACTTAACAGAAGATCAAATATAGAAGAGGTTGCAGGAATACAGTGAAGATCTATACAGGAAGGATCTTAACAGCAGTGATTACCTCAATAGTTTATCCAATGAGCTAGAGCCAGACATCATGGAAAGCAAAGTGAGATGGCCTTAGGATGTCTTGCTGATAACAAGGCAATAGGAGTTGGAATCCCCATTGAACTATTTAACATTCTACAAGATGATGCTGTCAAACTGTTGATTGCCTTATACCAACAAATATTAAAAACGCAACAATGGCCAAAACATTTAAAAAAGGTCAGTCTACATCACATCCCAACCCCCGATATATAGACCAGGAACTACCAAATGTCCAAGCTGGGTTCTGTTGATGAAGAGGCACAAGAGATCAAATTGCTAATGTCTGATGGATAATAGAGAAAGCAAGAGAGTTCTGGAAAATGTACTTCTGCTTCACAGACTATTCTAAAGTCTTTGATTGTGTGGATCACAACAAAAATGTGGCATGATCCTAAAGAGATGGGAGTACCAGATCATCTCATCCTCCTGAAGAATGTGGACCAAGAAGCCACGGTCAGAACCGAACATGGGGCAACAAAATGGTTCAAGATTGGAAAAGGAGTGTGGCAATGTTGTATATTATAACCTTATTTATTCAACTTATATGCACATGCACATCATGTGTAAGGCTGGACTTAATGAATCCAAATCCAGAATCAATACTGCTGGAAGAAATATCAGCAACCTTAGATACGCTGATGATACTACTTTGATGTCTGAAAGTGAGGAGGAACTAAATGACCTATCAATGAGGGTAAAAGAAGAGTGTGCAAAAGCTGACTTAATGCTCACTGTTAAAAAGACGAAAATCATGGCAAATGGCAATCACAGTTCCTGGCAAATAGACAGGGAAGAAGCCGGGACAGTGACAGAATTTTTTTTCCTGAGCGCTCATCCCTAAGACCCCGTATGACTTGAGCAGTGAGAGAGGTCGAAAAAATACGAAGTTAACGGCCAAACCGTGCACATCCAAAAACAACAAAATCACAAACAAAATGAAAAAAACATAACTAAAACATCACACACCACACGGGGGGGGGGGGGGCAGCCAGGATGTCTGGAAGTGAGGTTGCATGCAAATTTAAACCGAAATTGCCAAGTTTCCGCATTCAAAAATAGTCTAAGAGACAAAAAAAATGGCGGCCGAAAAAAACTAAATTGAGGTTACACGACCCATAACCAAGCAAAACACCGACAGGCACATAAGACTTTTACCCAGGAACGTACGAGGTACAAAATACACTATTAGGAAGGACATAAAATGCTTGAGAGCTGTGTAACACATAGACAATCGCCACCATTTTACAACACTAACTTGCAACTAATAACATTACAAATCTAAAATGCCGCTTTACCCAACTAAACACATGGTTTGGCCTCACACACACAGCCTATTTATACTGCACACTTGACCCATTGCTGACACTTTCTTTTCAGGTCAGCAACAGTCCAGATGTACATTGTATGCTGCAGGAAATTCAAAAGACATTGTTAGCTCTTCAGGATATTGACTGCTGGATATAATAATTAGAAATATGTTAAGTATATTAATTTATTATTTAATTAATTAATTAATTATCAAATAACAGAGGAGAGGCTCGCAATGAGCACCAATGGCGCTCAGCGTGGGGCTCGCAATCAGTGCACAGGGTGCTCAGAGGAGCAAAAGTACATGAGGGGAGAGCCTCGCAAAAAGTGCAGAAGGTGCTCAGACGAACAAAAGTACACCAAGGGAGAGGCTCGCAATGAGCACTGAAGGTACTCAGAGGACCAAAAGCCAAAAGTGAAAGCTTTATATTGTGTGCAAACAGCATTACCTGCCTTACAATTTTGTGACCATCATTTTTTGACGGGCAATTCGCTAGTTAAATTAGAAAAGCTTGCAAGGAAATGGCCGGAATCCAAATCCGTAAACCATTCTTCAGTACGTAGCAAATTATTGAAACCTGTAGTTATGGGTTTAGATGGAGCAAATAGTAAAGACCACCATCATTATGTCACTAAAACATGGAGGTTACATTTCAATCACTTACGGTTTTGAAGTCCGAGTTGCGATCCGGCCCGCATTCCAGAAATCCTTGCGGATCCTCTCTAGTACCTGTAGGATTTTTGCCTACATTTGCCCTTTACGGGTGTAAAAACAATTGCATTGTTGAGGACTTTTAGCAATTTAATATCGATTTGCGATTGTAACATTTACGCAATTGAAAGATCAAAGTCTTAGCTGGGACGGAGTTCAGATTTTGACAGCCCGTAGGGATTTTCCATCTGTAACCCGCAGATCATTTGCAGGTAGCTAAGTGAGACCAATTTAATATCCGCAACTTTTGCTGGCTCCTTCATGGGCATCTGAAACTGCGATTTGGCAAATTTAATAGGGTCCATAGTCTTTTCTCTTTAGATCACCTTCCCCCAAATAAAACAGATTCAAAGCCCTATGCAGTTATCAACAATTAATGGTAATTATATGAGACCGTCCTAAGTTAGTGGTAAAGAAATGCTGAATGACCAGTAAAAATGCAAACTTTAATATAAGTTTATATAATTAATATTTTTCTATAATATTCAATTGATAAAATATGTAGCGTTTTAAATTCTACAATATTAATAACTTTAACTAAGGTAATGCAGGTATGCTCTTTAACCAAATTGAAATGCACACTTACATTGCATTTTAACACTAGTTTAACTATGTCTGTTTTCCAAACTAACTACAGTTAGATCAAAGTCTTCCAAATCACAAAACACATTTTCACTTAGCCCCATGAGTATTCTTACAAATGTTATTAACATCTGGGGGGGGGGGGGGGGGGGGGGTTTCGCAAGGTGAGATATTGCATTATTATCTGCTTAGATTACAGAAAGGAAAAGCTCACATAGATAAATTAGTGTTACAATTTCCTCTCTTACTATGTCCCTTTGCCAAAATCAGATTCATGCAACAGCTGTCACTTGGACTTTCAAATAAAAAACAAATGTTAATGTATATATTTTTATGTGCAACTATTAAATTGGTTGAAATCAATAAAATTAAGCATGCTACATAAACATTATATTTACCCTTCATATGTTTGTATAAATGAACATGTTAAAGCTTTAATTATTCACACTATGAAAAATATAATAAATTAGACAGTTTACAACATAATGTTGTAGCAAACAGCTGTCTGATATTCTAACAAGTACAAAAAAATGTCAAAATAAAAACTACCGTACTTTTTAATTAATATCCATGTAATACGTCCAGATTTTTTTTTTTTCAGATAGAGCTATGTGAATAAGAATTTGAAGTGTCCAACATTTTTTCATTGATATACTGTAGGTAAAGAGACAAAACTGGAAATGTATTGGGAATGAGACATTCTCATAAAATTCTAAATGTGCTGGGCCCCATACTCAGTGAAGATTGTGTTACGGATTGCCATAGTAATGAAAGTCAGCAATGGCTTTACAAAAGCCTAGGTGAACAGAAATGTATTCAGTTTTCTTTTAAAAACGTCCACTCAAGTAGTATGCCGGGTTGTAGGTATCAGAGAGATTAGACCCAGAGGAGGATCTAGAGATTATGGCGATGGTTAGAAGATCTTCACCTGCAGATTTCAAAGCATGAACTGAAACATAAGGTGTGAAGAGCTCCTTCAAGTAACTGGAGCGTTGATCATGCACAGCTGTGTTGGCAAATCTTGAAATGTATGTAGTGTTTCATGGGCAGGGGTGTAGGAGCCACATTATTTCTAGGGGGATATAGCTCATTGTATACACAGGACGTAAAATAGCTTATTTATACATACAATAAACATAGAAAAATCTGGGGACTTTTGTCCCCCGCATCCCCCCAGTTCCTAAACTCATGTTCATAGGAATAAGTATGATGGATCTGTTATCCCAGTAGATACGGCAATGGCCAATGACAACAACTTGCTTTCAGCCTCCTAAAACACAATGAACAGGGACATTTTTAAACCCCCGGTTTAGGCGGATATAAGAAGAAAACAGCTGAGGCTCCCATCTGTCTACAATTACGCATGCTCAACAGCTTGAAGCGAGAACAAAAACGCAAGAGGAGAAAAATGTTTGTCAAAAGCTGATCTGGACAAACCCTTGTCCCCCCCCCCCCCCCATAGTAACATGAAGCATTGTATGAGCTCAAGCAGTTTTTGAGAAGAATCAGTTATGTTAGTCATCCATTCCAATTCCTACCAACCCTTTTATGTTCTCTGATAAGAAGTCCAAGAAAAAGAAGCCAAGGTCCTCTTGATCAATATCGCTACTTCTGCAAGCGTATTTCCAATAAGTGTGGAGGCATTGGAGATCTCTCTAGGGCTGCTTCTGGGACAAGCTCTCTGAAACTGTTGAAATGAAACCAAGACAGAGAATCAGCAATATTGTTAGGAATTCCAGGAAGGTGCCTGGCACAAAACTGCATATTCAGTTTAAGACAGCAAAGCATACATTATCCAAATAATCTGATCACTGGAAGAGAGGAAGCAGTCAGCAAATAATTCACAGCTTGAAAAAAATTCACTTTATCTGAATGGGAAATAATATATGGGTTAGAAAAGTCAACTTCTCATGGGAAAAGAGCCAGAATGACTAGAAACATTTCCAGGAAAGTAAGATTCTCAGTCAGGCCTTTAGGTGAAGAAGAATCATGCCATTATTATTATTATTATTATTATTATTATTATTATTATAATTATTATTATCTTTATTTATATTGCGCCAACATATTCCGTAGCTCTGTACAGGGGTTTAGTACATGGCAAAAAACAAACTTAACACCTTATAAAGAATGGAAGGCCCTGTTTTTGAGCATATAATCAAATGCACATAGTGCTTGTTTCCAAGACACGGACACACAATTGAAAACCCGCAAACTTACAATCTAAGGGTTTAGGTGTGATACAAGAAGGTGACAAATACAAAATGGCAACGTGAATGCAATTTGTTTAGTCAATTGGAGGGGTCTCTGTGTTGTACTGTAGATTGTGGGTGGGAGTGTTATTAAGCTGTGGAGTGTGCAGTTGTAATTATAAAGGCTGAAGGTGATAAGATTTTTTAAATAGGTGTGTTTTTAGTAATTTGTTAAAGGTTTTGAGGCAGGAAGATAATCTAATGGAGCGGGGCAAGGAGTTCCAAATAGTAGGGGCAGCATGAGAAAAGTCTTGAAGACGGGAGTGAGAGGAGGTGATGAGAGAGGAGGAAAGAAGAAGGTTGTTAGCAGAACAAAGGGGGCAGTTGGGAGAGTATTTTGAAACAAGAGCAGAGATATAAGGGGGTGCACTGTTGTTGAGGGCTTTATGTGTTAGGGTCATGATTTTAAATGTGATTCGGGAAGCTATGGGAAGCCAGTGTAGTGATTGACAGAGAGGAGCTGCAGACACTGATTGTTTGGTATTGAAGATGAGTCTGGCGGAGGCGTTCATTATGGATTGGAGGGCAGACAGGCGATAGATGGGTAGGCCAGCAAAGGAGTGAGTTGCAGTAGTCGAGTCGAGATATGATGAGAGAGTGTATTAGAATTTTAGCTGTGTCTTGTGTAAGATAATGAAGAATTCTGGAGATGTTTTTTAGGTGAAACTGATAAGATTTTGTTATCGATTGGATGTGAGGAATAAAAGAGAGGGCTGTATCCAGTAGAACCTCAAGACAATGGGCCTGGGAGGTGGGAGTGACGATGGTGTTGTCAACAGTGAGAGATATTTGAGGAGTGGAAGCTGTAGTAGAGGGTGGAAAGATTAGGAGTTCAGTCATGTTGAGTTTGAGTTAGACATCCAGGAGGATATGCTAGAGAGGCAGTTGGAAACATGAGCTAGAAGAGAGGGGGATAGATTGGGTGCAGAGAGGTAGATTTGAGTATCATCTGCATAGAGATGATACTGAAATCCAAAGGATTTTATGAGGGTGTCAAGGGAGGAGTTGTAGGTGGAGAAGAGGAGGGGGCCTAGGACAGAACCTTGGGGACTTTCCTATTGTACCGGCAGCAAATTGAAGGCCATCTGTCAGCTTTTGCCAGTTGCCAGTGCACCTCACCCTGACTCTTTAACCAATTTGACTGCCTGGTCAAAAGTGATGCAAGACACAGCAGTAAGGAGTCTGCTAATGGCTTCATTAAAAGGTGATCTCTTGGGGTAAGTAATGAATGAGTCTAAATTGGCCTGCAACTTTTTAAACCTAGTGGTTAGACCACTAGGTCAGATATCATAGGTTCTGAGAAAAGGCTTTTGGCTACTTTAGGGGGCACAGTGAGTATGTTGGCAGCCACAAGATTACCTGGTACCTTAGCATACCATCTTAATCACAAGCACAGTCTGCGGTCATGGCCACAGTAGTTTCTTCTGCAGCAGCGGCTTTTTTTCTTTTTTTTTACACAGTGAGGAAATGTACAGTCTGAACAAACATGTGTGAATCTGCAGCTGGTTCCTCACATACACTAACCATTATTATAGGAATCAGTTCTTCTTTGCGGCTGAGGCATCACTCCTGAAAAGGACTGAGTATTAGCTCTCATGGGTGCCATGATGTGTGACCATGCATAAACATCCTTTTCACCCCATGTCATGGTTGGAGCTTTGACAAAATTCTTCATCCTTCTGCGACAAAGCCGAACCCCCACAAGTAAGATGTGCCTCTGCTATTTCATATTCATAGGAGAAAAGATCTGAGCATAGCTCCAAGTGCTTATTACCTAACACATACTACATGATGGAAAAGACTTGTAACCAAGGATATCTGAATGCAGAGATGGAGGAAAAACTAAAGTACCAGACCATGCATAATATAAGCATCAGCATGAGGTGAATCCATAATGTGATGACATAGTGAATCTTCAGCCTGACATGTATAATGTATCTTCAGTAGCCTCTAAAAACTGACACTGGTGAACAGTTGGGTGCCTGTGGTACATCTTCTCCCTCTACAGGAGTGTTCTAAGTCCCACTGCAAATGAGGCAGCAGAGGGATCACCCTGTAATTCACCAGCCTGGAAGTCGCCATCTTCTGACATTAACTTTACACTGACGGCATCACGTAGAGCACCTTATACCTCACTTCTAGCAGTGACCATCTTGGATGTGGAGTAGGTGCTGAGACAACCAGAAGTTGCCAAAATCTGCTCATGAGTCCATTGAGAAGGTTCCTGGCCATGTTTCCGCTTCCTGCATGGGGCAGCTTTGGTCTCATTCGTGTTGGTGGGTGAGAGCTGTGCTGCATGGCAAAAGAAGGGACTTGTTGCTGATCATAGGCCTCATTAGACAGGTAAGAATCAATCTTAGAAAAAGAAAAAAATGGAAAAAACTCTTAGCTGATATTCAGGGGCAGATCTGCTCCTTCACACCAGGGAGGAAATGGAACTAAGGGAGGGCACTGTGACCAGCCCATTTAAGCTATTGGACTCCCCTCCCCCAAAAATAAACCACTTACTCCTATTTCAGTGGGGGGTCAAGCCCCGTTTCTTTCCAGCATTGTCCACCAGGGGATGGGGTGAGAAGGGCTGTTATTTACATATGAAATAGTGAATAGCAAATCAAGAGATTATGCGAGATGCACTTAAGATGCTTAGTAAATTCCCCCCACTGCCTCAAACAAGTAAGATTCAAACCTTGCAAGGAGATGTAAAAATAATTATAAATTATATTACAGTGAGAATTATTAAAATAGAAAATGCGATTTATAAAAGTCAAGCTTCCATTTTAATATTCATGTCACATAAAGTGTAAATAATTAAATTACAATTTATATCGTAATATAGATGAAAATTAATACTGCCATGTTTTATTCAGTGTTTTCCTATGTAATATTTTTGCAAAAAACATATTTTTCACCACACTGTATCTCAAATTAACCAGATCTTTCTAAAAAAAACAAATCTCTGAACCAAGTATCCTAAAATTCTAAATTTTAGACAATTTTTTTAAACAATCTCACCATTATAAGCACTTGAATGTGTCAGCTAAAACTACTAGTACTTTCAATAAGACAACAGATAAAAGATCATTAGTTTACAAAGACACACCCTGCCAACTGCAAGAAGAAGCTCAGTAAAGAAATATGGAACCACACAGTAAAAAATAATTGCACTTAAAAGTTAAATATTTCTTGTCTGTGTTTATTTCTACTGTTTTCTAAAAATATTTGCAAAGTTTATTATCCAAAAGACCATATAAAACACATACAACTGAATATCATAAATCATTAACCCATATCTGATAAAAGTCCCTCAATCTAATTTGGGTAAACATTGTAGGATTTGCATGTTACAAACAGAAGGGCAGAAGTTCCATAGCAGCTTTCTTGGTTCACTGCATGTGGATAAGAGAGCTATTTCCTCGATTGAAATGTAATGCTCGATTTTATACATAACAGAATTTGAAAAGATAATAACATTGTAGCATGGCAGAACTCCTAATCATCCCATGGCTGTTAAGTAATTCTCCTATTTCATTTAAGATTTGTGCAGATGAAAAGACCTATTTAAATGCAAATCACTATTGCCTCTTGTTTTGACTATTAGTCGTTTGGGAAAAAAACATGCTTTGGTCTTGCCTGCAAATTTTAAGGTCTCAAATGAAATGGTTATTTCACAGAAGTCAGGTTTTTTTAATGTTCCAATGAGTTTATCAATGACAATTTTAAAAGATGCGAAAGGCAGCTTACTAATATGGGCTAATTACGAACCTCTTTATTACTATATACAGCATTGTGTATTCAAAATGTACGCAGGTCGCAGTTGCTGGCAAGGACCCTTGCAAACTTTACGTTACAAACAAAATACGAGACATGTCACGACCTCGCAAACAACGGCCGCAACACACGCACATCAAAACATCAAAACTCAACAAATACACACAACAAATACATAAAAAGCTAGGGAGCATCCAGGACCTCGAAAACTAAAGTTACACCTCAATTTAACTGAAATTAAAGCAGTTTACACACTGAAAAATTCTCTAAGCGAGAGAAAAAATGGCGGCCTAAAAAAACGAAAACGAGGCTACAGCAGTGTAAAGACGCAAAACACCAACAAACACAAAATTTCTGTATCAGTTTAGATTATTAAATCAGTTTACAGGGAGTAAATTCTTTCTCTGTAGAGTTTCATAACTCTGTTGGTGCATTACCTGAACACACATTAGAATATCGCAGTAAAAAGTCTTAACATTTTTGAAAATGCAGTTTGCATATGGAGGAAAAGTTGAGTTTGTTTTTCCTTGTTCATTGTGTAAAAGAGCTTCTGTAACATTTAAACATTGCCCTTCGAAATGCATGCTATACAAACATGTTAATAAAGAATATATTTAGTGCAAACGTAAACATTTATTTCTAAGAAAAATGCTTTTTATGATTTATCCTCCCTGCATGATATTAATAACACTAGGGGTTTGTTGTTGTTGTTTTCCAGTCCGGTTCTGATGCTGAGAGGAAAGTTACACAGGACAGGATGTGAGAGAGAGGACTGGGGTGTGCACTGGATAGGATGTGAGATAGCTGGGGGTATACACACGGTGAGGAGAGGACAGGGGTGTGTGCACAGGATAGGATGCGAGAGAACTCGGGATATACACAGGACAGGGTGAGGAGAGGACAGGGGTGTGTGCACAGGATAGGATGTGAGAGAACTGGGGGTATACATAGGACAGGGGGAGGAGAGGACAGGGGTGTGTGCACAGACAGGATGTGAGAGAGCTGGGGTATACACAGGACAGGATGAGGAGAGGACAGGGGTGTGTGCACAGGATAGGATGTGAGAGAACTGGGGGTATACACAGGACAGGGGGAGGAGAGGACAGGGGTGTGTGCACAGACAGGATGTGAGAGAACTGGGGGTATACACAGGACAAGCGGAGGAGAGGACAGGGGTGTGTGCACAGACAGGATGTGAGAGAGCTGGGGTATACACAGGACAAGGGGAGGAGAGGACAGGGGTGTGTGCACAGACAGGATGTGAGAGAGCTGGGGTATACACAGGACAGGGTGAGGAGAGGACAGGGGTGTGTGCACAGACAGGATGTGAGAGAGCTGGGGTATACACAGGACAGGGTGAGGAGAGGACAGGGGTGTGTGCACAGACAGGATGTGAGAGAGCTGGGGGTATACACAGGACAGGGTGAGGAGAGGACAGGGGTGTGTGCACAGACAGGATGTGAGAGAACTGGGGGTATACATAGGACAGGGTGAGGAGAGGACAGGGGTGTGTGCACAGACAGGATGTGAGAGAACTGGGGGTATACATAGGACAGGGTGAGGAGAGGACAGGGGTGTGTGCACAGGTTAGTTTTGTTACAATACAGAGCTTTCAATGCTTAAAATATGTTGAAAAGAACAAAAAATTATTTACGCACCTAAACTGGAGTTTTACTGTATTTTTTTACACTTCAGAAAAGTGGTTTTGAATGTAAAATTATTAATCTGACATGTAGTATTCTTGCTTTTGATTAGATAAAAGTTGTATCTGTACAGCATTTTTAAAACAAATGGATCGTCTCTCCTTACAGTTCTTAAAATGTAACTTAGAAATAGGCTTAGCTTCTTAATCACCACCACCCAATATGCACTGAATACCAGGACTATGCAAATACATTTGTTCAAATGAAGGGAGGCGACACTGCAAGTAAATATAATGTATAAAGCATAGTCTTTCAAATGTAGGATAAAACATGTTAGGCTTACTGTTCGTTAGTTACTTATTTCCATAGACACTGTTACATTTTCAAAATGGTACACACTTGTGGATCAGTTCCCTGTATAGATAAGTAAGGTTAATTATAACTACTATTAATATCATGGATGCAGGGATAATTTAAATCAATTAATCACTCAGCATTTCTAATGTTACTGATATTATTATCATCCTTGCTTTACAGGATATATAAAAATATTCTGTAACATTATAGAAGGGGTAAAGGAAGTACATGTTACGATGGATAAAGTATTATTATAACAATATTTATTATTATTACTCTTAGGCCCCTATTCAATTGAGCAATTGTTGGTTACTGGAGCCCGTAATGGAGCCTGTAAACTAATTTGCTATTCAATTGCCGTCTTTTAGCTACCCGCAAATTATTTGCGGGTTACAGGCTGAAAATCCCTGCGGTTGTCAAAATCGTAACTTACACCCCAGCTTTGATCTTTCAAGTCCGTACATGTTACAATCGCAAATCACTATTCAATTGCTACAATTCCCGTAAATGGCAAATATAGAAGAAGAGTACCAGATAGGACTCGCAAGGGGGTTAAACACCTGATCGGAGCACTGTAAATGTAAATAAAAAATAATGCTGCACTTTAAAAGATTGGAAAAGCGATCGAAGACATTAGAATTAATTGCACAACAGTCTCAGGCTCGCAAATCAGCAATAAAATATATATTTTTTTATACTCTTCATTTCCGTGTTATATCAATCTTGGTAATCAAGGAGTCAATACATATCAGGCCACCCACATGGACTAGAACATTTCCTTCGTTCATTTTTATTACTTTGTACATTGCCGGATTGCATATCGGACTTCTAAACGCTAGATGATTGTGGTTTAACCTCAATGTCTTACTGACGTCATGATGACTGACTGTCTCATTTACTATTGGCTTTTTCTAAATTGGAAGGTACGGCATTGCTTAATTGATCATGATCATGCTCTGAAATGCTACTTATGGGTGCATGGTTTACGTTTTAGGCTTTCGGACAGGTAGCTGCGGACTTGTTCAATTGAATCGCTCTGTAACTGTTGCAAATTTCAACAGTACCTGTTGCAAATGAATAGGGGCCTTAGAGTCCCGCTCTCATAACAGTTTACAATTTCAGATAGAATAATAGAGCCTTCAAGGTGAGGAGATTAATGAAGGTCTGATGAGATGGCCGAGTCCATGAAAACAGAAGCTTACTGTTTTCAGGATGAATTAATAGGCGGCCTGTGACGGAAACAGGACCTCCGGACTCTTTCATCTTGAGCTTCATTGCATTATTACATTTATCATATATCTCAAATAAAGTTTCAAAATGCTTAGATAAACTATCAGTTGCATGCTAGTATTTTCCTCCTATGCAGTTCTGAATGTCTATATATTAAAATATTTGCATGTTTATCAATAAATCATGGATTATGGATCTTGACTTCATTTTCTAAAAAAAGCAATCCCTAATATAAAGGGTTCTGTGTAAAAACTAAGACTTTCAACTTTGAAGACATGCAACGCCAGTGAAGGTGTTCACAGAGGAGACAAGTAGATGATGGACAAGTGAGATGGATATTAGAAACAATCCACATGGTACAGGAAAATGTATCTTGTAAGCACTGTGTGTGCAATAAGATAAAACAAGAATGGAAACTCTTATAAGAAACGGATAGACTCAACAAGAGGAGAGCAATCTCTCTCTAATATAACTTCCAACTGTTAAGCTATTCTGTGGAGCTTATCGAAAGTTGATAGATAGTATAAAGTTTAATAAAATAACACTGGAATTGGAGATGCTTTTCATGCTGTAGATGGAGGCTACCACCTTGTTAAATATGGTCAATGGAGTTTACAGAGCGAATAAACATTTTCACCAAAATACACATAGCTACTATAAATCAGTGTAAAGTAGGTATTGATCCATTCATTTATCTGTCAATCCCTTAATATACATTTTGTGTTTCATTATTTTAACAGAAAACTCTGGGAGAGGATTTAGCAGGATTAAGTGGGGCTTTAAACAATGCCAGGGTTATATAGCATAACATACACCAATGCTGCAAAATAGTGGCGGAGCTAGTGAATGAAGGTCCCTGTGGGGATGGGCCCAATCTTGTTTGTGTTGGGCCCTTTTATATATATAGGGGAAAAAAATAGGAAGAGAGAAAGAAGAAAAAGGGCAACTTATAATATGATCTAATATAGTATACCAATACTTTTATATTAGAAAGTAGAGAAAATAAATAGAAATTTATAAGGGACTATAAAACATTAAAAATACCTAATTATTTAATGAGCCCGGGAACCTACTCATAGAATGGCCTTGGAATGTGCAAAAGACATAACCAAACCATTCAAATCATTGCAGATATATATATATATATATATATATATATATATATATATATATATATATATATATATAATGTTATATAATATATATATATATATATATATATATATATACATACACATATACTGTAGATATATATATATATATATATATATATATATATATATATATATAGATAGATAGATAGATAGATAGATAGATAGATACGAAGTAAAAAAAAAAAAGAGTAAGACTAAATCTAAAATATTTTTTTAAATATATTAATGGAATGAAGGCTAGGAAGAAATATTAAAATGTGAACCAGGCCATATGATAAGTAGTGACCAGGAAAAGGCAGATGAGCTAAATAGGTTCTTTTCTTCGGTATACACAAGGAGATACAAGTGGTTGGGACACTGTAACATAATGGGGCTACACTACCTTCACCAAGTAATTGGTTAACTCAGTAAGAAATCCCAAATAGGTTGGAAAAAATAAATGCTAATAAAGCCCCACATTCTGATGGCATACATCCAAGGGTACTGAGGAAACTGGGTTCTGTAATAGCCAAACCATTATATCTAATTTTTCAGGATTCACTCAAAGCAGAGTCACTACTAGATTACTCGTGAAAAGCAGATATGATACCTATATTTAAGGAGGAAGCAAGAGCAAATCCATGGAATTACAGACCAGTGAGCCTCACTTCTGTAGTTGGAATACTTTTAGAAGGGTCAATAAGGGATAATATAAAAGATCATGTCTATTTAACCAGGATTATAAGTAGGTGTCAACATAGATTTATGAGGGATATGTCATGTCAAACCAATCTATTAGTTTCTAAGAGGACGTTAGTAGGAACTTGGATAAAGGCAACTCAGTGTGTGTAGTATTTTTAGATTTAGCAAAGGCTTTTGATACAGTGCCACATGGAAGACTATTGTGCAAACTAAGGGATACAGGGATTGCAGTAAATATCTGCTCATGGATTGAGAGCTGGCTAAAAGACAGGAAGCAAAAGGTTGTTGTAAATGGAACATACTCAGATTGGACTAATGTGCTAAGTGGGGTTTCTCAGGGTTCAGTATTAGGTCCTCTACTTTTTAACATATTTATTAATGACTTAGAAGTAAGACTGGGAAGTATTGTCTACAGTTTTGCTAACGACAATAAGTTATGCAAAGTAATTAAATCAGAAAATGATGGACTTTCCCTCTGAAAGGATTTGCATAATTTAGAGAAATGGGCAACTAAATGGCTAAATAACTAAATGAGATTTAATATGAATAAATGCAAAGTTATGCATTTGAGAAGGAAAAGTAGTCATGCAATTTATAATCTATATTGAGCAAAGATAGGGGAATCAGATATTGAAGAGGGATTTGGGAGTGCTTGTGGACAACCAACAGTGCTCAATGCCAAGCAGCAGCTGCAAAGGCAAATAAAATAGGAAGGGAATAGAAGCAAAGGAAGCAAATATAATTATGCTACTATACAAATCCTACTATACAAATCCCTAGTAAGCACTTATTTGGAATATGGAGTAAAATTTTGGGCACCATTTCATAAAAAGGAAGAGGACATCTCTTAAAGAAAGGAAAGGGTTCTTCACAGTAAGGGTGGTTAATCTGTGGAATTCTCTTCCAAAGCAGGTGGTGACAGCAGATTCGATAAATAACTTTAAAAAAGGACTGGATATATTTTTAAATAAAAAGGTAATTCAGGGTTATAGTGGATAATAAGAGAGGGAGTATTGATCCATTGAGGAGTCTAATTGCTAGTATCTGGGGTCAGGATGAATTCATTGGGGATTTTTTCTGTTTGACTTCCTCTGGATCAATTAACAATTAATCCACATATTGCAGATCAGAGGAGATCTAAAAAGGTTGAACTTGATGGGCTAAAAGTCATAACAGTAACACATATATGATAATTGCATATAATGAAAACTTAAATTAATATTTTGAAAATCTATAATAAAATCTGAAACAGGTAAGGCAGTAGCTTCTATTCAAAATCTTTCCACATACAATTAGTGAGTATAGAAAATAAAATACACCAAAAAATATATGAATAGTATATGTTAAAATATAAAAGCAAGGGCCATAATATATACTTTACTTGTAGTAAGAGCTATTTGTAAGTGAATACAGCCTGGAAGGGCATGTTGGTTCCTGTAACAATCAATAATAGTCCTATTCAAAGCTGTTAACAATCTTTATTGGTCTGATGTCCAAGCAGTGGCGTAGCTAAGGGGGGGGGGGGGCGAGGGGGGCGGACTGCCCTGGGTGACAGCATATAGAGGGGTAACACTATGTCACCTCCAACAAAAAAATGTCAGCCCTCTCTGTGGCTCCCATCCTCCGGCCGGAACTATTTTCTGGATCAAGCCTTGCATTGCGCATGCGCATCCCGCCTGCGCGATTCGCGGCTTGATCCAAGAAGTAGTTCTGGCTGGAAAACGGTCGGCACAGAGGAGAAGACTGTGAGTGCGGCGATGCCGGAAGGATTGGAACCAGGTAGCATCAGTGTGGCAGGGGGAGCATCAGTGGGGCAGAGCAGGGGGAGCATCAGTGGGGCAGGGGGAGCATCAGTGGGGCAGGGGTAGCATCAGTGGGGCAGGGGTAGCATCAGTGGGGCAGGGGGAGCATCAGTGGGGCAGGGGGAGCATCAGCGGGGCAGAGGGAGCATCAGTGGGGCAGAGCAGGGGGAGCATCAGTGGGGCAGGGGTAGCATCAGTGGGGCAGGGGTAGCATCAGTGGGGCAGGGGGATCATCAGTGGGGCAGGGGGATCATCAGTGGGGAAGGGGGAGCAGTGTGGGCCTCTGAAAGGAGGAGGAAGGGGACAGACATGGGAGGCATTGAAGCCTCTCCCATAAGCCTTGCGATGAGTGCCAGCGGCGCACATCGCAGTCACAGGTCACTGGGGTGACATTTGAACGGACCGCCCCGGGTGACGTTTACTCTAGCTACGCCACTGTGTCCAACTCTGTCATACCTGAGGACATGATAGCAATTGTCAGACAAATCTGATACAATTACAATATTTTCTAAAGAAAATATGTCAAAAATGTCTGCAGTATGTTTATATTAATCACACCTTTATATTGTGGGGGGGTTTTGTGCCATCTGTCAGTGTGAATTTGAGTAACAATTGCACGTGGAGTCCAGATATTTACATCATCCGTCCAGACTGTGGGCCTCATTCTATTAAGGGCCATAAAATGGCCGCAAAACTCTGATTCCTTGCGTCCAGCTTATGGCCCTGCGTAGCCCTACGGCTACGCTGGTATTCAAATGGACGGCGCAGCAAGGAGGTCCCCCTTACGGCCGGTCGCAATCTATGCAATCAGCTGCAAGCATTTCCCGTCGGAATACTGTAGATGCAAATATAAATTCAAGACAGCACTGTAAAGCACTGTAAAGCACTGTAAATTATAGGCAACATAATGGGGGACATGAGGATTAATAGCAACACCCTCTCAAGCTTGCACATCGCCCAAATCCAATATCTCATTTCAGGTTTATTTTCTGTCCCAAGTCCCGCGGGCTTCAATGACCTCGAAGCCAGTAAATCGTTGTTAAAACCCGTATGGGTTCGGAGGTTGAAGGCCGAAAACTCAAAGCATTGCAGAAGCAAATATATATTCAATCCAGCACTGTAAAGCACTGCAAATGATGGGGAACAAAATGCGGGGACACAAGGATTAATAGCAAAACATTCACAAGCTTGCACATCACCAAATTATAATCTTTGATTTTTGGTTTAGTTTCAGTCCAAAGTCCCACGGGCTTCAATGACCTCCAAGCCCGTAGTTCATTATTCAAGCAGATTGACCTCCAAGCCCGTGGGGCTTGCATGATAGACAGAACACGAAGATTGAACATGAAATTAAATTTCTTTATTTGCAGATTTGAGAGTAGGAGAATGTTGAGCTATTAATTCTAAGACCAAACATCACTTTCACTTTTAATTAAAGCACAGGATTGCTTTTCTATTTGCTTAATTAGTGCTACAATTTGTAAGCCTTGTAGCACTAATTAAGCAACACCTCCGTGGCCCAAGTAACCTGTAAGTCTATTTTACCCAATTACGGACTTGACGGAGGAAAATCCTGCAGCTGTTGTGGGTCTGATATGCTCCAAGCCCGTGGGACTCTGGGCACAGAAATTAAACCTGAATTATAAAAAAAAAATTTTTTGCAGATTTGAGTGTTGGGGAATGTTGTGCTATGAATTCTAACACCTACATTCACTTTCACGTCTCAACAAAGTACAAGACGGCTTTTTTATGTGCTTAATTGGTGCTACGATTTGTAAGTAAGAGCCTTGCGGTACCTTTTTGGTGTAAGTAAGCTGCGGCTCGGTTTTAGCGAATTGCGGACTGGACGGAAGTGTTCGCGTAGCATTTGAATACGGCTGCGTAAGATCAATGGCTTCCCCTGCGGCGGGGGTGGCCGCAAGGGATAACAGGGCGCCGGCCGCAAGCCGGCCAGAGCCCTCGGCTGCAAGGGAATAGAATAGGGAAGTAGCTTGCGTCCATCCTTTGTGGCCCTTAATAGAATGAGGCCCTGTGTATTTATTCCATCTTAATTTATTCCATCTTAAGAATGATCTGTAAATCACATATATTTCATAGTTCCTTTGTGATGATATATTGTTTTTCACAGAGGCAGTAAATAACAAATCCAATGGCCAAATGAAAATGATTTTAATAAAAAGCTGTGATCTTCATTTGCAGGTCCCTTGAGCTCACTTTTTTTAGCTATCTGTTCTAGTCCAGTTGCCAGATGCTGCTACTTTTTGGTTTTTGGGGGTTCACAGTTCTTAATATTTGTAGAATTGACTCATATACTGATTAAGGAAAGCTCCTATTGCTTTCTGAAATCAATAGAGTATTGAAAAAGACAACTGCAAAACATTACTATATAGAACTATAAAATAAATGATTGTCTTTAAATTAGGAATGAAGTCTTTTTCTAAAATTATTTTTCCAAAAGACTTCATATTCCAAAAATGTTGCTGTTCTAATCAAGAATATATATTTACTAGCGACTTGACCGTCAAAAATGACGGCAATAAAAAGTGAAGCCTGGCAATGCTGTTTGCCACACAATGGGAGCCTCTCCCGCTCTACTGGCCTCGCGATGAGCACCTTTGGAGCTCATTGAGAGTTTCTCCCCCTATCTTCTTCCTCTCCTGTGTCTCATTTCCCCTGTCCTCTCACTCACTTGTGTCTCCTTTCCCCCTCCTCTCCCTCCCTTGTATCTCCTCCCCCCCTGTGTTTTTATCCCCCTCTCACTCCTGTGTCTCTGACCCCCTCCTGTGTCTTTTCCCTCCTGTGTCTCTTTTCCCCCTCCCATGTGCCCCTTTCCCCCCTCTCCCTCCCCTGTGTCTGTTCCCCTCTCCTGTGTCTCTTTCCCCCTGTACCCACTCCCCCTGTGTCTGCCCCCCCTCATGTCTCCCCCCCATTTCCCTCCCCTGTGCATCTTCCCCCCTCCTCTCCCTCCTCTCACTCCCCTGTGTCTCTTCCCCCCTCCTATTCCTCCCCTGTGTCTCTTTCCCACACCACTCCCTCCTCCGGGTGTCTCTTTCCCTTCTGTGTCTCTACCCAACCTCTCCCTCCAGTGTCTCTTTCCACCTCCCCTGTGTCTTCTTCCCCCCTGTGTCTCTTTCCCCCACCTCTCCCTCCCCTGTGTCTCTCTACCTTCTGTGTCTCTACCCCACCTCTCCCTCCAGTGTCTCTTTCCACCTCCCCTGTGTCTTCTTCCCCCCTGTGTCTCTTTCTCCCCCTCTCCCCCCTTTGTCTCTTTCCCCCTCTCTCTCCTCCTGTGTTTCTTCCCCGTGTCTCTTCCCCCCTCTCCCCCTGTGTCTCTTCCCCCTCTCCCTCTGTGTCTCTTCCCCACTCTCCCTCTGTGTCTCTTCCCCCTCCCTCTGTGTCTCTTTCCCCCCTCTCCCTCTGTGTCTCTTCCCCCTCTCCCTCTGTGTCTCTTCCCCCCTCCCTCTGTGTCTCTTCCACCCTCTCCCTCTGTGTCTCTTTCCCCCCTCCTTCCTGTTTCTCTTTCCAACTCCCCTGTGTTTCTTTCCCCCCTGTGTCTCTTTCCCCCCTCTCCCCCCTTTGTCTCTTCCCCCCTCTCCCTGTGTCTCTTTCCCCTGTGTCTCTTTCCCCCCCTCTCCCCCCCTTTGTCCCCCCCTTTGTCTCTTTCGCCCCCTATCCCCCGTGTCTCTATCCCCCCCTATGTCTCTCCAATTAGAAGCCCGCAACTAAATCCCAGACAGACAAATGTCTGCGGGTGTGTTAAGGCTCCTGTTGTTCTCAGATTGCGATGCTATTCAATTGCTCAAGGCTGCAAGTTACGGGCCCCAAGCCAAAACCGTAAACCATGCACTGTTTCGGAGAACTTCAGGGAGGGAGCATGATCAATTCAGCAAGCTTGTACCCGCCCATTTTGAATCAACCAATAGAAAATGAGACTGTCATTATTATGGCAGTAAAACATGGAGGTTACATGTCAATCAATTAGGTTCTGGGTCCGATATGCAATCAGACTCACAAACCCGCAAAATAAAGAATTATGAAAATGAATGCCAATACTGTTCTAGTCCATATGGGTGGCCTGATATGTATTAACTCATTGATTTCCGAGATTGATTTAACCCCGAAATGACACATAAAAATAATTTTTATTTCCTGCCGATTTGCGAGCTTGAGACTGTTGTGCAATTAATTCTAATGTCTAAAATCGCTTTCCCCTTTATTTACAGTGTAGTTTTGACTTTTTATTTGCATTTACAGTGCTACGAATAGGTGTCTACCCCCCTTGCTGGTCGTACTCCTCAATGTGAGGCACTGACTGAACAAGTAGTGATTCCTCTGATAATCCAGGTCCTAAATATTTCCAGAATTATTATATTATATTGTATCTTTATAAAGGATTCTCTCATGGGCTCCAAGAAACAATCTGCCTGCTAGATGTCTCATAAGGATCTCATAAGGATTACATACATGTATTTATCCATACTGTATATAAATACATACAGTTGTGTATATTTTAACTAGCAAATTGCCCGTCAAAAAATGACGGCAATAAAATTGTAAGTGAGCTAATGCAATTTGGTGTATAATAATAAATAAATAATAAATTAATAAATTAATATACTTTACCTATTTTGAAGTAATATATGCAGGAAGCATTGTGTTGAAGAGCTGACAATCTGTTTTGATGTTGCTGGAGAATTAGTGGTGTGGAGCTGCTATGTAAGCATGATGAATGTGTGCAGTGTAATAGTGTGCGAGACCAAACCGTTAGCGTAGCTGTGTACTTCCGCATTGGTTTAAAATGGCGGATAATGTGTGGTATGCGTCTGAAGCGGAATATCCGTAGGTGTTTTGTGGTGTTTTGTGGTGTTTTGCGTGTTTCTTGTGGTGTTTTGCGTGTTTAGAGTGCTGGAGCCTCGTTTTCATTTGTTCGGCGGCCATTTTTTCTCTCGCTTAGAGAATTTTTTAGTGTCTAAACTCTTTTATTTTGAGTTAAATAAAGGTGTAACTTCATTTTTTGAGGTCCTGGAGGCTCCCTCTTGCTGTAGGTAAGCTTTTTATGTATGTGTTGTGTGTATTTATTGTGTTTTAGATTTTTTGATGTCCCCGGGTTGCGGACGATTTTTGCGAGGTCGTAATGGCTGTTAACGTGTCTTGTATGTTGTTTGCGTTACGACGTAAAGTTTGCGAGGGTCGCAGTTGCTGGCAAGGAGCGCCTTCGGCAAGGAGCGGCAACGGCTGGTATGCTCACAACTATATATGTGATTCAAATACTAAATGCACATTGCACATCTACATTCTTATCTATAAACTAACTATTCCTACCACAGCTCTAGATATAAATTGGGATATTATACAAGGTAAAACTCAATAGATAAATAAAAAATATTATAATTAAAAATTCCCTTAGTAGCTTGGTAAGCCTTTGAGATCTAGGTATGATCAATTCTTAACAATAGAAACATTTGTATTATATTAAACATTAATATCAAAAGAAGTTACTGTATTTTTTGCCTATGGCAGTTTTCCTCTACAAATCCAGGGAGAGTAAAACAGAATAATCCATGAATTTTAATTGGGAAAGAAAAATGGTTTAAAATAATTAATGGCACTAGAGATCAAACCACCATCCTACACACCAGGAATAAATATAACTAATTAACTTCATAAAACAATGAAATATTACATTCTGTGAGGGAGTTGTCTAATAAGAGTGTTCATCTGTATTCGGAATGTCAGAATAATATAAAAACACGGAACACAATAAACGTCAAATATTTTTCATTAATAATGGCAGAAAAAGTTTTGAATCAGACACTAGATTATATACCGGTAATTTAAAATGCTTCTCAAATATGTTCAACGTTAATTTATTTTCTTAAAATACTGAAATAAGTTTATCTTTATCTGCCAGGATTGGTTTTCTCAGATTAATGTGCCCTTCAAAGTGTATGGCTATATGGATATTCCATGGAAATGGCCCAACAACTCTCAAGGGGACAAAAACATAAATGTATACTCTTTCTTAAATTATAAGGAATTGTATATGATAGGTCACAGGTGTCCAAAATGTGTGTCCTTTTGCTCTGTTATAGTTATCTACAGAATAATAGAAAGTATAAAAAATAAGAAAATGAAAAAAATGTTCATGAAGAATGGGTTCAAAATGTCTAGATAGGGAACTTTACTCTTCATAAGTGCACACTAGATTATAGCAAAGGGCTGTTAAAAAGTAGGCAGAAAAATCAAATCACTATTTGGCCCACCAACACCCTCATTGGTATTCAGGTGGTCCCTTTGCAATATTGAGCACATACATAAATTATATTATTTGATTAGGCCCTGTGCTGTCGTGTGCTGTGCTGAACTTTTTGAAACCATTTTGTTTTCCTGGATTCCAGCCATGAAATTAAAAAACCTTTGCTTCTGGGCAGGAAATATATGGCAAGTCTGTGTAAGTAATTAAAAAGTAAAGATATTATGCTATCAACAAAGGTCCACATAGTTAGAACTATGATATTCGTAATAGTAACATATGGATGTGAGAGTTAGACCATAAAGAAGGCTGAGCTCTGTAGAATTGATGTCTTCAAATTGAGGTGCTGGACAAAACTGATCATATTCCCTTGGACTGCAAGACAATCCAATCAATAATGCTACAGGAAATCAAGTAAAACAATTCACCAGAAGGTTTGATAATGAGGCTAAGGCTCAGATATTTTGTCCATATTATGAGAAGACATGATTCCTTGGAGAAGACTCTGATGCTAATAAAGATTGAAGGCACATGAAGAAGGAGATGGATAGATAAGGTAATTGAAGAAATGAACATTAGCAGGAGGGCGCTCAGAGGGGCAGTGGCTGATAGATGTGCTAGGTATGCTACATTTTGTAAGATCACTGAATGATTAAACAACAACAAATATATACTAGCACTTCACTTAATTGAATAATTTTATTTCTTCAACCTTTCAACCACTGGCAGTGGGATCACGAAGACCTTATGGACCACAGCATGCCAGGCACATATCAAAAATTATTTTAGAAAAAAAATGACCTGTACGATCTTTTGTATATATCTAAGTGTAATGATCTTTATAAATAACTAATATGCTCAAAAAAGATAATAATAATAATCTTTGTATGAGTTTTCCTTTATGCATATATGGGTCCAAATGTATTAAGGTGTTGGAGAAAGAATTTACTAAGCATCTCAAGTGGCAGAGATGTACATCCCTTGATTTACTGTACACTATTTTGTATATGAAAAAACTGAGATCACAGACCTTGTCTCCTCATCTCAGCCACTTGAGATGTTTAGATGTTCTTCATCCAAGTTTTCCAAAGTGTGGACTGTGTTTTTTTAGCTTTTATCAAAGACCTGTGTATATATATAAGCCAACATTCACTAAGCTTAAAACTCTTCTCTGAAGACGGCAGTAGCTAGTTTCTATGGCGGACATTTCAATTATAGCCCCAGCAAAGCACTTCATAGGCGATTTGATGCTTGGTTAGTTCTGACCTATATCAAAATTCTTGTCTCCAAAAACTCTCTCAGTCATCCCCTTTGAGCTGTTCAAGAACTACAACAGTTGCACTATCATTCATTTCTATTAATATAATTATTTTCATGTCCTCTGCTGCACATTGTCTGTGGACACTCATTCCAGTTATAGAGTAAAACTCTGTCTAAAATCTCTTCTCTCTATAAAAATGTAACATTTAACCCTAACACTGCTTTATATACAAACATGACCAGCTAGTCAACTGGTTTATTCATATCCCTACTGCAGTAATTTCCCTTTCTAATGGATCCTGCCCTATTATAAGTGACTGATAAGCAGTCTTGGACCATTTATAATTTGTACTAACTCAGATGTCTTCCTATGGCACTGAACTTCCAATGACTAGCTTTCCTTCATCTTTTCATTCTCATTCAAAAGTTGTTCAATCTAAACAGCCCCTCCAAATTTTGCTCAGTGAAAATCCGTACAGGAACATATATAGCTCCTGTTCATGGTAGAATAGCCTGGTATTTCGTGGATGGATCACTCTAGTGAGTGGGACCAGACTGATATACTAAAATATATCTGTCTGTGAAGGGCACAAGTGAGCTAAAAGAGGTTGCTCTCAGAGTGGGTTATCATGTCCATAGAAATAATCTATTAAGGTTAGTTCGTTCTCTGATTGAGCGCATCTATATTTGTTGTTGCTTATGCAAATGACTGTAAGGGATTACTCTCCTTAACTGTAATAGTGGCTACAGACATGGACTCCTTGCTCACTGTGTCTTAGGGAGTTTAGCTACACCCTACTGAAAAGGGTCCAACTAAGTCCAAAATGTATGCCTGGGATTTGATGTGTCTCCTTTTTGTGATAGAATTGCCCGGTATTTGGGGACTGGATCACTTTATTGAGACCAGACAGATATACATCAGGATATGTATCCCTGTGTAGAGCACAAGTGAGCTAAAAGAGGTTTGCTCTCAGAGTGGATTATCATATCCATAGAACTAACCTATTAAGTTTATTCTCTGATTGAGCACCTCTATTTTTGTTGTGTATTATTTTTTATTATCTAAAAATATCTGATTATTATATTGTATTACTTTTCAAAACATTATATTGTAAATATATATTTATTGGTCGCTTGCTACTTTTGTATCCCTTTTTCTATAGCACTACATAATAAACCGGCGGTTAATAAATAAAATATAATAGTTGTGAGCGTACGAGTCGTTGCTCACGCTTGCGGGCTCGCGTAGCGAGCCCGCAAGAACTGCGTCCCTCGCGAAGCGAGGGACGCAGTTCACCGCAAATGCGGGTCCTCGCGAAGCGAGGGCCCGCATTTGCGGTTGTGGAGGCTCAACGTCGGCTGTGTTAACACACACATACACACACAAGACTTTTTTAACAGAATAAACCCAACCGCCCAGCCGACAAAAACCCAACAACGTCCCCGCAAATGCGGATCCTCGCAAAGCGAGGGTCCGCATTTGCGGTGGTGGGAGCATCCCAACATCGGCTGTGTTAACACACATACACACACACACAACTTCATAACAAAAAAAAACTCAAAGTCGCCTCACACCCGCTTACACCCAGACACACAGACGCAAGACTTAACAAAAAAACAGTAAAAAAGGCCCTTCACACGCTCTTAACACACATACGCACGACTTAGAAACAAATACACTGCGTCGTACACGTAAAAGCTAACTGCGTATATCGCAAAAAAATACGGCAACATCTCAACAAAATACGGCCGCATCGGAAAAAAATACGGCCGCGAAAGACCCATTCCAACCGCCGCGCATCAAAACATCATAAACAGAAGAAATAAACACAACAAACACATAAAAAGCTTACTTACAGCACGGGGGGGCATCCGGCACCTCCAAAAGTTCATTTACACGTCCATTTAAGTCAAAACAAAGAGTTTAAACGACCGAAAATCGGCTAAGCGAGAGAAAAAATGGCCGCCGAACAAAACGAAAACGAGGCTCCAGACGTAACTACACTAGACTTACTCGCAATAATGAAACACATACTATGCGGAACGGATCACACTCATATTAAACACCATTTTAACCACTACTACGCACAAAATGGCGGATGGAACGCAAATTGTAAGCTGGAACGCAAATAGCGCATGCGTATTACGTTCTAACGGTCTAACTTTCCAGAATGTTCTACAAGTTTATAAATACTGTCTATTTGACAGAGAAAAATACATTTCTCCTCAGGTGATGAACAGAGTGACTTCGGAGATAACTGCTTCTAAAACTTGAGAAGATAATTCTTTCCTAATTTACTACTTTACATTGTGCAAATTACAACTGAGAGGTAAGCTATAATATATTACTTATTTTCAAGACAGGACATCAAAAAAAAATAATAAAGAAGACAAAGAGGTTTATGTATACTGACAAGTGACACGCACATATATGCGTATAATGTATACTGACATGTGACACGCACATATATGCGTATAATGTATACTGACAAGTGACACGCACATATATGCGTATAATGTATACTGACAAGTGACACGCACATTTATGCGTATAATGTATACTGACATGTCACATGCACATTTATGCGTATAATGTATACTGACAAGTGACACGCACATTTATGCGTATAATGTATAGTGACATGTCACACGCACATTTATGCGTATAATGTATACTGACAAGTGACACGCACATTTATGTGTATAATGTATAGTGACATGTCACACGCACATTTATGCGTATAATGTATAGTGACAAGTGACACGCACATTTATGTGTATAATGTATAGTGACATGTCACACGCACATTTATGCGTATAATGTATAGTGACATGTCACATGCACATTTATGCGTATAATGTATACTGACAAGTGACACGCACATTTATGTGTATAATGTATAGTGACATGTCACACGCACATTTATGCGTATAATGTATAGTGACAAGTGACACGCACATTTATGTGTATAATGTATAGTGACATGTCACACGCACATTTATGCGTATAATGTATAGTGACATGTCACATGCACATTTATGCGTATAATGTATACTGACAAGTGACACGCACATTTATGTGTATTGCCCCTGCAACAAACTAATTAAACAACTACATTTAAATTACATTACAAAAAAATAAGTTGGGACTATTAAAATACTATTAAAATATGAGTCATGTATACTGATATGTGACATGCACATATATGTGTATCATCTATAGTCACATGTCACACACACATTTATGTATGTTGGCCAAAAATACAAATAAGGTTAATTTAACAATTAAAATATGATTCATGTATAGTGATATGTCACACGCACACAAAAAAATTACTTTCAACTATGGAAATGTGCTTCATGTATGTGACATATGTGTGTAGCCCCCACCAAAAAATAACAGAAGTATATTTCAATGAAATTAATTTACTGCAATTCAATAGATCACCTAAAGCTCAATCTTTCTACTTTTTTTAATATTCAAACAGACTCTGCATCAACAGCGTCTCTCAACAATTTGCACCGTGCATTGTGAAGCACAATCCCTTTTAAAGAACACCAACAAAGAAGAAGAGGTAAGATACAAAAATACTTTCAATGCTGAAAAGGCCATGCTTTGTTAAATACAAATAAAAAATTCTATAATTCACTATTTCACTTTATTTTTCAAACAGAAATTACAAGAAGACCGGCGGATTAAGATTGGCAGGAGGGGACCCTCTGTCATTCCACACTTCAATCAAGGTAAAGTATTAAGTATAAAAAAGAACCGAACCATGAGCCTTATTCAATTGTGAGTTGGCCAATTGAATAGGGCTTTATATAAGCACATAATAGATTTTTTAGACAGACATTTTTAGTTACTGAACTTCTAACCACAATCAAGGTCTTCACTAACTAAAAACTTCTGTCAAAAAATATTTTATGTGCTTATATAGAGCCCTATTCAATTGGTCAAAACGCAATTGATTCAGGACCTAAATATGTTTAATGGCCGAGGGCCTCATTCAAATGTGATTTGCCCATTTCAATAGAGCTCTATATAAGCACATTTGCCTCAATTTCACTACAAACTTCTGTTCAAAAATATGCTCTGTGCTTATATAGAGCCCTATTGAAAAACCAAATTCAATGAGGCCCTCACAATATAACAAATCCAGCAAACAAAGGCCCTCATTCAATTGATATTTTGGACAATTCAATAGGGCTCCAAATAAGCACATTTAGAACCCTATTGAATTGGCCAAACTGCAATTGAATGAGGGCCAAAGTATGCAACATATGGTACACACAAACTGCTACACACAAAACAGGATTGTAACAAACACATAGCAAACTACATTTATATTCTTTTTGTTTAACAACCTATAACCATTAGAAAAAACACTACATAAGTATAACAAAAGTGGTGCCCATGAAACAGGATTGTACGAAAACTCACACAAACACATAGCAAACTACATTTAAATTCTTATTTTAATCTTTAACAACCTATAAGCCTTAGAAAGAAGCCTAAATAAGCATACCAACATTGGTGCCCACCAAAAGGATTGTATGAAAACTCACACAAACACATAGCAAAATACATTTAGATTCTTATTTTATGTTTAACAACCTATTAGCATTACAAAACTACATTAATAAGCATACCATCAGCGGTGCGCATCAAACAGGATTGTATGAAAACTCACACAAACACATAGCAAACTACATTTACATTCTTATTTTATGTTTAACAACCTATAAGCATTACAAAACAACATTAATAAGCATACCAACAGTGGTGCGCACCAAACAGGATTGTATGAAAACTCACACAAACACATAGCAAACTACATTTACATTCTTATTTTATGTTTAACAACCTATAAGCCTTAGAAAGAAGCCTAAATAAGCATACCAACAGTGGTGCGCACCAACAGGATTGTATGAAAACTCACACAAACACATACCAAAGTACATTTAGATACTTATTTTATGTTTAACTATCTATAAGCCTTAGAAAAAGGCCTAAATAAGCATAACAAAAGTGGTGGACACCAAACGGGATTGTAGAAAAACAAAGAAATAATGTCATTTTTTAGTTCATACAAATACATTCAAATAAAATTACATTTTCATTTTTATTTTATAATAACAGATACTGCGTCAAGAACATCGGACCAGGAGTTTCAACTGAGGACCAGACCAGCGGACGAGGACTTTCAACAGAGGACCAGACCATTGGACGAGGACTTTCAACAGAGGACTACACCATTGGACGAGGACTTTCAACAGAGGACCACACGATTGGACGAGGACTTTCAACACAGGACCAGACCATCAGACGAAGGCTTTCAACACAGGACCAACAAAGATTCTGCTTCAAATCAAACTTCAACCAAGGTACAGTATAACAAGTAAAAAAAGAGAAAAATTAATTAATATTCTTCTTTAATGTTTAACCACCTATAAGCCTTAGAAAATAGCCTACAGAAGCATACCAAAATTGGGGCGCACCAAAAAGGATTGTAGAAAAACACAGAAATAATGCCATTTTTTCATTAATACAAAGACATTCAAATAACATAACATTTTCATTTTTATTTTATAACAGATACTGCGTCAAGAACATCGGAACAGGAGTTGAAACTGAGGACCACACCAGAGGACGAGGACTTTCAACAGAGGACTACACCATCGGACGAGGACTTTCAACACAGGACCCGACCATCGGACGAAGGCTTTCAACACAGGACCAACAAAGAATTTTGCTTGAAATCAAACTTCAACCAAGGTACAGTATAAAAAGTAATATCTATCATCTATCTCTTATTTGTCTTTTAGGGCCAATAATCTTTAACACTAAATACAAACTTCAATGTAAACTTAAAAAATAAATTGGCATAGTCCAAAAAAGTCTAAAAACACAGAATCTATACAATTTGTCATTGTAACATTCCAGTCCTAAACCCTAATTTAATTGCCATTTGACAAATTGAATAGTGCTGTAAAAAAGGACATAACATCTTTTTTAAAATACATTTTTAGTTACTGAAACACTTGCTTTTGGATACATGTTTAATAAATAAAAATTTCTTTAAATAATTATCTGATGGCCTTATTTAGACTTTTATTCAATTGACCGCATTGAAATTGATTAAGTATAAAATGTTAACACACTATTGATAACTATTTGTCATGAAAAACAACTTAACATCTCAAAATAAACTAATGATACATTATTATTTTTTTACAGATTAACATGGCTGATAACGAGAGTAAACAAGAAAAGAAAAGACGCCAAGCTAGAGAACGACGACAGAGAGCAGACAGCCAGCAGACACCGGAGAAGAAGGAAATTCGACGAGAAAAAGAACGCAAAAGAATTGCAAGCAAAAGACTGTCACTTGCAGAAATTAAAGATATGTCAAAAAAAAACAACAAAGAAAATAAAGCATTTACAACCTGTTGCTCAAACATCAGATGACATTTTACCAGAAAAAATACAAGAGATACCAAAAAAAGCAACAAAGAAAACAAAGCATTTAGAACCGTTTCATGAAACATTACATGACATTTTACCTCAAACAATACAACATATACCAAGAAAAGCAACGAAAAAAACAAAACATTTAGAACCTGTTGTTGAAACATTATATGACATTTCACCGGATGAATATGAAAGTCAAAATCCTATATGCTTTGCAAATTGTCCTCTACTCAAGTCTTTAGCAGTAGAGGTTCATAGTTGTGGGGACATGATTACTCAATGTCAGTTTTGTGAGGCTTATTATTTTAAACAGGAGAGACCCAGAGATGGACAATTTATTAGTTGTGTTCAAAAAGGCAAGTTCAAACTTCCAGAAAGAAAAGAATTTCCAATTTATTTACAAAATATTATGACTGAACCTACTTTTCCAAACTACAAAAATTTTAAGACAAACATAAGATCCTACAATAGTGCCATATCCTTTGCATCCATGGGGGCAACATTAGCTGCTAATGTACCAGGACATGGTCCTTACTGTTTTAAAGTCCAAGGACAAATTTATCATCGCACTTCCCATTTACATCCAGAGGAAGGAAATAAAAGAAAATTCGCTCAACTATATGTCCTAGATACAATGGAAGCTGTTGACCAACGTATGCAGATGGAAGAAAATAAAAAATGCTTACCCACTGTTTTCATAGAGCTAAATAACATTATGGACAACAATCCCTACAGTAAAGCTTATAAAAAATTGCCAGAAGTAGAAAATGAACAACTACTTCATTCACAAACACATCAATTACCAATGCCGAAGGTTAATATGGTGCTTAAAAGAGACAGACATACTGATAAACGTCGTTATAACTTGCCAACAACAAATGAGGTTGCAATGGTGTTTCAGAATGATGAAGGAGAACCACCATTTCAAAGAGACATTCGAATATATCCTAGAAATGAGGACCAACCGTTTATTAATATGAGTATCTTAAGTCCAAATTTAGATCCAATGACATATCCCATCTTTTTCCCACACGGAGAAGCAGGTTGGCAACCAAAATTAACTCTTCCCAGTTACCCAAATGCTAAAGCCAGAATCCGAAATAATGTTTCTATGCTTGAATTTAAAGTAGCTCAAATTGCCATTCGCAATGTATTTAATCCAATTTTATGTGGTGGGAAACTAACACAACAATGGATTATTGATTCATATTTGCAAGTTGAGGCAAATAATTTAAACTTTATCAAATACCAACAAGATAAACTCCGTGTAGAACAATATTCTGGACTCATGGACTATGTTGCTGACGTGGCTACAAGCAGAGACATGACAGCTGGCAAAGCCATCATTTTACCATCTTCCTTTCAAGGATCTCCTCGGAATATGAGAGAAAGATACAATGATGCTATGGCTATTGTGACAAAATTTGGCAAACCCGATCTATTTGTGACATTTACATGTAATCCACAATGGCCAGAAATTACACTAAATCTACTTCTTGGACAAACTGCTTCAGATCGACCAGATTTAGTAGCCAGAGTTTTTAAGATTAAATTAAATGAATTAATACGTGACTTCACTATAAATCAGTTATTTGGCAAATGTCTTGCTTATGTATATACCATTGAATTTCAAAAAAGAGGCCTTCCACATGCACATCTTCTAATAATACTTCAAGAAAAAGATAAATTAGATACTTCAGACAAAGTGGATGCAGTCATTGTTGCTGAACTACCAGATCCAGAACTATATGGTAGACTATATGAGATTGTTACTCATCGCATGATTCATGGACCCTGTGGTGACCTTAATCCACAATCACCATGTATGGAAAATAATAAATGTTCCAAAGAATTTCCAAAAGATTATAGAGACAAAACCTATGCCAATTGTGATGGATATCCACTTTATAAAAGAAGAGAAGGAGATAGTGCCATTATTCGTGGAAAAAAAGTGGACAATAGATATGTAGTACCCTACAATCCACATTTACTCATGAAGTACAACGCCCACATCAACGTAGAAGCCTGCACTTACATCAAATCCATTAAATATGTCTACAAATATATTTACAAAGGTTACGATGCAGCTACTGTAGTCGTCAAAAGTGCAGACAACCCTGAAAGTAGTGAGTTAGTACATGATGAACTTGCATCTCATGTAGATGCTCGCTATGTCAGTGCGCCAGAAGCTATGTGGCGGCTTTTAAAATTTGAAATGCATGATAGATCACATGCAGTATATAGGTTAGCAGTACATTTGCCACAACGACATTTAGTCTATTTCCATGCTGGAAATGAAATGAATGCATTGGCCCAAAGTGAAGATCGTCACACTACACTAACTGCATGGTTTGCATTAAATTCCACTGATGCTGAAGCAACACAATACTTATATATTGAAATTCCATATCACTATGTTTTTGTGAATGGATTATGGAGACCAAGAAAAACCAGAGGCAATAAAATTATTCCAAGAATTTACACAGTCAGTCCAAGAGATGTGGAACGTTTTTGCTTACGGATATTACTTTTAAATGTTCCTGGAGCACAAAGTTTTGAACACTTAAGAACTGTTAATGACATTGTATATGAATCCTTCCATTTAGCTGCAAGACATAGAAACTTACTCGCTGATGATACAGAGTGGGAAAGATGTTTAGAAGAAGCAGCACAATGTCAAATGCCACGACAGATGAGAGAACAATTTGCTTTTATTTGTATCTTCTCAAATGCTCCAAATGCATTAGCTTTGTGGGAGACTTTTAAAAGTAATATGGCTGAAGACTTTATGCGACGATACAATGAACCCATTGCACACTTAAAAGCGTTAATGGAAATCCAAGAAGTCTTTTTAACTCATGGATTAAGTTGTGCAAGTTTTAATTTGCCTGATCCAGGTCTTATAGATGACATTAACTTTGAAGACTATGACATTCAACTACAAGCAGAAAGAACAGAAGAAAGACTTGCAACTTTAAATACACTACAATTGCAAGCATTTCATGCCATTAAAAATGCTATAGATGATGACATGGTGACAGAGCGTTATTTCTATCTTGATGGACCTGGCGGATCAGGAAAAACATATTTGTACAATTTATTAATGAGTTCAGTACGAGCCCAAGGAAAAATAGCAATGGCGTTTGCCACTACTGGAATTGCTGCACTTTTATTAGAAGGTGGAAGAACTGTTCATAGTGGATTTAAACTGCCAGTGCCTATTTTAGAAAATTCTGTGTCAGATATTCGCATGACATCCTTACAAGCAAAGAAATTGAAGAAATGTAAATTAATTATAATAGATGAGGCCACAATGATGTCATGCTATGCCCTCCAATGTATTGACCGTTTGCTTCGTGAAGTCATGGAGAATACTTTTCCATTTGGTGGAAAGGTAATGTTGTTGGGTGGCGATTTCAGACAAACATTACCTGTCGTTGTACATGGAAATCGAACTGACATTATCGAAACATGTATAAAGTCAAGTACAGTATGGAAACATTTTACCCATCTTCAACTGCAACAAAATATGAGATTAGAAGGCCAAACTGATTTCAATGATTGGCTTATTAAAATTGGAGAAGGCAGAACAGAAAAAATACTACATTTACCTGATGACACTGTAGAGATCCCACCTCATATGATTTGTCAACAAGATATTATATCGGCTATATTTGAAGGGAGCGTAAATAACGAAGAATATTCCGAGCTTGCCAACCAAGTCATACTGACGTGTAAAAATAAAGATGCATTAATCCTCAATAATGAAATATTAAAAAAAATTTATGCACCACAAAGAAATTATCACAGTGCTGATTCTGTACTTGCTGATGACAATGAAAGTCAGGCTAACTTTTCGACTGAATTCATAAACTCTTTAACTCCTTCTGGAATGCCACCACATATTTTGCAGCTAAAGAAAGGTGCAATTATCATGTTACTGCGAAATATGAACCCCAAAAAAGGCCTATGCAATGGCACAAGATTAATTGTTCAACAATTAAAGGACCATTTTATAGATGCTGAAATTTTAACTGGGACCCATAAAGGAGAGAGAGTTTTCATACCAAGAATAGATTTAGCAGCAAGTGAAAGTAGTCTCCCTTTTATACTTCAAAGAAGACAATTTCCCATTATTATGGCATTTGCCATGACCATTAATAAATCACAAGGTCAAACTTTCAAATCTGTGGGTATTTTCTTGGAAGAACCAGTTTTTGCACATGGTCAATTGTACGTTGCGTTGTCACGGTGCAAAAATCCACAGGCTATTAAAGTTTACATTGAAAACAATGAAAGTCAAGGTGATTTATTAGAAGATGGACGTATTTTTACTAAAAACATTGTCTACTATGAAGTACTATAACTTTGAAGGATACAAATTAACGATGCCAAGATTTTTTAAAAGCATTGCAAAATACATAACAATTGGTTGTTTAATTCAGTCATAATTAATAGAAGTCATGTTTATGAATGATTTGCCTCACAAAATACTTGCTTTGCATTGTTAGTAAAAATTATGTTAAAATGTTAAGTCACTATGTTAATGTTTCTAATGTTACAAGTTTCAAAAATATATTTTCAAGTTATTTCATTCAACAGATTACAAAGTGGATGTTAAGAGGTCAAGCACCTTTTAAGTCACAATGTAAATATTGTCTGTTATCTTAAGATTACTACCTACATTAATGTTTATCGCCAGTTTATGTGCTCAGTAATAAATTACTTTAATTACGTACGTTTTAAGAAGAGTTTTACTGTATGCCTTCCTCTACATTCAATGTATATTCAAGTTAACAATTATTCTGATAGAAATTGAATTTTGATACTGATTAATTTAAATGTCAATTGTTTTTACATTCAAATGTTAATACTTTTAATAAAAAATTAGGTTACAAAATGTATTCACTATGTTCCTGTTTATAATGTTCAAAATTATACCAATGTTTTGTTAACTTCTAAACTTACATAAAAAATAAAGTTCAAGTTTAAAAATATATACTTTGATGGTTATTGCTTACATATAGTTTAAACTTCATGTTAAAATTCGCGACGTTTAAAGAAGGCTTTTTACTTTTTGCTTTCCTATTCATTCAATGTATATTAAAGTTAACAATTCTTCAGATACTAATTACATTTAAAAAAACCATTACATCAACATTTTACAAAAATACACGTTCATATTAAAATACTTACAAGTGTCAAAAATATATGTTAATAACTAAACAACTTGACAAACATATACATCACATTGCCGTCATTTTTTGACGGGCAAGTCGCTAGTAAAATATAATTGTAATGTTAGCTTCTGATTATGGTATATAATCAATTGCATTGTTAAATATTTAATCAAACAATAGTGTTCAGTAAAAGTCAGGAAGAACACTTGAGGTTAATGTGTGAAGGTCAGAAAACTCATACCATTTATGCAAAACCACATTCATTAAAGATCAACATCAACTGGCAGAATACATTAGTTCTTGATAAACTGAGATTCTGAAATATTACTTTTAATTTTTATTATGGCTTTTTCTGTTTATATGCTATTGTTTTTTCTTAGTGAAGCTAAATCTAAGTGATGCAATTTTTATTTTTTAATCACCAATTAGTGGTTTTTAGACATTATTTCATATTATTTAATTTTAAAAAAAATTATGCTTTAACACCACATATCAACCGTACACGTATACTGAATGTGAGCCCAGTAATAGGTACTGTAAAGATGTATTGCTTTTCTCTTTTTTTCATATTTAATAATAAATGTAAATCGGGATAAAATACATTAAGATTGACATGTATATATTTATTGTTCAGGAAACTGATAAATTATACCTCACCGATATCCTCCAATCTATGATATATTTGGACGTACATCTCATCAAAATGTGACAGTTCTATATTTATTCCATAAAGAATAAAGAGGGGATTTTAAATGTTTAGCTGCCTCATTGGTAAAGTACAGAAGCTGAATGCTCAGTGGCTCTTAATCATGTTTCTGTAATAGAAAGTGTGGAATTAGACCTGGACAGATGGTCCCAAATATGTCTCTAATTAAGTGGCAAGGTCAATGCTAGAGAAATGGATGTTGATCCTACAATATACTTTCTGCATCATCTAATTTACAACCACCTGCTACTTAACTAATTAAGTATAAACAGGATTTGCCATGCAGGGCATCTGTAAATGAAAGTATTATGCTCAAAATAATTTCTATACTTTTTATAATTTTAATCTAAAAAATTAACTGTGTTACATCATCATTTTTTAAATTAGAATTGTATATAGATAATGGAATTAATATTCAATTTCTGGAATAGAAAGTAGAACTGTATCAAAAATGATTAAAATGTACCATACTTACAATATATGTGTTTATATACAAGGTAAGAATGGGAAGGTTTGTACTGGTATTAGGGCATAGATGTTAAAACAGTTTATAATGTTATGTTATGCTTATGGTATCTATCTTTTGCACTTTGTAGTTACCAACTATAGTGAGCTGAATTTAAATGAAGCTGGTTCTATGAAGGATTCTTACAAGGATCCATCCAGTTGGTGTTTTAGGGTGTATTTAGCCTACATGTCTGAGCATAGGAGCCTCTTCAGTGAAATGTCCATGGTCTACCGAGGCACCCAATATAGTTACATAGTTAAATAGTAATTGAGATTGAAAAAATACTTTAGTGCATCAAGTTCAACCTTTTATGATCTCCTCTGATCTGCAATAGGCGGATTAATTATTACTTGTTAATTGATCCAGAGGAAGGCAAAGAGAAACAAACCCCAATTGAAACTTTCCAATTGTTTCAAAAGAGAAAAAAAATGTAATACCTTCCTGACCCCAGATACTGGTGATCAGACTGCTCACTGGATTAATACTCACTCTCTAATTAACTAGGATAAGGCTGAATGCCCTTTTTATTTAGAAATATATCCAATCCCTTTTTAAAGTTATCAATCAAATCCGCTGTAACCACCTTCTTTGGTAGAGAATGAAACAGTTTAATCACCCTTACTGTGGGGAACCCTTTTCTTTCTTAAAGGTGAAATCTTTTTACTTCTAACCTCCAAGGATGTCCTCTTGTCAGTGAAAGACCTCTTGGCACAAAAAGTTCACTTGACAAAGCCTGTATTGACCCTGGAAATATTGATATAAGGTAATCATATCCCCTTTTTTCTAGAGAAAGTAAGTTAAATTTGGTTAGTCTTTCTTCATAACTTAGCCCCTCCATTCCCCTTATTAGTTTTGTTGCCCTCCTCTGTACTTTTTCCAGCTCTAAAATGGCCTTTTTATGAAGTGGTGCCCAATTTGCACTCCATATTCCAATTGAGGGCGTACTAGGGGTTTGTATAGTGGCAGAATTATATTAGTAACTCTTAATACATGCTACTATTTTATTTGCCTTTGCAGCTGCTGCTTGGCATTGAGCACTGTTTCCTAGGTGGTTGTCCACAAGTACTACCAAATCCCTTTCAATATCTGATACCCCTAGATTTATTCCATTAAGATTATCAATTGCATGAATATTTTTCCTTCCCAGATGCATAACTTTACATTTATTTTTCATTAAATCTGATATGCCACTTAGTCGCCAATTTCTCTAATTTATGCAAATCCCTTTGGAACGAAAGTACATCCTTTTCTGATTTAATTACCTTGCACAACTTTGTGTCATCATCAAAAATGGAGACAATACTTTCCAGTCCAACTTTTAAGTCATTAATAAATATGTTAAAAAGGAGAGGACCTAATACTGAACCCTGAGGAACCCCACTTACCACATTAGTTCAATCGGAGTATGTTCAATTTACAACAACCCTTTGCTTCCTGTCTTTTAGCCAGCTCTCGACCCATGAGCAGATATTTACTGCAATTCCTGCATCCCTTTGCCCAATAGTGTTTCCATGTGGTACTGTATCAAAAGCCTTTGCAAAATCCAAAAAGATTACATCCACTGAGTTGCCTTGATCCAAGTTTCTACTAACCTTCTCATAGAAACTAATTACATTTGTTTGACATGACCTATCCCTCATAAATCCATGTTGACTCTAACTTAAAATCCTGTTCACATAGACATATTATTGTATTTCATCCTTTATTGACCCCTCTAAAAGCTTTCCTACTACAGAAGTGAGGCTCACTGGTCTATAATTCCCCAGATTTGCTCTTGCTCCCTTCCTAAATATAGGTATCACCTCTGCTTTTCTCCAGTCATCTGGTAGGGACCCTGTGTTGAGTGAATCTTGAAAAATTAGGGGGTATATGGATATTGGGGGTATAGGGATATCCAAAGAACCCCACAATCTGATGGGTAGGTTTGAACTAGGTTCTTATCAAGCCCATTGAAGTAGTAGGTCTTGACATTATTAGTTTTAAATTACGCAATATTTAAAATCTTTAATTTCCTTTTTAGTTTCTTTGATGTGAAAGACCACATCGGAAGAAGATTATATTATAAAAACGTCATATTTGTGAACTACGTAACAAAAATAACAACAATAGCAGGTATGAAGACAGGTATGAAAAACATACAAGAATTTTTTGAGCAAATCTTATAGTGAGATGACTCTGATTGTTTTGTAGGGATTACATTTAAGAATACTAATCTGTATGTGGCTTCAGAGGGGATTAACCTATTGGACCGTACTCGGTCAATGAGTTCTAGAGTGAAGTGCGCTATTTGGAGAGGACATTATAAGATAAGTGAATTTGGCTCTCATCAGGATCTACTGTTTCTCCTACTCCTTCCAGGTTTCTAATCCTTTTAGGAACAAAGGCAAAATGTCTGGCACTGTTAAAACAAAATTGAATACAATAGTTAACATAAAATACTGTTACTATCTATTTTAGACTGTGTAAAAACATTTTTTTCACATTATCAAGTCAAGTTCTTTAAAATAGTAAACTATAAACGTGACAATTCAGTGGTCCTTTAAATAGCAATGTTAAATATTTGAATTGATTAAAGAAAAATTAATTAAGCAAATTTTTAAGTAGAAAATAAATACATTTTGAAGCCTGGCCTGGAGGTCTCCATGATACTTTGTTGGAAGTTGTGTGTGTGAGATGGGTATTTATATTTTCAGAGAGTAATGCTTGTATCTATTGATGCAAACAGCCTGCTTTTGAGCCTTTAAGGAGGAAGTGATGTGGAGTTAATATTAATCAGATCCAATCATCTAACAAAGCTTGTTTACCGCTCCCAGTGTAATCATCCCTCACTGCTCCCCATACTGATAGATAAAAACACATCCACAAAGACAAAATGGATTTCTCTATTCATAAACAGTTTTGAAAAAAATCAGACATTCTCTAAAAGTGTTTTTATGTCCACGGTTTACACAGCTGCTAATGTTTATTACATACTTCACAAACGAGTGGCATTTATCTTGAACTACAGTGGGCCTTTATCTTAAAAAAAATTTACCAAAGAAAAACTCTCTCGGACACATGTATTTTCCACTTGTGACATTTCCTGCAGTCCTTAATATGTAAGTAGTTTATGAAAATAATGTATTTGTTTGTTTATTCAAATGATTAACAACTTTAGTTTCTTAAATTTTCTTGAGTTTTCTGATTATTACCAGAACTATATATTACATGAATAAATAAAGCACTTCAGCTGTGATAACTGCTATCAGCAGGCAACCAGCATGGCATAAATAAATAACTATCTGGCTGTAAACAAAATGAAGCTTTTTATTTACTGTCATAATATGTAATTTAAATGGCAGGGCCAACGCTAACATATGTTTCTTTAATAGGAAAAAAAGCATTTAGAGAACATTAATTATCTTTGTAAGAGTTGTGTGGCTTGCCTAGTTTACCAAGTTGTGTTACATGTTTGAGGAGAGAGACAATTTCCATCCCTGATGCACAGAATTTTGAGCTGTTAGAACTGATTCACTCAAGAAATCATGAAACCACCATTCTATTGCTGCAATTCTTAACACTTACATGTTTCATTGTTCTTCAGCAGCTCTCCGAACGTAGGTTTGCTGCAATAGAAAGTAAGTGCTATAATATTTACACATATATTTGAACCTCTATAAGTGCACATAGTGTTTAGATGCAACCACTGTAAAGATCTAAAATTATACAGCATTCTGTAATCTACAATAAGTAAACATGGCACCCATGTTAATCGCGTGGTGTAATTTACGGTATACCATAAAATTGGCTGCAGGAGTTTTTTCCCAAGTTACACGTTTATGTTAATCTTTTCACTCGCAAAATTATGGCAGTCAACATCCGAAACCATGCTTTCTACAGTAGCAGTGAAAGGGCTGGATAATGGCACCTGCGTAAATTACGCTAAACAAGTAACTTTTACAAATATTCTTGCTGGACCACAGCCATAGGAGCCAATTGAAGATGGCCAATGGAACAGTGATTAAAAGGAATACTTTTTACATTTGCCAGCCTCCCATCCAGCGGTGAAGCTAGTGATTGGAGAGCACCAGTGGAGTGGCACAGGGGGTGGTGGCACTGTGGCAAGGTGGAGGAGGAGATAGGGCTGCACCTAGTTTTTGACCTTCTCAATAACACTTCTCGGTGACTATTGGTCCAAATGTTACCATAATCTAGCCTGGATACAGAGTAGAGGATTATGACCTATGTGATGATGAAATTGTTAAGCAGATGGCTCCTCCCCCATCACATGGTCCAGAGTTGTGTTTAACATTTCATCAATTGATGTTCCCTGAGCAATGCTGTTGAAAAGAGATGGTACTGTCCCTATGTTTTCCCTTTTTTTTAGGCACATTTCAGGTCCATGAAAACATCATCTTCATCTGCAAGCAGTGCTACCATATAACGTAAGTGAAATATATACACAGTAGCTATCAGCCATTCCACCAATGACACCCCCCAGAAAAAGCTCATACCCATTAAAAAATCATATCTGATGTTCAATAACATATGTTTGTTGTTAAGTTTAACTAATACCAATGCAGATATACGTGGGACTAGTAAAGTACAACATTTTTATTTTAAGCCAACATTAATACATGATTTAGAATTACATAGAGAAATGGTCATAGTCACAGCTAAGCATTCCTTGTGAGATGCCACATCATTACTCCTGGTGATGAGAAGTGATTTCTCATGACAAAAACAAAACGGTTTGCACTGCTTGTGGATGAAGTTCAGGTAAGTTGGTTTATTGTTACAGTTACAATATTTAGCACAGTACTGTACATACAGTTTTTTGTCTCCTCCTTTATTAGCTTATGACCACCCCACTTCTCTTTTTTGATTTCAAGAATACTCTATGTGTGCTATTGAATTGGATTACATAATCCATTAGTTAAAGCATCTGTATAATGGGGCAGATGAAGACATGATGTATGTGTTATGCTCATTACTGGTTACTTCTATTATATATGGTTTTGAATTATGACATTTTTATTCATCTGATTATGTTTACTGTGGTGTAATGACCACATGTGACCCTAGTATTTGGTATACATCTTTATTATTTTACAGTATTACCTTTACCTCTTAGGTTTTGCCCATTTGTCAAGCCTCTTGTCCTTTTGGATTTACCCACACCACATGGTCGGATATGTTTATGACTGTGCTCTGTGTATATAATAAACAATGATACTGTTGTACCGTTATCTATGTTTCCATGTGGTTCTCATGGTTAGTGATTTGGGACATCAAGATACATAACTATCCCTTATCATGTTTTGGAATATTGGTCAT
The DNA here is from genome assembly GCA_027410445.1 of Discoglossus pictus. Classification (NCBI taxonomy): domain Eukaryota; kingdom Metazoa; phylum Chordata; class Amphibia; order Anura; family Alytidae; genus Discoglossus; species Discoglossus pictus. The sequence goes on along the minus strand of CM050167.1, from coordinate 349,504,742 downwards.
CATCTTATATAGGCATCCCTTTTATGCATTGTATGATTTGATTACAACAATTTTTGACAGGCAAGTAGCTAGTATATATGATGGTTCCTTGCCACAGTTATGGCACTTGTTCTCACTCGTTATAATAATCATGACGTTCTCATTGTCTATTGGTTCCTAGAGCCGTTTTTCATCCGTAAAGCTTTGCTTGGTGTACACATACTTCCTTCACTGAAATTTCTTGTGGATAAGGCAGGATTTATGGATGTGGGCTGGGTGCTGTAATATTGCGAGTGAAACGATTAACATAAACGTTTAACATGTAACATGTAAAAATTCCCCACAGACGATTTTAAGGTATACCGCAAATCATACCATTCGATTATCATAGAGGTCCATATTTCCTACACACTTTGTTTAACAAAATGCAATTTTACTAGTGAAATCAAATCTGTAAAATTACATTTGTTTAACTTTTTATCTCCTCCCTAGCAAATTAGATGGCACAGTGTGGGGAAATCGTTATTATCACAGTGAATTTAAAAGATGTCTAAACTCATGTTTTCTATTACATTTAATTCAAATATCTTATTCTTATTTTATTCAATGCGATAAGGTGTTCTTGATTCACTGAGCAAGCAACCCTTAAACAACTATTGTACAATCAAAATATATGCATTTAAATGCTGCTAAGGTCATAATGTGACAGAAAAAAGCCATAAAGCTATATCTTAATTAAAAAAAAATGTTGGTGCCTCTGTAAGACCATGAAATCATGTGTGATGCATTGGTGAATGTTGTGTGTATGAGAGGGGCGTTTACATTTCTGTAGAGTATGGGCCCTCTAAAATTGCAAGCCTGTAATTACCTTCAAACAGAACTTTCGGCTGCATGTCAATATTTTTCTAAATATGTAGACATATTCAATTGTCACTAACCTGTAATTACATGTTCACAGCCCCAACACACAAACCATGAACCGTAAGTAGGATTTTGGGTCATGATCATGATCAGTAAAGCAAGCCAGTAAGTTATCATGACATCAGTAAAATGTGGAGTCTAAACTACAATCAATTAGTGTTTAAAAGTACAATTTGCACTCAGAGCTGTAATCCAGAAATGTAGAAATAAAAAAAAATCAATAAAGCAACTGTTCTAGTCCATGTGGGTTTCATGATATGTATTAACTCCTTGATTCCCCTGATCGATATAACACAGAAATAAAACCTAAAAAAGATTTGCAAGCTTGAGACTGTTGTGCAATTCATTCTACAGCCTTTCATTGCTTTCCCAGTATTTTTAAGTACAGTAGTGTGCGTTTAATTGCTTTTGCAGTGTTATTTGCTGGTGTTTAACCCACTTGCCAGTCCTATCTAGTACTTTTATCAGTTTTTGCCATTTACAGGTTTGAAAGCAATTGCAGACTTGTTGTAATTGAATATTGATTTTGCATCTTTAGCACTGGCAACATTTATAGGCTTTTTGTTTTTTGTGTTTTGTTTATTGTTTTTAGAAAAACATATAGTATACAAACAAGAAAGAGACAAAAAAATCTTGATTTTCAAACATACATTCACATATATTTCCCGTACAATGGGAGATTCCAAAACATTCTATATATATCCATATTGTACAAAAAATATACATAAAAGGGGTTACGTTTTATATTTAAAATTATTTCTTAGAAACCAAGTACTGGTCCCATAAATGCCACTTAGAAGTTAGCGTCTTATTAACTGGAGCATTTAGTTGAATATCACTCATCAGATCACTATTATAGCTTATTATATTTTCAATTTCACCCTTGACGGAAGTGTTGGTTGATTCCAATACTTAACCAATAGAGATTTTACTATTAACAAAATATGGAAGATTAGATGTTTTTCTTCAGGTATTAATACATCCAGTTCTAGATGAAATAAAACAACTTGGGGGGTACATGGAATCTTTTTTCCGACATAATAGATAGCTGAGTACCGCAAAACCTCCACAAGGAATTAACTTTTTCGCACTCACACCATACATGTATGGCTTGAAACATCAAAGGAGGAGATAGGACGGTCTTACATTTTTGACTACCGCAGGGATTTTGAGCCTGTAAGCTTTTGAGCCAATTGAATATCAGTAACATTTACAGGCTCCATATTGGCTCATGAAATTGCGATTTGGACAATTAAATGGGCCCAATGTCTTGCATTTATTGATGCAGAGTGCATTCTACTGGCATATCTGGATTATTATGGACAACATGGAATACTCTATTCACAGACAAAGACGTCAAGAATTCAGATTTTCTCTAAAAATGTTTTTTATGTACATGGTTTACACAGTGCAGTTTTCTTGAAATACAGTTGTCCTTTAACACAGTGTCTTTACAAACCCTGAATGAATTTATTAAATTTCTGCCTTATCTGCCTACAACTGTGTAATCCACAGAAGAGTTGATCTATTTAATATGGTAATTTCATAAATTGTGTTAACTACTCTTTGTAGCATGTAATAAATTCACAGGCTGACTGACAGCTCAAAATGGGGAAATTCAATATATTAGTTTAAAAAAATGCTTTTTATTTTAAATAACATTCAATTGATAGTTGAAATGCTTATTACCTCCACTTTTGGAGCCACCACTATGTCATTTTAATGAACTATTGGTCAATTAAATAAATATATATATATATATATATATATATATATATATATATGTATATATATATATATATATATATATTTGTCTGAAAACTTTGAATCTGACTAAGAGAATAAGACAGGGAAGCAGTCATAAATACTATTTTAATTAGTTAAAAAATTCTGATGCTTCTGTTGGACACTGAAACTATGGTGGAATTTGTGTGTGAGAGTGGCATTTATAACACTGGGAGATCATTGTTATGTATTGATGCAAGCTACCTCCTTATACTGCCTGTGAGGGGAAAAAGGAAAGATGTTAATATCCAATTATCTAACAGATACTCCTTCCCTTTGTGAGAACATTCATAATGTTCTCTAATACGTTTTCAAAGCATATACACTAGCTAATCTTTTAGTTTGTAACATACTTCACAAACAAGGGCACTTTTTCTTAAACTACAGTGGTTCTTTAAATAAAAACCTAATAATTTATATTTCATGATCTGCCAATATTTGCACAGAAACATGCCATGGAATTTACACCATTATATTGTGCAATGAAATAGACTCCATTGAGGTATACAATAAAAATAAATTACTGTATATTAAATTGTACTATATATTTATCCTCTACAATAATACTGCCTATTTTTAAGTAAAACTCAGAGATATAATTTTGTAGGATTTCTTGCTGTTTTTACATACAATTGATAATTCAGAGAAAGCACATTTATGCCTTTTTCACAGCTTGATGATAATGGAAGTTGTTTTCATACAACCAATCTAATGCATTGTGTCATGCTCCACTTAAACTGGAACCATGTGAAATTCTAATTATTATTATTTTATATTAACTTTTAAGATTTTCTAACTGGAAAACTATATATTCAGATATGTTCCAATACAATGGGAATATTAAATTGCCTTATATAGAACCAGAAACAATGCTCAACATGAAATACATAAATTCTAAGCATACCAGCTGGTGGAATATATAATTTAGCTTTCTTTCATTGTCCCAGCTTTTCTTTTTTTTTTTTCTGCACTATTATTAACTTGTATCCTAATTCTGGCTTTCCTTCCGTGTCCCAATTCTTTGTGTTTATTCCAGTCTAGTGACTCATCACCCTTCATTATTGTCTTCCTTATCGCATGATACAACACCATTCCTCCCAACATTTGACATAGCCAACAAGACACATATATATTTGTAAACAGACCGTATGTCTACTAATGATATCGCTATTCACTAATGATGGCAGCAAATTAAAGAGTCAGTATAGGCACTTTTCACGATAAACCAATTTTAAGTTTACCATTAATTGACATAAAAAATGCATGTGAAACAGCTGCAACATTTGTTTTTGAAATAATATATAATTTAAAACCAAAGTTTACATCATCAATGGCTGTTGCAGTACCCCTCCATACCTAACTTATTGATCTGAGTTACTACTAAAAGGAAATTAAATATTGCAGCCAAGATAACATTATTCAAGCCTAATCAAGACAGCCTAAATAATTGTATTACTTTTAAAATCTTCCACTTCCTTTCAGTAGTGATTAGGACAACGGGCAAGGCAGGGATACAGCTGTGGCTATTAATGAGAAAACTGTGTTTTTAAAATATATTTTATGGCTGAAACTTTGCTGCTGTTTGCACATGTATTTTATGAAAATAAAAAATAAAAAAAGTTTTAACATGGAAGGCGCTTACCCTGGCAATTTAAGAGTGAATTTTAGAGTCAGGTCCATGTACAAATCTAATAACCAGAGACCCCTTCACTCTCCAAATGAGTGTCCCTTCAAACAAGTATTAATAATTTCTCCAACAACTATCATAGTCCTTTGATAAGCTCTTAAAGGTAATCTAAATGGAATAAAAATGGGTCTAGATACCAAAATATTTTTTACACACTGCCTAAAAGCGATTGTAATCTCTGCAGGATGTAAAACAGCTCGTAAGCTCTGGAGGTTGAGCTGATTTAAATAGACAAACAGCAGGCTTGTTCCACACTACAAGGCCTAAAACAGATCACAAGCTGTATCACCACATAGCAAACATAAAGCATATTGCAAGTTCTGAAGGGTAATATGAATGAAATAAAACAGGTTTAGATGTAACACAAGTGTAATATGATTTAACTAAAATCACACAATATGTTTTAAACCCACTGCAAGGCCAAAAGCAGATTGCAAGCTCTTTTAGACTAACCTGTGAGCAACCCTAATTAGAGCTATATATTTGAATATTTGCAGATTTCTCTAAACACACACACACACATATATATATATATATATATATATATATATATATATATATATATATATATAAAAATCATTCAGTTTATAGTGGGCAAAAGAGCAATAGAAGCCCTACACCATACAGTTAGAGATGTCCCGAATAGTTCGCCGGCGGACTGTTCCCGGCGAACATAGCATGTTCGCGTTCGCGGCGAACTGCGAACATATGCGATATTCGACCCGCCCCCTATACTTTATCATTGAGCAAACTTTGACTCTGCATGTCACAGTCAGCAGACACATTCCAGCCAATCAGCAGCATACACTCCCTTCCAGAGCCTTCTAACTCATGGACAGCAGCCATTTTGGAATCATAACTAACTTGCAGTCTTCCTGAGAGGAGGCTGAGTGTAGGTGATACTGCATCAATAGGGAAAACCCATAGCTAGGCTACTGTACACAGTGTGCAATACAGTCCTGAAGGACTCTTTTGATCTCTGCTGCAAGGACACCCCTGTGTCTCTTCCCCCCCTTATCATCATCATCATCATCCTCCCCTCACCTTAGCACCCAACCCTAACACCCCTCACACTTATCCATAACACCCATCAACCTAACACCTAACACTAACACCCCTCACACATATCCCTAACACCCCTCACCCTAACCCTAACCCCCCTCACACTTATCCCTAACACCCCTTACCCTAACCCTAACACCCCTCACACTTATCCCTAACACCTAACCCTAACACCCCTCACACTTATCCCTAACAAACCTCACCCTAACACCTAACCCCCTCACCCTTATCCCTAACACCCCTTACCCTAACACCTCTCACACTTATCCCTAACACCCCTCACCCTATCCCTAACACCCCTCACACTTATCCGTAACACCCTTCACCCTAACCCTAACACCCCTCACACTTATCCCTAACACCCCTTACCCTAACCCTAACACCCCTCACACTTATCCCTAACACCTAACCCTAACATCTAACCCTAACACCCCTCACACTTATCCCTAACACCCCTCACCCTAACACCCCTCACACTTATCCCTAACACACCTCACCCTAACTCCTATCCCTAACACCCCTCACACTTTTCCCTAACACCCCTCACACTTATCCCTAACACCCCTCACCCTAACCCTAACACCCCTCACCCTAACCCTAACACCCCTCACCCTAACCCTAACACTCCTCACCCTTATGCCTAACACCCCTTACCCTAACCATAACACCCCTCACACTTATCCCTAACACCCCTCACCCTAACACCTATCCCTAACACCCCTCACCCTAACCCTAACACCCCTCACACTTATCCCTAACACCCCTAACCCTAACACGCCTCACACTTATCCCTAACACCTAACCCTAACCCTAACACCTAACCCTAACACCTAACCCTAACACTTATCCCTAACATGCCTCACCATAACACCCCTCACACTTATCCCTAACATGCCTCACCCTAACACCCCTTACACTTATCCCTAACACCCCTCACCCTAACACCCCTTACACTTATCCCTAACACCCCTCACCCTAACACCCCTGACACTTAGCCCTAAAACCCCTCACCCTAACACCCCTCACACTTTGCCCTAACACCCCTTACCCTAACCCTAACACCCCTCACACTTATCCCTAAGACCTAACACCCCTCACACTAATTGCTAACATGCCTCACCCTAACACCCCTTACACTTATCCCTAACACCCCTCACCCTAACACCCCTCACACTTAGCCTTAAAACCCCTCACCCTAACACCCCTCACACTTAGCCCTAACACCCCTCACACTTAGCCCTAACACCCCTCACACTTATCCCTAACACCCCTCACCCTAACCCTAACACCCCTCACCCTAACACCCCTCACACTTATGCCTAACACCCCTTACCCTAACCCTAACACCCCTCACACTTATCCCTAACACCCCTCACCCTAACACATATCCCTAACACCCCTCACCCTAACCTTAACACCCCTCACACTTATGCCTAACACCCCTTACCCTAACCCTAACACACCTCACACTTATCCCTAACACCCCTAACCCAAACACGCCTCACACTTAACCCTAACACCTAACCCTAACACCTAACCCCCCTTACCCTAACCCTAACACCCCTCACCCTAACCCTAACACCCCTCACACTTATCCCTAAGACCTAACACCCCTCACACTAATTCCTAACATGCCTCACCCTAACACCCCTCACACTTATCCCTAACACCCCTCACCCTAACACCCCTCACACTTAGCCCTAAAACCTATCACCCTAACACCTAACCCCCTCACCCTTATCCCTAACACCCCTTACCCTAACACCCCTCACACTTAAGAGATACAGGGGAGGATGATGAAGGAGGTGGGAGGATGATGAGGGAGGGGAGGTGAGACACAGGAGAGGGTGATGAGGAAGGTGGCAAAGAGACACAGGGGTGGATGATGAGGGAGGGGGAAAAGAGACACAGGGGAGGATGATGAGGTGGGGAAGAGACACAGGGGGGGATGATGAGGGAGGGGGGAAAGAGACACAGGGGGGATGATGAGGGAGGGGGGAAAGAGACACAGGGGAGGATGATGAGGGAGGAGGGAAAGAGACACAGGGGAGGATGATGAGGGAGGGGGAAAGAGACACAGGGGAGGATGATGAGGGAGGGGGGAAAGAGACACAGTGGAGGATGATGAGGGAGGGGGTAAAGAGATACAAGGTAGGATGATGAGGGAAGTGGGAGGATGATGAGGGAGGGGGGATGAGACACAGGGTAGGGTGATGAGGAAGGGGGGAAAGAGACACAGGGGAGGATGATGAGGGAGGGGGAAAGAGACACAGGGGAGGATGAAGATGAAGGGGGGAAGAGACACGGGGAGGATGATGAGGGAGGGGGTAAAGAGATACAGGGGAGGATGATGAGGGAGGTGGGAGGATGATGAGGGAGGGGTGATGAGACACAGGGGAGGGTGATGAGGAACGGGGGAAAGAGACACAGGGGAAGATGATGAGGGAGGGGGGAAGAGACACAGGGGAGGATGATGAGGGAGGGGGTAAAGAGATACAGGGGAGGATGATGAGGGAGGTGGGAGGATGATGAGGGAGGGGGGATGAGACACAGGAGAGGGTGATGAGGAAGGGGGCAAAGAGACACAGGGGAGGATGATGAAGGGGGGAAGAGACAAAGTGGAAGATGATGAGGGAGGGGGAAAAGAGACACAGGGGAGGATGATGAGGAAGGGGGGAAAGAGACACAGGGGAGGATGATGAGGGAGGGGGAAACAGACACAGGGGAGGATGATGAGGGAGGGGGTAAAGAGATACAGGGGAGAATGATGAGGGAGGTGGGAGGATGATGAGGGAGGGGGGATGAGACACAGTGGAGGGTGATGAGGAAGGGGGGAAAGAGACACAGGGGAGGATGATGAGGGAGGGGGTAAAGAGATACAGGGGAGGATGATGAGGATGATATAACTTCTGCAAGTGCACAGTGCCACTCATATCTGTTGTCACAGTAGCTTGCACGCATAGTACCAATCTGTCAAAACCTGTAATGATGAATGAGGTCTAGAGTAGCCTGGTTCCCTTATCCTCTACAGGTTGAGACATAATGTTTGGGTGACTCCAGACCAACACATGAGTACAAGCAGCACACAAACTCAAAGCCGCCATCCTCCTCCTGGTCCCGCATCATCAGCCACATCAACCACTGCTGTCCTCCTTGCCCCCTCTCAACCATCCGCCACTCCGTCTCTCACCTTGAGCAGTTCCTGCTCATCTGCCCATAGTCAGGTGCCTGTAAAGGACATGTTTGAGCGTAAGAAGCTAATGTCACAAAGTGCCCCAAATTTGAAGTGATACGACCAACCAAGCATCTTTTTCTAACTCCCGGTCCCAAAAATCCAGGCCTTATACACGTGCCCTGATGGGTGACGTAACAAGTATTAAACTGATAAGAGTAGTCCTTACAAACAAGCCACTCCTATATGGTGGCACCTTTGATTGCACACGCCTTGCCCCAAAATTGAAGTGATACGACCAACCAAGCATCTTTTTCCATCTCCCGGTTCTAAAAATCCAGGCTTTATACACGCCCCCTGATAGGTGCTGTAACACGTATTAAACTGATAAGAGTAGTACTTACAAACACGCCACTCCTATCTGGTGGCACCTTTGATTGCACGTGCCGTGCCCCAAAATTGAAGTGATACGACCAACAAAGCATCTTTTTCCATCTCCTGGTTCTAAAAATCCAGGCCTTATACTCGCCCCCTGATAGGTGACGTAACAAGTATTAAACTGATAAGAGTAGTACTTACAAACACGACACTCCTATCTGGTGGCACCTTAGATTGCACGTGCCGTGCCCCAAAATTGAAGTGATACGACCAACAGAGCATCTTTTTCCCTCTCCCGGTTCTAAAACTCCAGGCCTTATACACGCCCCCTGATAGGTGCTGTAATAGGTATTAAACTGATAAGAGCAGTACTTACAAACACGCCACTCCTATCTGGTGGCACATTTGATTGCACGTGCCGTGCCCCAAAATTGAAGTGATACGACCAACAAAGCATCTTTTTCCATCTCCTGGTTCTAAAAATCCAGGCCTTATACACGCCCCCTGATATGTGCTGTAACAGGTATTAAACTGATAAGAGTAGTACTACTTAACACACCTTATAATAATGCAGAGAGAGGCAACGCAGTGAGAGGAGTCTGAAGAAGAGGAGTCAGAAGATGAAGGTAGCTTTGAGGAGGTGGGAGACCAAACAAAGCAGGCGTCCCAGGGGGCTTGTTGTCACCTTTCGGGGACCCTTGGTGGCTGGGTGGAGGAAGAGACCTTCAATGACATCAGTGAGGACAAGGAACGGGACATGGCTAGCTTGGTATCCAACCTTGTGCAAATGGGGAGTTTGCGGTTGTGCAAATGGACTATTTGCGGTTGTTTGCGGTGCATTAAACGGGGAGATTGGTCTGTTACTGTGAAGCGGGTGTAACCCTTACACTACCTGATCGATACAACATCATACCTGATGTTTTAAAGCACGTTATTCCAAACAATTTAGGAATGCTAGGTAATTTATGCCCTTTATGGCTTAAAACCAGACTCTGCATCAACTATGTAATTTTCCGTGGGAGTTTTGCCATGGATCCCCCTCCAGCATGCCACAGTCCAGGTGTTAGTCCCGTTAAAACAACTTTCCATCACTATTGTGGCCAGAAAGTGTCCCTGTGGGTTTTAAAATTCGCCTGCCCATTGAAGTCTATGGCGGTTCGCCGGGTTCGCCGGCTCGCGAACATTTGCAGTGATTCACGTTCGCGGTTCACGGACCGAAAATTTTATGTTCGCGACATCACTACATACAGTATATAAATAGTACATTTGTCTTACCATTTGAATGTCTAAAACAAGTTAAAAGACTTGTTTCCTGCCCAGAATTCCTAAGCTTTGCAAAAAAGCTGTGTAATACAGCGGGCATATGTTTAAAGGAAGTCATATTTAAAATGGTTATGGATTGCAAGAGCGAAGCATTTGTGGGCACATTTGCATGTCCCTGCCCTGGTTCACAGAGTGCAGTGTAATAACTGTATTTCTCAGAATTCTGATCAGGAAACATTTTTTTAACTTGTTTTAGACATTCAAATATGAAAATAACTGTGGCCTTTGTGGGCACATTTGTGTGTCCCAGCTCAACTTCCCAGAATGCAGTGTAATAACTGTTTTTCTCGGAACTCTGAGCTGGAAGCTGGTTTTTTAACTTGCTTTAGACATTCAAATGTGAACACAGATGTACTTTTTATTTACTGTACTACTGTACGGTGGAGGGCTTCTATCGCTCTTTTGCCCACCATATTATAAATGATTGTTGTTGTGAACTACCTACTCATAAGGTCTACAACACAGGCTGAGATCGCGCTCCATGCTGATGATAGCCAGTAAGCTTGAAACAGCTGTACACCGATTGGATACTCGGCCTGAGTTTATTCCAACCTTGGCTTTGCATTAAAGCTGTGTAATACATCATGCATAAGCTTAAAGGAAGCCATGTTTGATAATGGCTACGGAATGAAGAGCGAGGCATTTGTGGGCACATTTGCATGTCCCAGCTCAGCATCCCAGAATGCAGTGTAATAACTGTTTTTCTCGGAATTCTGAGCTGGAAGCAGGTTTTTTAACTTGCTTTAGACATTCAAATGTGAACACAGATGTACTATTTATTTACTGTACTACTGTACGGTGAAGGGCTTCTATCGCTCTTTTGCCCACCATATTATAAATGATTATATATATATGTATATATATATTGATTTAGATAAACAATTAGTGAGTATTGCTATACATAATACATTTTTAATGGACAGAAATGACTATAGACACTTCATGAGAATGTAAAGGAGAAGGAGGCAACACATGTTTTTTTTATCTACTAACTAGTTCCTGTTTTCCTGTCTGTGTGTTACTGGTTTATTCAAAATTGAGGAATCTGCTCAACTGACAGAGGGCCTCATTCAAATGCGATTTGGCCAATATAAGCACAGAGCATATTTTTTTACAGAAGTTTTTAGTTAGTGAACTTCTATCCAAAAGCAAGGTCTTCACTAACTAAAAACTTCTGTAAAAAAATATGCTCTGTGCTTATATAGAGCCCTATTCAATTGGCCAAATCACATTTGAATGAGGCCCAGAGTGAGAACACACCTATTGAAGCTTGTCTATTAAAATACACTGGTCCCTATTAGATTTCAATCCAAATCTGTAAACCATGCTGCAGCACGTAGCATTTCCTCGCGTGAACATGATAAATCATTAAAACACGTAGTTATGGGTGCCAATAGTAAAAGAGACCGTCATGATTACGTCATGGAGGGTAAATTTCCCCTACAGTTTTGATATCCGAGTTGTGATCGGACCCGCATTCCAGAAATAATGCAATATTAAAAAATCAATAAATATGGTATTCTAGTCCATGCGAGTTCTATTATATGTATTAACACATTGATTTCCAAAATCGATATAACACAGATTTTTTATTGCAGGTTGCGAGCTTGAGAATGTTGTGCTATACATTATAATACCTTTCATAGCTTTTCCTGTAATTTTTCCTCTTGTAGGATTTATCGCTACGTTTGCCATTTACGGGTGTGAAAACATTTGCGGGCTTGAGGAATTATAGCAATTTAATAGCGATTTGCGATTGTAACATTTACGGGATTGAAAGATCAAAGGCTTAGCTGGGTCAGAGTTCAGATTTTGACAACCTGTAGTGTTTTGCCGCCTGTAACCCGCAGATCGTTTGCGGGTAGCTAAAAGAGGCCAATTTAATAGCCGTAACTTTTGCGGGCTCCTTTACGAGCTTCAGGAACTCAAAATGTAATAGGGACCACTATCTACTTTAGGGTATATTGATAATGACGAGAGAGAGAGCTGTGTGTGGGGCCTCATTCAATTGAGAAATTATAACTTACTGGATCCCGTCCGGAAGAGTTACGATCGATAAAATTGCAAATCGCTATTCAATTACTACAATTGGTCAAGCCCGCAAATGTTTTCACATCCGTAAACGGCAAAAGTAGAAGAAAATCCTACGGGAACCAGATGGCACCTGCAAAGGGGATAAAGACATGTCTGTAGCATTGTAAATGCAAATAAAAAATCAATACTGCACTGTAAATGAAGGGAAAAGCGATGATAGACATTAGAATTAATTTCACAATAGTCTTGTAACGGAAACCATCACTGTTTTACCCTGTTTTATGGTTATTTATTTCTTATGGTTAAAATATGATCACATTGCTATACTGTAGATATGTTGGTTTATGCTCTGCAGGATATTAGCTCAGACTATTGCAGACACCTAGCATAATACATAATCCTATTAGGGTCTCCTAGAGGCAGGAGAGCCCTATTGTGTGAAGTGTTCACATTGTGAAAGATGGAACAAAGGGAAGGATGATCTAATCAATGTCTGTATTGTATAAAAGTAGCCAGGTAGCCTCAGGGAGGTGTGACCACACCTATTGTCTCTCTATGTGTATTGTGTGGCCAAATAGGGGGATGTGTATTACCTGTGGGAAGAGATGTATATATACTTCTGGATAACCAAATAAAGACAGTATTCTTTGACTCCCAATTGAGTGTCGTCCAATATGGGAGGTTGGGGCTTGTGAGACTGCAGTGCTTCTTGGATATTTTACCGTATACCAGCGGAGATACTGGACTTCGTGTTCCAACTCCGTTACAAGTCTCAAGCTTGCAAATTAGCAGTCAAAAATATTTTTTTTATATGTTTAATTTCGGGGGTTATATCGATCTTATGAATGAATGAGTTAAGACATATCAGGCCCCCCATATGGACTAGAACTTTATTGTCATTCATTTTTATTATTTTGTATTTTGCGGGTTTGAAAGTTTGATCGCATATCGGACCCCTAAACGCAAATTGATTTACATGTATAAATAAAACAACAAAGTTAGAGGTGCTCATTCAGAGACCGAACTAACCTTAATAGGTTAGTTCTATGGCCATGATAACCCACTCTGAGAGCAGCCTCTTTTAGCTCACTTGTGCCCTTCACAGGGAGAAAAAAACCTAGTATATCAGTCTGGTCTCACTCAAAAGAGTGACCCAGCCCCAAAATACCATGCAATTCTACCCTGAACAGGAGAAACAGCAAACCCCAGACGTAGGTTTCGGCCTTCATTGGGCCTGCGTACTGCGAGATGCAGCCTTGCAATTGAATGAGGCTCTGTGTCTGTTATTTCTACTTCTAATACATTTTCATATAGTATGCAATTAATTTTCCAACCTGTGCACTGCTGTTTGGATTTAAATTTTAGGATTTCACTGCTTGATAAAGGGATGTATCACCTTTTTAAAACTTGTCTATTAAAATACACTGTTAGTCCACTAAAAAGATATTAAACTTTGCAGTGCTGACTAGTCTAAATCACTGGACTAGTGTGGGTATATAAACCTAGCTTTTTCTGTGACTATTCTATTAGAAAATGTAAGTTTACTTAGGGCCTCATTCAAATGCAATTTGGCCAAATGAATATGGTTCTGTATGGGACATTGCATATTTTTTTACAGAAGTTTTTAGTTAGTTAAGACCTTGCTTTTGGATAGAAGATCACTAACAAAAAAAGTCTGTAAAAAAAGAATGCTCTGTGCTTATATAGAGCCCTATTCAGTTGGTCAAATAGCAATTGAATGAGGCCCTAAAAACTTCTGTAAAAGAAATATGCTATGTGCTTTAATAGAGCCCTATTCAATTGTCCAAATCTCATTTGAATGAGGCCCTTAATCTTTAATAGTGACCTACAGAAGTTCTTGTTTTGTGATGTCACATCAGATATTCAGCTTGTCCTGTATGTGCATTCAGACTGACACATGCCATGCTTGTTTAAGATCCATCTGAATGGCTTTGCTAATGCATGAGAAAAATCTATGGTATAGTGACATCTTGTGGTGATATTGTAAACTAAATACTGTATGTCAATCTGTACAATTTATACTAGAAATGCAATTATAAGGCAGTTCAAAGTACTGATATATTCACTGCGTTATAAAGCTAATATAGTATATATTGTATTAACACATATGGTGTCATACATATACTGATTCATTCCAAGAAACTAGTAATGCACAAGTAGTCTGTAAATCAGACAGGAAAGGTCAAGTGTGGTTACAAACTGCTAAATCTAAGCCACATAAACTGAGTGCTACTATAAAAAAAAGTATATTTGTTTACATGTGTTAATATATGTATATATATATATATATATATATATATATATATATATATATATATATATATGCCCATAAATACATTGCACTTAATAATTCAGCATAGTAAACTCAGATGGACTGGAATCGATCATTTCATATCAGACAACCACCAGATCTTCTACTGTGGTCAATAACTGGAGTAGCCCTCCTACTCAATAAAATGGTGGCCAAAGCAGTGCTCAGTTACAACCTAAATCACTGAATGATGTCAAATTGAATTAAAGGAAAGACATTTAACATCACAGTGATCCAAGTCTATGCTCCAACCACAGAGGCTGAAGTTGTCCAATTCTACAAGGATGTTCAATATTTTCTAGATATAAAACCAAAAAAGATACCACTTTTATCATAGGAAATTAGAAATATACAGTCAGCAAAAACAAGAGTGTGGAAATTTAAAAGAATGGGATGGTAAATTCAAGAGATCTCTTTAAGAAATGTGGGGATCTCAAGGAAATCTATCATGCTAAAGTGGGAAGGATAAATGACAAAAATAGTAGGGACTTAATAGAAGCAGGTCGGATAAAGAAGAGATGGCACATCATGGCAGGAATACACAGAATATTTACACAAGAAGGATCTTAACAGCATTGATAATCTCAAAACGTTGTCCAATGAGCTGGAGCGAGGGCAATTCTCTGGGGCTATGGGGCATTTCCCTGGGGCTGGGTGGCAATTTTCTGGGGTTGGTGGAGGTCACTGGGCAATTCTCTGGGGTTGGCGGGCAATTCTCTGGGGCTGTGGGGCATTTCCCTGGGGCTGGGTGGCAATTCTCTGGGGTTGGCGGGCAATTCTCTGGGGTTGGGGGGGAATTCTCTGGAGCTGGGGGCCAATTCACTGGGGTTGGGGGAGATTACGGGGCAATTCTCTGGGGCCATGGGGTAATTCTCTGGGGATGGGGGGGAGTATTACCTGGGATGTAGATAAAACAATCAGTGAATGAAGGGTCAGAAATCTAAAGGAAAGCAAAGTGTCTGACACCATGTGACCTCCCACAGTAGGGCAGACTACAGGTGCTAACTGAGCATGTCTGCAAAATCCCCATGCAAAAAAGTAACATTGTATAAGATATGCTAATTATCCCTGTGAATTCCTGGGGGTGTCAACATTAAGAGAAAGCTCTTTGCAAAAGCAAGAAAATCAGCAAACTTCAAGCTAACGATTTAACTGTTTTTTCATGCAATTAAATTTTTTCAGACACTATAAATTCTCCTCTATCAGATGCATTAATAACCCACCTCACTTTAATATGTCTTTAATTCATACTTCATAGATTATTCTAAAGCCTTTGACTGAGGGGGTCACAAAATGTAGTAAGTTCTTGAAGTGATGGGGTGCCAGACCATCTCATCCTCCTCCTACTGAGAAATATTTATATGGACCAAGAAGCCAGAGCCAAGACCACAAAGGGACATGTTTCATCAACCATGAAATTAAAAGAGCATCTATGGGGAAAGTTATGTATAGTTGTTATAGGTTAGTGAAGTGTGTTTACTTAGAGTGCCATGGGGGTCCACAGTGTTGTTTGGTAATAATCCTGTATATGTCTTGAGGAGAAGCTTAGATATAAGTATTGAGTATATTTTCTATACATAGCTATAGGTAAATCTTACCTATTTGTATTTGTGTGTTTTTATAAATGGCATGGTATTTAGGTGTTTCTGGGGGCCTTACCAATGAGCATCTATGTGCATATACAGTAATCTTACATTTCACGTCTTAACTGCTGGGAGACTCAGGCTAATATAATTGATTTACATAACCAAAGTTATAAAGCAGGATAGTAGATGTTTCTTTTCTAGAATGTAGTAAATCTTTTGACATGTAAACTGCATAGTTTAGAACTAGATTCTAATATAGATCAGTGGATAGGACACTGGCTGAATGTCATCGTTTATGACAGGGTGCATGGCCTAAAAGACAAAATGTATTAGGATAGACTTCATGACCAAAATATGTGTAGAGAATAAGACAGAAGGAACATTGGTAAGAGGTTTTTTTTTTTTTTCTTGGGGGGGGGGTTGAGTTTATCAGTCATTTCTGACTCTTTTTGACCTCATGATGGACCGTAACACACCAGAACATCTTTATTTCCATGATCATGCTGATCCACTTGGTATTCATGGCAGAGATACTGGAGTGGGTTGCCAATTCCTTCTCCAGTGGGCCACAGCATACAGCTGTTGGTATTCCAAGGTGGTCTCCCATCCCAGTACTGACCAGGCCCAACACTGCTTGTACTGACCAGGCCCAACTTGCATGAATCAGAGGCACTGCTGAGGATTTTAATACATTTTAAATACTACCATGTAGTTAGTGCTAAGCTCATTAATAAAGCGATTTAGGGCAATATTTGGGGGTTTTCGTCAATCCAAAATCGGCTAAGCAAGGATAAAAATGCGGATGAAAAACATAAAAATTCTGAAACAGGATGAAAATGAGGCTGAGCAAAGCCAGGCACGAGGGACTTAGAAAATACATGGTGGCAAAGACAGTAACACTTACACCAACAACGCCAGGCACGAGGGACTTTGAAAATAAAATAATAGGCCTTCAGCGCGTAATAGGCAAACATTCAGCAGACACACAGAGGAGAAAGACACAGGGAAGGGACGGGGGAGATGGTGCAAAAAGGCACATGGCATTCCCAGGCACAAAACTTGCAGGTTAACGAAACCTGCAATGAGCGTCCCGTACAGTAGGCGGGTAGAAAGGGTCGCAATGAGTGCCAAATGCGCTCATTGTGAGCCACGAGATGAGCGCCAAAGGCTCTCATCCCGGGGCTCACGATGAGCACCGCAAGCAGGAGAGGCTTGCAATGAGCGCCTTTGGAGGCACTCAGTGCAGGGCTTGCGATGAGCACCAAAGGTACTCAGAGGAGCAAAAGCCTCACATTGCGTGGCAAACAGCATTGCCAGCCTTACAATTTTAATCCCATCATTTTTGACTGGAAAGTTCCTAGTAAAGTAATAACTATCAGTAAAATAAATTAAATAGTTTCCAATTGTAAATGGCATCACTCATTTGTGACCTCATGGACCGCAACACACCATGCTGATCCACTTGGTTTTCATGGCAGAACAGGAGTGGGTTCCAAGTTCCTTCTCCAGTGGGCCACAGCATACAGCTCCAGGTATTCCCAGGTAGTCTCCCATCCTAGTACTGACCAGTGTGACCTCTTGGTTCCCTGGCTGGATTTGAACGCAGGGTGCTGTGGTGAAAGCACCTACATCCTAACCACTGGGCCAAATACTGCACACTATAATTAATGCTGGTAAAACACTATTATCTTTCAACTTTATATAATCTTACAGCTTTATTAAATTGCGATTTGGCCAATTGAATAAGGCTCTATATAAGCACATAGCATATCTTTTTTACAGAAGTTTTTAGCTAGTGAACCTCTATCCAAAAATATGCTCTGTGCTTATATAGAGCCCTATTCAATTGTCCAAATCGCAATTTAATAAGGATGTAAAGCATATAATCAGAAGAATTTAATATCCCCTCAAAAAAATTTGATGTGATACAAATGATACTTAAATGTTATTATTATTCTTATTCTTTTATTTGTAACGTGCCAAAATATTCTGTGGCACTTCAAAGGGGTTATGTGCACAGCAAAGTACAATATTATACATGTGGCAAAAGAGTGGAGAGCCCTGTCTTTGAGTTTAAAATCCTACGTAGAAAGCCTTTTTTTCCCAAAGCACCTTGCAAGATTAAAAACTATTGTTAATTGTTTTCATTTAAATATGCCACTTGGTAGATATAGGACTTTGGTGAACGGATCCCAATATAAAGATAATGAATGATTACTATGTAATGGAAATTAACTCTTATAGTCATTCAGTCTGATAGGAGATACAACATTGTCCAGTCCCATGCATGTAAATATATGAAGTTGTAATTGCATAATGTGTATATCTGAAAAAATCTTATTTAATAAAAGATTGAGAACTGGCAATCTTACAGTCTGAAGGGAATGGAAGAGACAGAAACCTGGGCAAGAATAGGATGGGAATAGTATTAGGATAGGTCAGGAGGGAAGTGAAAGTTTATTTGTATATAATTAGACAGCGCTCATTTAGAAGGAGAGGAAAGAGATCTGATAGAAACTCATTGTGAGGTGAATGGCTCTAGATTGGACTGTGTTATCTCCACCCAGTGGTCAGATAATTAATCCTGCAAATATGAATTTCAGGTGTCAGGTGACTGTTTATAAAGCTACAATAATCAGGAGAAAATAATGGTATGGCAGAGTCTCTGAGGAAAGCAGAAAAGAGTGAGAGTCAGCAGAAACATAGCATAGGAGTTGGGGAGAGAGGAGGGGTGGGAGAAGGTGTTTGGCTATTCTAAAGGGGAAAGGTAATATGACTAGCTCATGGAATATAAACAAACAAAAAATGACGGCAATAGAATAGTAAGTCAAGGAATGCTGTTTGGCACACAAAGTAAGTGTTTTGGTTGTGTGAGTACCTTCGGCGCTGATTGCGAGCCTCTGGGTTGGTGTTTTTTTGATTCTTCAAGCACGTTTGGAGCTGGTTGCAAGGTCCATGCTGATGGCCTTTTGGCGCTCATTGCGAGTGTCTCCCCTGGTGTAGTTTTGCTCCTGTGAGCACCCTTGATGCTCCTTGTGAGGCGTGCAGTGAACGCCTTTGTCGTTTATTGCGATCGTGTAGTGTTTTTTAAAGTTTTCTGTATATGTCTTTTTTAATGATAATTAATTAATTAATAAATGAAATCATAAATTAATATACTTTACCTATTTGTAATGAATATATGCAGCAACCAATATGCTGAAGAGCTAACAATCTGTTTTGATGTTCCTGCAGCATACAATGTAGATTTTCATTTTTGGTGACCTGAGGTGTAAGTGTCAGCAATGTGTGAAGTGTGTAGTGTAAAATAGGTTGCGTGAGTGAGGGGAAACCATTTGTGTAGCTGTGTAGCATTTTGTAATGTGAATGTTAGTATGTGCAAGTTAGTGGTGTAAAATGACAACGATTGTGTATGTGTAAGGCGGGTCTGGATGATTTTGCGTCCTTCTTAATAGTGTATTTTATACCTCGAACGGTCCTGCCTAAAAGTGTTTAGGGGACGTGTAGACTCGTTTTGGTTTTTTTCGGTGGCCATTTTTTCTCTCGCTTAGGGGATTTTCGAGTGTCTAAACTCTGGAAATTGGACTTAAATTGATGTGTAAGATCACTTCCAGACGTCGTGGGTGTCCCCCCTTGCTGTGTGTGATGTTTTTTTTTTTTTGTAGTGTGGTTTACGTGGTTTTCGGTGTGCGCGGTTCGGCCTTAAGTTCGTATTTTTTGAGGCTTGTATTTTTTTTTTTATGTAAGTCGCAGTTTCCTTTTGTAAGTGTTTTTTTTTCATGCAATTTTTTCAAAGTGCTATGGGTCTCGCAGTGTGAATTGTGTATTTGAGTTTTGTGTTGATGTGTATGATGTTAAAGTCGTGCAGGGTCGTAGGGATGCACGCCTACGGCACATCTCCACCAGCGCAGGGAGCACCTTTGTTGCCCCCTGCTACTGGGTCGTAGGGATGAGCGCCTATGGCGCTCATCTCCACCAGCGCAAAAAGCCTCTGGCGCTCCTTGCCTGGCGCAACCGCGGCCCTCACTTTGCTTTGCGAGGACTGCAATTGCTTCTCGACGGCCGCAGTTGCTGCGGAATCACTTTGCAAGACTGCAGTTTCCCCGTTGCGTTACCAACGGATTTTGGCAAGCCCGGCTGCTGACAACTATATATGTGACATGCCTTGCTGATTGGAGAAGGATACCTTTCTTAAAATGGGATGGTTACTTGCTTTAGGTGAAAATGATGGTATTGCAGAGTCTCTGAGGAAAGCAGGAAAGAGTGAGAGTTAGCAGAAAGATAGCGTATGAATGGGAGAGAGGAAAGAAGGAGGAGGGAAGAGGGGTTTGGCTTTTCTGAGAGGAAGGTAATCAAACAAGGTAATGTGACTATCCTACACAGCTGATACAAGTTACAAAGTATGACAAGATATGCATTGTTAATTGTAGAAGAAGGATACCTTTCTTAAAAAGGAGGATAACTTGCTTCAAGAAAAAGTGGTGGTAAGTCTCTTTCTTAAAGCGGATGGTTACTTGCATCAGGAGAAAATGGTGGTTTGACAGAGTCTCTGAGGAAAGCGGTAAAAATAGAAAATATGTACTAATAAAAGTGCTTAGTGCAAAATCCTTTATAAAATCTTAAAAAAAGGATTAATTATAATGTACTCTTTGTCTATATATTTGAGGAATATAATACTCAAATTAATGACGTAATCTCTTTCAGTTGTCACTAACACCAAAAACAAGATAGATAGAGGGGAGGGAGGGGGAGAGACACGGAAGGGAGAGGGGGGACAAAGGGGACAGAGAGAGGGGCAAAGAGACACAGGGCAGGGAGAGGGGAGCAAAGAGACACAGGGGAGGGAGAGAGGGGGAGAGAGACATGGGGAGAAGAGACACAGGGAAGGGAGAGGGGGCAAAGAGACACAGGGGAGGGAGAGGGGAGGGAGGGGAGAGACACGGAGGGAGAGGGGGAACACAGGGGAGGGAGAGTAGGGCAAAGAGACACAGGGGAGGGAGAGAGGGGGAAAGAGACATGGGGAGAAGAGACACAGGGAAGGGAGAGAGGGGGGAAGAGACACGGGGAGAAAGAGGGGGAGAGACACATAGGATGGAGAGGTGGGGAAGAGACACAGGGGAGAGGGGATGGAGACACAGGGGAGGGAGAAGGGGCAAAGAGACACAGTGGAGGAAGAGGGGGCAAAGAGACCCAGGGGAGGAAGAGGTGGCAAAGAAGGAGAGGGGAGGGAGAGGGGGCAAAGAGACACAAAGAGACACAGGGGAGGGAGAGGGGGGAAGATACACAGGGGACGGTGAGGGGGAGGACAGAGGGGGGATGAGACACAGGGGAGGGAGAGGGGGGATGAGACACAGGGGAGTGAGAGCGTGGTGACACAGGGGAGGGATAGGGGGAGAAATGAGACACAGGAGAAGGGGAAAGGAGGCACAGGAGAGGGAGAGAGGGAAAGAGACACAGGGGAGGCAGAGGGGGGAAAGGAGATAGAGAGGGAAAGGAGGCACAGGAGAGGGAGAAAGGAGACACGGGGGAGGGAGAGGAGGGAAGGAGACACAGGGGAGGGAGAGGAAGGGAAAAACACATGGTAGGGAGAGGGGGAAAGAGACAGGAGGGAGAGGGGTGAAAGAGACACAGGGAAGGTAGAAGAGACACAGGGGAGGGAGAGGGGGAGAGACATGGGGGGGAAGAGACACAGGGGAGGGAGAGCGGGGAGAGACACAGGGGAGGGAGAGGGGGGAAGAGACACAATTTATAAAACTCTATCATGCCATCATTTTTGATGGGCAAGTCACTAGTCTGTAATGTGAGGGATACATATTCTTCAAATTTACAGTATTGCACCACCTACCTAGTGAGGCAAAAAAAATTGTTGCCTCCTAATGATGTGAAGTTTAGTTTTCCTCCTATGGATTAGACCATGTTACAGCCATATTGGTTACTGAGGAAAAGAAAATTTTCTATTATATTTTGTATTGTACTTTTACTGTAATAATATACTTGGTAGTGGGATATATTTCTGTGAAGGTATTTTATCACAGCAAACTGAATGAACAAGCCCATTCCTTATGCTGTAGTTACACCTTGTGGCCCTTTTGTATAATTGCATGTATTGTTTCCCCTTTTCATCGATAAACCAGCTCAAGCTGGATGTTCCCGCTCTGCCTTTATCCTGTAGTTGCCTCCCATAGATTTACCCCCAAGGTGGGCAAGCCAAGTCCCCAGTTGTCCACTGATATTATTGGGAGATGCTAATCTGGGCGGGAGATTTGAATGTGTTCAGCCCACTGTGATTTAACTGGGGGAGAGAAATCCTTTTGTCTGGAGTCAGTTGCTGTTTGGAAATGAAGTGAGACAGTCCATAATAAAAACCATGCTTTCCGGAATACATAGACCATGGTGTATTTCTTTAAGAAGGATTGATATGACTGACGGTCACCGAGAGGCCCATTCATTCTGAGAAGATTGCCAGCATTAAAAGGGGAATTCATGTAGCTAAAAGTGTTGGAGCAGAATAGCGCCACTATCAGGGATCTTCACAGATGTCATCAATATGTTTTTCAGATTTATAAAGTATTTAGCACTAAGCACTTTTATTAGTGTATTTACATGTTTTCTATTTAAGCATCATTTATATAGCACTACATTTGTTTTGGAGGATAAGATTTTTATTTATATAATTAAATAAAGGTTATGTTCTAAACTTAGTATCCATCTTCTGAAGGATAAAAGCTTTCAACCCTTATAGTGTGTAGTAAAAAGAGACATTTCCTCTTTTTTTTCACTGGTACAGCTATACCTCGTTTAACGCTATAGATAGGGGTAGATAGGGATAAGGGAACTCATGAAAAGAAATACACAATTGCAATTGAAATTTAAACTTTTTTTGTTTTATATGCACTTCTAACAAACAGCAAACATAGCACTAACACAAACTGAACATTAACAGAAATATAAACTTTAAATTTGTGATGTTGAAGCTTCTGGGTCATCCTGAGAATCAGGGCATTAAAAAGGGTTTGACAGTATGTTAAGCAGGGAATTACAGGTCAAAATAGCGTTATAGCAAAACAATGTTAAAATGGGTAGCGTTAAGCAGGGTATACCTGTATATAATACAGGCACACCCCTTTTAACTGTGTAGATGTGTTCCCAGAAGACCAAGTGCTAAACAAAACCGTGTTAATCCGGTCAATTTTAACATAGAATAAATCGAAGGCAAACTCGTGTTTAAAATTCCTTGCATGGTTCCTGGTGTTTTGGAATAATTCACAAGCATCAAATCAGTGTGACTCGGGGATGTGTCAGGCAAAAACTGTGTTATATCCAATGGGGAATGTCAGGCAAAAACAGCTTTATAGCAAATCAGTGTAAAGCGGGGTCTACCTGTAATGAAATTATCCCTTAATCGTTCTCTCAGTGATTCTATGGACAACAGCACGCCAGGTGCATCTCTCACTCACTGACCCTCTGAGGTCCATCAAGTTCAGGTTCATTGCTTCAGTGACCTCATCTATCCATCTTCGCCTCTGTCGTCCCCTTCTTCTTGTGCCTTCAATCTTTCCCAGCATCAGAGTCTTTTCTATAGAATCCTGCCGTCTCATAATATGGACAAAATATTTGAGCTTCAGCCTCATGATTATACCTTCTAGTGAACAATTTGTCTTGATTTCCTGAAGTATTGATTTATTGGATCTTCTTGCAGTCCAAGGTCCTAAGCAGTCTTCTCCAACATCACAATTGAAAGGCGTCATTTCTACGGCGCTCAGACTTCTTTGTCGTCCAGCTCTCACATTCGTATGTTACTACTGGGAATACCATAGTTCGAACTATGCAGACCTTTGTTGATAGTTTAAGATGTTTACTTTTTACTAGCTTGTCCAAGCTTGCCATAGCTTTCCTCCTCAGAAGCAAATGTCTTTTAATGTCATGAAAATGTCATGTCACCATCTGCAGAGATCTAGGATCCAAGAAAAATAAAATTTATCACTGCTTCCACTTCTTCCCCGTCTATTTGCCAGGAAGTGAGATTGCCGTTTGCCATGATCTTCGTCTTTTTTACGTTAAGCAGCAGGCCAACTTTTGCACTTTCTTCTTCTACCCTCATCAATAAGTCCTTTAGTTCCTCCTCACTTTCAGCCATCAGAGTAGTATCAACGGCATATCTGAGGTTGTTGATATTCCTTCAAACAATATTGATTCTGGCTTAGGATCCATCCAGTCCAGCCTTACGCATGATGTATTCTGCATATAAGTTGAATAAATAAGGTGACAATATACAACCTTGTTACTGTCCTTTTCCTATCTTGAACCGTTATGTTGTCCCATGTTCGGTTACGATCGTGGCTCATTGGACGACATATAGATTCTTTAGGAGGAGGATTAAATGATCTGGTACTCCCATCTCTGTAAGGACATGCCACATTTTGTTGTGATCCACACAGTCAAAGGCTTTAAAATAGTCTATGAAGCAGAAGACATTGGCAAATTGATCTCCTGTGACTCTTCCTCTACAGAATCCGGGTTGCACATCTGGTAGTTCCTGGTCCATATATTGAGTCGAGCTTTTAGTATCTTAAGCACCACCTTGCTGGCAAGTGCAATTGTTCAATAATTGGAGCACTCTTTGGCACTGCCTTTCTTTGGGATTGGGATGTAGACTGACCTTTTCCAGTCTATTGGCCATTGTGCAGTTTTCCAAATATGTTGGCATAAGGCAAGTAGCACTTTCACAGCATCATCCTGTAGGATTTTGAATAGATCAATTGGGCTTCCATCACCTCCTGCAGCCTTATTATCAGCAAGACATCGTAGGGCCCATCTCACTTCGCTCTCCAAGATGCCTGGCTCCAGCTCATTGGACAAATTAGTGAGGTCATCACTGCTGTTAAGATCCTTCCTGTATAGATCTTCAGTGTATTACTGCCAGCTCTTCTTTATCTGATCTTCTTCTGTTAAGTTCCCACCATGAAAGGTGCCTTTTAGGTTCCCAATTTTCTTGAAGAGATCTCTTGATTTACCCATTCGGGTATCTTCTTTAATCTCTTTACATCGCTCATTGTAGAGTGTCTCCTTGTCTCTTCTTGCTATCCTCTGGAATTCTGCATTCAGTTGGATAAATCTTTTCTTATCTCCTCTACCTTTCACCTTCCTTCTTTCCTGGGCTACTTCCAAAGCCTCATCAGACAGCTAGTTTGACTTCTTAATTTTCTTTCTTTTAGGGACATTCTTAATTGCTGTTTCCTGGATAATGTTGCAAGCTTCGGTCCAAAGATCTTCTGGCATTCCATCTTTCATGTCTAGTCCCTTAAATCTATTCTTTACTTCCACTGCATATTCCCAAGGGATATTATGTATTTCATATCTACTTTGTCTGATGGTTTTCCCTCATTTCTTCAGTTTAATTTTCAACTTTGCTATAAGACGCTCATGGTCTGAGCCGCAGTCAGCTCCAGGTCGTGTTTTTGCTGACTGTATAGAGCTCCTCCATCTTTGGCTGCAAAGTATATAGTCAATCTGATTTCTATGTTGTCCATCTGGTGATGTCCATGTGTAGAGTCATCTTGGGGGCTGTTGGAAGAGGGTATTTGTTATGACCAGAGAATTATCTTGACAGAATTGTACTAATCTCTGACCTGCTTTATTTTGTAATCCAAGGCCAAATATTCCAGTTATTCCTGGTGTCTTTTGGTTCCCTACTTTAGCATTACAATCTCCTATGATGATAGTAACATCTTTTCTTGGTGTTATATCTATGACGTGTTGAATGTCTTCATAGGACTGAACAACTTCAACCTCTTCGGCATCCGTCGTTGGAGCATAGACTTCGATCACTGTGATATCAAATGGCTTGCCTTGAATTTGAATTGAAATCATTCTATCATTTATTGGGTTGTAACTGAGCACTGCTTTGGCCACTCTTTGATTAACTATGGGGGCTACTCATTTCTTCTGCGGGATTCTTGAAATCTGATGGTTGTCTGATGTGAAATTGCCCATTCCAGTCCATTTAAGTTCACCAATTCCCAGGATATCAATGTTTAAACTTGTCATCTCATTCTTGACCACATCTAGTTTACCTTGGTTCATAGTACTAACATTCCAGGGTGCTGTTCTGAATTGATCTTTGCAGCATCAGACTTTCCTTTCTCCTTCAGACACTTACGCAGCTGGGTGTCTTTTCTGATTAGGCCCAACCACTTCATCAGATCTGGTGTTACTTGTACTTGCCCTCTGCTCTTCCTCAGTAATGTAACCTGAGGGGCCATATCGTTATGTCTCTGGTTGTGCCTGTCCATAAAGTTTTATTAGCAAAGATACTGAAGTGGGTTGCCAGTTCCTTACCCAGTGGACCACAATTTCTGACCATAACCTGCCCATCTTGGCTGACCCTATATGGTATAGCTCACAGCGTCATCAAAGTACACAAGCCCCTTCACCACGACAAGGTAGCCTTCCTCTAAAATGTATATTGAACTTGCAATATTACAGTTGAGCAGTAGGTGGCACAAGCTCATCATTTTCTATGTACACATTTGTTCATGAGCAGCATGAATGCAAGCTCTTTGTACATCACCTGAATAGAAATATAACGATCCTTGATTTAAAGTTCATCAAACCAAACAGATAATATAATCATCCTCTTTGTATTTTCTGTAAATCACAAGTTTACAAAAGATTTAAAAATAATTTTCAAAAAATATAAATTTTATTCATAAAAATGTCCATATTTTATTCCTTTTCTCAGTAAATATTGTATGTACAACAGATGTGTTCAGCAGTTTTGAATACATTAAACACTGTAACTACTAGAAACAGTTCTTAACATGCAGAATAAAGGATTATATTTAACCCATCTCAAAACTTTAAATGGGAAATGTCCCACCAGATATATATATATATACATTATACTGTCCATGTAAATATTATTTTTTAATTAGATTTTAAAGACAGGCATTCAGATTTAAAGCACCGGTTTATTTAAGTCAATCTGTGCAGAAAAGGGAATATGTACCCCTTTTGTTTCATCCTGAATGTCTCCATATACTAACCGAATTATTTCTAAACTTCTAATGAAAAATTTTATGAAATACTATTGTAAATAACAACCTTTCATACTTAATATTTTGATTAACACCTGTTGATACTTACTGTTTAATATGACGTTGTTGATATCTGGATGTATGTATTCTGTAACTTTTATTGTTTATTCCGACTGAATGCCGTTGAAAGAAAATGTGGCATACACTATCACCTGAATATTCTTTTTTTATATATATAAAAAGAGAGAGTGCAAAATCAAAGTACATGCTTCAATTCTACTACTACAAACAACTAATGGAATGGTCTGTTTGCAATAAACTTACCTTCATTCATGATCTCTTCATTTCCAACTCCCTCAATTTACTGGCTATCACGGAAACCTGTCTCACTCCATCTGACTCTGTCTCCCCTGCTGCACTCTCTTATGGTGGTCTACACTTCAGCCACACTCCTAGACCTGAGAACAAACAAGCTGGAGGTGTGGGCACACTGCTATCCTCTCGCTGCACTTTTCGCTGCATACCCCCTGTTCCCTCCCTTCAATTCTCATCTTTTGAAGTCCACACTATCCGCATCTTCTCTCCCATCCCTCTGCGAGTAGCTGTGATCTATCGCCCGCCTGGATCACCCTCTCAATTTCTGGACAACTTTGCCGCCTGGCTCCCTCACTTTCTCTCCTCCAATATACCTTCACTCATTCTTGGCGATTTCAACATTGCCACTGACACACCCACCTCCCCAACAACTGCAAAATTACTTGCACTCACCTCTTCCCTTGGCCTCTCACAATGGACAGATTCCGCAACTCACAGTGGTGGACACTCTATTGACCTTATTTTTACTAATCTCTGCACTATCTCCAACCTTGACATCTCCTCACTTCCCCTATCTGACCACCACCTGCTAACTTGCAACCTCACCTCATCCTCCGCTCACCGCCCTTCTTCAAATCCTGCCATCAGAACACGCAGAAACCTGCAAGCACTCAACCCACAACAATTTTCAAATGTATTAACACCCCTTCTCAGCCCCCTCACCACCCTTGCCTGCCCTGACGTCGCCACTTCCCAATACAACACTACGCTAACCTCCACCCTTGACTCTCTTGCCCCCATAATCACAAGCAAACGCCCTCGCTCTCACCCACAACCATGGCACACCACACAAACACGCTATCTACAGAGATGCTCACGCACTGCAGAACGATTATGGAGGAAATCTCGCACTTCAGCAGACTTTCTCCACTACAAGTTTACCTTGCGCTCCTACTTCTCTGCCCTCAATCTTGCCAAACAACACTACTTCTCATCACTAATATCAAACCTGTGCTCCAACCCTAAACGTTTATTTGCTACATTCAACACCCTCCTCCGCCCACCCCCACCTCCTGCCCCTTCCTCTCTCACTGCTGATGACTTTGCCAGCCATTTTAAAAATAAAATCGATACCATCCGAAATGAGCTCTCCTCCCAGCTTGGCCCTACCCCACCACCCTCTCCCCAAACCGACAACACCCAGCCCTTACCCTTCCCCAATCCCACCTCCACTATGGACTCCTTTGACCCTGTAACCGAGGATGAAGTATCTACTTTACTATCAACCTCTCACCTTACCACATGTCCTCATGATCCTATTCCATCACAGCTAATCCCTCCCCTATCCATCACACTTATCCCAGCTCTCACACATCTATTCAACCTCTCCCTAAACACTGGCAAGTTTCCATCCTCCTTAAAACATGCCACAGTTACACCCATTCTCAAGAAGCCCTCTTCTGACCCAGCTTCTGCCTCCAACTATCGCCCTATCTCACTACTTCCCCTTGCGTCTAAACTCCTTGAGCGGCTTGTTTACAATCGCCTCACTCAATTTATTTCCTCCAATTCCCTACTTGACCCCTTCCAATCTGGCTTCCGGTCCCAACACTCTACAGAAACAGCCCTTACAAAAGTCACTAATGACTTGCTAACCGCCAAATCAAAGGGTCACTACTCTATTCTAATTCTCCTGGATCTCTCTGCTGCCTTCGATACAGTTGACCACCCTCTTCTAATCCAAACGCTCCGCTCTTTTGGCATCCAGGACACAGCTCTTTCATGGTTCACATCCTATCTTAAAGATCGTACATTTAGTGTCTCCTTCTCTGGCACCTCTTCTTCACCTCTCCCTCTGTCTGTTGGCGTTCCCCAAGGTTCTGTCCTAGGCCCCCTCCTCTTCTCCATCTACACCTCCTCCCTTGGCACCCTTATAAAATCCTTTGGATTTCAGTATCATCTCTATGCAGATGATACTCAAATCTACCTCTCTGCACCCGATCTATCCCCCTCTCTTTTAGCTCAAGTTTCCAACTGCCTCTCTAGCATATCCTCCTGGATGTCCACCCGTCAACTCAAACTCAACATGTCTAAAACTGAACTTCTAATCTTTCCACCCTCTACTACAGCTTCCACACCTCAAATATCTCTCACTGTTGACAACACCATCATCGCCCCTACCTCCCAGGCCCGTTGTCTTGGGGTTCTACTGGATCCCGCCCTCTCTTTTATTCCTCACATCCAAGCAATAACAAAATCATGTCAGTTTCACCTAAAAAACATCTCCAAAATTCGTCATTATCTTACAGAAGACACAGCTAAAATTCTAATTCACTCTCTCATCATCTCTCGACTCGACTACTACAATTCCCTCCTTGCTGGCCTCCCCATCTCTCGTCTGTCTCCCCTCCAATCCATAATGAACGCCTCCGCTAGACTCATCTTCAATACCAAACGATCAGTGTCTGCAGCCCCTCTCTGTCAATCACTCCACTGGCTTCCCATAGCTTCCCGAATCAAATTTAAAATCATGACCCTAACACATAAAGCCCTCAACAACAGTGCACCCCCTTATATCTCTGCTCTTGTTTCAAAATACTCTCCCAACCGGCCCCTTCGTTCTGCTAACGACCTTCTTCTTTCCTCCTCTCTCATCACCTCCTCTCACTCCCGTCTTCAAGACTTTTCTCGTGCTTCCCCATCCATTTGGAACTCCTTGCCCCGCTCCATTAGATTATCTTCCTGCCTCAAAACCTTTAAGAAATTATTAAAAACACACCTGTTTAAAAAATCTTATCATCTTCAGCCTTAACATGTACAACTGAACATTCCACAGCTTAATAACACTCACACCCACAATCTACAGTACAACATACAGACCCCTCCACTTTACTGAACCAATTGCTTTCAATTGTATTTGTCACCCTCTTGTATCACACCTAAACCCTTAGATTGTAAGTTTGCGAGTTTTCAATCTTGTGTCAGGCCTTGGAAACAAGCTCTATGTACATTTGATTTTATGCTCAAAAACAGGGCCCTCCATTCTTTACAAGGTGTTTAATTTGTTTTCTGCTATGTACTCAACCCCTGTACAGCGCTACGGAATATGTTGGCGCGATATAAATAAAGATAATAATAATAATAATAATAACTTAATACCCAAGAGGCAGACAAACTTTCAGCCAAACAGTGACTTACACATCCATTTAAAGCCTAGTAAATACAAACCATATAATGATCTACTCATAAGTTGCCCATAACCAAGGATAAAAACAATTTTCAGGTGTATCTCAAAAAATATAGAAAAAATAAACATGATGTTCACCTTCATTCTATATTCACAAACCTCTTCTTAAGATCCACCAGACAGGAGGGGGAGCTACCTCTATTGCAACTGGTGCAAGGCACAAAGGCCCCTGGCCTCTGAGGGGCCCTCGCAGACATTCTACGGCCCTTTCGAACCTCCCGCGGGTCCCCTATGGCCCCCACGGGTCCACTACAGCCCCCCTATGGTACCCACGGCCGCCCAGCCTCTTATGGCCCCCACAGACCTTCCGTAGGTCCCCTGTAACCCCTGCAGCCCTTTATAGCCCCCGGTGGCTCTCTAAAGGCCCCAGGGGCCCCCCATCCACAGCCCCTTGTGTCTCCCCTCAGACACCTGTGACCGCTCGCGAACCCTTGTGGCCTCCCTCAGCCACCTGTGTTCCCCCTAAGCCTCCTGTGGCCCCTTGCAGATCTCTGTGGCCTCCCTCAGCCCCCTGTGGCCTCACTTGGCCTCTTGTGGCTCCCTGCGGCGTCCCCCTACCTTTTGTGGCCGCCTCAGTCCTTGCGGGCCTCTGTGGCCCCCTAGGTCTTTAGTGGGCTTCCTCCTCACCCCACCAAGTTGAGTGCAGCATTGGGCAGGTAAGAAATGATTTATGTAGGTGTCTGTGTATATATATATATGTATATATATATATATATATACATATATACATGTGTATAGATGCATATGTAAATGTATATGTGTGTGCAGATATATATATATATATATATACTATATATTATTATTATTATTGTTATTATCGTTTATTTGTAACGCGCCAACATATTCTGTAGAGATATACATAAGTTTAGTTACAGGCAATGACAAGTTCAGGATTCACACATTGCAAATAATGGAGGGCCCTGTCTTTATTTATTTTTATTTGTTTATTATTTTTTATTTGTTATATATTTTTTATATATTTTATATATGTACTGTGTGAGATGATGTTCGAGTGCAAAATAAATGTGCCTCCTGTATTATTATTTTCACCTTCAAGATCACTACCTTGTTATGGTGAAGGGACTTGTGTACTTATATAAAGCTGTGAACTATACCATGTAGGGTTACCCAAGATGGGTGGGTCATAGCAGAGAGGTTAGACAAATAGCAGTCCACTGGAGAAGGAACTGGCAAACCCACCTCAAAATCTTTGTCAAGAAAACCTTATAGATACGCACTGCCAAAGACATAAAAATAGATGTGCCTGGATTGCTGTGGTCAATAAGGTAGCGGAGAGATGAACACCACAGAATGACTAAACAGCAACAATTATTATATTACTTGAAGTTGAAAGAAAAACAACTTTTACCTTTTTAACAAAATCAAGTTATCTACGAATACTAAGACTGGCTGGCTACCAAGGATAAGAAAATTACATGTAGAATAAATATTTTTTGATGAAAAAAAGGACCTGCAGACTGAATAAGGTGACTGTCTGCAAAATATCCCTCAGCAGAACAGCAGACATGTTTCCAGTTTGCACAGGAAACATGTCTGCTGTTCTGCTGAGAGATCTTCAGAAGAAGCTATAACAAAAAGTCCTTCTTATGAGGACACATTAGTAAACCTCCTCCCACATATACATATATATATATAGAGAGAGACTTGGGCCTGAAGCCAGCATGACTCCCAGGTACTTATGGAAGGCCTAACTTCATCAGGGCTGTAACAGTGAATGTGTAAAATGCACTTATACAGAGTTTTTTTATTGACAACACTATTTAAAGATATAAAATAGAAATTAATTCTTCAGATACACTCAGTGTAGATCAGTTGTTTACTAAAAACTCTTGTTCTGGGATCTGTCTAGGTGCCCTGGTATTTGTACGAAGGTGCAATGTCCATATGCTGTGTCTTGTGCCAGTACAGGAATAGCAGAGATCACACTGTCTGTATAAAGGTGTAGTATACAGATTGTGTGTGCAGTGTTAATACAGGAATAGCAGAACTCACACTGTATAGATAAAGGTACAATATCCAGATGTTGTATCTAGAGTTGGTACAGGAATAGTAGAGCTCACACTGTCTGTATGAAGGTGCAGTATCCAGATACTGTGTGCAGTGTCAGTACAGGAATATCAGTACTCATACTGTCTGTTTGTCTGTATAAATGTGCAGCATCGAGATACTGCATGTAGTGTCAGAACAGGAATTGCAGAACTCACACTATCTGCATGAATGTGCAGCATCCAGGTGCTGTGTATAGTGACAGGAATAGCAGAGCTCACCATGTCTATCTGTATGAAGATGCAATATCCAGATGTTGTGAGTAGATCAGTACAGAAATAGCAGAGCTCTCAGTACAGAAATAGCAGAGCTCATACTGTTTGTATGAAGGTTCAGTGTTCAGATAATGTATGTAGTATCAATATAGGAATAGCAGAGCTCATATTCTATATATGAAGATATAGTATGCAGATGATGCCTGTAATGTTATACTGTTTGTATGAAGGTTCAGATTACCAGAGCTCACACTATCTGTCTTTATGAAGGTGCAGAATCTTGATGTTCTGTGTAGTATCATTACAGGAACAGCAAAGTTCTAAGTATGGTTATGAAGGTACAGATACTGGGTGTAGTGTCAGTACAGGATTAGCAGAGCTCACACTGTGTGTATGAAGCTCCAAAATCCAGATGCTTTGTGTATTATTATTATTATTATTATTATTATTATTATTATTACTAGCTACTTAACCCGTCAAAAATGACAGAAATAAAATGTTAAGGCTGGGAATGCTGTACCTTCAGTGCTCATCACGTGGCTCACAATGGCGCTGATTGCAAACCTCTCCTCCGTGTAGTTTATAGGCCCGGCGCTTGAGTGTTACTGTCTTGGGTTGTGTTACTGCCTTGGGTTAAGTGTTAGTGACTTGGGTTTAGTGTTACTGGTTTGTGTTAAATGTTAGTGGCTTGGATTAAGTGTTACTGGCTTTCTGTTAAGTTAGTTTGAGGCATATTTGTTGTTTTTTTTCATGTCTTTTCAGTTTAGTGGTTCGGCCGTTAAAGTAGTAATTTTGCGAGGTGAACAGTGCATGTACGGATTTCGGTCCTAAGTCGTTCGGGTCATAAGTCCCATGTGCCTCACCTCACCTCCTTTGGCGCTCATTGTAGCCTAATTCCTGCGTGCCTCAACTGCTCGCTTAACGAAGCTCGCAGTGCAATGAGCGCCTTCGGCGCTCATTGCAGGCTAAGTCCTGCATGCCTCAACTGCTCGCCATGCTTCGCGCTCATAGCAGCCTAAGTCCTGCATGCCTCAACTGCTCACCTCGCTTCGGGAGGCTCACAGTGCAATGAGCGATCCAGCGCTCATTGCAGCCTAAATCCCACGTGGTCGCCGAGCCACAACCGGGGCTTTTCAAAGCATGACCAACATCGCAAATGTTACCCACACTGACAACTATATATGTGATTATAATTTGTTTGTAATGCGCCAACATATTTCTTAGAGCTATACAGGTGTATACGTACAAGTCAAATACAATTTGCATAATGCACAAGAATGAAGGACGCTGTTATTGAGCTTTAAATTAAACAAACATAGTGTTTTCCCTAAAACACCTAACAAGATTTAAAACTCTCAGACTTAACATTCTAAAGGGTTTGGGTGAGGTACAGGGAGTGATAGATGTTTTATGCATATTAAGGCTGAAGATGACAAGCTTCATTAAACAAATGTGTTTTTAGTGAGGTTTTGAAGGATTTGAGGCAGGGAGATAGTCTAGGGGAGCGTGGCAAGAAGTTCCAGAGAATAGGGGCAGCACGAGAAAAGTCCTCGAAGGCAGAGGTGCTGCAGCCGCTGAGCGTTGGTTGCGGTATATGAGTCTAGCGGATGTGTTCAATATACATAAATATAAATATATATCTATATAAGGAAAATGTTATTCTGTTCCCTTCATTTACAATGGGGGGAGGGCTGTTACATGGCTTGTAGGTAAATAAGATCTATATTAGTAGCAGATCTTTATGCCTCTGTTTTTTTAAGTTAGTAGTTTGGCTTGTTTTATTAATATTTTGGTCATAAAGACCAGGCTGTTATATATGGTTTATGAATAACAGACTGTTGAATTCCTGTTGTTTACAATATTCATGTTTGGTTATCTTTTGTGTTGCATATGAGTGGAGCTTAAAATGGCCAACATGCACATGTTTTATCTTAGTTACATAGTTACATAGGAATTAAGGTTGAAAAAAAGACTTTCAGTCCATCAACTTCAACCTTTTAAGATCTCCTCTGATCTGCAATATGCGGATTAGTTATTAATTAATTAGTTGTTAATTAATTATTAATCAATTATTTAAATATTTATTTTTAATAAAAAATTTAAATTATTAATTATCTCTACCAGAAAGATTCATTATTCTGTGTTAATTTCAATATATCACTTCAGACAAGTGACAATTAACATAAACCAATGGATTGACACTCCTAAGGTAGAATAAAACATAAATTCTTTGAGTGCTGATATTATTTTTACGTTTTCTCACCTCTCATTTTAAGTTCTCTATCTCTTACAACTTGCCTGTCTACTGTATGTTACATAAGTGTGAATAAAATAAATAACATTTTCCACAACACACTACTAGACTTTACCAGACTTGAATTCTCACTACAATAGTGTATTTGTATTAGTTAAACACAATCTAATGCTCTTCATAATGTTGATGCCAAAATACAGTCATGTTAAATATCATCTTGTGCTGCATGTCTGTATAAAATTCCAAAAGTGTTTTTGTGTGCGTTGGTCTAAAAAACTGGTACATTTATTTTTATGTATTAGATTAATAAATATTTAAGATCTCTATCTATTGTTGGGTGTCCTGACTACCATCTGCCACAAAACAATCATGTGAATTATACCACAACATAGAAAAATGGATTAGATAATTAGTTTTAATATGGTGACACATTTTATGTAATCTTATCTAATGGAATATGTTATTGACCTTCTACAACAAAGTTTAATAGGGTATATATCATAACCAAAACCAAGCCAATCTGTCTGAGAACTGATCTAAACAAACAATATACTTTTTTAAACTGCATCTTGCTCACTGTAATGAAAATGAAGTTCTATAGACAGTATGTCAAAAACTAGTCTCACCTGATCACTTCCTTCATCAGGCTCACGCAAAGGAATGTTCTAGCTATTTGTTAAATAAAATTGGTTACTGAATCAGGATTTGCAGTCATACTTTCCAATAGCACATTAAAAAAATGCTTCCATATACTGTCACCTTTATTTGTTTACTGGTAAGAAGAAGTGTTTAAGAGGATAAAGGAATAAGTGACCAATAACAATAGATGATAAAAAATTCTCATCCTATAGTTAAGCACTCTAGGTCTAATGGAGAATATCAAGAGTATAACATGATTGGCGTTTTTTTACCCAGCCTGTTTAAATAAATGTGGGTTGTATTGGCCTCTCAACCTCTCTTTTTGTATCAATCTCACCATCTAACAACCTTCCCAATAACTTTGATATATAATCAGACTCCCTTCTTACCACTACATCATCGCGACCATAACAATTGCTGACCTATCTTCTGTTTTCACAAAGTTTCTACATAGTTCCCCTGTGGTATTGTAATTTTCCTGCTTTGTAGAAATGTCTCTCAGTGCCAAGCACATCCATCCATGTGGTGGTACTGGATTAGATGAAAATAGGTGTTGCATTAGTTAGTGGAAATTGCAACGGTGCAGTAAAACTTATTTTTTATTGGATCTTTTCTTTAAATACAAGTCCTATTGCAGTGAAGCAGCAGTGAGTAATGATTGAGGATTTGCAGGACAAATAACGGGGCATCATCCTTTGACCCACCCTTTCCCCATTTAGTTAAGCACTTAAAGAGAAACCGCAAAGGTCCCAATTATGGTAGGATATAATGTACCACTAAAAATATAACTAATTGACGTTTACATTTTTTTTTTATTTAGTAACAGAAAATTAGCTTTGAATTTACTACATTTTGTACGTCGAACAGCTCAAAATATCCTCACACTAAGTTGGTGTTATTGTCAATACCTCGATAGTGAATTAATGACTTATTTTTGCCTATTGCTTCTGAAGTATCAGAAGAGTGGCTGTTCAAAGATTAATACGTTATACACTATCCTAGTGAGCCAACAGTCATGAGGTATTCTTAAAAACACCAGCCTGGTGGGAGATTCTTTTGACCTTGGTGACAGCCAACAAGTTGTAAATTTAAAGTTGTTTTGCTAAATTAAATTTTTTTATAAATTCCACAACCGTTTTGGTACTATCTGGGTCACCTGCTATGGCCCTTTAAGGTTCTATTTGCTACTTCTGTGTCTCATGCTATTCTGTTTTGCATTGTAAAGCATACTTTGGAGATGTCCTTGCAGATCATTAACCCAGCCTTATTCAAATAATTTACATTTGTTGCAATACAAGTGTAAGTTTAGAATTGATCACCCGTCTATTCATCTTGGTCATTAAATAACAGATGGCAAAACTAGATCTAAAAACAACAGAATGTGACAAAGTTTACTTACAGCATGTGAAAAGTTTTAGACTAGAATAGATTACATTATACAAGGTCTCAATACAGATTCTGAACATTGCAGTAGACCCAACACAGACTCTGCCAGACAGTGGTTGGCAACCTATGCAGTCTGGTGCATATCACCCAACACCCAAAGAATGAAGGGAGAACAGAGGCTGAATTCAGTGTCTGTATTTAGTATTCAGCTGGCTGACTTGCTTATGTATCAAACTCTTTTGCTGTAACTTGAATTGAATGGCTTTATCTGAGTTACACTCGGATTAACAGAACAGAAATTGCATTGACCTAGAACTTAAGAAGAAAAGATGAATCATTTTGGACTTGGAGTTATTCCATTTAACTTATGATATTAACAAAAGGACTCTGTAGCCTAAGATAACATTGACACAAAGATATACTTTATAAAGAATAAAAACATTTAATTGTTATATTGGTACTAGCAACTTGCCTGTCAAAAATGACGGCAATAAAATTTGAAGCCTGGCAATGCTGTTTGCCACACAATCTGAGCCTCTCCCCCTCTACTTTACTGTCCTCGCCTTTGGCACTCATTGCGCGTCTCTCCCCCCTCTACTTGATAGGATACTCTCATTGCGAGCCTCTCCCCCCCTCTACTTTACTGGCCGCACGATGAGCGCCTTTGGCGCTTATCACGGGCCTCGCAATGAGCGCCTTTGGTGCTCATTGCAAGTCTCTCCCTCTGTCTACTTCCTCCCTTGTGTCTCATTTCCCCCTCCTCTCCCTCCCTTGTGTTTCCTTTCCCCCTCCTCTCCCTCCATTGTGTCTCTTTCCCACCTCTCCCTCCCTTGTGTCTCCTACCCCATTCCCTCCCTATGTCTCTTCCTGCCCTCTCCCTCCCCTGTGTCTCTTCCCCCACTTTCTCCCCTGTATTTCTTCCCCCATCCCCTGTATCTCTTTCCCCATGTGTCTTTTTTCCCTTATCCTGTGTCTCCCCCCATCCTCTGTGTCTTTTCCGCCACTCTCTCCCCTGTATCTCTTCCCCTCCCCTGTGTCTCTTTCCCCCATGTCTCTCCCCCTCCCCTGTGTCTCTTTCCCCAATGTCTCTTCCCTCCCCTCTTCCCTGTGTATTCCTCCGCCTCCCATGTGTCTTTCCCCCATGTCCCCCCAGTGTCTCTTTCCCCGTGTCTCCTCTCCCCATTTCCCTCCCCTGTGTCTTTCCCCTCTCCCCTATCTCTCACCCCCTCCTCTCTCTCCCCTGTGTGTCTACCCTCCCTCCTCTCCCTCACCTGTGTGTCTACCCCCTCCTCTCCCTCCCCTGTGTGTCTCCCCCCTCCTCTCCGTCTCCTCCCTCTCCCTCCTGTGTGTCTCCCCCTCCTCCCATGTGCCTCTTCCCCCCTCCTCTCCCTCCTGTGTGTCTCCCCCTCCTCCCATGTGCCTCTTCTCCCCTCCTCTAACTCCCCTGTGTCTCTCCCCCCATGTCTCTCCCCCTCCTCTCACTCCTGTGTCTCTCTCCCCCTCCTCTCACTCCCCTGTGTCTCTCCCACTCCTCCTCTGTGTCTCCCGCCTCCTTCCCTGTGTGTCTCTTCCTCACATTTTCCTCTTCTGGCGCGTGCGCACGGGCTCCCTGCCGGCAATCGTAGTTGTCAAACTGCGATTTGTCGCAAGCGTGACAGCGAATCTCAGTTTGACAGCTATTATATGTGATTGAGCCTTCTGATCACTTGGGAGGCTGGGATCTAAGAATTTGAAATGGATCAAAAATGAAGATTATTACTTTGAATCATGTTAAGTAAATATAGGGGCCACAGCTGTTTGCAATCTCAGAAAAAGAAGCTGTGTATACACAGGTAAGGAGAGATAAAATTGAACTGGTTACTTAAAGTAATACATATAGAAATCAATGGATATTCCTTTTAGGAAAGCTTGCTAATAAACTTTTCTAAAGCAATGTGATGTAGGTCCACTAATGTAGATATGGAGCATAGTAATTTATATATACATGAACATTTAAAGGTATATGGAAGCTTCCTTGTTTTTATCTTTTTTTAATCTAACATTTACTGCTTATATCAGAAACATGCATTACACTAATTCATTCTATACACATACAGGTTTATTTTATTTGTCCACGCCCCCAGAGGTGCCTATATAGGCACTTGGTTCCTACCAGTAGAAAAACTGCATTCAGGTAAATTTTTAACCATTATACTAACCTTCAATCCAACAGCAGCACAATGCAGAAATCCACATAGCAATGTCTGAGCTCCTGCTTGCTTGGTTGTGCAGGGGGAAAAAAAGACTAAACAACCCATGATGCTTTGTGCACAGACTGACTTCTCAGTAATTGAAACAATGTAATGCTTTGAATCATGTTAAGTAAATATAGCGGGCACAACTGTTGGCAAAGAAGCTGTGTATAGACAGGTAAGGTGAGATAAAATGTAACTTTACTTAAAGTAGCCCGTAAACGAATTTGTTATTCAATTGGCATCTTTTAGCTACCAGCAAACTATTTGCAGTTTACAGACTGAAAATCCCTGCGCTTGTTAAAATCGTAACTCTGACCCATCTTCGACTCAAACTCGTGAATTCAATTACTACAAGTAAATCCTATGAGTACCAGATAGGACTCGCAAGGGGGTTAAACATCTGTTCGTAGCACTGTAAATGCAAATAAAAAATCAATACTGCATTTTTAAAGATAGGGAAAGCTATGAAATACATTAGAATTAATTGCACAACAGTCTCAAGCTCCCAAATCTGCAATCAAAAAATGTTTTTATGTGTCACATATCAATCTCGAGAATCAATGAGTTAATTTATATCAGGCCACCTACATGGACTAGAACAGTATCAACATTCATTTTTATTATTTTGTGCATTGCCGGATTGCAAGTCTGATAGCATGTCGGACCTCTAAACGCTAATTGTTTTACTGACATAATGATGACGGCCTCATTTACTATTTTAAATCGGTAGTCATGCTTAATTGATCACGATCACTCTCTGAAATGCTACTTAGGGGTGCACGGTTTACAGTT
The DNA here is from genome assembly GCA_027410445.1 of Discoglossus pictus. NCBI lineage: Eukaryota > Metazoa > Chordata > Amphibia > Anura > Alytidae > Discoglossus > Discoglossus pictus. Next base: position 349,464,298 of record CM050167.1, on the reverse strand, counting down.
TCGGCTTTTGGCCTGTAAATTGCGGGCTGGTTCAATTGAATCGCTCTGTAAAAGTAGCAAATTTCAAGCCTGCAGACTTACAGCCTGTATATTGTAAACTTCAGGCTTGCAATTGAATAGCGGCGATAGAATTCAATGGATTTCCTTTTAGGCAAGCTTGCTAATTAATTTATCAGAAGCAATGTGATCCAGGTTCTTAGATTGGAAAGTTTTATTTTTTCACTTGAAATTTGTATTTTTAATGACATTATAAACAAAACAGTAAAACTACATAAAAAATTCACAAATAAAAGGTCACTTTTACAACTAAGAAAAAAATTATACTAACATATTACTTAAAGAACAAATTAACAAATATTAATGTTAGTAGCATAATGTATTTACTCAAATAACTATGCATAATTGAAAAGATTTCTTTGTGTCATTCAGTTGTTTCCAACGCTCTGTGACCTCATGGACTGTAACACACCAGGACATCTTTATGTCCATGGTCATGCTGATCCACTTTGTATTCATGGCAGAGATACTGGAGTTGGTTGCCAGTTAGTTTTCCAGTGGGCCCCCTGGCCAGTGCTTGGTATTCCGAGGTGGTCTCCCATCCTGACCAGGCCCAACCCTACTCAGCTTCAGGGTGGTATAACCTCTTGGTTCCCTGACTGGGAATCAAACCCAGGTCACAGTGGTGAAAGCATCGACTCCTAACCACTGGACCACTAGGGAACCATATTAATCAAAGAACAAACTGAATTAAGAATAAGGTCAAATAATTACAAAAATTCTAAATAAAAATTGAAAAGCATATGGAGTACTGAATGTTAGATAGACAATCTCCTCACTTTAGTTAGTCAGAACTATCTTTACTTTTTCACCTTACATTTGAAAGACGCTACTAATTCTATTTGCTAGTTCTTATATCATGAGTACTCTGCTTTGACTTGTTGCCACGACTAAGATATGATAAACTAAGATCTGATGTCTTATTAATCAGAGTCTCAATGTAATTTAGAGGACCCATTTGCGACGATCCAGGGGTAGGGGCTATTACTGCTCAGGGCCACCTGCTGTACACTAAGGTTTAATTACCCACATAGACCGTTGGGTTCTTGGAAATCTCAGCACCAGCACCCTGATACCTAACTTCTGTATGAGTCAGGGTCTCTCCATCAGGAATCAGCATTTCCAGGAGTCTCAGCAACCTTCCTGTGGTAGTGACCAGGATAAGTTACTTGCAGGGTGGAGATAGGATCAGTATTGCAGCCACCAGGAGCAAATAAGTGAACATACCATTTCCATATGTCTCAGTAGTGAACTATTTTTGGAAAGTCAAACAATATTTATATGGAATAGATACAGAGGGGGTGTATACAACACAATAATGACAAGGAGTGGCAGACACACACAGGAGATTCACTCCACATGAGGTTCAACATTAACATCCTGTCTGGCATTTGGGAACAATAGGCCAACCTCCAATACACACATGTCGTCTCTAGCTGTCTAGCACATCAGATGTAATAAGCTTATCTGGCAAACAATGGGACATAACAGATTACAATACAGTCACTGGTTCCTGTCTCATTGTAGACCTATTTTGTTTAACTGTTTCATGATCATTTAGTTACAGTTTAAACATAACACAGAATACAGTAATATAACATGGGGAATTACATATTGTATACAGGATAAGGCAGACACATACAGTATGTCATAAGACCATATGAAGCATGGTGGTACACTATGACCCTATGATACAATATGGTCAATAAAATGCATGAAATAAAATGTCTGTGTAATATTGAAAGATACAATACTCTTCACTTTAAAAGCATTATAAAACTTTCACAGGTTACTTTTCAATATAGATGTCTCAAATGTGATACATGCATGTTATTAAAATATGTTCTCTTAATGAAAGCTCAAGATGTCAAAAGTGTCTGTGATTTTAATAAGACACAGCATGAGTTGTCTATCACTTCATTACCTCCTAACGTGTCCAAACACCCTGGTGGGTAGTTATCTCACTCTGTGACATCCCTGGAGTGCCTTATGCATATACAGCCTTCACTTTCCAGAGTTAATTAAAAAAAAGCTAAGGGAAACATTTACAAGTGAATTGAAAGATTGAGATTACAATATTCTGCACTACTAATGAAGATGTAAATCATTGTCATTTATTATGCTGCACTATACGTCAACATTTAAAGATATATAGGAGATTCCCTGTTTTTAACTTTTTCTAATCTAACACATGTTGCTTATATCAGAATCATGCATTATATTAATTCATTCTATACACATAGAAATGTATTTTAATTGGTTTCCATCTCCCCATAGCTGCCTACATTTGGTACCTACTAATAGAAACACTGCATTCATGTGCGTGTTTTACCCCTATACTAGCCTTAAATCCAACAGTAGTATAATGCAGAAATCCACATAGCAATGTCTGAGCTCCTCCTTCCTTCCTTGTGCAGGGGAAAAAAGACTACACATCCCATGATTCTTTGCTGCACAGACTGACTTCCCAGTCATTGAAACAATCTTATCGCTGCATCTGATTCACCAAATGATTTATGAATTTTATGCTAATTTAGCTAAGGTTTTCAAGGGTTATTAACTCTCAAAAATATAAGTGGCAGTTTGTTAATGCTTATTTTGAGATTTTTTCCTGCAACAAAATATTTTCACACACTACTGATTCTCCTTTATCAGATGCATTCATAATCCATGAAAATGAAATATGCCTTTAATACATCTAAGACAGTCTAACATTAGAGTGTCTTAGATGTATTAAAGGCATAGGTTTACAGATAGAACAAAACATGTATAGAGCCAAAGAATGACGAGTTATGTTCTTTTGAAGATAGCATATTCTATTTACAGAAATTATTAAAACAACTTATAGAATTTACAGAATGTATAACATATATAATTCCTGTTTGTCAATATAAGTGAGTCACCCAAACGTGCTGCACTGTTATGAGCATGATTATATGAAACCAGCCACTGCCTTAATTATCCTAACTCCCCAACTGTTTGCCCTCGGATCATTATTTTACTTGAACCTCCCATTCATTCACTATTACTGTACTTTTTCCTATAAAGAAAATATCCAGAATCTGCTTCTAAAAATTAATTAACCCATCATGTCCCATCTTGATTACTGTAACCATCTCCTTCGTGTCCTTCCACCAACTGTATGCCCCACTCTAGTCCATCACAAATTCCTCTGCCAGAGTCATCCACCTCTGCCATCGTTCTTCATCTGTTACACCACCAGAAGCAGAATATTATTTTTATCAAATTTTGTCAATCTCGCCAAAGCCTCCAGAATACAATTCTTACAAATTGAATCTTCTTATATCTGATTTGTCTTTAAATCCTCCCCAAAAGACTTATTTCTCTCTGCTCAACACTTACCGTATTACTTTTATCGTCACTTATAACCTGTTCACTCTCCTTACTACTCTCTGAAATGTCCTACTTTATTTTCTCAGACTTTCTCACCCAGCTTTCACAATTTCAAATACTCCCTAAAAACAGCTCTTCATCAAAACACGGAAATCAACTCTTTTATATTTGTGATTTAACTTGTTTTTGTTGTGTATGTAAGTCTTCCCTTAATTTAGCAAGACAAAATATGTTGGTTCTTCACAAATTAATAATAATCTGCACTTCATTTTAATGAAAATATACAAGCCTCCTGAGCCTCAAGTCCTTCCTGAAAACTCTGATTTTTAGTGAATATATTTAATTGTTATATATAACAACAAAGAGTATTTTGTTTTACACAAATTATACATAAACTAGAATATTGGCCGTCAAAAAATTACGGCAATGAAAATGTAATTGAGCTAATGGTGTTTGGTGTATTTAATGTGGCTGATGTAGCATTGTTCGTTTTCTATGTCGTGCAACTTTTTCGTAAATTTTGTGAGGGTCGCAGTTGCTGGCAAGGAGAGCCCGCAAGCGTTAGCAACGGCTCGTATGCTCACAACTATATATGTGATATTGTATCCAGCATTTACCCATGTTACCAGATCATATTAAAGTTACATGGTAACAGTAATTGAAGTAGAAAAAATATTTTTAGTCCATCAAGTTCAACCTTTTTAGAGCTCTGATATTTGTAATATGGGGATTCATTGTTATTGTTGTTTTGAATTCTATAAAAAAAAAAACCTGCACATGGCCTTATAGAGGTAGATACAAGAAGTTTTGCTGGAGTCTGGAAAGCTAATGTTTAATAATGTTAAATATTGAATATTGCTTTTTTAAATAATTATCAGCAAATATATGTTATTTTATGATCAGTGGCTTATTAAAAAAAAGGGCATTCACTATCGTGCTTTTTAAGCATTACAAATGGAGAAATCTCTCCACTTTGGTTCATGCCATTGGTACATGGACTTCTGCAACTGCCATTATATAGGATTACCAGATAAATTGAATAGGGCTCTATATAAGCACAGAGCATATTTTTTTAAAGAAGTTTTTAGTTAATGAACTTCTATACAAAAGCAAGGTCTTCACTAACTAAAAATTTCTGTAAAAAATATGCTCTGTGCTTATATAGAGAACTATTCAATTGGCCAAATCGCAAATGAATGAGGCTCACTTACCTTTGGTGCAGAATGCTTGCCACACTTGTCTTACATACACTGCACTGGCTCCCTGTGAAATATTGTATACATTTCAAGCTTGGCCTGCACACATATAAAACTCTCAATGATGAAGTCCCCAGCTACCTGAAGGAGCATGTCACTCCTTATGTTCTAATTTGTGCTGAAATCTGTAGATGGAAACCTATTAACCTTCAGAAAAACATCTGGGTCTTGAACTTTCACATTTGGACACCAAGGTTCTTGAACTCTCTACCATGCTCATTCAGGAATGTCACTAACTTTGAATTTTTTGAAACACACATCTCTTCACCCAGGCTTTCAAATAATATATAACATACCGTATATACTCGAGTATAAGCCGACCCGAGTATAAGCCAAGGCACCTATTTTACCACAAAATACTGGGAAAACTTAGGGACTTGAGTATAAACCGATGGTGGGAAATGCGCTGCCCCCTGTGTCCCTCTTGTGCCCTCTGTGTCCCCCTCTTGTGTGCCTTTTGTGCCCTTTCTTGTGTCCCCCCTCTCCCCCCTCTGTGCCCCTTTCTTGTGTCCCCCCTCTCCCTCCCCTGTGTCTCTTCCCCCCCCTTCCTCCCCTGAGTCTCATTCCCTCCCTCTCATGTCTCTTTCCCTCCCTTATCATCAGGATGAGGAGGATGATAAGGGAGAGGGAGGGAATGAGACACGAGGGAGAGGGAGGGAAAGAGACTCAAGGGATAGGGAGGGAAGGAGACACAGGGGAGGGAAGGGGAGGAAAAGAGACACAGGGGAGGGAGGGGGAGGGAAAGAGACACAGGGGAGGGAGAGGGGGTAAAGAGACACAGGGGAGGGGGGAAGAGACAGAGGGGAGGGAGAGAGCAGCAGGAGCAGGGTGACTCGAGTATATGCCGAGGGGGGCTTTTTCAGCCTTAAAAAGGGTTGAAAAACTTGGCTTATACTCGAGTATATACGGTACTTTCTCTCTCTTTTATTCTAAGCAGTTTGAAACCCTTTTGAGCAAATTTTACCTTGCATTTTACTAATTGCACTATGGCACATTTGTATGCATTGTCTCAGAATTATGAGGAAATGTGCAAAGTTCTTCATAGTCTTTCTATTTAACTAAAACTATTCTATAACTATTCTGTTGCATTTTTTCTGTTGATATTAAGGTTAATGTGATGTTTATCAACTTCATATTGTTATTTAAGTCATGAACATCCAACTACATGAAAAACATTTAAATAAATATTATGAAGTATAATGTAATTGCTCAATCACAGCTCTATTGCATTATGTCTCACTGTACCTTTCTTATTCAGGTCATAGAACAATAGAAGATTGTTCTATGACCTAAGGCAGAGAGCTCAGCTTTTCCTGGAATAGGGTCAAATGTGTGTTGCTACAATAATGAGGCCTGCATTTCAAAAGAGGTAAAATAGTTATATTTCTATATATTACCGTATATTCACAAGTATTTTTCTTCCTTTTAACAATAAAGATAATGATTAATTGTAAAGCAAAATAAGAGGCTTGCTGCAGAGACCTGAAAGCTACATTTGTGCACTAAATGTGATTAAAAAAGAATATTACCACCTCCAAAAGACATTTACAAAGCTTTTTTCCTTGGCTTCTACCTGTTTGAATGCAGTTTATCTGTTTCCAGGCTATATGACAGAATTGAGGCAGAACCTCTATGCAGTTCAAATATCTTGTCAGCTATTTAATCATACAGTTTCTTTTAAAATATGAATATGTAAATCATATGAATACACATCTCTAAGATTGCAATCATCCAATGTTTCTAAAGAAATACACAGTCCATTCTAACAGAAACCTGATCATTTCTCATTATTATTATTAACACTAGTGACTTGCCCGTCAAAAATGACGGGGCAATAAAATTTAAAGCCATGGGAATGCTGTTTGACACAGAATGTAAACCATTTTGTACTGTGAGGACCTTCGGCGCTTATTGCGAGCCTCTCCTGTCGCATACTTTTGGTCCTCTGAGCACCTTCATGAGTCATGATAAATAGAGATATATATTTCTATGTATATGTAGTTAAGTAATAATTAATGATTTATTCAATAAATTAATATACTTTAATTATTTCTAATTGATATATGCAGCGAGCAATAGGCTGAAGAGCTAACAATCTGTTTGTATTTTGCGTCTGCATACAATATACACTGTGAGTGTTGGTGCCCTGATGATAAAGTGTAATGAATGTTTGAAGTGTGCATTCTAAATAGGCTTTGTGCGCAAGGTAAAGCCCTTGGTTTATTGTGTAAAGCGGCATTGTATAGTCGTGATGTTATTAATGTAGTACGCATCTCGTCAGCACTTCCAGGCTTTTGTAATAGTGTATTTTGTATGTCGCAGTTAGATTGAAAATCTTAGCAATGTCTTTCTTGTCTTTTCCCATTTTCTACAAAAGGCTTGTGGCTGCATTACCCTGTTACTTTCACAAAAGGCGATCTCACATTTCACAGAAATTTCTCACATTTTTAGCAATGTTGCAATCTCAGAACCTGTATTAACAGCGCTTTACCTTCCCTCGGATTTCCAAGCGATCTTTCAAATGCCAAACATACACAATGTTCAGGCTGGTTCTATCTTTAATCAACAAATCTGCTTTCTCTACAGCACCACACATCTACAATGATAAGTACACATAAATAAAACCTGTTCCCCTAGCACCACATATCTTAACTTCCATACCATAATCACACATTTCCTTAAAATAAATATATGTTGCTTAGCCAAGTACAGGCTGAGAATAAACAGTTTTAGTCAATCTGTTAAGACCAACTATTAACCACAGCTTTCCCAGATTCCTCCCAGCCCTTACACACTAAAACAACCTATAACAGAGGTTCTGCATTACCTTGTTTAAAATGGCCCTGGCTGTCTGTGCGTGGGCACTGAAAATCAACCAGAATGCCGGGGCCATTGCTGGATCCCGATGGGGCCTCCAAAATGTTGTGGAATACTCATCCCAACAGCTCACATCAGACAATACCCAATCAACCAGAAAACATATACCAGGTTCTGTATCATTAACTTTATAAAGACAATAGTTTTGGAGAGCTCTGCAAAAAATAGTCTGACCGTAACTCTAGATTACATAGCTATTCAGTGTATGGGATGGCTAAGTAAGTAGGTGTGTTCTGCCCGTATCCTTCTGTGCATGCTTTGGTTGACAGATACAATTAGACAAAATGCTAGTTTGTATTGGTTGACCCAAGGCCAAGGTCAGTCTGCTATCCTGAATACTGACATAACATCAAATCCATTCCTGGTACAGCTATACCTCTTTTAATGCTGTAGATAGGAGTGTTAAGCGAAACAGCTCTAAACAGGGTGGTTTAACACGGGGAAGATAGGGATAGGTCATGAAAAAAAAAAAACACAATTTCAATAGAAATGTTATCTTATTAAACTAACACAAACTGAACTTTAGCAGAAATATAAACTTTAAATTATTGATGTTGAAGCTTCTGGGTCATCCTGGATTCTGTTTTCTTTGGAGAAAAAGAACAGTGCTATAGAAAATCAGAGCGTTAAAAGGGATTTTAGGCAAAAAAAAGGCAAAAACAGCTCTGTAGTGGGGTTTAGCATTAAAATGGGCCTGGCAGGAAAAACAGCTCTAAACGGGGTAGCTTCAATCAGAGTATACCTGTAACAGGTGTTTAATCATATAAATATGTATTAAGCTAAAACAATGAATATATGTTACGCCAACAGAGAGGAAAAAAATATCAAAATGGCGGAACAATGAAAAAAAAAAGCAGTACACAAATACAAAATGAAGACAGTACACAAAATTAAATATTTATATCGCTACCCTACAGGACTTATCAAGACCAGCTCTACATCACTTTGTTAGACTCTCCTCTTCAGATATTCATACATTCTCCAAAAACACAGCTGTTCAGAAAAGTATATCACTTACCTCTTTAACTACGTTAACCGCTTCATGCCAGGCTATCTCTTCTGGTTTTCTTACATCTTTACCTCCTTATAACACCTATCTATTAAGCACTCAATTTGTTCACAGCACTTCTATTTAAAAAGTCAGTTTCAATAAAGTCTATTCACTTCCCATCTTTCTTCTCTCTTCAATATAAGCGACCGTCTCTCTTAAATAAAATAAAAAAGTGAATAGAAAAGTGAAGAGTGCTGCAAGAGAGTTGAACCTGTGAGTTGATATCTGTTCATAAAATAACATATACTTAAATTCAAATAAAAAACAGCCGTATGAATAGTAATTATTAAAATATAACTTCTAAGTTTGTCAGTTTATATTGTGTTGAAAAATATAGACAAATAACATAACATAGAATTCAGTAGTTTAATATCAGGACCACCCTGACATTACACCCCTCCATGTCACCCACCACGTTTCTTCTTATTTCAACATAAGAGAATCCAGAGACCAGCCATACATCATCGCCTGATTCACCCACTTACACCCAAGGCTCAGCGTTTTCAGAATTCATTTTGAAAATGAGGTTTGAATCGACATTCTGTAATATTCTTTATTTCAATATTTATTTTCTAAAGCATGACGTTCACTACTTTTAATAATGTCCCTTTTATGTAAGAAATAGTTAACCAAAATGACAGAAAAGCATAAAGGCAGAGTGGCCACATATATTATTAATAAAACGAAGACTGTGAACAAAGCACTGCTGAATTAAGCAGCTTTAATAGGACTCCTGGTCTGTCAAAGGGAAATTAATCATTTAATGGATGAATGCATTGTTTTAATTTAATCTAACAAAGTAACCATGTGCTATTTGGTTACCTTTGATTATTACATTATACTTGTGTGTGCTTTGCAGAGGTGATTTGTTCCCACACGCCACAGGAAATGATTACAAGAAAGTTAATTTCTATTATTAATTTATACAGTGTTTATTTCTTTGGATGTACTTTGACTGTTTTTTTTTTTCTCAGAACAGTTACAGTAATTGCAATTCGTATTTTTCATCTAAAAAATAGGAGTGTCCTATGTTACCATGTTCTGACTATATTTTATGACTGACTGAAAATGTAACTACATATAAAATGGCTGTTTAACAATAATGAGAGCGCCTATGGTGCATGATCTAAAAGACAAAAGAAAGATGTCCTAATCTTAATATTTGGAGGACTTAATATTTGTTTGAAGTACAGAAAGGTGAAGGGTGTTGTGATGGGAATTTTCAAACATAAAAGAATTCAAGAAAGTTCATGAGGAAGCATTTTTCCAGAAAATGGGGAATGCAGGAACAAGAGGTCAATATTTAAATTTGGAAGCTGCAAAATTTAGAAGTGACGGGTGAAAGTGCCACTTAGTAAAGAAATTGAACAGCCTTCTGGTGTAAGTGGTGGGGTCAAACATTGTATGCATGTACTGGATACACATAAGGCTTTAATTAAGCAAAGTTTTTAGGTAGATGGAGTAGACGGTCTAGATAGGCCTTTTGGTTCTTATCTACGGTCAGATCTATGTGTTAACTGATTTACTAATTTTTCAGAAAATATTTAAATAATATGATTTTACAGTTCTTTGAAATATCTCTGTTAGGAACAGAGAATGTTTTTGCAAGATGATGTACCCCTAGATTCAGTATTTCTCTTGGGCTACATGGACTTAATTAATGCTATGATGATTATCATCTATTAAAAATTGTCATTGCAGCCCTTTATCATTACTGCAAAATCTTTGTTGAATTTAGGGGATAGCTTGTTGTTGATAAAAAGTTACTTTACTTAATTTAGGTAACTTATAATTTATCACCAGCAATTTATATTGTCTGTGACAAAGAAGGAGAATTATATTCCTTCTATCTATGTAGCAACTGATGCAACGATAAACTAGCAGCTGCATCTGATTGGCTGACAGCATTCTGAATATACATGAAAGCATCCAAGTGGGCTGACCAGACTGGCTGATTGTTGTGGAAAAAATCATATAATAATATAGATGAGAGACAATAAAAGCATGCAATTGCACTTTGATAACTAGGATAAAAGGTTTAGGAATCTCATTGGTGAATCTGATCAGGAATGTGATGTCATAAAGTTTCAATATTGTATACACATGATCTAACATCATATTTGTGTATATATATATATATTTGTATATAACGCTACTTTCACATTAACTAATTAATTGTTTCTAACATCATTAATTAGTCTAACTATATTCTCCGATTTGAAGGTTTCATTTAACACTTTTTGTATCGCATGAATTGAATTCTAACTTATTACCGTATTGGCCCGGATATAAGCCGCACTTTTTTTCCGATTTTCGAGCTTGGAAATTACGGGTGCGGCTTATATTCACGAAAGTAAAATGTGATTGTGGTCCTGAGACTGTTGCGCACTTAATTCTAATGTCATTCATCACTTTCCCCATATTTTACAGTGCAGTATTGATTTTTAATTTGCATTTACGGTGCTACATTTAACCCACTTGCGTGCCCTATTTGGAACCCGGGGGATTTTCTTTTACATTTATTGTTTACGGGGTGTGAGTGCCTGCAGAATTGTAGCAATTGAATCGCGATTTGCAATTTTAGTGATTGTACCGTTTTGCGAGCTACGATTTTCGGCCTGTAACCCGCAAAAAAAAATACCATAGGTAAGCTTATATTTGGATATTATCTTTTTTTTTTCCTTGCCTTTCACAGGTGCGGCTTATATGCGGGTGTGGCTTATATTCGGGCAAATACGGTACATATTACAGCTAATAATTGGTGGTATAAAATCCTTAAAACCTATCATCTATTATATATTGGAATATATAGAAATCTATTATCTGACAAAAAGTCAACTTAGTAGCAACAACAATACATATATTCTTTATAAACGTAAAAAAACTAAAATAAAAATAATAGTGGGAAAGCATATGGTACTTAAATTCTTTTAAACTTGTTTTGTTTTTTTAAATATCAAATAAAAGTTATGTTTTATATATGCAAATGTGATTCTTTCATTTATATGAGTTCTCATTGGTGAGATTTCCCAGAGCATTTTTGAGTGTCTTTTCTCTTGTCTGCTCTTGTTAAAAAAAAATGTATGTTATCTAAATGTTTTTAATTATAGATAAACTGGCCTGGATATACTAAAGGTCAATCTTATCGTGGAGAGCTTTGCTGTATGTACTAAGATTTCCTCATTATAGCAATGCCATAGCAAAGTCTATATCCACAATAATATGTAATAGTACATGCCATAATGATTTCAAATATCGAGTTTATTAATAAAAGAGAATTTAAGATTTCTTAGAGAACGTAAGTTTTAGCTTATGTTTTGTTAAAGCACCACTTATATATTATAGTATGCTATTTTGAGGAACTTGACTTGATAGTGTGCAAAACACAAGCATGTTAAGCATGTTCACAAGCATGTTAAGTTTTTACCAAACTACAATGGTCCTTTAATATCATTGACTCACCATTGGCAATATGTACATCACTGTGAGTTTGATTAGTGTATGAGAAGGAACCTATCTACATGATAACACAGGGGTTGTTGGGCAAAAAGATACAAATATCCTTACATTTTTAGCATATATATATATATATATATATATATACAATTAGCGCTCTTTCCAGTTAGTGTGATATTTGGCTGGGATATAAGCATTAAACCATAAGTTATGAAATGGTTAAGTCTATATGGCCCATGACTTAGCAATTTCATTCAAGAGACAGAAACAGGTCTAGTCATAATAGAATATGTGTTTTCAGTCACCCCAAGGTCTAATAAGTGTTATACTGTGCAAAAGTATATCATATAAAGTAGATGTATGCACAGATTTTACCAAAGTATGTGTTATATTCTTATTGGATATCACATGTAAACAAAATGTAATTGGTTGTTAGTGGGTAGTACCATGTTGCTTGATGGGGGATGGATTATTTCATTGTCTTAAGTAAACAGGTATAAAAGCTGTGGATGGATATATTTCTGTCAGTAGATCAATAGTCAGCAGTCCGTGAGACAGTGTCAGTCATTTTGCTACTGATCCACATTTTTTCTAAATAAACAATAATGAGAAAATTACCAGAGGACTCTGTTTTTGTTATCATGAGTGGGTTTGGAGTATGTGAGTATGAGCTTTTTCCTCATCATTTTGGCGTTCAACTAAGGGACTGTGGATAAATGTCCCTAAATTAACAGCCAGGCTTCAGGGCTTCGTATTGGGGGGATGCTTGGCAGGAAATATTCACCCCCTTGACTTTACCTATTTTGTTCCATTACAGCCTTAAATTCAATGTTCAGTTAATCTGAATTTTATGTGATGGATCAGAACACAATAGTCTAAGTTGGTGAAGTGAAATAAAAAAAATATATACATAAAACTATTTTTTAGAAATAGAAAACAGAAAATTGACATGTGCGTATGTATTCACCCCCTTTGTTATTAAGCCCATAAAAAGCTCTGGTGCAACCAATCCACTCTAAGTGTACACGATCTGTCATTACATATACACACCTTTTTTGAAAGGCCCCAGATGCTGCAACACCTAAGCAAGAGGCAGCACTAACCAAACACTGCCATGAAGACCAAAGAACTCTCCAAACAAGTAAGGGACAATGTTGTTGAGAAGTAGAAGTCAGGATTAGGTTATAAAAAAATATCCAACTCTTTGATGATCCCCAGGAGCACCATCAAATCTATCATAACCAAATGGAAAGACCTTGGCACAACAGCAAACCTGCCAAGAAACAGCCGCCCACCAAAACTCACGGACCGGGCAAGGAGGTCATTAATCAGAGAGGCAGCACAGAGACCTAAGGTAACTCTGGAGGCGCTGCAGAGTTCCACAGCAGAGACTGGAGTATCTGTATATAGGACAACAATAAGCCGTACGCTCCATAGAGTCGGGCTTTATGGCAGAGTGGAGCTGTGATTGCTGTAAAAGGTGTCTCTACAAAGTATTTACTTTAGGGGGGTGAATAGTTATGCACATTGACTTTTTCTGTTATTTTGTCCTATTTGTTGTTTGCTTCACAATAATAAAAAAAACAGTTTCAAAGTTGTGGGCATGTTCTGTAAATTAAATGATGCAAATCCTCAAACAATCCATGTCAATACCAGGTTGTGAGGCAACAAAACATGAAAAATGCCAAGGGGGGTGAATACTTTTGCAAGGCACTGTAGAATTGATTGTTATGCGTCCCGTCTGGGGAAGTTCCGGTGCTTGTAATTAGTGTTATTTATGAACATGAGCCGCAGAAACATTTACCTCACCCAGAGTCATGATTTCCTGCTCTGAAACGTATTGTGATTGTAGTTTTTTTTTTATTGATAATATCACTAATTAGTATTCTAGGTGCAGTAGAGTAGTAATTGCATGCTGTATTTTATAAGCTGGTTAATGTCGTTTTCTTGTTAGATGCATCCTGTTGAAATATTTCTGAATGTCCTTTATTTCTTTAAAAACTGTCAGTAGATAGAAATAATTGCCCGCATTTCTCGCCCTAACTTTGAAGTTGGCAACATGTCTAGAACTAGCAAAGATAAGAGTATAGTGTATTTGTAGTTGAAGAGAGACAATTAAAATTGTTAACGAGAGTTGAAATTAGTCTTCCTTAAAGCTTTAAAATGGCGTCTGAGATGCTCTTGCCCCTCCCTAAGGAATTTAAGATGGCGGTTTGAAATAGTTTGAATTGGCAAATTGCCCAAAGTTATGGACAGAGATAGTTTTTGCAGATAAATAATGTATTGTAAAGAGTACAGAAAAAGAGAGAGCGAGAAACAGAGAGTGCCCCATTATTTTAGATCATATAATAAGTGACAGGGAGTTATGGTTTATACCTAAATTGTATTTTGTAAAAACTGAGAAGTCTAATTTTTGTGTGCTGTGTCACTGATAAGAGGCAGCAGAAAGTGCTGATTAAATTACAGTAATAGATTATTTTAGTTCCTGCGTTTGGGAGGTTGTGTTATTTTATTGCAAACTATTTGTGTTTAAAGTTAGTATAAGGTATTGAGCGGCTGCTGAGACCACCTTAAATGATATCCGTAGCAATGTTTGTACTGGTGAGATGGAATCTGTTTGGTTTTGTATTCTGTGGGAGCTGACAGTAAGAAATGGTTTGTTTTGATGTTTAGTCATGATTCAGAAATATTTAGAAAAGAAGGTTTTATGATTTAATGATTTTTCCTGTAGCCTAATATTTTTACTTGAAGTGCAGTCAAAGCCCCTCCCTCCCTTATTTTCCCCAGAAGGTTTCCACCCCTAACATATTTAAAGCTACAGATCGTAAATTAAAAAACTGTTCCGGTAAAGATAAAATATTGTATTATAATGAGTCATTCATGTAGATCAATAGCCAGTGCAAATGTAATTGTCTAACCTGCACACCTAATAAGACGTATTGTGTTGTTTTTTTACTGATAGCAATAGAGGGACTTACTCTGTTGTAGTGCCCCAGGTGCTCTACACAAGCATTAGCACAAACACTATTGCATTGAGAAATACTGACTATTATGGAAATATTGATGAGATAAAGGATTTAATGAGTGAGTTAAACAGTCATTTCAGTGAAATTATACTTGATTATAGAAAATATTGTGTATTTATCCTCATAAAGTGTCATATGTAATTTGAGAAATTGCTTTCATGTTCTTTTATTTTTTTTAGAGCTTGATGGATATGTATATGTTCTTTCATGTTTGATTCTTTCTGATACAATTATGGTTCTTACAAAGTAATTTAAGAACATTCATGCACATGTAAATTTTGTGAGCTCACAATTATATGTTACTATCAAAAATGACAGCAATAAAATTTGAAGCCTGACAATGGTGTTTGCCACACATTACTTGGCTCTCCCTCCCTCTAACCTGCCTACTCTCATGATGAGCGCATTTTGGTGCCCATCGCAAGCCTTGCAATCAGCGCCTTCAGTGCTCATTGCGAGCCTCTCCCCCCCCCTCTAATTTAGTGGCCTTGCGATGAGTGCCTTGGCCAAGGCACTCCTGATGAGTGCCTTGGCACTCATTGCGAGCCTCTCCCCCTCTACCTCTCTACTTGATGGAAGGCGCTCATTGCGAGCCTCTCCCCCTTCTCTACTTTACTGGGCTTGCGAAGAGCGCCATTGCCCATCGCAATCCTCATAATCAGCGCCTTTTGCGCTTATTGAGAGCCTTCAGTGAGCCTCTCCCCCTCTACTTCCTCCCCTGTGTTTCTTTCCCCCCTCTCCCTCCCCTGTGTTTCTTTCCCCCCTCTCCCTCCCCTGTGTCTCTTTTCTCCCTCCCCTGTGTCTCTCCTGCTCTCTCTCCCAGGTGTCTCTTTGCCCCCTCTCCCTCCCTTGTGTCTCTTTCCCCCCTCTTATGTTTTCCAAGTTGAGAAAGCGGGGACACAGGCTTAAAACCTCACGTAGGACTTTGTGTTAGATGTTGGTAATGGGTGTGGATGGAGTACATTTAATCATATATATACAAAGTGGGAAAAATACAACTAAAGTCTTTATTAATAAGGGGTACCAACGGCGATATCTTACAAACAATGGGTTAAAAAATCCTGGATTGAAACAAGAAGATAAAAATGGGCTAATGGATGTGTGGACACATAACCACTAAATGTTAAATGCACTCTTAATAGAGGGGTACATAAGTCCACACCTAACAGTACTGCAGAGGAGAAAAGTGATTGCTAATCCAATTTAAATAATCCTGTCTTTGTAATAAATCATAGATCTATAATACATATATACAAGTGTAGAGGTTCTGGATAACAGTGACTCTCATCCTATAGGATTCCCCAAATGAATTGCTGGAAATAATCTGACCTTTATATGTAAATCTATATTCTTGATGGTATACCAGGATATGATTGTGCCATATTTTCCTGCTTTTGAGTCAGGGCAGAAGTTTTTGAAAGTAACAATAAAGTTCTGGGACTATTATATGCAAGTAATGACTACCCAAGGCTACTCTTCATAGAGAAGTTAAACTTCTATCTTGCCCATATTACATTCCAGAGATTAGCATAATATAGAACAGGCCAGTGGATGAAAAGTACATGGAAGCCAGCAGGCTAGTTGTTACTTAAAGCACCGTTATTAAACTTGATCAAACTCATATCCAGACCACAACATTCACTCATTTGGAAACGGACAGGTAGGGTAAGGATGCAACCTCTAAAATATTATTTGCAAATACAATACTGTTAGTAGTGAAGACGCCGGCGTGCCCTTAACTGCGAGGCATGCCACGTCATCAAAAGCCTTATTAAATTGCAATTCAGCAAATTCTAAAGGGCTCTATATAAGCACATAGCATACGAACTAAAAACTTCTGTTAAAAAAATATGCTATGTGCTTCTATAAAGCCCTTTAGAATTTGCCGAATTGCAATTTAATAAGGCTGATAATCAGTAGTAGTGAAACTGTCCTAATGATAAATTTTTGCTTCTTTAGCAGGAGTACAAAATAATGGTTCATTATATATTTTACATGTATTTAATATGGTTATTAGCTTTGCATGATTAACAATATCACTTAATTAAGTTTAGTTTATACCACCCCTTGTTTATTATAGAGTTATGCATATGTTAAATTTATGTTACAGTTAGAGACATTTTGGGATAGGTGTATTTGATGTAAGGATGTCTAGTTAAAAGATTATAAAAGTTTCTTGTATGTTAGATGTTGTATGTTTGAATTTTTTGTCATACTTACATACCCCAGAAGAAGATGAAAGCAAGTACCTGTGGAGATGGACAAAACAAGCATGCCCTGATATATGATGAGAGAAGGTATCTACCAAGTACCTATCCTGATGACAACAGATAGAGAGCTTGCTGACTAAAAGACTCCTTATACAGGAACACCAGGAACTAACTACACTGATAAAACCAAGAGAATGAGTACCTGTTAAAATGATCAAAATAAAAAGCTGGATGGACGCCAAGTGGGAAGGTCCTTACCATGTTTTGTTGGCTACTGTGAATATTGCAGAAAAGACCTCCTGGATACATCTGACCCACTGCAAGATAGTCCCTCAATAGGCACCTTCCTGGGAACCTAGCTGCTAACCTGAGTAACCCAGCACCTGTCTGCTACACAAAGTCTGGCTGCAAAGGGGAGTGAAACCAACAGTGTCACTCGTCTCAAACCCAGATTAGAAGGGCCTTGGGGAAGCAGCAAGGGTTCCCCAGAATGATGCCCTAATACATACTGTGACACCCCTTCAGAAGTCCAGGATGGTGTGGGATGAGAAAGTCCATATTAATCTTGATCCATATAACAGCCACTATAGTAATACCTACCCTGATCTGGGAGAATACACAAAAATAAATGAAGGGACAAATCCACAAAGGAAAATGAAAGAATGATGAGCCACCATTTGGTCAAGAGATAGCTTCCAATGTGAAATGGATACCTGAAGCCTTTAACCTAACCTTTACTGAAAGTCAGACAGTAACAGCACAGTTTGACTTTTATACAGTCATACCCTGCCGAGAAAATGAGCAAAAGAAGGAGGTGTTTGTAAAATGTTTGGCACTGCCTTCTGCACTCTAACAATATGGCACCTGAAGGGACAGTTACCAAAGTTCTTGGAGGGATTAACCACCCTGTCAAATGAACTAGCAGAAAATTCAGAGATGGAAAACCCTTTCACTAGCTGGCTTCAGTCGTGGTTCGAAAGATGGAAAGGCATAGCCTTCTCTGTGATGACTTCAATCGGTACCATGCTTCCCATTTTGTCAATTTTCATCATTTTTAGTTGTTGTGTGGTTCCCTGCGCAACGCGACTTATACACATATGGATTGACACGACCATCACCCAGAAAGAATACCTGCAATTCTTTCCAATTCCTAAGGACATGGAAGAAGAGGAATACAAGAATCATGCCTAAAATCATCCCCATGAAGGACATATTCAAACTCTTGCTCATTGACATTACAATATACCAATACATATATCTACTGCAAACGAATAAAGATGTAAAAACCTGTCAGAAAACCGCATACTCCTTGTCTTCTGCCTGAAGATCTGCACATGATAGCCAATTGCTTTGACCAGAGAATCTCATCATCCAGAAGAAAATTATCCACCTGTTTATCGTTTACAGTATGGACAAAGAGGGGCCTACCTATGCGTGATGTGTAAGATTAGGCCTGTATGAAGTTTGTCTGAGCATATGTTTTCACTGTTATTTTTCTTTTTTCTGCCCTTTACTATACCTGTCTTCCTTTTTACTACTGTTTGGCTTCTAACATTTTTGCACATTATTCTAGCAACTTTCTAGGATCTAGTACGTACTAACATCTGATAAGGATTAACAAATTAGGGAAAGAAGATGTTATCATGCATACACTTTGGGTCATTAGAAATATCAGTGCAAACTTTATTGGTTATTAAATTACATCGATCATCTAAATGCCTCATAAGACAATAAGTATAAAGGGAAAATGATTCTATGGCCTAGTTATTGGTAATTGGTTGCAAAATTAAGTAAGGCCATTTTCTCTGCATTAACCATTATATTTTATTTTACGTATCTGGACTTTTATATCTATTGCACCGCTATCTGGACTGTCTTTTGATTACATATAACAGCATATGTTGATGCTTTCATCTACCCCATTGGACTCTTTCCTTGTTATATACATTTCGTCAAACAGGTGCTCACTTGTTTTCGTGGAATTATTGTTTTACCATCAAGATTTCATCTTTCCTTGCTTCTGCTTTATAATCAAATTGTAAAGCGTTCATTCAACAGACTTTAATATCTGGACTGTGAACTTTATGCTATGTATTCCATTATTGAAAGATTTTCCAATATTCTACGGATCATATCTGTTTATTAAAATTGCATTATCATTATATTTTATTGTTTCTATGTATAATTATGTTTTCTTTTTAAATGTTCTTGTTAAGAATGTATTAAGGTAAAAGGTGCAACGGAATCCGTGACATAAGATCCAATATCTCCATGTTGTAGGAAGCTCATCTGACTGAATTTTTAGAGACCTGGAGTTTCTTTAAATGCCAGTCTGAAGATCTTACCTCTACTTCCTAATAAGTTTATCTTTTTATAGTTTAGCTATAGCTGTGAAAAAATACATACACATTATACCCTGTCATATTTGTATTTTTTCCTTTTGATGACAATTTTCATTGTCATAAGGGGGAGTGTTGAGGAAAAAGATACAAATATCCTTACAATTAGCACTCTGTCCAGTTAGTGTGATATTTAGCTGGGATAGAACGATTAAACCAGTATTTTCCATTTTTATAAGACATAAGTTATAACATGGTTAAGTCTACATGGCCCATGACTTAGCAATTTCATTCAAGAGACAGAAACAGTGCTAGTCATAATAAAATATGTATTTTCAGTCACCCCGAAGGTCTAATAAGTGTTATTTACTGCGCACAAATGTATCATATAAAGTAGATGTATGTGTTATATTCTTATTGGATATCATATGTAAATAAAATGTCATTGGCTGTTAGTGGGTAGTACCATGTTGCTAGATGGGGGGATGGTTTATTTGATTGTCTTATGTAAACAAGTAAAAAAGCGATGTGTGGATCAGTAGTCAGCAGTCAGTGAGACGGTGGCAGCCATTTTGGGTGTGTTTTTGCTACTGATCCAAATTTTTTCTAGATAAACTATAATAATGAGAAAATTACCAGACGTCTCTGTTTTTGTTATTATGAGTGGGTGTGAGTATGAGCTTTTTCCTCATCAGGGTCAATCATTTTTGGGCCTACAGAAAGCAAACTAGAACACTGTTCCACAAACCTGCACCCTGTGATACACATTTAATCCAGAATAACATAATATTTTGAGCTACATGTACAACACAGTGTTGAACATACAATAAATATAGCTAGTTTTTAATAAATTAATACTAAACACTTATGCCGTAACTGTGACCTTTTAATGATGCCTAGAAAAATATATATGCAATAACAAATTGCAATTCTATGATTCCAACAGTGCCACAGTGCCCTGTATCATATCATTATGCTACTGTATGCATCAATGAGCATTTTGGGGATGGGTTCTATTTAGGTAGGAAAAAAAGAATTGCATACATTGTAAGAAGTGCATGGATATTTGTTTCTGTTCCTGATATCCTGTCTCTTATTTCAATACGTCTCATGTGCTTTGATACTTGGTAGATTTTTGCATAAGCAAGCCATGCATGTGAAACTCAAATAAGAAGTTGCAAATATTAATGCAAATTACAATTGTATTGGACACATGAGGAAAGGTTTTGCATCAAGGCAATACGTGGCAGTGTAACTCACTTTAGGTTTCAGATCCAATATTGACACTGTAGGAAAGTGGTGGGCAACAGGCAGCTCAGGGACACTTGCAATGTAGCCCCAGCCTGTTCTCTGGCGGTGGAGAGCATACTCTTTAGCAATGCACAGTCCATTAGATCCCTCTAAATAATATAATAACAAATAATGTCCAATTGTACTCATTAATACATCCCCTCATTATCTGTACCTCTATTACTAATTAATTACTTCCCTACATTCCTACAGCAACTTTATCATTTTGCTTTAGGTAAGTTAAAAGGTTTAAAGCACAATGAGACTCTCTAAGGAGCTTGATGTAAAATTGGTTACCTGTCACTGCTATAGGAGCTTTGCTCAAAAGTGTTTCCGGAGGGAAATAATTCTAAATATGCTAAACTGTTGTAATAATAACACATCCCATGTATAAATCACAAACATTGGAATATTTGTATCCAATGTGAAATATATTTTGTGTGAAATTAGTATTTACTGTAGGCATGTATTTTTTTATTACTGGCACCCAAAATTTGGGCACTTACAGATCAAACACTCTCATTGTGTAGATAGAACTTCAACGACTCCTCCACCTTCCACAAGGAAGATGGTCACCCTATTATTTTTTTTTCATTCTAAAAACATTTTGCATATTTTCAAGTGTAGCTCAAAATAGTAAATCTTAAAAATACACCCACAGTGGTCCTTTAAGTTAAATCTTCATACTCTGGTTGCTTTTCAGTAGTTTTTAAAATGTAGTGGGAAAGTGTGCATACTATACTAGAAGATTGTAGTTCTCCAACTACCAGGATATATAGGTTGTAGTGGGGACTTTGTTATTTGATATTTGGACCCCTAGTACTGAGTGTCCTGTTATTGTTGTTGTCCAGTAGTTCAGTTGTGTCCTACACTTTGTGACCCGATGGACAATAGCACGCCAGGCACATCTGTCAGCCACTGCCCCTCTGAGCTCCCAATTGCCTCAGTGACTTCATCTATCTATTTTGCCTCTACCATCCCCTCCTGCTTGTGCCTTCAATTTTTCCCAGTATCAGAGTCTTCTCTAGGAAATCCAGTCTTCTCATGGTATGGCTAAAATATTTGAGCTTTAGACTTGTGATCATACAGTCCAGCAAACAATTTGACTTTATTTTGTGTCGTATTGATTGATTGGTTCTTCTTGCAGTCTAAGGGACTATAGGCAGTGGTCTCCAGCACAACAAATCAAAGGTGTCAATTCTACAGCTCTCAGTCTTTTTTACAGTCCAGCTCTCACATCCGTATGTTACTGCTAGAATACCATAGTTCTAACTATGCAACCTTTGTTCATAGTATAGCATCTTTATATTGAATAGCTTTGCCAGACTTGCCATAGCTTTCCCTCCCAGAAGCAAACTTTTTATTTCATGGCTGCAGTCACCATCTTGATCATCTTGAGATCTTGGAGCCCAGGAAAATAAAGTCTGAGGTTATTTTTGAGGTTGTTGGTAAATTTGAGGTTGTTGATATTTCTCCCACCATTATTAATTCTGGTTTTGTTTTGTTTTTTGTTTTTTTGTCCAGCTCTATTTTTTGTTTGATGCATTCAAAGTTGAATAGATAAGGTAACAATATACAACTACACACCTTTGCCGATCTTGAAACGATCAAGGATTTTGTTGTGATTTCGTACAGCTATATGGTTTTATGGAACTCGCATGCTTTCTCCAGATTTTTTGGCATAATCCAAGCAACAGTTTCATAGCATTATATTGTAGAATTTAGAACATTTAAACTGGGATTCCATCAACTCCTGCAGCCCTGTAATCAGCAAAGCTTCTTATAGCCTATCTTGCTTCACTTTCCAAATGTGTCTAGATCCATCTCATTAGTCAACCTGTTGAGTTTAACAAAGCTGTTAAGTTACTTTCTGTATAGATCTTCTGTGTATTCCTGCCATCTCTTCTTTATTTGATCTACATCAAGTCCCTACCATTTTTGTCTTTTATCACACCTACTTTAGCATTAAAGGTTTCTTTGAGATCCACAATTTTCTTGAAGAGATTTATTGACTTTGCCACTCTGTTATCTCCTTCTATTTCTTTACATCGCTCATTATAGAATGATTTTTTTGAATTCTGCATTCAGTTGGACACATTTTTACACAAATCCTATCTTAACTGCCTTTTCTTCTCCTTGGAATACTTTCAAAGCCTCATCAGACAATTTGTTCCTTAGTTGTATTTATTTTGGGGGACAATGTCACAAACACCTGTCCAAAGTCTTCAGGCATTCTATCTACCATGTTGTGTCCATTTTATCTATTCTTTACCTCCACTGCATTTTCACAGGGGGTGTTATTTATTTCTTATTTGCTTGGTCTGAAAATGTCCCCTCTTTTCCACAATTTAATTCAGAACTTTACAATAAGAAGCTCATTATCTTAACTGTAGTCAACCCCAGGTCTTGTTTGTACTGATTGTATAGAGCTCTTCCATCTTTGGTTACATAAGTATAGTCAATCTGATTTCTATATTTTCCATCTGGTAATGTCCATGTGTACAGTCATCTCGGAGGCTGTAGGAAGAGGGTGTTTACTATGAGAGTTATCTTGACATGATTCTACTAATCTCTGACCTGCTTCCTTTTGCATCAATGATATCAATGTTCAATCTTGTCATCTCATGTTTGACCATGTGCAGTTTGCCCTGGTTCATAGTTCTAATGTTCCAGGTACCTATAATGAATCATTCTTTGCAGCAGCAGACACATCGCCTCAAGATACATCCTCCTTGTCACAAGGGACAAACTTTTTTCACTGCATCTTTTTTCACTGTTCCTCACTCATACACATTTGTATGTTGCCAGACAGTGTATTTTTATCTATTTTGTTATTACATTTTCCTATTACATCACTTTAAGTAACTTTTACTCTAGAGGAATTGCTGGCTAATACGCATATTGATTTCTATGTTCACTGTACCATGCTTACCTATAATGACAGGTATCACAGGTGTTTATTTAGTGTTTGCTCAGGGAATTGAAATGCACTAACCTTTTTGTTGCTTGAGCAATAAAACAATTAACTATCTAAAATGACCGATAATGCATGAAATAGTCTTGTAAGATTTGAATAAACTAAATGTGTCTAATGCACATTTCATACTTTACTTCTTATTGCCTAATATGAATACCATATTTGCCCCTTTACTAATCATTTCTACCACACTGCAATGGTCTCTAGTAGCCAATGAGTTTGATGATGATAGATCCAGTCATGTCTCCAAGATACAATACAGTTGTATATTACATCATTGTAATTATGTATTATATCAAAAAATTGCAGTCAATAAAATTTGGAGTCATGGCAATGTTGTTTGGCACACAATGTTAAGCTTTTTATACTCTAGGGACCTTCTGCGCTCGTTGCGAGCCTCTCCTCACGTGTCCTTTGGTTCCTCTCTATATTTTTTTAAATACTAATTAATGAATTAATTGAATAACTAATTAATATAGTTTACCTTTTCCTAATTAATATATGTAACAATTAATACCCTGAAGAGGTAACAATCTCTTTTTATTGTCCTGCAGCATATAATGTCCAGTGGGACTGTTCCTGCCCTGAGGAGATAGTTTTATGAATGTCTCGATTGTGCATTGGAAATAGGCTGCGTGTGCAAGGACAAACCGTTGGTTTATTTGTGTAAAGCGCTACTGTAGATGCGTAATGTTGTTAGTTGTAAGTTAGGATTGTAAAATTGCGTCATTTGTCGTATGTGCTACGCGGTTCGTGAGCATTTGCCATCCTTTGTAATAGTGTATTTTGTACCTCGTACGTTCCTGGGTGAAAGTGGCGGTGTTTCGCACGGTCCAGGGTCATGAAGCCTCGTTTTCATTTTGTTTGGCCACCATTTTTTTTCTCGCTTAGCCGATTTTCGATTTTCGAGTTTTAGCCAGTCTAATAGCCAGTGTACTCACGTAAAGCAGTCTCTGTCCCAGGGGCGGCCCGTCCATTGGGGCGTCAGGGCAAACGCCCCCCCAAATATTTTCTTCACCCTGCAATAAAAAAAACACAACAATGTATTAGTATAACCCAAAAACAAATTAATATAAGGTGTACATCATCATTTCAAGTCTCAATAGTATTAAAAATGAAGTAGTTAGTAAAGGGACACTGTCACTTTAAAATAACCCTTGCGCTACATTAACTAATGCTGTGTATCTATATAGCCCCCTGCCTGCACCCTGTGTGATCAAATTACAATAGTTATACTGTGTACACTAACCTTAGACTCTTCTCTCTCTTCAATGAGTCCTGGGCTGGCCCCCTGACCGTTAATGCCTGCCGCCCACCATCACAGTGACGATATGCATGGGCGGTCATAAATGTATCAATTAATAACTGACAGTCTTCCATCATTGACCAATCAATGATGGAAGGCTGTCCAGTTACTAAGTGATCAATCTAAACCCACCCAGACCGTTAGCCCTGAGCGCCCGCCAACAAATAGGGCCTCGAGTTTACATTTTGATTGACTGATACAGTCAATAAAACCACCAGTTGCCTGTACCTTCCCCCTTTCTGTTTCCTGACCCTGGTCACGCTGAGACTGAGAGACCTCCCTGGCTGAATCTACTCATCTGCTCTGCCTGCCTAACACAGTAAGTCTACCTGCCTGGCACCTGCCCTGCCCCTGCCCCTGGCCAAACCAAAACCCCTAGTAGCCCCTAATAAAAGTTAGGGGTGACCAGTTACCCCCAGTCCCCCACTATGCCTGCCTGGCCTGCCAGTGCCACCTACCCAGCCACCCACCAACTACCACCGACGACCCTAGGCCTACAATGCCTGGTGCCAGTGCCACCCCCAGCCATCACCCCCATGTGGCCTGTGCCACCCCCGATCAGGCCTGCCCTATGCTAGCTATGCCATCATGCCACCGCCGGATTACCCCGATCACGGGATCGGGGTAGTCGGGTGGTGAGCGGGGTGGCACAGGCCCACATGGGGGTGATCGGATCACCCCCTTGATGAGGCCTGTGCCACCCCTGATGACCTCCATGTCGCCGCCCTATGCCACCCCCGAGGCCCGATCACCACCACCCCGATGCGGCCTATGCTAGCACCGCCCAATTACCCCGGGTATTCGGGCAGTGAGCGGGGTTGACCAGGCCACATGGGGGTGGATGTTCACCCCCATGAGGCCTGTGCCACCCCTGATCGTGGCCTACGCGGTCCGATGGGCGACCGATGGGCGTATGAGCGTGACCGACCCCACCCTGGATGAACCAACTACCTACCCCCCCCCCCCTATTTTTATTCCATTTTTAGAAGTAACAGGCATGTATATGTGCCTGTCACTTTTAAAGATAAAATAAAAATAAGGGAAGGGAAAAAAAAAATACAGTAAAAACATTATTATTACAAGTAAACAGTAAGCAAACACATTGTTAGTACAGTTAGTAACACAACACATTTTATACAAAAATAAACAGCTTTAAACAAACATTAATAAAAAATAAAATAAACAACAGCACATACTTACCTGTAAAATTGACCCCTCCAGCGTTGGCCTTCTGTCCTCTGGATATAGTCATGAAAAATAAATAATCCAATGTTGATTGAAGCCCATGTCAAATAATCCAATGTTGATTGAAGCCAATGGTCAAATAAAATAATCCAATGTTGATTGAAGCCAATGGTCAAAATAAAATAATCCAATGTTGATTGAAGCCAATGGTCAAAATAATCCAATGTTGATTGAAGCCAATGGTCAAATAATCCAATGTTGATTGAAGCCATTGAAAGAGGCCTCCACAAAAAAAAACCACGCTCTAAAAAAAAAAAAAAAAAAACTAAAAGAGCTCCTCCTACAAGGAGCCCCTCCCGCGATTAATATGGTCCCAATTTGTTACTCAGAGTCTTTAAAAAATTAGCAAATCAGCAAGCAGGTATGGAAGCCTGTAAGGGTAAAAAAGGTTAGTGTGAACTTGTTTGACCCTGTATGTATTATACATATTACAGGGCTATTTTATGTGATATACATGTTACAGGATAATATCCTGTAACATGTATAGCCAAAAAATAGCACTGTAATATGTATAAAAAATAATGTGTAATAGAAATGCATGAACAATATAATATAACAAGTAATAAAGAACATCAATTAATCAAATAATACATATCAATTAATATATATTGTTGTATGTATATGTTTATGTATATTTATGTGTATTTTTTATGTGTATATATATATTTGTATATATATATATATATATATATATAAAAATTGATATCAATATATCACAATAAATAAATATATATATATATATATATCAATTTGATATATATATATATATATATATATATATATATTTATTTATTGTGATATATTGATATCAATTTTATTAAATATATATATATATATATATATATCAATCAATATATCTATCAATATATATATATATATATATATATATATATATATTTTTTTATATTTTTTTTACAATTTGGGCCTATATGGTCCCAATTTGTTACTTAGGGTTTTTAAGGTGCGGTTGGGGCCTATATGGTCCCAATTTGTTATTTAGGGTTTTTAAGGTGCGGTTGGGGCCTATATGGTCAAAATTGGTTATTTAAGGTTTTTAAGGTGCGGTTGGGGCCTATATGGTTCCAATTTGTTATTTAAGGTTTTTAAGGTGCGGTTGGGGCCTATATGGTCCCAATTTGTTATTTAAGATTTTTAAGGTGCGGTTGGGGCCTATATGGTTCCAATTTGTTATTTAAGGTTTTTAAGGTGCGGTTGGGGCCTATATGGTTCCAATTTGTTATTTAAGGTTTTTAAGGTGCGGTTGGGGCCTATATGGTCCCAATTTGTTATTTAAGGTTTTTAAGGTGCGGTTAGGGCCTATATGGTCCCAATTTGTTACTTAGGGTTTTTAAGGTGCGTTTGGGGCCTATATGGTCCCAATTTGTTATTTAGGGTTTTTAAGGTGCGGTTGGGGCCTATATGGTCCCAATTTGTTATTTAAGGTTTTTAAGGTGCGGTTGGGGCCTATATGGTCCCAATTTGTTACTTAGGGTTTTTAAGGTGCGGTTGGGGCCTATATGGTCCCAATTTGTTACTTAGGGTTTTTAAGGTGCGGTTGGGGCCTATATGGTCCCAATTTGTTACTTAGGGTTTTTAAGGTGCGGTTGGGGCCTATATGGTTCCAATTTGTTATTTAAGGTTTTTAAGGTGCGGTTGGGGCCTATATGGTCCCAATTTGTTATTTAAGGTTTTTAAGGTGCGGTTGGGGCCTATATGGTCCCAATTTGTTACTTAGGGTTTTTAAGGTGCGGTTGGGGCCTATATGGTCCCAATTTGTTATTTAGGGTTTTTAAGGTGCGGTTGGAGCCTATATGGTCCCAATTTGTTATTTAAGGTTTTTAAGGTGCGGTTAGGGCCTATATGGTCACACTTGGTCTTTCAAGGTTTTAAAAGTTAAGGTTTGGGTCTTAAACGCTCTAATGTTTTTTTTGTTGTTTTCTATCACCCCCCAGGTGCAAACTATCTGTGGAAGCAGATTTGTTTGGACTCGTTGGTTGACTTACTGGACGTGAATACCCCGAGAAGGATAGTCAACTGTAGGTGAGTATATGGTCACACTTGGAATTTGAAGGTTTTTAAGGTGCGTTTGGGGCCTATATGGTCACACTTGCTCTTTTAAGGTTTTAAAAGTTACGGTTTGGGTCTTAAACGCTCTAATGTTTTTTTTTTTGTTTTCTATCACCCCCAGGTGCAAACTATCTGTGAAAGCAGATTTTTTTGGACTCGTTGGTTGACTTACTGGACGTGAATACCCCGAGAAGGAGAGTCAACTGTTGGTGAGTATCATTGCCTTTAATTTTCTGTCCATGTGTATAGGTGCAAATTTGATGTTGATGTAGTCTTGTCACATGAGGGTTTGCAATCTGTAATGTATACCAATGAAATCAACACACTGTTATTTTAAAGTAATTTTGTGACATAATATAAATTAATATACCGTGATCTCTTTCTTTTATTGGTATCAATATCAGAAATGAATACTATTGACTCTCTACTTGTGAAGCCTTTCGGCACCCTAACCTATGAGGAGAAGGTGGAAGTAAAACGGTTAGGAGCTGACCAACCAGAGATAAATCTGCAGCAAATCGCAAGAGATAGAGGGAAGCAATATGTCCGTAATTTCAATACTGAATGGTACAAGAAGAACGACTGGCTTTCTGGAAGCGTTTCTAGGAAGTCCTTATATTGTTTCCCATGCATCCTATTTGGTGGTGACGCTGCTTGGACCAAAACTGGAGAGACTGACGTCAAACATCTAGCTGACAAATTGGCAAAACACAAAAGTTCTAAAGCTCACTTGGATAACAGGATCAAGTTTGAGATGCTTGGACAGGCGAACATTGCTGTTCAACTGGACCAAGGATACCAAGTCAGCATTCAAAAACACAACAAAGAAGTGGCTAAGAACCGGTACATCCTTTCGAAGATAATTGATTGTGTTCGCTTTTGTGGCGCTTTTGAACTGGCATTAAGAGGACACGACGATAGTGAAACATCGCTAAATCCAGGAGTGTTTAGAGGCCTGGTGGATTTGGTTGGCAGTATCGATAGTGCAATGGAACAGCATTTGAAGACTGCAACTGTGTTTAAGGGCACTTCCAAAACCGTGCAGAATGAGCTACTGGACTGCATGCATGAAGTTATAAAGGAAGTGATTCGCCAAGAGCTTAAAGAAGCCCAGTTTGTGGCAATCCAAGCGGATGAAACAACCGATATTTCCGCTAGGACACAGTGCGTTGTAGTCTATCGCTACATTGACAAGAAGCATCAAGTGGTGGAAAGATTTGATGGCTTCACGGAAATGAAATCAACGGATGCAGACTCGATTGCTGCTGTTGTGCTGGAAACACTGAATACTGTTCTCCCAGAGCCAGAAGACAAGAAGAAACTCATAGCTCAAAGCTACGATGGTGCCAGTGTGATGCGTGGAGATCAAGGAGGAGTTAAAAGAAATATAAAAGACGTGTACCCGAACGCACACTACGTCCATTGCTATGCTCACCAACTGAACCTAATAATGGAGAAAGCAGTTTCAAGGATTGGAAGAGTTCGAGTTTTTTTTTCCAACATAGGCGGCATACCATCTTTTTTTTCACGCTCTCCAAAAAGGACTGGAGTTCTGGATGAGGTAGTTGGTAGAAGACTTCCAAGAGGTGCACCAACACGATGGAACTTCAACGTTAGGACCGTGAACGTGATCTACTAGAACAGAGATGCGCTACTTGAGTGTTTCCAGACAATTGAAGCATGTCTAAACTTAGATCCAACATCTATACGGGAAGCCGCAGGTTTCATTGGAATGCTGGACGACAGGGAGTTCCTTTACTTCCTTAAATTATTTCATTTAATAATGCCACATGTTGACATCCTCTATAGTCAGCTTCAGAAGCGAGACACGGATACTGTTTATATCAAAAAAATCACAGAAGACTTTGTCGCCAGCATCCAGAAAATCCGTAATTCTGTGGAAGAGATAGAAGCAAGTTTGCCGAGCGATCTAACAGTCAACAGACGGAGTGCGGAGATCTCAACCTTGAGACAACTTTCAAGAGAGGTATGTGACATAGTGGTGGTTCATGCAAAAGAACGTTTTTCATTTTCAAATCACCTAGTCAGTGCCAAACTTGTTCAAAGTGACTTGTATAAAACCCATGACACTTGCTTTCCAACCCAAGCTCTGGAAGACACCGTGCAAGCATATCCAATACTGAAGAAGGAACAATTACGCACTGAGCTGTCACTTCTGTATGGGAAGACAGAGTTTCATACTTGTACAAGTGCTGTTGCTCTGCACAAACTTTTCCATCAATTTAATCTGCAGAATGATTTCACAGAGACAGTAAAATTATTAAGAATCCTTATTACAACACCAATGACTACTGCAGAATCAGAAAGATGCTTCTCAACATTGAAGAGGATAAAAACCTTTTTAAGAAGCACCATGTCCCTGGAGCGGTTGAATGCATTGGCGATGCTCTCAATGGAAAAGCAACTAATTCCCTTCAAGGGTACGTAAAGTTCTCAGAAATGGCACCACCTCACTACCAAAAATAACTAGTGGTAAGTAAAGTATGAATGGTGTGTGGGTGTGCATATTGAAGGAGCTATGAAAGGTGTGTGAATGGTCAGTAACAATTGTTGAAGCCTTGGCGTGGCGTTACTGCTCATATGGTTATCCATATGCTAATTCAACGTGTTTGTTTGACATTGATTATTGTGTTGTCTAAACGGAAGTTAAATGTTGTTGTTTTCTTGAATCCCAAGATCCACTGGTTTGGGCCTATGCAGTGCTGATTGGTCTTCTAAGGTATGTTTGAGGCCTATATGGTCCCACTTGGTCTTCTAAGGTATGTTTGGGGCCTATGGTCACACTTGGTCTTCTAAGGTATGTTTGAGGCCTATATGGTCCCACTTGGTCTTCTAAGGTATGTTTGGGGCCTATATAGTTCCACTTGGTCTTCTAAGGTATGTTTGGGGCCTATGGTCACACTTGGTCTTCTAAGGTATGTTTGGGGCTTATATAGTCACACTTGGACTTCTAAGGTATGTTTGGGGCCTATATAGTCACACTTGGTCTTCTAAGGTATGTTTGGGGCCTATATAGTCACACTTGGTCTTCTAAGGTATGTTTGGGGCCTATATAGTTCCACTTGGTCTTCTAATGTATGTTTGGGGCCTATATGGTCACACTTGGTCTTCTAAGGTATGTTTGGGGCCTATATAGTCACACTTGGTCATCTAAGGTATGTTTGGGGCCTATATGGTTCCACTTGGTCGTTTAATGTTTTTTAAGTATGGTTTTGTACTTGAATGGTATGATTGATTTGCTTGTTTTCTTTCAACCCCAGGTGCAAACCCTATGTGGCTGCAGATTTGTTTCTACTCATTGGTCAACTTAATGAACGTGAATACCCCGAGAAGAAGAGCCGACTAATGGTAGGTGTCACTCCTTTAATTTTTCTGTTAATACGTATAGGTGCAATTATGATATTGCTGTAGTCTTGTCACATGAGTTTTTTCAATCTATATTGTATACCAATGAATTTAACACATTGTTACTTTACTTCTTGACATTTCTGCATTGCAGATCATGTATTTCAATGGGCTTTACAAGCATAAGGTCATTGGGCGGGGCTTATAAAGGTCATTATGACGTCAGGGGGGGAGTTATAAAAATGGGTGTGGTTTGAAAAAGGGGGAGTGGCTATGTTTCGCCCTGTCGCCCCTCCAACTTGAAAAGTCACCAGCCGCCACTGCTCTGTCCCCTCTTATTTGTATAATTGAAATGCCTGTTTTTTCCTCCGTATCTTGTTCTTTAAATCATTGTTAAGCCACATTAGATGTGAATTACTCTTTTTACTTTTATTCCCACATGGTATATGGTGATAAGTGTGTATATTTAGTAAGGATTTAAATGTTGTCCATTTATGTTCAGTATTTTTACCTGTCAGGTCTCTGTCCCAGTCTATACATTGTATTGCTGCACTTGAAACATTAAAATCTGCCCTTTTAAAATTAAGAGTTTTTGTTGGCCCCTCAAATAAGACTGTGTTGTGATCACTGTTTCCCAAAGGTTGCCCTATTTCAACATTTGATACCATATCAATATTATCTGTGATGACTAAATCCAAGATGGCCTCATTTCTAGTAGATTCTTGTACAACCTGGGCCAGATAATTGTCACTGAGTGTACTCACGAACCTGCTCCCCTTCTCTGAATTGCTGGTCTCATTCATCCAGTTTATTTCAGGTTTGTGAAAATCTCCCATTTATAAAATTTGACCACGCTTGAGCTGCATTTCCAATCTGTAACAATAATTGCAATTATATTTGGGGATTTATAGCAGACTCCTAACAATATTATTTTGGAATGCTCTGCTCCATTATTTAACTCTACCCACAAACGTTCAACATAATCCCTAGTTCCAGCATACATATCTTCTCTGACTATAGGCTTAACTTCAGGCTTAACATATAGACAAATCCCTACTTCTCTTTTATCATTGCCCCTATCTTTCCTAAATAGGCTATAACCATTTAGATTAACAGTCCAGTCGTGAAAGTCGTCCCACCATGTTTCTGTAATGCCTATTAAATCTCATTTTTCATTAACTGCTAATAATTCTAACTTGCCCATTTTTCCTGGCAAGCTTCTGGCATTAGCAAGCATACACCTTATGTTGTTATGAGTTTGTAGTTTTGACGTGCCTACCACTATACTTTATTACCTAGCAATACCTCCCTATTGACTAAACTAACCCTCCCCTCTCCTCCACCTCCATGACTAGTTAATACATTCCGTACCACTCTACACTTTTTACCCTAATACTTCCATCTAGTCCTTCCCCACCTACAAGTTTAAAAACTCCTCCTCCCTTTATACCATCCTATCCCCAAACACACAAGCTCCCTTGTCATTAAGGTGCACTCCTTCGCTGCTATAGAAATTTTACCCAAGCGAGAAGTCAGCCCAGTGCTCTAAAAACCAAACCTCTCCTTAGTGCACTACTTTAGTCATGCATTAACCTCCCTAAGCTCCATCTGTCTCCCTTGACTAGCACGTGGCAGTGGAAGTATCTTGGAAAATACTACCTTGGAGGCCTTTGCCTTATGCTTATTCACTAGTTATCTAAAATCATTATTTAGGTCACTTCATTGGTACCAATATGTACCAAGACTGCTGGTTTATTCCCAGCCCCTCCCAATAATGTATCTGCCCTATCCACAACATGCCAAAGCTGGGCACCAAGGAGACAACAAACAGTTAGATTGCTGGGATCAGGGTATCAAATCACCCTGTCTACGTTCACCACAACAAAAAAACGGTATGTTGCTCTGCCTATTCTGCCCTCTCTCTCCTCCACTGGTTTTTAACGTAAGTTAACATTAGCAGCTGTTTAAGCCCTGGATATAAACACATTTTTAAAATCCAAATTGTTGAAGACTCTGTTTATCAATAGAGGAGTCCATTTTGTCTTTGTTACATAATTCTTTGGAGCTGGAGGAAGGGACAGAGAGAGGTCAGGAGTTAGACAATTGGATATGACTGAATTTGATACCACATCCCAAAGCCCTTACAGGCATAGAAACAAGCTTTCTTCTTGACTTTGGCCCAACCACTCTATAAGATCTGGTCTACTCGTACTGGCCCTCTGCTGTTCCCTAATTATGTGATAGGTACATTCTGATTGGATTTGATACCGCAGCCCATTCCCTTACAGGCACAGAAGCAGACTATTTGCTAATAGCACAAATAGATACAAGCACTGTTCTAAAGAAATGTTAGCATCATTCTAACACACCACAGTTTCCACCAAAGTATTATGAATACCTCCAAGGTCCAGCAGAGGCATCAGCATTTTATGTCTAAATTTTATTTTCTAAATAAGCACATAACATATTTTTTTGAATAAGTTTTTAGTTAGTAAACATCTATCCAAAAGCAAGATTTTCACAAACTAAAAACTTCTTTAAAAAATATATGCTATGTGCTTATTTAGAGCTCTATTCAATTGGCCAAATCACAATTGAATGAGGCCCTAAGAGTCTTAGGCCCTCATTCAATTGCGATTTGGCCAATTGAATAGGGCTCTAAATAAGCACATAACATATTTTTTTTAAAGAAGTTTTTAGTTAGTGAAAACCTTGCTTTTGGATAGATGTTTACTAACTAAAAACTTCCTTAAAAAAATATGTTATGTGCTTATTTAGAGCCCTATTCAAATGACCAAATCGCAATTGAATGAGGACCTAAGGGCCTCATTCAATTGCGATTTGGCCAATTGAATAGGGCTCTAAATAAGCACATAGCATATATTTTTTTTAAGAAGTATTTAGTTAGTGAAAACCTTGCTTTTGGATAGATGTATACTAACTAAAAACTTATTTTAAAAAAATATGTTATGTGCTTATTTAGAGCCCTATTCAATTGGCCAAACTGCAATTGAATGAGGGCCTTAGTGTTCAATCATATAATTGATTTCCATGGGAAGTCGTAATAAGAAAACTTTAGGAAATTATTTTGTTTGAGGTAAGCAAATACTCACAATTGGATAAAGACATCACAGTGATCTTATTGCAGAGAACTGGGGGAGCAAAATGAATGAACAGGGTGTGGGGGAGATGCAATAGAAGTGCACAAGAAATGCATGAATTTAGGAAAGAAAAAGGGGAACACTATCAGAGAGATCTTATCCCAGCCACTTTCAGAAAAAAAAATGATGAGGTAGCAAGAATTTAAAGGCCTTTAATATATTTATGTGTGTGTTAGTTAATCCTAATGTGAGGATGTAGCAAGGGAGGTGGCAGAGAAATAGTGGAGAGAAAGATTGGAAAAATGTTGGGGTAGCAAATAGTTCTGCATGAGGGTACATATTAGCAGAGTCTGCTAATAGCACACCTATCTATAGATTGCTTGTATGTTCTTGGCTTAAATAGTTTTTTATGTTATTAATTTATCACAAACTTTAAAAGTATGGCATTTTCCTAAATTTCAATGGTCATTTAAACCTAAGGATATGTTTAAGTAAACAAAGACTCATAGTATCACATGAAGATCTGTGTTAACTGGCATTGATAGCAAAGAGCAATTAACTGGAAATATCTTAAAATATTTATTAGCTGTTGAGTGCAGTGATAACATGCTGTTCTCTCGCCTTCCAAATTATATTTGAAGGGTTTCTGTTCTCACCTATTATTTTTTTTTCACTTTGTCTTTTTGTATATTAAGCATATTAAGCATTAAAAAACACAGGCATTTCAGAGTTTATCCTCCCTCAGTGTTAGAATTTCGAATTTTCTCCAGCGGGTCCAGACACAGTCATACTGAGAGCTTTGCTTAAAAAGGTGATGGAGTTGTAAAATCCCTTTTTACACAAAGTGTGAGGGTGGGGCAATACTTGGTCATCCAATTGTTATTACAGATATGCAATCGGAAACTGTAGTGGCCCTTTAAAAGTATAAGTTGTGTCTAGCCTAATGAAAGCACATTTAGTCCTGTTATCTACAATTATAAATGATCACATATACAGTTGTGAGCGTACAGGCTGTTGCTCATGCTTGTAGCGAGGGCTGCGAGCAAGGGCCTCAGTTGCAAAGCGAGGGCCTCGGTTGCTGGCATGGAGCGCGAGCCGCGGCCCTCGCGTAGCGAGGGCTGCGGGCAAGGGCCTCAGCTGCTGGGATGGAGGCCCTCCTCCCCTCCAGGCTCGGGTTTCCAGGCCTTGCACAGCCACGGCCTGGCGGTACGTGCAGTGCCCGGCTGGTGACACATGATGCAAGCTGAGCCCTCAGCACCTTGCGGGACAACAGAGGCCTCTCCTCCAGCCATGCCCTCAGTGGCTGCCTGATGTCTTGGCTCACATGGCGGCTCCGGGCCCCAGGCTCAGGTATCACACACCGGGCGGCAGCACAGGCACACACCGGCTCCCAGAGGGCCCGCACCCCGCGAGCAGAGCTACCGAACACCAAGAGAGTAGATCGGGTTAGGAACAGGGCCAGTACCGACATAACGAACAGGCCTAGGGCTCAGCGCCCCATACAGTCCGACGCTCACTGATTTACGTCAATAATGAACTCAGGCCGAAGATGTCAGCCTAGAGATATGATAATGATATCGAGACACGTTAGCACACATTATGACCTCGCAAAAATCGGCCACAACCTGCGAACATGAAAAAAATTAAAACACCATAAATACACACAACACATACATAAAAAGCTTACCTACAGCAAGAGGGAGCATCCAGGACCTTAAAAAAGCAACTTACACCTGCATTTAACTAAAAATAAAAGAGTTTAGACACTAAAAAATTCTCTAAGCGAGAGAAAAAATGGCCACAGAACAAAATGAAAACGAGGATACAGCACTCTAAACACGCAAGTATCATTTTTAAAATCAGTAACATTAAATACAGACAAAATAACCACAGCTACCAGCAGTCATGGCCTTGATTCTGACTTCTAGAGGGGGTCACAAATTTGAAATTCTTATGTGAGGCAGTGAAATTCATTCATGAATTTGAGGAGCAGCTGAGTAGTATTGTATATCAGAGACGCCAATTTGTGAGTAGCCATTGGGCCTGATTCAATTGCCCAATTCGGAAATTTATACACACTTAAAATTGCTACATATTTGGCAAATACTACTTATTGGCACTAATGAATTCTTAAATCAATAGAATGCATATAAATATTTATTTAAAAAAACACTCAAAGCCAAATTTCAGAGTTCAAGGCATTTTGCAAGTAGCTAATAGAATATGGCCCATAGTCTGTCTAGATCATGAGGGATTGTGTCCAGAGGGTTAAAATCCTACCATTCCATTCTTCATCTTCATTCACTTGCTCCCGTTCAGCCAATCACAAGAGATTATTAATTGTAAGATGGTCCATAGGGTCATGGAGAATTGGACACGTCTGAACAACTAAACAACAACAGTACAACATTAACATGCATTGCTGTCATATAAATGAAAAGGTAAATGCTGGAAAATCAAACACATGTTTCAGACTTCAGACTTGTCCTTTGTGGTACATGTCAGGATTGTCCTTTGTCACCAACAGCAATTCCACTTAATATTGAGTCTTATCAGAGATGATAATTCAAAACGTTGACATGAAATGCCTATAAATAAACCACAAGCAGGAAAAGCTAACACTACATTGCTGATAGTATTCTGACGTTAATCCTATCATATAGATGCCAAGCTTGCAAAACCTGCTCTCAACCTTTAAAGCAAAGTCAAGGAGATAAAAAAAATAACATTGCAGCTATACAAAATTTTAGAGAAAATTTTAAATGTAACAAGTTTGATTGTTGCATGAGCCTTTTCATGTTGGACTGCTAGCATGTTCGTTTCAAGAACCTGAGTTCATTGTGTACAAAATGTTTTACACATTTTAAAATAAATAATTACAGCATTTAATGTTTAACTATTGCATTTAAATTTGCTTTAATGATGATATACATTTTGTCTTTATTTCTTTAAGAATTGGAAACCTGGGAGGAATGAGAGGAAGTATGTGGCATGATCCTCCTGACCACCAGCCCCTTTGGACTCGTATGATCCGTCCAAGATGGACTAAGATTTTTAAAACAGACCATTACCCTCGCCACATAAGGACTCCTATCAGGACTGCCTCCTGGGTATATGTGGTTGTGGGATGGGAAAATTGTTCCTTGTCTGGCCACCCGCTTAGGGACTGGGCTTAGTTGTTTTATATCTATTTAATATGTTTTTATGTGCAAAAAAAATATTGTGGGCCCCTCTAGAGGGGTTTTTAAATTGTGTTTTGTGGGGTTGCCCCCCTCCAGTAACACCTATAAGACCCCTTCCCATTGAAACCTGCCTCTCTAAGACCCCTTCCCATAACAACACCCTTCACCAAGAATCTTTCCTATAGCTACTGCCCCCAAGACCCTTTCCATGGCTGTTTCTCTGTCTGCAACTGCTCCCTTCTCTTATATTCTGTCTGTGCAAGACACACAAAAAATCAATGCAAAACAAAATTACACTGCACTGGGACCCTCACAGCGGAGGGCCCTGGCGCATTGCACCACCTGCACCACTGGTAGCTCCACCCATGATATATAGGTATATTATATTCCCAGTGAAATCCAGAAATCTTTATTTGTCCCTTTAATAACTTAGTTAGCTTTTTAATCTAAATATAAAAAGTTCTATTCAGTGTTTACCAATTAAATAGTTAAACAAATATACGGTATATAACTTCTAAAAACAATAAATAAATAAACAATACATACAGGTAAGCATGACCCCCAAATCGTTTAATTTATTTTTAATTAAAAGTAAAAGTTTTCCTTTCCCTCATATAAATACTCTTGTCCTCTTTCATCAGTACAGAGAGTGAGGGCCTCCCTGTGTTCCTGGCAAATCTCCATGGCAACCATGTGGACAGTCTGCTGCTACCATCAGTAGCAAGTGAATCAAACACAGAGGTTTTGTACAGTAGTGGAATACTGGTGACATGTAGTGGAATACTGGTGACATATAGTGGAATACTGGTGACATATAGCGGAATACTGGTGACATGTAGTGGAATACTGGTGACATATAGCATAATACTGGTGACATGTAGTGGAATACTGGTGACATATAGTGGAATACTGGTGACATGTAGTGGAATACTGGTGACATGTAGTGGAATACTGGTGACATATAGTGGAATACTGGTGACATGTAGTGGAATACTGGTGACATATAGCATAATACTGGTGACATGTAGTGGAATACTGGTAACATGTAGTGGGATACTGGTGACATATAGCATAATACTGGTAACATGTAGTGGAATACTGGTGACATATAGTGGAATACTGGTGACATGTAGTGGAATACTGGTGACATATAGCATAATACTGGTGACATGTAGTGGAATACTGGTAACATGTAGTGGAATACTGGTGACATATAGTGGGATACTTGTGACATATAGCATAATACTGGTGACATGTAGTGGAATACTGGTGACATGTAGTGGAATACTGGTAACATGCAGTGGAATACTGGTGACATGTAGTGGAATACTGGTGACATATAGCATAATACTGATGACATGTAGTGGAATACTGGTGACATATAGCATAATACTGGTGACATGTAGTGGAATACTGGTGACATATAGTGGAATACTGGTGACATGTAGTGGAATACTGGTGACATATAGCATAATACTGGTGACATGTAGTGGAATACTGGTAACATGTAGTGGGATACTGGTGACATATAGCATAATACTGGTAACATGTAGTGGGATACTGGTGACATATAGCATAATACTGGTGACATGTAGTGGAATACTGGTGGCATGTAGTGGAATACTGGTAACATGTAGTGGAATATTGGTGACATGTAGTGGAATACTGGTGACATGTAGTAGAATACTGGTAACATGTAGTGGAATAATGGTGGCATGTAGTGGGGTACTGGTGACATATAGCATAATACTGGTGACATGTAGTGGAATACTGGTGACATATAGCATAATACTGGTGACATGTAATGGAATACTGGTGACATGTAGTGGAATACTGGTGACATATAGCATAATACTGGTGACATGTAGTGGAATACTGGTGACATGTAGTGGAATAATGGTGGCATGTAGTGGGATACTGGTGACATATAGCATAATACTGGTGACATGTAGTGGAATACTGGTGACATATAGCATAATACTGGTGACATGTAGTGGAATACTGGTGACATGTAGTAGAATACTGGTGACATATAGTGGAATACTGGTAACATGTAGTGGAATACTGGTGATATGTAGTAGAATACTGGTAACATGTAATGGAATACTGGTGACATGTAGTGGAATACTGGTGACATATAGTGGAATACTGGTGACATGTAGTGGGATACTGGTGACATGTAGTGGGATTCTGGTGACATGTAGTGGAATACTGGTGACATGTAGTGGAATACTGGTGACATGTAGTGGGATACTGGTGACATGTAGTGGGATTCTGGTGACATGTAGTGGAATACTGGTGACATGTAGTGGAATACTGGTGACATATAGTGGAATACTGGTAACACGTAGTTGAATGCTGGTGACATATAGTGGAATATTGGTGACATATAGTGGAATATTGGTGACATGTAGTGGAATACTGGTAACATGTAGTGGAATACTGGGGACATGTAGTGGAGTACTGGTAACATGTAGTGGAATACTGGTGACATGTAGTGATGTCGCGAACATCAAATTTTGGGTTCGCGAACAGCTGACGCGAACTTCGTTCAAATGTTCGCGAACGGGCGAACCGCCATAGACTTCAATGGGCAGGCGAATTTCAAAACCCACAGGGACTCTTTCTGGCCACAATAGTGATGGGGAAGTTGTTTCAATGGGACTAACACCTGGACTGTGGCATGCCGGAGGGGGATCCATGGCAAAACTCCCACGGAAAATTACATAGTTGATGCAGAGTCTGGTTTTAAGCCATAAAGGGGATAAATCACCTAGCATTCCTAAATTGTTTGGAATAACAGGCTTTAAAACATCAGGTATGATTTTGTATCGATCAGGTAGTGTAAGGGTTACACCCGCTTCACAGTAACAGACCAATCTCCCCGTTTAATGCACCGCAAACAACCGCAAACAGTCCCTTTGCACAACCGCAAACTCCCCATTTGCAGAAGGTTGGATACCAAGCTAGCCATGTCCCGTTCCTTGTC
This sequence comes from Discoglossus pictus, assembly GCA_027410445.1. Lineage (NCBI taxonomy): Eukaryota > Metazoa > Chordata > Amphibia > Anura > Alytidae > Discoglossus > Discoglossus pictus. Next base: position 349,423,149 of record CM050167.1, on the reverse strand, counting down.
CTCACTGATGTCATTGAAGGTCTCTTCCTCCACCCAGCCACCAAGGGTCCCCGAAAGGTGACAACAAGACCCCTGGGACGCCTGCTGTGTTTGGTCTTCCACCTCCTCAAAGCCACCTTCCTCCTCTGACTCCTCTCCTTCAGACTCCCAGAGTCTGGGGCTTCCACTGCCAAGCATGGAAGATTATACACAGGTCAGAGTCTGGGGGCTTTCACTGCCCAGCATGGAAGATTATACACAGGTCAGAGTCTGGGGGCTTCCACTGCCCAGCATGGAAGATTATGCACAGGTCAGAGTCTGGGGGCTCCCACTGCCCAGCATGGAAGATTATACACAGGTCAGAGTCTGGGGGCTTCCACTGCCCAGCATGGAAGATTATACACAGGTCAGAGTCTGGGGGCTTCCACTGCACAGCATGGAAGATTATACGCGTTGCCTCTGTCTGGGTTATTATAAATTGTGTACTGTTAAGTAGTACTATTCCTATTGGTTTAATCCCTGTTACGTCCACTATCAGGGGACGTGTATATGGCATGGATTTTTGGAAGCGGGAGATGGAAAAAGATGCTTGGTCGGTCCTCCCACTTCAAATTTGGGGCACTGCGCGTGCAATCTAAGGTGCCACCAGATATGAGTGTCACTGTGCACTGGCAAAAGTTGGCAGAGTAGATGCAATAGGCTTCACACACACGCCTGTAGGCAGGCAATTGCTATTCAATCTATTACAGTCAAAAAAGTGTTGTTTTATGTCACTGAGCACAATATAAGCTGTGAGCCTGACACAGGCAGACAACTGAAATTAGATTACAGGAAACAAATGGTTGTTTTTTAATGTATGTTACACCGCCAGGTATGAGTAGTGAAAATAAGCACAATATAAGCTGTTAGGTGTTAGCCTGTCACACACACACGCTGGCAGGCAGGCATAGATTACACACAAAAAATTCTAAAATAAAATAAATGATGTTCAAAGTTTCCTCAATGATAAAGTATAGGGGGCGAACCGAAATGCGCACTGTTCGGGACGTCACTAGTGACATGTAGTAGAATACTGGTAACATGTAGTGGAATACTGGTGACGTAGTGGTATACTGGTGACATGTAGTGGAGTACTGGTAACATGTGGTGGAATACTGGTGACCTAGCAGAATGCTGGTAACATGTTGTGCAATATGGGTAACATGTAGTAGAATGCTGGTGACTTATAGCATGTTTTGTATGTGCTTGTGTCATTCTAATCTACTGTGGTCCTTTAAATGGCCACTATAATGGTCAAGCTTTCATAACATTTAATCAGTAGAACAGATTTTAAATTTATTGTGGTTAAAAAAGTTGTTCTTTTGTGAGGAAGCTTGTACTGAAAAGGCTGGTATTCCCATCATAGCGCCATATTCTATTAGCTGCAAATGCCTCAAACTCACAAACTTGGCTGCGGGTATTATTTTTTTTTTAAGTTTAGATTTATTCTATTGACTCCAGCATGCAAATTTAAGTTGGATTTCAAGGAGCACGGTCATATGATCTGACAATATTTAGGTAAGCCCGTAATTTACTTCTTTTACACTCGCAATACTTCTTAGACACGAAAAAAAAATAAAAAACTGGACTACTATCACAACGTCATTAAACCATGGAGTTTATACTTAAACTTCACTCAGAGACTACGAATTCAAGAAGTGTGTCAAGGAGTTAATTTAGCGATCGGACTCGCAATCCAGCAATGTAGAAATCAATCAAATGAATTGAAGCAACTGTTCTAGTCCATGCGTGTTCCATGATATGTATTAACCCCTTAAGTCCCGGGATCCAATTCACACACAAAAAAACATAAGCAAAATATTTTCATTGCATATTTTGGAGTTTGTGACTGTTCTGCAATTAATTCTAATGTATTGCTATGCTTTCCCATATTTTTAAAGTACAGTATGGCAGGTTTAATAGCTTTTAAGGCTCTAATAATTGATTGGGAAAAATATATTGTGAGTCTGCTTGAGTGCTCATAATATTTTTGGCAGAAAAGTGATACTTTTTTCATTTGTGAGTTTGAAAATATTTGTCAATTAGAGCTGTGAGTCTAATAGATATCGATTTTGTGTATCCTTAATTGGTTAGCAATTGGTGGCTTTGGCTGGCCGGTAGTGATTGCGGGCGGGTAACTCGTAGGAGGCACCTATGTTGTTACATAGTTCAGTTCCTTTGAAATCCAGGTTAGTGACAAATGGCTACATGATACAAACAGAAGTTGTGTAACCCTCTCTCTGTTGGTCATCAATCACAAGCTTTCAAGCAAAATTGGTCTTTCTGAGACAATTTTTATTAATACACATAGGTGATAAATCCAGTCATAAAAGCTCTTTATAAATTATTTTGGGGGATGCCAAGCGGAGCAAAGTATAGTCTGTGGAAGTGCAATTTCCTTTGCTTCTGCTACACAATGGTTGCACAAATGATGGGGGGAAACCAGTTATTTTTTAGTGCATGTTTTGTCACACAGGTGACATGTACTCCCTATCCTGAAATCTCTTGCGTATAAGGCATGATTTACGGATGTGAGCTGAGTGCCGTAATATTGAGTGAGTGAAAAGATTAACATAAAGTGTAACGTAGGGAAAAAAGGTCCAGCAGACGATTTACGGGTATACCGTTAATTACACAGCGCAATTACCATGGGGAGCCTAGTTGTTGTTTTTTTTTAAATCTAAATATGAAAAGAGTGTTTACCAATAAAATATAATATATAACTTCTAAAAACAATCAGATATATAGTTGTGAGCGTACGGGCCGTTGCTCACGCTTGCGGGCTCGCGTAGCGAGCCGCGGCCCTCGCGTAGCGAGACGCGGCCCTCGCGTAGCGAGGTCACTGTGCAAGGGCCTCAGTTGCTGGCGAGGTCACTGGGCAAGGGCCTCAGTTGCTGGCGAGGTCACTGGGCAAGGGCCTCAGTTGCTGGCATGGAGCGCCGAAGGCGCTCCATGCCAGCAACTGAGGCCCCTCGCGAAGCGAGGGCCTCAGTTGCGGGCGAGGTCACTGGGCAAGGGCCTCAAACCCTCGCAAAGTTCACGTCACGACACACAAATTCCGACACTCGCTACATTTTACGAGGAACGCAAACAACCTACGAAACACGTTACCACACATTACGACCTCGCAAACATCGGACGCAACACGCCGCCATACAAACATTTAAAACACAATAAATACACACAACACACACATAAAAAGCTTACCTACAGCAAGAGGAACCATCCAGCGTAGCGAGCCGCGGCCCTCGCGTAGCGAGGTCACTGTGCAAGGGCCTCAGTTGCTGGCGAGGTCACTGGGCAAGGGCCTCAGTTGCTGGCGAGGTCACTGGGCAAGGGCCTCAAACCCTCGCAAAGTTCACGTCACCACACACAAATTCCGACACTCGCTACATTTTACGAGGAACGCAAACAACCTATGAAACACGTTACCACACATTACGACCTCGCAAACATCGGACGCAACACTCCGCCATACAAACATTTAAAACACAATAAATACACACAACACACACATAAAAAGCTTACCTACAGCAAGAGGAACCATCCAGCACCTCAAAAAAACAAGTTAGACCTTCATTTAAATAAAAATAAAACACTTTAGACACTAATAAAATCGCTAAGCGAGAGAAAAAATGGCCGACGGACAAAACGATAATGAGGCTACAGCACTCTCCACACGTAAAACACCACACCACACTCGCAAAACACCACACAAAACTCGAAAACCACTACAAACCAACAACGGACAATACGCAAAGACGCACAACACACATAAACCGCCATTTAACGCAAATGCGGAAGTACGACACTACGCGAGCGGTTTCGTCTCGCGCACGCACAGTATTACACTGCACACATTCACCACGCTTATAGAGCAGCTCCACAACACTAATGCTGCAGCAATGTCAAAACACATTGCAGCTCTTCATCACAATGCTTCAAAATAGGTAAAGTATATTCATTTATTATTGTATTATATCTTTACTATTACACACCAAACAACATTAGCTCACTTACAATAACATTGCCGTCATTTTTTGACGGGCAATTCGCTAGTACATAAATAAACAACATACAGGTAAGTATAACCCAGAATCAGAATTTTGATTCATATCTTCCATCAAATTATTATTAATGGAATGCTGTTGACATGTAATGGGACGCTGGTGACATGCAGTGGAATACTGGTAACATGTAATGGAATGCCGGTGAGATGTAGTGGAATATTGGTGACTTGTTGTGGAAAGCTGGGTCCTTTCCCTCTTTTCCTATGCAAAAGATTGGCAGCAGCAGTGCCTCAACCAACCGCTAGATGGTGCTGTCGATTTTTGGAATACTGCTGCACATTGCATTTAAGGCTCGCTGACAGAAGAGGCTTTGAGCTATGAGAGGCGCGCCCGAGGCCCTTGAGGGCCGAGTGCCTGCGCCGAACATAGCGATGGCCTCGCTGTCAATTTAGTACCGTTGAGTTGCGCCATGTCGGGAGGGGGAAATAATTATAAGCCTTTCCTGAAACCTGACGGTGCCATCTAGCGGCTAATTGCTGGCACTGCAGCTGTCAGTTCTGGTGATTTCTTGCGCATACACAAAGGGATAGATCTGAAAGCTGGTAACATGTAGTGAAATGCTGGTGACATGTAGTGGAGTATTGGTAACGTAGTGGAGCGCTGGTGACATGTAGTGGAACATTGGTGGCATATAGGGGAATAATGGTAACATCGAGGAGAATACTGGTGACATGTAGTGGAACGCTTATGACATGTAGTGGAATGCTGGCGACATGTAGTGGAATGCTGGTGACGTGGTGAAATATTGGTAACATGTAGTGGAACATTGGTTACATGTAGTGGAATGCTGGTAGCATGTAGTGGAATATTGGTGACATGTAGTAGAATGCTGGCGACATGTAGTGGAATATTGGTAAAATGTAGAGGAATGCTGATGACATGTAGTTGAACACTGATTACATGTAGTGGAATACTGGTAACGTAGTGGAACATTGGTGGCATATCAGGGAATGCTGGTGACATGTAGTGGAACGCTTGTGACATGTAGTGGAATGCTGGTGACATGTAGTGGAATACTGGTAACATGTAGTGGAATACTGATGACATGTAGCGGAACACTAGTAACATGTAGTGGAATTCTGGTGACATGTAGTGGAATGTTGATGACATGTCCATACCTGAAATTACTTATTACAGCAAGGTATGCACAGTCACAAGTGTTTGAGGAGAGTGTGTGTGTGGTATGGGGGGAGGGGGGGGGGGGTGACTTCTTCTGAGAAGATTATAATCTTAACACAGTGCAAACAAGGATCCTCTATTCCTCTCTCTCTCTTTCTCTCTCTCTCACACAGCGGCTTTCAGCTATAAACCACACCCCAGACTCTCCCCCCTTTTCTTCAGTAAAGGTGGATTCATTTCTCAATTCACAGGAAAAGATGTCACTGTGTTAGCGTGTTTCATGGATGAGGGCACAGGTTATTTTGCATTAAAAATAATAATTTTATATAGAGGAGATACTTGTAATTGTTAAAGAGCCAATGTATGCACTTTTCATGTTAAACCTGTGTTTTAGTTCACCGTTAATTAAAAACAAAACTATGTTTGCAAATAGCAGCAAAGCAAAACCTTATCCCGAAATTCTTACCTCATTATTGGCCAACTCTCTCATTGTTCTGAGTACTGCTGAAAGGAAGTTAACGGCATTATGTCTAACCAAGAGAGCCTGATCAATTTGATAGCTTTGAGTAGTGCTCAGGTCAATGAGAGAGTTGGAGAGAGGTACAGCAGTATGCATTAAGGTAAACTGTTATCACATATATAGTGAGCATTGTGGGTTGTTGCTAACGATTGCGGGCTTGCTCAGGGAGCCCGCCGCAACTGCCGCCCTTGCGCTCATCCCTACGACCCCATACGACTTAGGCAGTGAGAGCCGAAGGCGGTAATTGCACTGGTGGAGATGAGCACCATAGGCGCTCATCCCTACGACCCGCAGGACTACAGATCAACAGAAATCTCAATTATACAATTCAAAGTGTAAGACCCGTAGCAGTTTGCAACAAAAAAATGGCACTCGAAAAAAACAAAACGAGACTACACGACCCCTAACCACGCAAAACACCGCCAGGCACATAGGACTGGAAAGCGGGACTTAGAGAAAAACAAAAACGAGCCGCGGGACTTCCAAAAAAATCAGCGGTTGAAAAAATACGAAGTTAACAGCTGAACCGCGCACAAACAAAAACACCGCCAGGCACATAAGACTTTTACCCAGGAAGGTACGAGGTACAAAATACACTATTAGGAAGGACAGAAAATGCTCAAGACCCGCGTAACACATACACACATACGCCATTTTACAACACTAACTTGCAAATAATAACATTACCATTCTAAAATGGCGCTTTACAGCAGTCTACTTATACTGCACACTTGCCACATTGCTGACACTTACACCTCAGGTCAGCAACAGTCCAAATGTACAATGTATGCTGCAGGAAAGTCTAAAGAGATTGTTAGAGATAAAAGAGATATTGATTGCTGGATATATTCATTACAAATAGGTAAAGTATATTAGTTTTTTATTTAATTAATTCATTATTATAAAAAAAAAAAAAAGAATATATATATATATATAAAAATAAAAAGACCAGGGATGAGGCTCACAATGAGCACCAAAGGTGCTCATTGCTAGCCACACGATGAGCGCTGAAGATGCTCAGCGCGTTGCTCACAATGAGCGCCGAGGGTGTTCAGGGGAGCAAAAGTACATGAGGGGAGAGGCTTGCATCGAGCGGCAAAGGCCCTCAGCGCGGGGCTTACAATGAACGCCGAAGGTGCTCCAACGACCAAAAGCCTTACATTGTGTGGCAAACAGCATTACATGCCTTACAATTTTATGACTGTCATTTTTTGGCGGGCAATTCGCTAGTTAAATGTTATTTTTTGGTAAAGATTTGTTTTGATGCAATTTGCATGTGTATTTGTAATGTTAATTAAGGGATGTGACCGTTTTTAATATTAAAATAAACTATCTAAGTGTTTGCATATTTAAACGTCATTTTATTAAAAGCTTTTGTTTCCATCCCCTGCAAAGATCTGCCCCCCAACAGCTCATGCACCCCGTATTTCATTGGTACTAGATGTATTAGCTAATCACAGATTGTTTCTCCACAGCATTTCAAAACATGCTGTTGAGAAACAGTCCATACAGTAAGAGCCCGGTGCATATAGTACAAATTGAAACACTGTATTCATGAACTGCTGGGGCAGACCATTGCAGGGACTGTTTGGAAGTTTTGAGTGAGTGAAAACAGAGCTTTTACGCTATTGTTAATAAAATTATGTTTAGATATGCAAAAATAATCAATATTACAAACAGGGAAATGTCTATATCCCTTTAATTGTTTTTATCTCTAACACAGCCTTATATAGCATATTTTTGTTACAGACGTTTTTATTTAGTGAAGACCTTGCTTTTAGATAGAAGTTCACTAACTAAAAACTTCTGTAAAAAAAATATGCTGTGTGCTTAAATAGAGCCCTTTTAAATTTGCTGAATCGCAATTTAATAAGGCTGTGTTAGAGATAAAAACAATTAAAGGGATACAGGTATGTTCCTGCAGCATACAATGTGGATTTGCACTGTTGTGGAGCTGAGGTGTAAGTATCAGCAATGTGTGTAGTGTAAATAGGCTGCGTGCGAGAGCGGAAACCGTTTGTTTAGCTGTGCAGTCCCTCATTTTGTAATGTTAATGTTATTAGTGTGCAGTTAGTGTCGTAAAATGGCTGCGATTGTGTATGTGTTAGGCTGGTGTGGAGCGTTTAGCGTGCTTCCTAATAGTGTATTTAGTAGGTTGTACGGGTGTGTAAAAGTCGTATGTGCTTGGTGGTGTTTTGCGTGCAGCCCCGTTTTCGTTTATTTCGGCGGACATTTTTATCTCGCGTAGGGGATTTTCAAGTGGCGAAAATCTTTAAATTATATCGAAATTGGTGTGTAACCTCAGTCCCAGACATCCTGGCTGTCCCCCCCTTGCTGTGTGTGTATTTTGTTTTTTATTTCCTTTTGTATTTAGTGTGTTTTTTGCTGTGCGTTGCGGCCGTTAAGTTCGTATTTTTTGCAGCTCGTATTTTTTTTCCCCTCAGTGGTGGTTTTATTTTGTAAGTGTTACGGGACGTAATTTTTATAGGCGATTTTTTCAAAGTGCTACGGGTCTCGCACTTTGAATTGTGTTTTTGAGTTGTGTGTTGATGTGTAGTCCCGCGGGTTGTAGGTATGATACGCAAGGCATGAGGGGTCGTAGGGATGAGCGCCTATGGTGCTCATCTCCACCAGTGCAGTGAGCGCCTTTGGTGTACTTAGTCGTACTTTGCGAGATCCGCGGTTGGAGCCACAACTGCGGCCCTCGCAATTTCCCCATTGCGTTAAAAATGGATTTTGGCAAGCCTGTGCTGCTGAGAACTATATATGTGATTGTAGCACTATCTAACAGTGAATCATTTTCCAAGAATATAAGTGTATGTCTTTGGTCATTTGAAAAGTCAGAATCTATGCATTTGGACCTCAAGCTATGATTCCTCATTGATTTAATATTTTTGCATTATTGTCATTCCCATATAGGAGCAATGTAGAGCCATTACTGATTTGCATTGTAGGCTCTGTTTCCCGAAACCACCAGCAATTCCTTTACTACTATTGAGTTTGATGCGGTTTTGTAAAAATGTTCTACCTGCCAGAATGGATCATATTAAAGAGTTAAGGAAGGTTCCCTGTTTTTAATATTATACCCTCCAAACAGTGCCTGCAAAGGTCTGCCCCCTGCTCATGTATACAATATTTCTATTGGTACTAGAGGTAGTAGCCACTTATAGACTGTTTCTTAACATCGTGTTTACATATGGATCAGTATTCTTTAGTGGCAGAGCTAGTGAATGGAGGCCCCAGTAAAAAAAAATAGAAGCAAAATAAATAGAAGCACCCCCCCCCCCCCCCCCCCCTCCTTGAAACTTCTTATCTACTCCTTGTGGTCATTAAAAATGGCAAAAATATATGTTGATGATCAGATCACTTTTCTATATAGTAATTATCTGCCCTCCTCATCTGATAAATTAAGATTCCTCGTGCACTGCCAGTAGCAGTGGGCTCCTATCCTGTTGTGGGCCCCAGTGCGTTGCAACTGCTGCACCAGCAATAGCTCTGCCACTGCTTATCTTGTTGTGAAGATCCATTCTTTGTCTACATTTTGTGATGTTTATCCAATATAAAATCCTCTTGCTGCGTTGTGTTCTTGTTCCAAGAGACAGACTGATAGCAAAAACTAGGCAGGTGAACATTCATATTGCTATAATGAAAACGACTTTGCAAATAGCATATGGTTTGTTCAGCTAATTTAGATTTCTTTATTGTGTTGCGTACATTTGGTTGCTTCACTACCAACCGCTGCAATCCACCTTAAATGAAATAAGGGGCAGGTTATTATAAAGGTAGGAGGAGTGGTTTGCTGCTGAAAGTGGCTCATGAAAGAGAGGGATGCGGTATCTGCAGGGGTTACAGAATCTGGTATGACACCGGTGGGTCTAGGACAGCATCTTCCAGCTCAGCATGCTGCTCTGACACCTGACAAGCAGCAGCCTCTCCAAGCATCAGCAGGATGGGCAGGAGTCAGGGTTCCTGGAGGAGGCAGGTGGTCAAGGCACGGCTCAAGACTCCATCAGCTGACAGCTCCTTATCCAACTCACAGCCCCTGCCAGCATGGATGAGGCTGTATTTTTATGGCATGCATGGCCTGACCCTTGATGTGCTGAGCTCCTGTGTCCATAATTTCTATTACAGTCAGGACTACAGCTTGCTGGGCTTTTCTTCACCCTACCAATGCCTACTTCATGCTCTTGCCCACTTTGCCCTGGAGAAGATCTACCTGCAGAGGAAGAGCTTCCCAGAGAGTGCCCTTGCTTTCCACTTTGTCTTCTACCCATCTGTATATGTGGGCCTGCAGATTCTGCTTAGGAAGACATTGCTGCAGTACTGCCCCCAGGAGCGAGGACTTAGTGCGGCGGAGCTGGGTCTGCAATATGGGTTGGCTGTGTATTACTCGAAAGGGTTTCTCAAGATCTTTCTGAGGCTGCACTATAACAGCTGGGAGGGTCCACAGACCGCATATTGCAGTGCTGCCAGTGGGCTTTCTGCTCAGCACAGGCTCCCCATCCTCCTTCGTTTCATCTTCTTTGGCATGCATGGCTTCTTGGATGAGGTCTTCTTTACTTCATTCTTTAACCTCTTGGAGAAGCCTGAGGGCATCATGAGTGGACATACTTCACTGTGGTCCTTTTTCATGTATGGAAGCTGCAGTCTGGTGGTTGAGAGACTGTACTTCTACCTGTGCTACAGCAAAGGTTGGGGAGCCTGGAAGAGGTTCCCTGTCTATATCCTCTTTGTTTATACCTGGGAGTTTTCTTGGGGTCTGGGGCTACGCACATGTAATGCTTGTTCATGGGATTATTCACATTATCCTCTAAACTTCATGGGGCTGGTGACCCTCATGTATTTACCAGGTTGGGTGTTTCTTAGTTTCTACCAGGACCTTCTATCCAAGGTACTGCTGCGAATACACTACGATTAACAAGAGCGATGTCCACCATCCAAATTGTAGAGTCGGAACAGTTTATATAATTATTTTAATAATACACTTTCTGATATCTGATCTTCACTGACATGTTTGCTGTCATTATTCTTGAATCCTAACAGGAAAGACCAAAGACTGGAAAAAAAAAAAAGACTGGGTGGCATTATTGTACAAAACAAATAGCATTTATTTACATAATACGGAAGATGAAAGAAGCTGATGAAATTGAAGTAGGTCATATATTCTGGCTTGGCAGGTGCCGGTGTACAAACAACGCTACTCATTTCTGGCAACATAAAACATGCTGAGTAAACCGCATTCAATATCATAAAAAAAACACCTTCTCATATAATACACGAACCAGTAAATGGTGTTTATTGGATGAAGAATGGATTTGCACATAAAATAAAAAATAGTCAAAGTCTTATTAAAAGAACTGAGGTCACTTAATGGGAACTGTAATACAGCTTGAGCTCTTAGCTCAGGATGCTTGTGAAAATTATACTGTGATTAAGGTAATAACTGATAATACAAGTGGTCCCCGAGTTAATGACGAGATACATTTCTGAGAAGGTCTTTAGGTTGGATGTGTATGTAAATCAGATCCCTGATTAATAATAATAGCAATGCTATAATGGTGGTATATGTGGTAATAATAATACAGTATAATAATAATACCCCTGTACTGTATAGGTTACATAAACTATTGTGCTTTTTTCTCTTTTAGTTCAAACAACCAGAACATAAAAGGAAACTCCTATAAAAAGCATTGGGAGCCCCTTCTTAAGTGTGAGTTGTCTGTAAGTCGGGTCGTCTTTAGCCCGGGGACCACCTGTACCTATGAAAGATGTATTTACACTAGAACCTAGTGTGTGGATGTACTACCGAGCTACTAAATTTACAGAGCATGGGCTATATTCTCTAAGATTAAATTTTTTCCAATATTTTGCTTAAATCTCTCTAGTTTCTCTGTCTCCGTAATGAATAGGCTACATGGGTTAGACTCATTACTGTGAAAGATCTCACCTTAATGAAAATAGCCTTATGCCTTTTAAAAGTATATGTAATTCCTTTTTTTAATACCCATTCATCACCAACATGGAAGAATTAATTTATAAAAATGTATTTACTGTAAATGTAACTAATAGGAAAGTTATATCCTCCAACTGCTTGCTCAGATTTACAGTTAAAAACCCATTGAATTCTTAGCCAATCATGAGTCATATCCCAGGATGTTTTTTCCCATTATAAGAAGTGTGTTCTTTTTTACAGTGCCTAACTAAAGCAGTCAGCCTTGCGGTTAGTTTTTAAACCTATGAAAGTCTTTATTTTGTTATGAGTTAAACACATTACTCACTGATGATGAAAGGAGATGTCTAAATTGATTTTTCACATCGACAATACAAGGAGTAACCAGGATTAACCTTTTTTTTTTTTTTGCACTAGGAGATAACCGGTACATTTCAATACTGAAATGTACAATCAGAGAATAAAAAAAACATTAAAATCAGCAGTAATTTTTCTTTCATTTGAAAATGACTAAGACTGTGTACTTTTTTTGCATATACCTCCTAGAAAGCAAGGCGGATCTATCCTGTTATGGTGTCGGGACAGGTCCACCGCTGCAGTGCAGCTTCCAACCGCTAGATGGCGCTGCCGATATGTGAGAAGTTCTAAAACACAGGTTTTAGTGCCAAACCTGATTAGCGTCACAACAAAAGCCATGTGTTAGGGAGCTGTAATCCTTCCTTGAAATTGTCTAATTGCTAAATTACTTGGACTCGATCAGTGCCTTCATGTTTAACGCAAATGTTGCTTGATGTGTTTTCTATTTTTGATTGGATAGAGAGAACATAATGCACTGTGACAAACTGGTGTCTGAATTACAATACTGGGCAGGTTATCAGAGGTTAAAATGGTCTCCTCTTCCTTTCTATCCCTACCAGTTCTCCATTCTCCTCCTGTCTCTTCCCTGTCCTGCTTTCAAGCTTGCCAACTCCCCCATCTTTTGATTCACACATTTCCCTCTCTTCAATTTTCTCCTCACTTATTTTTCACTCCACCTGACTCTTTGACAATCGTTCCGTCTATCCTATGTAGTTGTACACAATGGTGTATCTGTATGTAGCCTTTTGCATGCTTATTTGTTTAATTCCTGTGTTGTTGTACCCCACTATTGTCCGTTTAAAATGACCACCTCACAGTAAAGATCCCCTAAAAGCATGTGGACATACTTTTTGAATTTTTTAAATATGTGCATTTATTCCACTGAGAAATCAAATAAATTTGTGTTTATATGGGTCAAAGAGTGGCCTCTGCCAGACCTGCAGCTACAGCTCTGTATAGCTAGCAAAGGAAAACAAAAGGTTAACCCCTAACAAATAAATATGTGCAGAGCTTGGAATGCTGGAATCACCTAAACCGGTCTTTTATGGGTTAACATTTCAGTGCAGTCCCATGTGCAGGGAAAAACGGATATCAAGCACTGGCTCGGCTATCTGTTTGTACTCATGCAACAGGCAGTAAGCAGGAAAAATGTTGTTATATAAACACACTTGAAACTTTGATTTTTATTTTTTTCTGTTATTTGTTTAATTAAAAAATAAATAATTTTAACATACAATCTTGTACATGGTCACACCATAAAGAGCACTTACAGTATGATAAATAGCCCATTAATCTCTATCTGAACATCCCTAATGTCTATCTAACACGTGTTATCTTGCTCCATGTCGGTTTGCCCAGTCTGACAGGTCCAAGTCTCTAATCCCTGCTTGACTGAATGTCTGCTTAACCCATGTGTGATTATTCCTTGTGTTGGTATAATGACTTCATATGACTGTTGCCCACATCTGCTTCCTCGTGTGACGCCTTTCTTCATATATGTACATATCCTGGTAACTGAAATTGTATTTACTACTTTTTTAAACCGTAAAAAGGTTGATTACCTCCTTGACCACTACAGTAGTTAAGAGCCCTCCACTACACGAACACCTAATAAAGTGGAGGACAGATGACAGGAAAGGTCCCATATAGCAATGTATTCAGCTCATTTTGACAGCTAAATACCATTCCCAACCAATGTTGGCCTCCAATATTTTAAAGTACCCCTCACATATGACATGGTGTAGTTTCAGCCTAAAATGAGGTTTCTTTTATATTAAAGATCAGTACTAGAGAATGATTTTCTATGAAAAAGTTAGGGAACGTATCTACTTTGCTGGTTAGAATCAGTTTTTGTTACTAACCTCTATGAGCAGATTGGGTCAAATAGTTCAAAAGCCAGTGGCTGCCTTCTAAACTGTGACAGTTACACATATGTTGTATGTTCTCCAGCACTTCACCAATACAGAGATCTTATAGCAGTATAAAAAAAAAAAAGTGCTACAACTTTAATACTTATATGTGAACTTCTATAAGTGAGCAACTTGTGTGTAGTGAAAACTTTTAATATAAAAATGAGTTTTTGGGCATACATAAATATAATAAAATTAGTTATTGCCTCCTTACCAAGACACAGTTGTTCAAGCATGCCAGGCACTAAGCATGCCTGCGGAGTGTTGACCTGCTATGGATGATAAATTGCAAATTAATTGATCCATTCAATAATTGTCCAATAACCAATATTTTCACATTAATATTCAAATTATGTATGCTGCAAGAAATTAGAAGGTTGCAATGGCAATACTTTTTCTTCTAGATGAATATATGAATTTAAGCTTTTTTTTTTTTTTTTTAAACAAAATATCTATAAACTGTAGACCTGCCACTGTCAGTTTTCCTTGATACAACATGTGAGAGATATGAACAAAATGTTTAGCTGAATATCCATTCGTAAAAGCCTATAAAAAATGTTGATTAAAGCTTAGCTAAAAGTCATTAATGATGCAATATCCTAACTACCATTGTGTTTAAAAATATCTGAATAATCTTCAAACATGTAAAAAGTTTAGATAAAATAAGCCTGTGGGAGGAAATCCTTCTCTGCTGGTCAGTGTCTTTGTAGACAATGATGGTGGTTATGTTCATAAGACTTAAAGAACCACTGTAGTTTGGGGAATCTAAATTTGTGAAGTATAGAACAAAACATTAGCATCTATTTAAGCCATGATATAAGCACATTTTTGGGAAAACTAATACGTCTTAAATTTAGTGGATTCTCCAGGGGAGTTATTCTACTGGACTTGCCCTTGTCATTCAACAGAACTGAAAAACATAACATATATGAATTCTTTGAAAATATAATCTTCAATAATACTATTACTGTATATACTCGAGTATAAGCCGAGGCACCCATTTTACCACAAAATATTGGGTAAAATGAGTGACTCGAGTATAAGCCGAGGGTGGGAAATGTGCTGCCCCCTGTGTCGCTCTTGTGCCCTCTGTGTCCCCCCTCTCTTTCTTGTGTCTCTTTCCCCCTCCCTTATCACCATCCTCAACCCCCCTCCTCACCCTCAACCCCCCTCCTCACTTTCTCCCCTCTAAATACCTCCCCCTCACTTACCTGCTTCTTCTCCGGCCTCTTCGCATTCCGTCTTGACCCTGGCGCGCATGTGACGTCACATACGCGCCGCGTCACTAGCATATACAGGGTGCCGGCACCCGGTATATGCTAATGACGCGGCGCGCATGTGACGTTACATGCGGGCCAGGGTCAAGACGGTAGGAGCAGAGGCCGGGGAAGAAGCAGGTAAGTGAGGGGGAGGTAGTTAGAGGGGAGAAAGTGAGGGGGGGGGAGTGACTCTAGTATATTAAGGCTATATTCTAGCCTTAAAAAAAGGGCCACTCAGCTTATACTCTAGTATATACGGTAACTTTATTTTTGTCTACAATACTTTTTAATCTAACTGCTCTTGTTATACGGGGATGGCAGTGCTCTTTTAATGGATCTCCATGTGTGTATAAACAAATAGTCAATCATTTTTATTGAACTAAAATAATATCTGAATAATTGGTCAAGTAATTACATATACAGGGATTTGCTATGTACATTGTTTGATATGTAACAGATTATTAAATAGATTTTTTTTATGTATTCCCTTTTCTGTGATCTAGAATGAATACTGTTACTGTGCTGTAAAATTTAACCAAAACAGACAGCACAGTGCATTAACAGTTCGTATGAAAAGATGGTTTATATTATTTGTGGTCAAATAGAAATGCAAATATACAGTATAATCCACCCTTTCTAGCAGTATTTTTGTTTCTTGACCCACTAGAAGACCGCAATCCCCAAATGACATAGCTCAGCCTTCATAATAAGAATATATATTTAAAAAAATAAATAAATAAAAAAATAAATAAATAAATAAATTAAAAAAAACGCACAAACAATTAACTCATTAGAAAAACGATATGGGTGTGTATATATATACTGGCCCCTCTGGCTGGTAATCTATCATTAGATACTACAGATGAGAGCTAAATGTCCTTACTCGTGTCTATTATGGCTATGCTGTGGCAGCTTTCATGAAAATATGGCATTCCTTTTACATTACGGATTGAGAGGGAACCCCCATTTCCAAGAATACATATGTGCAGAATTCGTGGAGTGTTAACGCAGTGTATCCTTGATTTGCATAACAAGACAAAATACAGTACCCTGAACCAGTAATAAATGAAAAACTTATCTGCTCCAAAAATACAGCAAGAATTCGTTCAGAACCTCTTGCTTTTTTTATTTTGCAAAGTTTTGAATAGACTTCTGCACAGAAAAACCAAGAGCCCTATGTTCGTAAAGTTAGAGCTATGAAGTGGAATATACAAGCAGATCATCCGCCCTACAGTGAAGGCATCATTTCTTTTGTCTAGATTTTATGTTATAATAAAAAAAAACACAACACCATTATTTCTCAATAAATAACCACCAGGATTGTGTATGTATGTATGTATGTATGTATTACATAGTTACATAGGCCCTCATTCAATTGCGATTTGGCCAATTGAATAGTGCTCTAAATAAGCACATAACATATATTTTTTAAATAAGTTTTTATTTAGTGAAAACCTTGCTTTTAGATAGATGCTTACTAAGTAAAAACTTCTTTAAAAAAATATGTTATGTGCTTATTTAGACCCCTATTCAATTGGCCAAATTCCAATTTAATGAGGGCCATAGTATTTAAGGTTGAAAAAAGACTTTCAAGTTCAACCTTTTAAGATCTCCTCTGATCTGCAATATGCAGATTAACTATTAATTCATTAGTTGTTAATTATTAATCAATTATTTAATGTTTTGTATTTTATTATTAATTAGTCCAGAGGAAGGCAAATAGAAAGAAAAAAAAAAAAAAACACAGGCGAGACTTAGCCAATTGTCTCAAAGGGAAATGTAAAAAATTTGGATCAATACTGTCTCTCTAATTATCCATGATAACCCTGAATTCCCTTTTTAATTAGAAATAAATCTAGTCCCCTTTTAAAGTTATCTATTGAATCCGCTGTCACCACCTCCTTCGGTAGAGAATTCCAGAGATTAACCACCCTTACTGTGAAGAACCCTTTTCTTTCTTTGAGGTGGAATCTTTTTACTTCTAACCTCAAGGGATGTCCTCTTGTCAGTTGAAAACCTCTTGGCACAAAAAGCTCCCCTGACAAATCTTTATACTGACCCTGGATATATTTATATAAAGGTAATCATATCTCCTCTTAGACACCTTTTTTCTAGAGAAAATAAGTTTAATTTGGTTAGTCTTTCTTCATAACTTAGACCCTCCATTCCCCTTATTAGTTTTGTTGCCCTCCTCTGTACCTTTTCCAGCTCAAAAATGTCCTTTTTATGAAGTGGTGCCCAATATTGTACTCCATATTCCAAATGAGGGCGTACTAGAGATTTGTATAGTGGCAGAATTATATTTGCTTCCCTGGCTTCTATACCCTTCTTAATACATGCTAATATTATATTTGCCTTTGCAGCTGCTGCTTGGCTTTGAGCACTGTTACCTAGGTGGTTGTGCAGTACTCTCAAATCCCTTTCAATATCTTATACACCTAGATTTGCTCCATTAAGATTTTAAATTGCATGTCTATTTTTCCTTCCCAAATGCATAACTTTACATTTATTCGTATTAAATTTCATCTGCCATTCAGATGCCCATTCCTCAGTTTTATGTAAATCCCTTTGGAGGGAAAGCACATCATTATCTGATTTAATTAGCTTGCACCACATCGTGTCATCAGCAAAAATGGAGACAATACTTTACAATCCTACTTCTAAGTCATTAATAAATATGTTAAAAAGGAGAGGACCTAATACTGAACCCTGAGGAACCCCACTTACCACATTAGTCCAATCGGAGTATGTTCCATTTACAACAACCCTTTGCTTCCTGTCTTTTAGCCAGCTCTCAATCCATGAGCAGATATTTACTGCAACTCCTGTATCTCTTAGTTTGCCCAATAGTCTCCCATGTGGCACTGTATCAAAAGCCTATGCAAAATCCAAAAAGACTACATCCACTGAGTTGCCTTGATCCGGGTTCCTACTAACCTTCTCATAGAAACTAATTAGATTTGTTTGACATGACCTATCCCTCATAAATCCATGTTGACTCCTACTTATAATCCTGTTCAAATAGACATATTCTTGTATATTATCCCTTATTAACCCTTCTAAAAGCTTCCCCACTACAGAAGTGAGGCTCACTGGTCTATAATTCCTTAGATTTGCTCTTGTTTACTTTTTAAATATAGGTATCACATCAGCTTTTCTCCAGTCATCTGGTAGAGACCCTGTGTTGAGTGAATCTTGAAAAATTAAATTTAATGGTTTGGCTATTACAGAACCCAGTTCCCTTAGTACCCTTGGATGTATTCCATCAGGACCCGAGGCTTTACTAACCTTAATTTGGATTACTTCCTGTGGTAGGGTAGCCCCATTATGTTGCAGTGTCCCAAACAACTTGTACCTCCCTTGTGTATACCGAAGAAAAGAACCTATTTAGCTCATCTGCCTTTTCCTGGTCACTAATTTTCAGACAGCCTGTTTCATATTCTAATGTTCCTATAGCTTCCTTCCTCGCCTTCTTCCCATTAATATACTTTAAAAAAAAAAAATTGCGTTAGTCTTACTCTCTTTTGCAATAGATTTTTTATTTTCTATTTTAGCCAGTCTAATTGCGCTTTTGCAAGCCTTGTTGCTTTCCTTGTATTCCCGTAAAGCAGTCTCTGTCCCCTCTTGCTTGTATAATTTAAATGCCTGTTTTTACTCTGTATCTTGATCTTTAAATCATTGTTAAGGCACATGGGTTGTGATTTACTCCTTTTACTTTTATTCCCACACGGTATATGCTGATGTGTATATATATTTAGTAAGGATTTAAATGTTGTCCATTTATGTTCAGTGTTTTTGCCTATCAGTTCTCTGTCCCAGTCTATACTTTGTATTGCTGCCCTTAGACCGTTAAAATCTGCCCTTTTAAAATTAAGAGTTTTTGTTGGCCCCTTAAAATGTTGTTTTTTTAATTCAATCTCAAATGAGACTGTGTTGTGATCACTGTTTCCTAAATGTTGCCCTATTTCAACATTTGATACTATATCAATATTATTTGTAATGAGTAAATCTAAGATAGCTTCATTTCTAGTAGGCTCCTGTATAACCTGGGCCAGATAATGATCCCTGAGTGTACTCAAGAACCTGCTCCCCTTAGCTAAACTGCTGGTCTCATTTATCCAGTTTATTTCAGGGTAATTAAAATCTCCCATTATTAGAACTTGCCCGTGCTTAGCTGCATTTCCAATCTGTAACAATAAATGTATTTCCTCACTTTCAGCTATATTGGGGGTTTATAGCATACTCCTAATATTCTTTTGGAATTTGCTGCTACGCTATTTAACTCTACCCACAAACATTCAACTATCACTAGGTCCACCATAAATATCTTCTCTGACTATAGCCTTAAATTCAGGCTTAACATACAGACAAATCCCTCCTCCTTGTTTACCATTGCCTCAATCTGGATGGTTATAACCTATTTAGGAAAGATAAACAGTCCAGTCATGAGATTCATCCCACCACATTTCGGTAATGCGTATTAAATCCCATTTTTCATTAATTGCTAATAATTCTAACTCTCCCATTTTTCCTGGCAAGCTTCTGGCATTAGCAAGCATACACCTTATGTTATGAGTCTGTAGTTCTGAAGTGCCTGCCACTGAACTTGAATTACTTAGTACTACCTCCCTATTGACTATACTACCCCTCCCCCCCATTTCCTCCCCTATGAGTTGTTAATTCATCCCTTATACCCTCTACACATTCTACCCCATTACTTATATCTAGTCCCTCCCCCCCACCTACTAGTTTAAAAACTCCTCCAGCCTTTCTACCATCCTATCCCCTAGTACAAAAGCTCCCTCATCATTAAGGTGCAATCCATCCCTACTGTAGAGATTGTACCGAAGTGAGAAGTTAGCCCAGTGCTCTAAAAAGCCAAACCCCTCCTTAGTGCACCACATCTTTAGCCACGCATTAACCTCCCTAATCTCCTTCTGCCTCCCTGGGCTAGCACATGGCACTGGTAGTATCTCAGAAAATACTACCTTGGAGGTCCTTGCCTTCAGCTTATTACCTAGTTCTCTAAAATCATTCTTTAGGCCACTGCATCTTCCACTAACTTTGTCATTGGTACCAATATTTACCAAGACCGCCGGTTCATTTCCAGCCCCTCCCAATAGTTTGTCTACCCGATCCACAGCATGATGAATCCGAGCACCCGGGAGACAGCAAACTGTTCGATTGCTGGGATCTGGGTGACAAATCACCCTGTCTACCTTCCTAATAATAGAGTCCCTTACAACAAAAACATGTCTGTTGTTCTGCCTATTCTGCCCTCCCTCTCCTCCAGTAGAGCTGTTCGCCCGGCTGTTAGAGGGAACAGCTCTATCTGGCATTGCCATTCCTGAATGGACATCCCCAACAGTTTCACTCAATCTGGCAAATCTGTTGCCAACTCAGAACTGGCCTGCCTCCTCCTGTTCCCTCTGCTTCCCCTTGTAACTAACCCAGCTGCCTCCCTGGACATCCTCACTAGCCCCAGCTCCACCCTCCATGCTAGGCCCAGCTAAACTGTGCTCAGTGAGCACCAACCCCCTTTCCAGTGGAGCAATATCACTAAGTGCTGCAATTCTCCTCTCCAGATCTCCAATTTGAGCTTCCAGAGAGCCAACATGCTCACACCTCTCACAGAGGTATGGACCCTGGATCATCTGTTCCAGTATTGCATACATATGAGAGGATGTACACCGAATAAGGTTGCCTCTGGACTGACTCATAATTATTATTATTGTCTACAAAATTTCAGTGGGAAAAAAAAAGAATATAAAATAAATATATTTATATAAAGTTTTCCTCCTTTGCACTATAAATCTGCCCTCCCTTTTCTTTGAAGTCCCTCCTTTTATTTAAACTCCTAGGCTTTTACTAGAATTGCACTGGATACTGAAAATGTTCGCAAGCTCACAAGTTCCCCTTCTCCTGTTTATATTAACTTCTGCCTTCTCACCTGGGCACAATTAGTGCACTCTGCAGTTTATCAGCCTTTACTTGTAAGGTAAATCCACTTGTAAACCATAATTATATATATATATATATATATACATATATATATATACATACATATACATATATATATACATACATATACATATATATATATATATATATATATACATATATATACATACATATATATATATATATATACATATATATATATATATATATATATATATATATATATATATATATATATATATATATA
Organism: Discoglossus pictus; assembly: GCA_027410445.1. Lineage (NCBI taxonomy): Eukaryota > Metazoa > Chordata > Amphibia > Anura > Alytidae > Discoglossus > Discoglossus pictus. The sequence goes on along the minus strand of CM050167.1, from coordinate 349,401,738 downwards.
TATACATACATACATATACACACACACACATTTTATTCATAGTAACTTGGTGCTAATTTATTGAGAAATTATGTTGTTTTTTTTAAAACAAAATGCATACAAAAAGAAATTATGCCTTCACTGTAGGGCAGATGATTTTTCTTAAAATACCCTTAGCCAGTTAGCTCATATCTACTTACAATTATGAACAGAATACTTCATTTCAAGCACTTTTAAATACTTGCGAAATTCCAACTGTCATTGTAGCAATTGACTACTTATGTAAAATCGAAAAATAAAAACTAGCAAGTCAATTGTGACCACAGGGAACAATTTTAATCTATACGATTTCAACCTGAAAACAATAGGTCTTGATCCAAATGCATGGAGTACCAGATGTTATACAAACAGATGGATACATTTCACTTTAATAGATTCTCCATAATTTATTATCTTAGTACAAAGGAGGTTTGTTGTCTGCCTTGGGGAAAAGTTTATTTTGAGCATTAGTAATTACCAGGCACAGGTAACGGAACATAGCTGCCATCACTACATTCTGACCTGCAACATAATCAAAAGAAGACAAATAGTGATGCAATAAGACGTTCTTTCAGAATTCTTAGTGACAAAAGGCTGTTTTAATTGGCACCTCCTTGTGATTATGTGTAAGAAATATTGCTTAGAAAACACAAAACTATTTGTTTTTGTTTTTTAAAAAAATGCATAATGAGAAGTGGCAAATAAAGTGCTTTAACAGTAGTAATGCCACTTACCTGCATTTACATAGACAGGTCACAAAATAGTAACGTCCAAGGGGTTCCAAGAAACAGATCCCTAAAATGGTGTGGTGCAAATAATTCCCATGTCGCCAAAATAGGCCTTGGTTGGTAACAGATGTGCCATATATTAAATTTAAAAAAAAAATAAAGGATGAAGAGCATTGTGAATATGCATATAAAGCTTAATTTGTTCTAAGATTTCAAAACACAAGATTACAAATCCTCGATCTATGAAAACACCTGACATGCCTGCAAACTGAGTCCCACAGCCACAAAAATTACATTTGCATAGCGTATGTGCGCATCTAAATAGAATTTAAATCTTATTTGCTGAAGGCTTCTTTGTACATGCAGTACATTAACTTCAGAATTATGAAAGAGCAAAAACAACTCAACACCATTTCAATTTAAAAAAAAAATCTCTTACTGATGATTGTAAGTATAATGTTACATTAGGTTGATAACTTTGGTAGACAAACATTATACAAAGTAATACATTTAAGGCAACCCTGATGGATAATTCTCATATTTACAGCAAGCTAAAAGGCAAATACATATATACTTTCAAGTTGGCATGAAAAAACCCACTAACTATTCATATATATTGCAACAAGTTGTTAACATACGGATTCAAAAATATGAAGTCGGCAAGATATAATCATGCTGTACTTGGTAGCCGTTTTGTTTCATTATATACTACAGAAAAGCATGACAAAAGCCATTTAATTGTAAAGGAAGGGGGCATGTTTAAGGCAAAATAATTTTAATGGATAGTATATAATGCACTTGTTTTAACCCATTCATTGTCCAATGGGTATCCAACCACATGAGCAACTGATTGTATATGATTGAATTTGCACATGCATTAAATACAGCTGAAAAATCAGTATTCCAATATTTTTCCATGTCATCATCCTGTAGTTCCATAAGTGCTGGAAGGGCCTGCAATGCAGAGTATAAAAAAAGTCAACAAACCACATTTCTGACTTCTTAATGAAAAAGAACAAAACCGGCAGTTGAAGCTTGCATGAATTGCATCAAGTGAAGAGTGAATCCTGGTAGTGATTTGCTTCATTCCCTTTTCTGCCAGTATACATATATAGACAGAATCAAATGAGACGGGGAAAGAAGATTCCACAGAGCTCCTTCAGTAGTGCCGGGATTTGGAATGCTGAATAAGCCACTGCAATGTAATGTCTGAAACACAGGAAAGGAGAAGACACAAAATACTCATGACTAGAACAGGGAAATGCATCACCAAGCAGATCAAAGTTTAACTATGTATTCTTCTTTTTCAGACATTTAGAATCCAAAGTCCTACATAGAGCCAAAAACTGTGTTTGTCAAAAATCTCATTGTCATAATGGTTAATTTTTTATTGTTTTAGTGTCCTTTTAAAATATTGATCCAGTCTCTTGTATACCTGTTTTGATATAGTTCACGTTCAACTGGCTTGAATTAATTTTATTTTAATCTGTCAACTTTAGAAGGTACTGCAAGTCATCTAACATACAGGCATAGAGCTAAAGAAATTGTCTAACCTCTTATGTCTAATTAATATCCTCCAGGATAATGTTCAAGATCTTGACCATCACCTATAAAGCTCGAAATAGGGCACCCACCTACAGATAATCTTCAAACACCCCTCTATCCTGACTGTAACTTGCTGTTAAAGAGCAAAAGGTCCCAGATATTTCAGAAAGGGAAACATAAAACAACTGGTTGTTATATAGAAGTGACTGGAGATGGAGTAAAAAAATAAATAAAATTATATATATATATATATATATATATATATATATATATAAAGAAAATATACTATCCTGATTAAGCATCTTTCACAGTTGGGAGTGATAATTATAAGAAGCATAGCTGGTATGAATTGTTTTTCTTATCTATATAAACTCTCACACCAAAAAAACCTGTGACCACAATTTATCCAACTGAACATGCTCTTGTGGGTAATCACCTCGCTAACTTTATCATATGAGTTCCGGGGCTGTGCAATAAGCTTAAAAAGGAGCCATGTATAAAAAGGGTTGTTGGATTAATTAGAATTAATGTGCATGGTGGTCTCATTTGTATGTCCCCACGCAGTTTTCCCAGAGTGCAGTGCATCAACTGAATTTGAGAAATTTAAGCAGGAAATACGTTAAGTTTAAATATATATATAGAAAAATATTTATTCTCCAATGGCTTACACAGCTGCTAATATTCTTAATTTGGTAATACTTGACAAACAAGTGTGTTTTTTTTTTTTACCTGTACCCCTCCAATAGGTATCAGAATGTATTCTTTAATATTGCCTGTATTTTACTCACTTAATCTCATGTGCTTAGTGCCAATATGGGTATGGGTGTTTATGGATGTGTATGTATACATGCACACAATAGCCTGTATTGGAACTCAAGAGCATGTCCAAAATGGAGGGATAAAATACATGATTTTAAAGAACATTTCAAAATAATTTTAGAATGGATATTAAAATACACCGTCTAATAGGTTACATTTGCTTTGGTATATACCATTTTGGTTTCTGGTAATCACCTTCCTGAGGGGAGGAGGAAACCGTGACTGAAAATAACTTTCTATGTATATATTGTTAATTTGGCATGTCCAGAGCTTCAGTAGCAACAGAAAGCTCATGAATAAAAGGACATGAAATTGTCACTAGGTATCATCTGTGAGTCAAATGTCAAGTAGGCAGAAAGTAGAGCAAAAAAAATGGTCTTATTGCAGTCCCTATTTGTGTTTCTCCAGAAAACTTGCTTTTTAATGTATATAAACTAGATATTTTATTTTGTAATGTTACTTTTTTGTGACTACCTAGGGACCCTCCATTTCAGTTCTTAAAAATGCAAAGCACCACAAGAAAATTTAGAATCTACTTGGCCAAATTTGGGTAAGCCATTTTATTTATCAGGGTAAGAGAAAACAGCAACAGAATGTAATAATTACAATAAGGCTACAGTCTCAAAACAATCAAAAAACACTAAAGTTCCACATTTATTGTATGCTATTTTAAAAAGCCAAGCTTGATAATGGACAATGCTTTTAAAAGATAATAAAACAACTTGTTTAAATGGTTATATTTCTCTTTACAGTTGGTGGGTGATGTTCTGGCAAGTTGCACGGACCATTTATTACTGGTTTAAGCCTCAATTTTACTGCAGCACATTAAGATTTTACAAAAAAAGTGTTACAGTTTAAACTATTTCTTTAAAAACGTTCAAAAAAACACTGCCCGTAATATAAAATCCAGTCTTTCAGTAAGAACACGGCGTATGTTCAGCATGTACACTTTCTAAAATGTGAAGAAAAGAAAAAAGATTAAATCACCTTACCTATATTATCTTTCTCTTTACAAGAAATGGAATAGCAACAGATTTCTCGGTCTTGAATGGCAGAGAGGTTTCTAAATGAACAGAGAATTAATTACAAAACAAACAATTAGCAAGTCGTCAATGCAAGTACATGATAGAAAGCTATTTTCCGTTCCCTCTGCTACTAAATGAAAAACCTTTCTAACTTTGCGCACCATCCTACCAATGCAAACTTTCACTTTCTTCTTGACCCTTGATATTCCTTATCTGTTTATTCATGCCCAGGTTTTGGTCGCTTCCATTCCCTTTAGATTGTAAGTAGTGAGTTTACAATCTTGTAGGGTGCTTTGGAAAAAAGCACTTTCTACATAAGATCCTAAGCTCAAAACAGGACCTCCCATTTTCGAAAATGTTTGTTGTTTGTTGATATTGTATTTTTCCTGTTCTTATCCCTTGTACAGCCCTACGGAATATGTTGGCACGTTACAAATAAAAGTTCATAAAAATAATTTTCAATGTCACATCTTTAAATTTACTGAAGTTGTTTTGGATTTTAAATTTTGATTGAAACTTCAGACTAGTTTTCACAGAAAACGGTCTATACTAATGCAATAGAACAGTAGCAAAACATATAGTGTAATCATCCTGCCTCTAGAATATCATATTGCTTTCATGATTCAGCTATTTGTGACCCTCCAAAATAGAAAAAAAGTGAATAAACAATACATTTAAAATATATAAAGACATTCGCCAGAATGGCTTATTGTTGTAAAAAGTAACATACATTAAACAAGTGTGTTAGCAATCTCAGCTCCATAATGATTTAAAGAGACAAATACATATACAATGTTAATAAAACTAGGCCGAGTCAGTGTTTTAGAGTTTTGGTGGTTGTACATAATTCATGACTTACAGTTTTTCAATTAGCTGTTTTTCATCCAATGCATTTGCGAGGTCTCTCTTGTTTCCAAGTACTAACACCTAGTAGTTACAAACAAAGTAAATCGTATTACTACCAATAAAACCACCTAATAAGTATGAAACTTTAAAAAGTAAAGAAAAAATAAATAATCATCCTACGTACACATAAAATAAATGGTATGGTGCCTAAAAAAAAAAAACTGAACTTGTTTTTCCAACCAAGTAGTTATTCCAGCTTCTGTAGGATACTCCTTTCTGGCACAATGCAGAACATTTTGGCAAGTGCGATACCAAGTGCTATTGTCCCTGTAACACATTTGCTTTACATCTATTTCTTTGACAACATTTATAGAAGGTTTTTCTAAAAATCTATATACCAAAAGTTCCTTCAAAACATGCATTGATCATATTTAGCAGGCAAATTAGAATAAAAATGTACCTTATGCTTCACAATTTTTTGTCTTTACTGAAGCATGCGTCAGGACACCTGTGTTTTTTCTTACTTCTCCCACCCACTCTCCATCCCAAAACCTGCCACAGTCCAGACTTCAGGGCTCACATTAAAACTATAGAAAGTACTTATTAAAAAAAAAAAAAAAAGTGCTGTACAAAGAAGCATATCCTGGGTACATTTAAAAATAGATTTCTCCGTCAGAAATAGAAACTGGCATGAAAGTGAATACATCAGCAAATAACACCTGAAGAGAACATGATGTTTCCAAATACCAAGGCTTGAATGCTTTATCACACTTTGGTTACAGAGTCGGGCTGTGTTACAATGCAGACTGAATAGATCACAAATAGTAATCAATGGGTCTGTTTTATGAAAATGTATAATGGTCTATGCAGCCGGATAGATGGATGGATGGATGGATAGATAGATAGATAGAATCGTCTTTCACGTAAAGGTTTCCTCTTGAATACCATTATAGATCACCAACAAGATTCATACTATGTGGGGGAACCTGCAAGTAGAGGTACCAAATCGCCTTCAGTGGTCACAGACCACAATAGCCTTTGCAATGCAAAGTTAATGTGCTACAAAACACAAGAAGCTCCCACATTTTATGTAGTACATTTACACAAGCATGTTAAATATTAATTTAATGCTTATTTTTCAGGAAGTCAAGTAAACATACATTTAATTTTTCAGAACCGGCAGTCCACACACACACAGACCGAATTAAAGACAGGAACAGATACAGAGTGGGAAATCACATCAGAGTATTCACAGCAGAGCTTAGATGTATTTAATTTTCTAGATGCATGGATTACGATTAAAGATAGTCATCTTATTACTGTCAAGCAAGATGTAATCTACTTATAATAGAAAGTTCCCCTGCCCCACATAAAACGACTGGGAAATCAAGGCCACTTTATGGCATATAGTACAGTATGTAATAAGGATGTCTGTGGAATGTAAAGTTAAGTCAATAGATGACATTAAGATTGGTCACTTAATGCTCTGAGATAAGCAACATATCCCTTGGATCACATACTGTATGGATTCTCAAAGAAAAACGGCAAAACATTATAAACACATCAAAAGATAAGTGAATTGTGGGACAAAATTAATATGCTGGTTAGAGAGAGAAGAAAAAGGAATTGGTGCACTGTACAGAATCACATGCTCCCCCTACTAGGAAGTGTAATGGGAAATCTCAAAGTTGCCACACATTTCTAACCAGTGCAATACAATAAACAAATTTGCAATATTTTTATATAAAAAACAAAATCTAAAATTTCCTTATTGAAGACTTAATAATAAATTTACATTTTATCATTGCAAGTCTTTAATTGTATTATATGTCCATAAATAATTTAAAAGCTTTTACATAGTTATTTTACTTTTCACAACCACAACACATTAGAATAAAAATAAAAAATAACAAAAAACGCAACTTACTGGGATTCCATGCAACTGTGGCTTGTCTAGCAAATTGTGCAATTCATATTTAGATGCTTCCACTTTGTCCAAGTCTGCTGCATCTACCATGTACCTAAACAATGAAAAGCATAGGGTTCATGACAGTATTCTATTGAAATAGTCTATTGTACAGCTTGAATAACAGTTCAAGGGAAAGTTACAATGTACAAATGGTTGTATTGTATCTGGTTTTCAACAGCCGGTCCGCGAAACAGTTATTGCTGCTTAACACATGGTACCCCTGGATCATGTAGCGTAGTGAAGCTGGACAGCGATTACTGGCAGCATATGGAGGCATGTATTCAGGGTTTCATACATTGTTCTGCCAGTATTACGTTGACAACGTGCTTTCACTGAACGATCTTAAAATTTGCCACACATGTGTTGTGGTATTTCAGAAAGCATTTCATGATCTTATATTTAAAACAAATAAACAAAATAATTTATAAAGAATAGTTTTTAGAATAGTTTGCCTTAGCCGTCTGCAAAATATTTCTCCCTTTTTCACCGGTCGAGAGATGTAAAAAGGTTGAAAACCACTGCTGTAGAGCACAGGGCTGCTTGAATACTGCAGAGGGTCTCGAGACTAAATAGTTTCTTTGTTCAACAATTGCAAGACAAGGATATATTGGATTGTAGTACATGCACCATTAAAAACTGTAAAACCTAGTATATTTGAAGGCTATTGGACATTGAGAAATAACAGTCATACCTTCAAAACATTTTAGAACTGAATAATGAAAGATATGACTTAAGAAGAAAAAAAAATATGAAAAAAAAAAAAAAAATTGAAAATTAATTACTTACACAACTGCATTGACACCTCGACAATAGCGCTCCCACATACTGCGAAATCTAGGTTGACCTCCTATGTCCCAAACCTGAGAAAATGAAAAAATATTTTTTCATTACATTCTGTTATCATGTTTATACCTCATATAATAATATATTGCATACATAGTTCACATTGAATGAAGACTGAACATGAAAATATCACAAGCCTATTTATTGTTTAGGACAGAATATTCGTGCTCCATAATAACTATAAAGTTAGGGGCCAGAAGAAAAATCTTAGGAACTGTGGCATCCTGACTGGAGAAATATTTCTAGCCTTGTGATGTTGCATTATTCTGCATACCTCAAAGAGCTGTAATTACATTAAACCAGAGCTAGGTTTGCATCAATGAACATGAGCTTGTTGGAGCTCAGAGGGGTCGTGGCTAACAGATGTGCTGCGGTCCATAGGGTCACAGAGTTATAAATGACTGATTGACTAAACAACACCATATTTGCATCATAATGTCTATAATGCATTATGGCAAAAAATACCATATTTTTGTGACAATTCAGTGACTTGCAAAAAGACATGCTGATCTGCTAGGAATTTCAATCTTTTAAGTCAATTGTCTTACAGGAAATGTAATTATGTCACATTTCGTACATCTTCTATATCCTTTTTTACATTCAGATGGTTTGCAAGATTCTAATAAAGTAAATTAAGAAAAGGTAAGTATGGATCATCATCTTATAAAAAATGCTCTAGGGTCCAGGCCGAAATCATACCAGCTTTAAAAATTTGATGCAGAGGTGTTATGAGGGAATTGGGTGAGGGCTCTGTGCAAGAGGGGCGTTTACATTTCTGCCTGAGTATGGCTTGCAGTTAGTATGTGCTCAGAAGTAGGCAGGCGCATGTATATGGAAGGAAATAAGGGTCATAACAAATTGGTTAAAATTTTAACAAATACTACTTCTCCCTGTTCCTCCAATTCTCCCTTCAAATTATCTAGGAACAGAAAGACAGATGAGAATTAAACAGAAGAAAGAAGGAAACCATTGTAAAATGTTCCACCAGAATTATAGTCAATGTGTACACAGGGGTGGGGCTCTTTAAGATGGCTATTAGAAAGGGAGGTTAGAACTTTTTCAAGTGTAACATTTATGGTTTACTGTAACCTCAAACATGGTAAAGTCTGAAATATATGAAGCTATAAAGCAACAATAAAATACAAAATAAATACAATTACAAACAGAACAAAGAAGATAAATATGTGTCACCTGAATCGTTCTTTTAATAACATCAAGCATTTGTTTTACAAGCTTACTATTTCTAGATAATCTATTCTAGAACGTGTTTGTTTAGTAGGGATTACTTTCACTAGTCCTCCCAGTCTGTTGGATCCTATGAGATTCAATAAGTGATTGTAAGAATTCGCCGTTATCTCACCCTTATCAGGAAACAAACCATCCCACCTACAAGTCAACCACACAAAAACCTAGCTGCAGAGTAAGTCGTTACGTTCAGCACATTGTGGTAGGGGTTGGTAATAGGGGTATATTGTTGTATATCAGCAAAAACGATTTTATTAAATGTACACAGATTTACCCTATTGCTGCTCATAACTTTTTTATTCTTTGACTTTCGCTATCTACTGAATGTGCAGTCACAACATGCCTTGAAAGAATAGTCACAAATATGACTGCCCATACAGGTGAACAAAGATCACTAAAGTTCTCAAAAGGCTGCTCTAAAACAAACTCTGCAAACATGGGTTTTAAAACTTCCAACCCAACAACTATGATGTATTTCTGGATCCTAAATAGCCTCTCTGGCACCTATTCTATGTTCCTGGCTCTTATGTGTTAGATAATGTTTCGCCCACCTTCTCTCTCTATACAAAAAAAATTTCACCCACTATCAGGGGGGCTGTACTAAATTAGGAATTTAATGGCCGAACCACTGAACTGGAAAAAAACTGCAAAAAAAGCCAAATATGCCTCATATTTACTTATACACTCACAGACGGCACAGGGGGGGGAGCCAGGGAGCCTGTGAGTGAGGTTGCAAGTGAAAAAAAATAAAAAATAAATAAAATCGCCATGAGCGCCGAAGGTGATCATTAAAAAAGCACCAAAGTGTCGAGCCCTGTAAAAAGTACCATAGAGAGCTGGTAAAGTACACGGGGGGGGAGGTTCGGAAGCAGTGTCCAAGGCATTCATCGCGAGCCCCACTATGAGCGCCATAGGTGCTCAAAGGGGCCATAGCCTCGCATTGTGTGGCAAACAGCATTGCCAGGCTTCAAATTTTATTGCCAGCGTTGGTTCGTGTATGTGTGTGTGTGTGGTGAACTACCTACTCAAAGTCCAAAACACAGGCTGAGATCCCGCTCCATGCTGATGATAGCCAGTACGCTTGAAACAGCTGTACATGTATAGGATACTCAGCTTGTGTTTAATCCAACATTGGCTTTGTATTAAAGCTGTGTAATACAGAATGCATACGCTTAAAGGGAAGCCATGTTTGATAATGGCTATGGATTGAAGAGAGAGGCATTTGTGTAATATATAGTACTGTATGTGCATGTGATTAAATACATTAATTATTCAATTAAAGCAACACACACACCCCTTAAAACGTGTGGTTGATATTACTACAAAATGGTCCTTCAATTAAATTATGAAATCTGTCAAAGAGTAATTACATTCCCCACTAGAGGGCCCTGAAGAACACCAATGCAATACATTTCATATCAAATTGGTTTAGCAAAATGCTTTGTTCAAATACTTAAAGAAAACTCCTTATTGCACAATAGGGGAACTGGCTTGGTCAATAATCTTACTTACTTAAAAGAAGAAATGAAAAAAAAAGTTACAATGACACTGTCCTGAACAATGTCAGCAATCCCTCTAAGAAAATGCTTGAGACACAAGTTTGCTGCTCTACTTCAAATAACTGCAGGCTTTCCAGGCAATTCATTATGAAATGTATTTTAACTTTGGCTTTCATTTTCAATCACATATATAGTTGTGAGCAGGCGGGTTGTTGCTAACGATGCGGGCTCGCGAAGCGAGGGCCGCAGATGCTGTAACTGCGGCCCTCCCAAAATTTACAGACTTACGAAACAAAAATATGAGACGCATTACGACCCATTACAAACTCGCAAAAAACGCCCGAAACCCGCGCACATGAAAAACACAATAGATACAAACAACAAATACATAAAAAGCTTACCTACAGCAAGGAGGGGGGCACCCAGGACCTCGAAAACTGAAGTTACACCTCAATTTAACTCAAAATAAAAGACTTTACACACCCAAAAATCCCCTAAGCGAAAGAAAAAATGGCTGCCGAAAAAAACAAAAACAAGGCTACAGCGCTCTAAAGACGCAACACACCAAACACCTATGGATTTTCCAAAAAAGACGTACGAGAAGCAAAACAAGGATGCAACACACGCGACCCAAAAAACATTACAAAAACAATAAAACAAACACAACAAACAATAAATACACACAACAAACACATAAAAAGGTTACCCACAGCAAGGAGGGGCACCCAGGACCTCTGCAAGTTTACACCTCGATTTAAGTACAAATTTCGGAGTTTAGACACCCGAAAATCACCTAAGCGAGAGAAAAAATGTCCGCCGAACAAAACGAAAATGAGGCTAAAGGACCCTAAACACGCAAAACACCTACGGATTTTCCGAAAAAGTCGGACGACATCCGAAAACAAGGACGCTAAATCAGCCACAGCCGCATACCATACATTAGGCGCCACTTTAGAACACTAACTTATACAATCCGGAAGTACACAGCTACCCTAACGGATTTGCCTCGCGCACGCACACTATTACACTGCACACATTCATGACACTTACACAGCAGCTCCACAGCAACATGAAAACAGATTGCCAGCTCTTCAACACTCTTCAACACAATGCTTCCTGCATACATTACTTCACAATCGGTAATGTATATTAATTTCTTATTTTATTAATTATTCATTGCCATATCCCCAAAAAAAAAAACACCAACACTGCTCATAGCACACAAACAATTAAGAGCCTCGCAATGAGCGCCAAAGGATCTTAAAAACACCAAAAAAAATTCGCACACAAACAACATTACCTGCCTTACAATCTTATTGCCGTAATTTTTAGACGGGTAAGTCGCTAGTCACATATATAGTTCTCAGCAATACGGGTCGTTGCTAACGCTTGCAGGCTCGCATAGTGAGCCCGCCACAACTGCGGCCCTCGCGTGCTCCTTTGGCTGGTGGAGATGAGCGCCATAGGCGCTCATCCCTATGACCCCGTCCAACTTTCGGGCCGCATTTGCGGAGGTGGAGGCTCTACGGCGCCTCACAAGCCGTTACAGACGCCCACAGAAGTGGGACTTTGAAAAATAAAAAATAAAATAGAAACAAAAACAAAAAAAACACACGCAATTACTAAATACGGAATTACCCAAAAAAATACGAGCCGTGGGACTTAGAAAAAAAAAAAAAAAAATTACAGACTTGCAAGAATACGACAAAAAAAAAAAAAAGAAAACACAAAAATAAAATTAAAAACCTTACCCACAGCAAGGGGTGACACACAGGACTTCTGGATCTAAGGTTACACCTCTATATTTCAGTCCAATTTAAAAAAAAAACAAAGTTTAGACACTCGAAAAAACCCTAAGCGAGAAAAAAAATGTCAGCCGGAAAAAAATGAAAAACGAGGCTGCACAAACCCTAAAGCCGCAAAACACCGCCAGGCACATACGACTTTTACAAAAACCCATACGAGGTACAATATACACCATTACCAAGGACGCTAAATCATCCACATTCGCCACCATTTTACAACACTAACTTACAGAATGCAGAAGTACATAGCTACACTAATGGCTTTCCCTCGCGCACGAAGACTAATTACACTACACACATTGCTGACACTTACTCCTCAGCTCAACAACAGCACATAAATTAATATACTTTACCTATTTGTAATATATGCAGCAAGGAATGATTTCATTAATTATAAAGAAAAAAAAAAAATTATTCAGAAAACCCAAAAAAACACCACAGTATTGCAAAAAAACACAAACACCTTCACTGCGCGCCTCACAAGGAACGCCAACGGTGCTCATAGTACACAAAATACATCAGGGGAGAGCATTGCAGTAAGCGCCAAAAGGAGATCAGCGCCGACCTTAAAATAAGCGCCTCTCAAAAAAAATAAAAAAAAATACACCAATTAGCGCTTAAGGATCTCAGACGACCAAAACTCTCTGTGGCAAACAGCATTACCTGCCTTACAATTTTATTGCCGTCATTTTTTAACGGACAAGTCACTAGTATACTATAAGATACAGAGGCGGCACTTTCCAATTGACAGGTAAGTTCAATTTAAACTATATATTATATGGAGTATGACAACACATGTACCATTTAATTTATTTAAAATTCCTTGGCACCCTATCTTTAACAACAAATTATAAATACATTTTTAATATTGAGTATTCCGAGTTTCTACTGAAAACATGAGAAAAAAAAAAACATTTATGAAATTAATAAGATGCAGCATTTGTACTCAAACGTTCAATATTGCGCAGTGCAGTGTTTATAAAGTGTTGAAAAGACAGTAAATCTAAATCAACATGGGACATATGGAATATACAGGCCAGTGACTAAAGTATTGGACTGATTATACCGTTTTGCTACATAAAGGCTGTGTAATAAGCTTAAAGGAAGCCATGTTTAAAATGGGCTATGGATTAAAGAGCAAGGCATTTGTGGGCACATTTGCATGTCCCTGCTCAGCTTCCCAGAAAGTGCCGTTCTTTTCTCTACACTTCTTACGGAGGGACATAGGAGGCCATTACATGCTTTTTCAAAAGCTTTAATACTCCAAAAACAAAATCCTATAATAAACAGATCTAGCTCTGTCAGAGCGCTAACTGTACGGTATACCTGGTTCCCTTACTAACCAGGGCTTTTATCTAACTAAGACTGGATGTAGCAAAACAGTATAATCGGTCCAATACTTTCCTTTAAGTCACTGGCCTGTATATTCCATATGTCCACATTTTGATTTGTGAACACAGATGTACTATTTATTTACTGTACGGTGGAGGGCTTCTATCGCTCTTTTGCCCACAAATATATAAACACACACACAGTCAATAGTAGATCTGTGTTCACATTTGAATGTCTAAAACAAGTTAAAAAAACCTGCTTCCAGCTCAGAATTCAAAGAAAAACAGTTATTGCACTGCATTCTGGGAAGCTGTGCTGGGACATGCAAATGTGCCAACAAATGCCTCACTCGTCAATCCATAGCCATTTTCAAACATGGCTTCCTTTACGCTTATGCATGCTGTATTACACAGCTTTAATGCAAAGCCAAGGCTGGATTTTACACAAGCGGAGAATCCTATCGGTGTACAGCTGTTTCAAGCTATCATCAGCATGGAGCGGGATCTCAGCTTGTGTTGCGGACCTTATGGAGTAGGTAGTTCACCACAACAATCATTTAATATATGGTGGGCAAAAAAGCAATAGAATCCCTCCATCGTACATTAAATAAATAGTACATCCGTGTTCACATTTGAATGTCTTAAGCAAGTTAAAAAAAACTGCTTCCAGCTCAGAGTTCCAAGAAAAACAGTAATTACACTGCATTCTGGGAAGCTGAGCTGAGACATGCAAATGTGCCCACAAATGCCTTGCTCTTCAATCCATAGCCATTATCAAATATATATTTTTTAATAAAATCTTGTCTTTCACCTACAAATATACCTGTAAAATATGTCACTATCAAACACAGAATACAACTGAAATTCTAATATATTCTCACATCATATCTTGCCTAGACTACTGCAACTCCCTGCTGCCCTCCCCATTACCCGTTTGTCACCACTCCAATCTATAAAGAATGCCTCCACTAGACTCATCTACTATACGCAACGCTCAATGTCAACAACACTTCTCGGTCAGTCGCTCCACTGGCGTTTATGGGAAGCCAGAATAAAATTTAAAATTGTGATCCTAATGTACAAAGCCCTCAGCGATAATGCACCCCCATTATATCTCACCTCAAAATATTCTCCCAACCACCCTCTTCCCTCCTCTCACCTTAAGGACTTTTCTTGTGCTACCCCTATTATTTGGAACTCCCTACCTCACTCCACTTGACTATCCTCCCGTTCCCAAAAATTCGAAACCTTACAAAAAAAAAAAAAAAAAACGCTATGTTTAAAGAAGCTCATCACCTTTAGCCTTAATATGCCCAATGTATCCATCGCCCTCCTGTTTAACAACAAAAATCCTCTAGATTGAAGATACTTGTGAAAGCACTCTATATGCAAGATTCTAATATCAAAGACAGGGCTCTTGATACATTTATTTATATTACAACTAGGAAATTGCCTATCAAAAATGACGGGGACATTTTTTTTAAGGCTGGTAATGCTGTTTGCCATACAATGTGAGGCTTTTGGTCCTTGTTGGTTTTATTTTCAAAGTCCCGCGTGCCTGGCATTGTTAGTGTGTTACTGTTTTCACCATTGTGTTGTTCGTGTGTGTTACGGTCTCCGGCGTTGTGTATTTTCTAAGTTCTTCATGCCTGGCGTTGCTGAGCCTCGTTTTCATCCGGTTTCAGTATTTTTACATTTTTCGGCCATAATTTTTTCCTTCACTCGTCATAAAATATGGCTCCAATTACTTTGCAACTTCACTCCCAGGCTTCCTGGCTCTCCCCTTGTGGTGTGTGCGAGTGTGTTATTTTAAAAAAATAATTTGGGTGGTTTTTCGGCGTATTACCCCAAATGTTAGAGATATAACAGATTTTTTTAAACTATAGCCAGTTGTAATTATATTTCTAGGTATATATTTTTTTTATTTCAGCAAAAACTGGGTCATCTGTGTCACAAAACATATACAATAAAAAAAAATAGATGTGTACAGGCAGTTGGAAGGACTGAAGTAGATGTGTTTCTCAATGGATCAGTTGCAGACAAATGCAATAAAGGGTTCATGTGCACAAATGATTTGTGAAAAAGAGGAACAATACCTTGCTTCAAACTATAAAACAAAATAGGGAGGGGGGGCACCAGTAGTAGTGTAGCAATGCCAAACAGAAAATTCTCAATATACACACACAGTGGTTCCCAAACCCCTCCTCAACAACAAGACTGATGAATACACAGGTGAAGCAATTTGAGACTCTAAAGCCTGTTGAATACTAGTTGCCTCTTTGTTCATACAGTGGTTTACCCAAATCATGGCCGGTCTAGAAAATCTTGAGAAGGGGTTTGGGAACACACACACACACACACTTCATGAACAGTGTAAATGGATTACAAACGTTTTGCATTTCACACCCAGTGTTTGTTTACTGTAAGAAAATGCATTTTCAATAATTAAGTATTACCTATATGATTTAAACTATACCATATTTGGCATCTCCAGTATCTCAAAGTTAAAGCACCATTAAAAAGGGTTGAGTTACTTGGTATGACAATGATCCAACTCCAGAAACATCTAATGTGCAGCACAAGCACCCTATGATGCATTAATCAACTAGTCTAAAATTTCCACCTTCACCCACCAAAGAGGTAAAATGAATCATGCCAAACAGGTCCTTTATAAAAATTAGGTACCGTATATACTCGAGTATAAGCAGAGTTTTTCAGCCCTTTTTTTTTTTTTTTAAGGCTTATACTCGAGTCACTCTCCCCCTGTGTCTCTCTAACCCCCCCATATCTGTCTCTCTAACCCCCCCCATATCTGTCTCTCTAACCCCCCCCATATCTGTCTCTCTAACCCCCCCCATATCTGTCTCTCTAACCCCCCCCATATCTGTCTCTCTAACCCCCCCCATATCTGTCTCTCTAACCCCCCCCCATATCTGTCTCTCTAACCCCCCCCCATATCTGTCTCTCTAACCCCCCCCCATATCTGTCTCTCTAACCCCCCCCCATATCTGTCTCTCTAACCCCCCCCCATATCTGTCTCTCTAACCCCCCCCATATCTGTCTCTCTAACCCCCCCCCATATCTGTCTCTCTAACCCCCCCCCATATCTGTCTCTCAACCCCCCCCCCCCATATCTGTCTCTCTAACCCCCCCCCCCCCCCCATCTGTCTCTCTAACCCCCACAAAGGGAAGGGAGAGGAGGGGGGGGGGGGGGGAGACACAGGGAAGGGAGGGGGGGGGCAGCACATTTCCCACCCACGGCTTATACTCGAGTCACTCCTTTTACCCAGTATTTTGTGGTAAAATAGGTGCCTCGGCTTATACTCGGGTCGGTTTATACGGTAATAATTTAGAGTCTTGACAGAAGATAAGAAATTATGCTTGCAATGCATATGCTACACGGTGAACAACACAACATTAGTTAACTTTAGTCAACTTGAAATCCCTAATATGCCAAAAAAATTAAAAATTTAAAGCCACAGCACTCCCATCTAGACTGCAAATACCAGAATTACTTCCTGGTGTAGATTAGGCGGAAACACCCAGACTATTTTAGAAGTCAAGAAACAAATAGATATTTGTAGAAAAAAAAAAAAGAATCAAAACACACACACACACACACAATATATCCATCTATATATCTGTCCTCAGTTTGGCAATATGCTTTGTTTTGAGGGCCTTGACAGACAGTGTAAAACTATTGATTTATAACAAACCAACTGCAAAATAAAGTTATAAATAAAAGTAACACACAAGGAAAGCATCAGAACCTTAGAATCTTAAACTATTCAGTTCCCAAACATATGAAATTAACAAAGGAACAGCTCAAAAATGAAATATATGTTTACTTGTCAGAAAAGTTTGAGAACAGAAGTTACGCATGAAACAGGAACAAGGTACAAGATATCAGCAAATAACAAATGCAGATCTCCAATGCAATAGATTAAAAGTACACTTAAAGTAAATGCAATTATACTCCTAGCAGTCACACCAAGTACTTTACTGTTGCAGATGCCATCTATGTTGCAATGTGCACATGCCCTATGGTTACAGTCATGTGACTATGTTAATGCATCAGTCATCCGGGCGGTTTCAAGTGAATAACGTCGGACGTTCTTGCACTCTCAAAAACACATAACTGAAGGAACAGCTGTCCTAAAGATAGAACACAAGCTAAGGCTTTTATAGATCAAGGAAAGAAGAAAGAAATCATAGATAACCAAGAACAGAGATAAAGACTGAACTAAATTAGTAAGAAGAACACATGAATAACTTTATATTATTTATTGTGGTATTTCATGTACTAAAAAACTCGGCAATCCAGATAACCACTTATGGGTTCATTATAATGTGCTGATAAACAATAAAAGGGACTTTGCTGTCAATAAAATGTGGTGGGGGGGCTCAAGTGTTTAAAATGCATCCTAATAACCAACACTTTAAAATTATTATTATTATTGTGTTGCTATACGAATGTCTCACTTGATATAATGTAATTTGTGTTGGTTATTTGAAGAGACCCTGAAGTTTCCATATGTGCTGTGCAGCATCAGATATAGGTTGGAAAAACATATAGGAAACACTTTCCTTTTTAAAATTGCTCCAAACTAAAAGGCTACAGATTGTGTGAACACATAGCCCAGTGGTAAAGAGCTTGAACTATAAACTGATGAGCGCAAAATAACTGTTATAATGCTTTTAATATATTTAACTACATGGAAGATTTCTGGATCTTACTAGGTATATCATATACATATGTATCGATTTTCTTTTATATACTTTATTTTAGTAAGAAGCACTTATAAGCTCTCTTTTTACTGCCTAAAATCAGGCAGATAGTCCCTCTATTGGTCTACCCACTGCAGTGTATGTAGATACAACCTCTGTATCTGAATGTGCAGTGTAGTGTCCTAGCCTATCGGGGACCACATTTTAGTAGCATGTTACAAGGAGATGGTCACTGATTGGTTAGTATGAGACAGCACAGCAAATACACTAGAGTCTGTATCTTGAGTGTAGACCCAAGCAGGTAAAATTGGTTTAATTTTTGGCAATAAAAACAGAGCTTATAAGCACTTATTAATAAAATAAAGCACATAAAAATAAATAGATGTATAGGTATATTGCATACCTAGTAAAATCCAGATATCTTTCATGGCCCTTTAATGTTAAAAAAAAAAAAAAAAAATGGGTGAAGAGGATTCGAACTCAGAACCTGCATATCTAAAAACAGATGTTTTAACCACTGTACCACAAACTGCCTATAGCACTTGCAATATGTTTTGCTTGCCTGCCATGAGCAATTGTTTATCAACTTGTTTATGCAGTTTTATTACTTTTAATTTCATTATATTTGTAATTGAAGTTATTACATGGGCCTAATAAAGGAGGCTCACAGACCAATTATCTTCTAAATAAGGAATAACTTCTATAAAAAGCGCAGGACTAAGTTTGAGCTGCTGAACTATTAAAGAGAGACAACTGCTTTATCACCCAATCATACTGAACAGCGTAGTTGTTAATTATCTAAAAGGTTCTGATAACCTTACACATTTATTAAAAGCACCCATTTCCTTCTAACGATTTTGCCTATTTATTACCATGTTTCTATCCCAATGGTGGGCAACTCAGTCCTACAAGACCCGCCAACAGCCCAGGATTTGAATCTCTGTTCCATTTCACAGTTTTATTCTCATTGCAGAGAGAGTCTAAAATCCAGGACTGTTAGCAACCCTTGAAGGATTTGCCAACCACTGTTCTATACCATCAACTCAATACAAGTTTGGTCCAGTACCATGAAAATAATACAACCAGAGAGAAGCTCGGAACAAATAGGCTTATCATAGCAGTGATAATGCTTCCTTACTAAGGAGATTACGAATTTTAAAAAGTAATGTAGGGAACAAAATGTTAAAAATAAATAGTACTTCTAGAAGACTGTACACAGCTCAAAGAGCTACATTAAAGACACTGTAAGGCCATATGAACATAATAATAGCTTTTATTTCCTTAATAAAAGCCTCTGTGTTGTCTGACTGGATCACATTGTTGGGGGAGCTTGATACAGTGTCATTGTAAGAACAAAGTAACTTTGTAGGTGAGCAAAAAAAAAAAAAAAAAAAAAATCATCTTAGACCTTTTACTGTAAACTGATAGCTGTATTTATGAGCTGCTATATTAAAGTGTCGCCGCTTACAGTAAGTAAGGCTGCATTTAGGTAATGCCCACTTAGAAAAGAGTTGGTAGAAAGTCAAAAATAAGCCATGGAAATACTCATAAGGAACACTAAATTTATATTACAAATGGAACATCTGCCAAGTAAATTAAATATGAATGTTTGGCAAGCTTGGATATAAAATAAATATAAAAGATGCGCATCTATCATAATATGCAATTTTAATAACTATATACTACACCAACCCTCATTACTCCTTCGCTTTCATTCCCCATTTATTGAATTTATTATAAGTTTTCTTTCCTTATATACATTGCTAAATTTGCATGTACAAGTAAAAAACGTAATATAAAGTTTATGTATTTTGGAAGAACAAAAAAAAAATGCAAGTTGAAAATGTTGTAAATTTAAAGTCCGGACAATAGTTTCTTCGATCAGGAATTAAATATTAGTGGAAAAGAATGAGCAGAAATGTTAGGGGATACATGCTAAGGTATATTTTATTAAAAAGAGACTGTCACACACATCTAAAGACATGTGACACTATGTTGTGTGTTCTCTTAGGTTTTATTCCCCTTGTGCCATTTTAGAGGAAAACGCTCACAGAACATGTCAATATGATCATGTCACCAAGGACAGACAAGTCACAAATGCAGGCACAGAAGAAACAACAAAATTAGAGTGCAGTGCTGCCACAGTGAGCAATTGGTCCATATATAGATAATCCTATAAAGGTTAGGAAGGCCCACAGCTTATTTACTATGGGCCTCATTCTATTATCGGCCATAAACCGGCCGTAAGGCTGCGATTCCTTGCGGGGGTTCCGTTATCTTGCAATTCAATTATACGGGCCCGCAAGGATCTCCCCTTACGGCCGGCAGTATATCTTGCAACCGGCCGTAAGCTCATAAATCTTTAAACGCAAAAATAAATTCAAGCCTGCACTGTACAGCTCTGTAAATGCTAGGGATCATATTGGGGGACATGAGGATTAATAGCAACCCCCTCTCAAGCTTGCACATCAGCCCAAATCCGAGATTACATTAACTGTTTATTTTCCGGCCGCAGCGTGGGCGGGTCTGAGGTGCTCCAAGCCCTCGGGACTTTTTCCATGGAGTTTTGACATAAATTAAAAAATAATTTATTTACGGATTTGAGTGTAGGGGAATGTTGTGCTATTTTTGCTAACACCTACAATCACTTTATAGTCTCCTCAGAGTGCAGGATGGCTTTATTATGTGCTTAATTGGTGCTAGCGGGACCTTTTTTCTGCAAGTAAGCTGCGGCTCGGTTTTAGCCTTGCAGAGAGGGTTCCCGGAGCAATTGAATAGCAACCGGGATTTTCTTGCGGCTGAAACTCTTGCGGCCGTTTAAGATCAAAGGCTTTCCTCCAGCGCGAGCGGCCGCAAGGGATAGCAAGGCGCCGGCCGCAAGCCTGCCGGAATCCCCGGCCGGAGTTGAATAGAATAGCCGAATAGCTTGCGGCCCTGCATCTCCTACGGCCGATAATAGAATGAGGCCCTATGTAATCTGCCAACATCCCTTTAACTATGATTATATGTTTAAACTCAAAAATAGGGCATTTCTATTTTTATTTTTAATTATTTATGTCCCATAATAACACGTATAATGAATGATGTAGCGTCAAACACTCACCTTGATTGTGACATTTCCTTTGGTTACTTTCCTCATATTGAAACCGACTGTTGGAATCATGTCTTCTGTGAACTGCCCAGACTGCAAAGAGAAACATTATTATAATAGGATGTTAAATTCTACACAGAAAAAAGGGTTGTGAAAGCAAAGCAAATGTTCAACGAGGAAGGAGATGGAACCACAGAATACTACAGAGCTCACTCAACACATTACTTTTGCAAGGGGATCGAAAAGTTGGTCTTTGAGCACCAGACATAGGCCAGTTGACCTGGTGATGGAAATCTTGGACTGCGTTTGACACTTGAAGATTGATTTTGTGTACCCCTCTCTGCCTTGTGCAAAACCTCTCTCAAACAGATAGTTTTAGCAACATTTATCAAAAGTACGCCTAGCAGCATCGGAAAGAGGATGATAAGCGTAGACATACATAAAAGTGACAATTATTAAAGAACTAGCAACTTGCCCGTCAAAAAGGATGGGGCAATAAAATGTGAAGCCATGGCAATGACGTTTGCCACACCATGTAAATCTTTTTGTACTCAGAGGACCTTTAGCGCCCATTGCGAACCTCTCCTCTTGTGTACTTTTGTGGCGCTCATCACAAAGACAGATATATATATAATATTATTTAAATAATAAATTAGTTAATTACTTAGTAAATTAATATACTTTACCTATTTCTAATTTACCTATTAATATATCCAGTAATCAATAGCCTAAAGCGCTAACAATCTTTTATTATTTTCCTGCAGCATACAAATGTACAGTTGTACTGTTGCTGCCCTGAGGAGAAAAAAAGTGTCCCAATTGTGCATTAGAAATAGGGCAAACCATTGGTTTAGCACCATTTTAGATTAGTAATGTTATCAGTTGCAAGTTAGGGTTGTAAAATTGCATCGTTTGTCCATGTGCTACACGGTTCGCAAGCATTTTCCATCCTTTGTAATAGCGTATTTTGTACGTTGTACATGCCTGTGCGAAAGTGGTACACGGTTTGCTGTGTTTTCGTCCTCAATTTTTTTTCTCGCTTAGGCGATTTTCGAGTGCCCAAATCTACGTTCCACCTCACTCCCAAACGTCCTTGCTGTTCCCCCGTGCTGTGTGTGATGTTTTTGTTGTATTTTTTTTTGTGTGCGTTTTTCGGTTTGTGCAGTTCGGCCTTTAACTTCATATTTTTCCTATCTTGTATTTCTTTTTCCCCCCCCCCAAGTCCTGCGTTCGTCAACTGCTTGCAGCCTAAGGCGATCCCGCGTTTCCTAAGTTTGGTGGCTAAATCCCAATGTTTCAATGTGTGATCGGCTCGCAGGAGCGACTTTGGCGCTCCTTTGTGGTTAAGTCCCGCGTGTTTCATTGCCTTGACAGCTCGCAAGCAATCAGCGCCTTTGGCGCTCATCGTCTAAGTGCTGTAAGTTTTAGTGCCCAACAGCTCGCCATGCGAGGCTCGCAGGCGATGAGCACCCTAAGTCGTACGCACCACGCAGAAAGTGACGACGTCTCGTAGTTTGACAACTATTAATATGTAATTTCTGAATATCAAGATTTCAGATCGGATTAATGAAGTAGGCAAGTAGAGGGTGTGTATTATACAGAACCAGACAGAATTTAACAGCAAGTTAGAAGAATACTTAAGTGTCCCCCACCCCCATTTGCCATCTTTGGTATTATAGCTGTGAAAACGTGAACAGCAACATACAATTATGTATGTACATACAATTATACATGTACAATTATGTTCACAAGTGCTTTACACTGCTCTTCCTCAATTGCTGGCAGTGCTTCACAACTGTTTTTTTAGAGGAAGCTATTTTTTTTTCTTCTTTACAGTCTGTGGTGGGTTGTGTTTAAAGCAGATCTCCCAACATTTCAAATGACCAATGCAGGAAACAACTATAGGAAACTAGAACACACACCATTATGTAGGGTTACCATTATGTACAATGTGTAAACTAAGTTTCAGAGATACACACTATTATTATGTGACAATATTCCATATACTCATATAGGCCTTAAATAGGGGGAAGCAGAAAAAGTGGAACATGGTCAAGGTCAGAAAACAGAATATTGCCCTTAAAGGGCCAGTGTACACAGTTTTCATGTGAACCCTATTTTTAGTTCAGCATTGCACTTGTATTTGTAATGTTAAGCTTTAGCCATTAAACACAATATAAAAAAAATAATATTGTCTTAAGTGCTATGGAAAGAAAGTAAATTGTGACTGCTGTACCCCTTTCCACCTCCCGCATTGTCCCGAGCACTACAGAAAGGAAGCAACATATTTCAACTGTGATATCACCGATTAGACTGTCTTTATAGTGCCTGAAATCTGGAGGGGGGTACACAATGGCCATTAATGTAGTAAACTAAACTGTTTTTAAATTATGCTTTCTGACTAAAGCTTTGATTTGCTGCTGCTTGTAATAAAAATATGTAAAGCATTTGCATTTTAATTATAGTTTTTTTTTTCAAAACAGACACAGGAGTCTAGGTGAGATTTTGTCTAAAAAGTGTTATGTTACATTAATGTTATTCTGTATATAAACACCAGAATAAAAATAAACTCATAAATAGTATAAAAGGATAAGTACGTGTAAGGCTTGGTGCTGGTTAGGATTAGTTGCAGAACATATAATCAAGTTCACCATCAAAATGTAAAATAACATTTCCATACACAATACACCCATACTTATAAATTACAGTATTATGGAGAGTTAAATAGTCTACAAAACAAATCAGGGCACCCCCTGCATATTATAATATTATCTAATAATCAGACGTGTACCTGAACTTGATATTAGTGTGAGTACATTACAAAGTGTTTAGCTAGGTACACAATCAGATCAGAGAACTCAGGGGTGTACATATAGGTCACTATAAAAATTTGCCTTTGAAAAAGCCACTTCTATGCAGAGAAACAGCCGTTTGGCCAAACTTTACATCTCATATTCAGTGCAAAGTCTTATTACAGTTGTATGATCTGACATTTCAACCCCTAACTATATTATATTAGCAATATGCACAATTATTAGGGGAATTTGAGGTGTTAGTTTGAGTTTTAGTTGCTTTTAACACTTTTGCAGCATCAGTTACAAAAAGAGAGGGGGAGCGTATGTGGGGAAGACGGCTTTAGACCACTGGACTAACAATTTATATTCTGCCTCATTAGGTATTCAGGTACTTTAGCAAGATTCGGGGCATCAGATTAGCTATGCCTTCCAGGTAGGAGGTATCCCTACAGGATCACAGGCTTATCGTTACCTATCCTTTGTCCCTTTTGTCTATCGGTGTTTAGGTATGCGTTTTAATTGCGGCATTGTTTATAGAACTTGAATAATAAAGTTTCCTTTTTTCCCCCCCATTAGTTTAAATATTAAAGTACCAAGAAAGTAAATTGGCTAAGCTAGAGATGTACATGTAGACGAAGCAGGAGAGTTGGGGAGTGCACTGACATGTTTATCCTGGTTTGTGTATGCCAGGGGCAGTTACAGGGGTACTTTGGATCCCTAGTAAGTTATAATACAATATGATATGTAATATTAAGATGACTTGAAGCTGATATTAGGAATCTCACAGCAGTGTCTTACTATGTACACATACGGGTGAGTGCAGGTGATCCAGGACACACATGAGCAGGAGAGTTGGGGGAGCACACAGACACATGCGGAGCCTGGTTTGCGCATGCTGGGGGTAGTTACAGGGGCACCTTGGATCCCTGGTAATTATACAATGTGATATGTAATACTAAGATGCCTTGAAGTAATCTCACAGCACAGTGCCTTGAAATGTACACAAACAGGACAGTGCAGGTGATCAAAGCCCAGGAACGTACATATAGGAGGAGCACCCACACACATATGCTGAGCCTAGTTTTTCCATGGGGGCAGTAACCGTGGTACTTTGGATCCCTAATAATAATGCAATTTACTATGTAATACTAAGATGGCTTGAAGTAATCTCACAGTACAGTGCCTTGCTATGTACAAACATGTCAGTGTGGGTGATCCAGGACACACATGAGGACCCGGAGAGTTGGGGGAGCACACAGACATATCTTAAGGCTGGTCTGTACATGGGGGTAGTTACAGGGGTACTTTGGATCCCTGGTAAGTAATAATACAATGTCATATGTAATACTAAGATGGCTTGAAGTAATCTCACAGCTCAGTGCCTTGCTATGTACACAAACAGGTCAGTGCAGGTGATCCAAGGGGTACACACAAAAGCAGGAGAGTTGGGGGAGCACACAGACATATGCTAATTCTAGTTTGTGCATGGGGGGCAGTAACAGGGGTTCTTTGGATCCCTAGTAATAGTACAATTTGCTATGTAATACTAAGATGGCTTGAAGTAATCTCACAGCTCAGTGCCTTGCTATGTACACAAACAGGTCAGTGCAGGTGATCAGGGAGGTACACATAGGAGGAGGCGAGCTCGGAGTACACAGACATATGCTGAGCCTGTCTGGGTGTGTGCCGGGGCCCTGGTGTGTATGGGCCCCACACAGCCCGGTGTCTGACTCCCTCCCGTCCCCTCATACCGCTATGACGTTCACAAACGTCGTCTTCCCCGAGTACTGCAGTCCCACCAGGGTCAGCTCCATTTCCTCTTTCCAGAACAACGACTTAAACCAGTCGAGCAGCTTGTTGATGAGGGCCAGCATATTGCCGCCGGGACGTACAGGGCAACGACAGAAGGAACAACAAAACCGCAACCCGTGTGATCTCCGCCACTCCCGGAACCCAACGGCTGCAGACTCCTGAAGCGGCCGCTGGTCATATGACACACGTGACGTCACACGTCCTCAGCACAGGCCCTGTCAGTAGGGAGGTGGAGCTTAGAGAGTCAGGAACAGAATGAGGCACGCGACTTGTCATGTGACAGCCACTAGGTGCTGAGTCACATGATGCAGAGACAGCGCCTCTACAGGCCAGAGGTAGTAATGACCCAGAGATTTAAAGGGCTGTACAAAGACCATCATGTATTTACCTGGAAACATTTTATACTTATGGTATATGGAAGTGTCCCATGTTTGTAACTTTTTCAAATCTAACACATATATCAGAAACACACATTACATTGAGTCATTCTATACACATACACATTTATTTTAAATTCATAGGCACCTGGTACTAGCCAATAGAGATACTGCATTCAAGTAAAGTTTCCTACATAGGCACCTGGTACTAGCCAATAGAGGCACAGTATTCAAGTACAGTTTTTAACCCTATACTAAGCTTCAAGCCAACAGTGGAACAATAAAGAGATCCACATCAAACACATCCCATGATGCTTTTGCAGAAACTGACTTCCCAGAGATTGCAACAATGGTGGAACTGCCTGTTATTGTCCAAAACAAATTATAAAGTTTATGCTAATTTAGTTTGGGTATTTCAGGGTCATTCCTTTACAAAATCAACCGCCAGAAAAGTTGAAAAAAATTGCAAATGTCAGGGTAAGTTTATTAATGTTTATTTTTCATGCAAATTGTTTTTTCATACACTACTGATTCTACCTCTATCAGACACATTCATAATCCGGGAAACTTAGATATGCCTTTAGTTAGCTTTTTGGCTATTCCAGGTGTGCATGAATTCTCTTAGTGTATTGTACACTTGCAATAGAAGGCTGGTCTAATATCTACTACTATCCCTAAAGGTGTACTGCCCAAAATATATATGTATTTTTTTGTGTTTGGTGCCATAAATATGCACAAAGCTTTACAGAGACCAGATACAATACAATTTCATGACAATATAAGGGAATTTCGGGTATATACAACCAATGGATAACAGTCTTTGTTCTGAAGAACCTGTTTAAGAGCTTACAATCTGCTTTCAATTCTGAAAATTATTGCTATAGTTATTATTCTTTATTTTATAGAGATCCAGTATTTTCTATGGATCTACTTTCAAAGGTAAAAAAGTTACAAGGTGTTCAGAAATACAATAGAGCAACACGATTTGGTTAAATGGTGCCGGGCCCCTACGCCAAATAGCAGTCTAGAGATTTGTATGTATATAAATCTGAAAAAAGTTTCTAGTTCTGATGTATATGACAACAGCATTTGTGTTTTGTTATGTTGAAGTGTGTAGATTGACACAGGGCAAGATGTACTAAGGAGTGATGTGTATGAAAACTCTTAGAGGGGCACTGCCAAACTTTGCTAAGCTTTATTTCAATGACATCTTTACCATAGAACACAAGAATTGCAGCATGAGCGATTTACAATGAATCCCTGGTGGTCCAGTGGTTAGGATTCAGGCCTTTCACTACTGTGGCCTAGCTTCAATTCCAGTCAGGGAACCAAGAGGTCACACCACCCTGAAGCCAAGCAGGGTTGGGCCTGGTCAGTATTTGGATGGGAGACCACCTAAGAATACCTGGAGCTTTATGCTGTGGCGCACTGGAGAAGGAACTGCCAACCAACTCTCTTCCATAAATACTAAGTCGATCAGCATAGTTTGTTACAGTCCATGAGGTCACGGAGAGTTGGACACGACTGAGCAACGCAAAAACACACACAAGCCATGGGCATAAGGCATTTTTGGGGAAATTCTGAATTTTTGAAGAGTGTTTTATGAATATAGGAATTCATTTTGTGTTTGTTTACTTTCTCAGAGCCAGTTCTGTGGAGAGAGGGGTGGGGAAGAAGAAGAGGGAGAGCCATTGTAAAGATCATTGGATAAGAATGAAATAGACACAACCCCAGTTATCTCTCACTGGCCTTGGAGCAGACCCCTTGCATCATTTACTGCAATATTATCTCTGCAGAAATGTAACACAGAACTTCCACCGTTGTATCATGGATCCAGGGTCCTGCACTATTATCAAAATGTTTTTTTGTCTAATTAAAAACAAGATTCATGCAATTTTCCTGCGTAATTATGCTCAGAGTCAGGCTTAACGTTTTCAATTTTTTTTTTCATTGTGCTGTGGTTTTATAAATTTGCTTTGCAGTTGTTTTAGTATCTTCCAGATTTTGCAGAATCTCTATCAAAGTTCACTTTGCTTTGTAAAATACACTAACCAAATTAATATTTCCTGCACACTGTAGCAAAGCTGGAAATACAGACTCTGGTTACCATCTATTTCAATTCTTTAACTAGTTTGTTCCATATACAGTGGGCAAATAGTTTGTCACATTCATTTTAGATTACTGTTTACACTGCAGACTGATGTTTTTTGAACATAAAATCAGATTAATTATGTCTTTTTTTAGATTATTTATAAATCTAAGCATGTTTTAAAAACCACAGTAACAACATGCCTTTTATATTTTGTAGCATTTATATACTTCTTTCACATTATGCTTTAAAAAAGTGCTTTACCTCACTGTAAATTCTCCTAATGGTGTGAAAGAGCAGAAGTTGAAATGATCTATTTTTAAATTACAGCTAAAACATTGGATATTTCCTGTTTGCGGACTGCCATGCTGGGCCCGTCACTTCAGGGTTGCGAGCAGCGCGCCACCAGATTGCAGTAACGTCCTGTGCACTCCAGCACATGTTGGCGGCGCGGATACTGCTGCTAGTGTACATTTAAAACATACAAATAAACCTAACCCTAATACATACCCCAATCCCTAAAACCTAACCCTAATCCTAAAATCTAACCCTATAACCCCTAAGCCAGTGGTTCCCAAATTATTATTACTTCATAAAAAGTGCTAATAATAATAATCATGGAATTTAGTTTTCTGAAGCCATGCCAAACTAGCTAGTGTAGCATAGACTGACCTGGGAGCTCTCATTGCTTCACCTCATTCTCAGGCTTTGGAAATTTACGGACACAAGCACACATGGAGCCCGATTCAATTGAGCTATCGCAAGTTACTGTAGCCCGAAAGTGAGGCCGCAAGTTAATTTGCTCTTCAATTTATATCTTTTTGCGGGCTACAAATGGTTTATGGGCTTGAAAACTTTATGTTGGTTAAACCCGTAACTTACAGCCTCCCGAAGCCTTTGATCTTTCAATTCCGCAAGAGCTACGATCACTAAAATCGCAAATCGCTATTCAATTGCCTTAATTCCCCAAAGCCACAAATGGTTTCACACCCGTAAATGGCAAATGAAGGAGAAAATTCTACGAGTACTAGAGAGGACACGCAAGGGCACCCCGACCTTTGTGCGCTGCAGACCAGCATGCCGTCATCAGGCCGCCGAGAACTGGGCCCTGATGACGCTCTGCGCTCCAGCCTGCATTCCATCTGCCACAGAGGCTTCTCATTCGCAAGCGGGGAGGGGGGAAAGAGACTCAGGGGAGGAAGAGGCTGGAGAAGAGACACGGGGGAGGGAGAGGGCGGGAAAAAGACACAGGGGAGGGAGAGGGGACGAGACACATCTGATATTATACCTTCATTTTTGACGGGCAAACGACTAGTTCTTAATATAAAGTAAATAGATACATATGTGTATTGTATATCTTGTAAAATCTGGGAACTTTCTATATACCTTTAATCTTAGTTCCTTTTTGTGTTTCCATGAAGGAGCATTGCTAGATGAGGCATAGAATAACCAGGAGTCTCCATTTCAGGGATATCTGTGTGTGATATCTAGGACCAGCCATGTGTACCCAATATTAATGTGCACAGTTTGTACTTTGTCTGGCAAATGTGCGCTGATTTAGCAAACTTGCAGGTGCTCTGTTCAATGGTGTATTGTATAGAACTTGTTAATTATAACTGTATATAATAACATTTTCAAGCTTTTCTTACATAGGTCTTGTTCTGCTTTCCTTCCTTCACCAAATGTATGATACTACAGCACTGCAGAAATTAACCACCAAACAAGCAGATGGGAATAATACTATATATTTTTTCGAATATTTGCTTGGTTTTGGAACTATCATGGAACAGTCAGCTAGACCACCCAACGTAGGGACCCTGCTGGTTTGACCATTGGCGCAGAGCAGTTGGAGGGTTATTGGCACTCAGACGTAATATCAGAGTGGTATTGGGACAAAGGGCCACAGGATACAGGACAGAGCCCAATAGCAAGAGTTTACTTGATAATCCAAGCCGAATGGACCACAGCTCTGTCACTCGTTTCCAAAATCAGGAAATCCAGTTTTATTTAATAAAACTGTCAACATTTATACAGTAAAATATAATGCGGGATATAAATATGAACTGGAAGTAAACAATTACATTTCCCACTCCCTGGACAGTATTCAAAGACTGGCATGTAGGAGTCATGTGATTTGTTCATTGGTAGTGGTGGACATGATCCTTAGGTGGAGTCTGACCAACCTACCTTTGAAGTAGTAAATGTGCCATTTGCCCATGGGCTTTTATCTCTATCGTGAGGGGCTTTGGTCATCTGCCTAGTCTTGACCTTTACTGTAGTAGTCATTGACCTCACCCTCTGAAGCCTCTCATACACCTCTATTGCTTTTTCAGTGGTTTTACTTTCCATCATACGGTGCCCATGTTACAAACCAAGCTTAGCGTACATCAGCCATTGTGGCCTTAGGGAATTGCATGGCAACTGGATTAATTGGTGAAATCCTAGGTTTAAAGCTCTATTAAACACAGTGTCAAGTGGAATTAAGTTTCTGTTGTGTTTTCCTTTGATGTTTTATGTCAGTTAAACACATAATTATTTGACTGCTTGGATCAATTACCATTGATGGATCACCTAGGGTCTCTGCTTTAGCTGCAGTCCCTCTCTTCTTTCTTCAGTTAGATATAATTAGGCATGGCTTGACAAGTTCTTAAAGGTACAGTGTTCTAAAACAAGTAATTTTATTAAAGTTAACCACATTCCTCAACTATACATAGCTCTTTTATGGAGGATATAAAGGTAGATAATCCCTAGATTGAAACAAGAATTCTATAAAATAATATGATGCATAGCATTAATAGGTTAGGTATAAGTATGTATAAACATTCTTATATTATCTCTTCTTATACAACTCCTGTCTCTAGAAACGTTCTTGTATAATGGTCAGTTTTGTTTGGCCATTAATCATAATCATACTTCATGGGCTGTTTTAAGCAATTTTTGGTCAATAAGTCAGCTATGATTTCTACTGGACTAGACCGAGAATGTGGTTATTTTATATAACCAGTGTGTCATTTATATGAGATGGCTCTCGTTTTAGTCTGTTTTCTCCCTGTTTTGCATTCTGACTTAATATTAGGTGAACCATGTAGCCATTATAGTGATATTACCATAATTGGTTCTTTTCTGCTGATGTGTGATACAGACATTGAGATAGGGAGGAGCTCAGGTAATAGTTGTCTCTTTGTTCCTTTGTTAGATATCATTTAGCAACTCTGGACCCTCCCATATACCTAATTAGCTTATATATGTATTACATTGATATTAATTTAGGATCTATCCCTCTTTGCCTGCGCATTTCTTCTGCAGCACTGACAGCTGCACATACAGGTGCCATCCGCAAGTGGGCGCTGTGAGCTTTCGGCACCATCAAGTTCCAGGGAAGGCAAATAACTATTCTCCCCTCCAATGTGGCGCAACTCGACGACGCTGAATCGACAGCAGGGCCATCGCTATGTTTGATGCGGGCAGGGCCTCGGGCGCGCCTCTCATAGCTCAAGGCCTATTCTGTCTGCGCGCCTTATATGCTAAAATCGGCAGCGCCATCTGTGGAACTGCAGCTGTCAGATTTTGCGATGGTGAAGAGGGAAAGGACCTTAATTTATATTATTAATAGAGGTTGGATGAGTGTGGGCCTTTGTGGAGGGGGGGGGGGGGGTTCTGATAATTACTATACAGTATGGCTTGCAAGTGTATTGGTACTTTTAAAGAGATACCTTATCTGTTGTAACATTTTACTGGAACATGACCCATACGAGGTCCTGGCCTGTATATCTTCACAGTAACCTGGTCATCATCATAGTGTAATCATACATTTCACTCTATACAGCTGAGAAATACATGACAAATGCATAAGATCTGATAAAAATTCCACAAGTGGTTTTGTCTGCAGCGCAGAGAGCGAGGGGCACAGTCACCCAAATAACAAAGCTGGTCTCATCTTAAAAATCATTGAAAGCTGTACTAGCTGTTGTTCTCTGAAGTAAATAATTCCTGAGATATTTCCCATTGTTTGTGCATTTCAGTTTCAAATGCTCTATGTGGATCGGTGTGGTTGATAAGTGTTGTTGAGGGAATCTAATTGCATGAATACAGTGGGACACATTGTTTTTGCCACCATATAAACAAATAAGCTATTCTTTTTTCTATTTAGCACATGAAAGCAGCTAATTAGTATGTGTGAGCTGCTCATCTAATAATAATGCTGCACAGACAATATTTCAAGAATTATGGCTGGTACCATTTATATAACATCATGCTCTTTTAGAATAATTCCAAAAATAGATTAAGATAAATACATAAACTAGTTGAATTAATAAAAAACAACCTGATTTTAGGAAGATAGTGTCCCTTTAAAAGTCTTAGACAGTGATGAGGTTAGAGGCACGGCATAGCCTCTAATCTTAACACTTTACAGCTTTAGTATTCATCATTATATATTAAAGTGCTGTAAATGACATCTTCAACATGACTAATATAGTACTGAGTAAGAGCCATAAAACATGCACTCTGCATTGGAAAAATGCCCTTGTTATTTTTAGGAGTTTTCCCAAAATGGTCATGTAAAAAAATAAAAATGCTATTGGTAACTTTTTAATTTGTTCTGAGTATGTCATCTGATTTTACAATTTGGGGAGTACATTTAGAGCACATGACATTGTGAGTCTTGTTTTTCTATCTATCTATCTATCTATCTATCTATCTATCTATCTATCTATCTATCTATCTATAGATAAAAGGGCCACAGCACAGTGAAACAATAAATATTTGAAAATGTTGAGTCTAACTTAGAGCATAATTAAGCAATAAAAAAGTGATACTGCTAATTTCTAATTAGAAAAATAATTGTAGATGTCTCTTTTGGACCCTGGTAGAATCCATGATACATAGGTGGGGAAGTTGTGTGTGTAAGATGATGTTTACATTTCTGGAGAGATATGGCTGCATTTCCTATAGCAGGGAGTTTGCTTCTTGCCATTAAAGGGGATTGGTGTGGTGTCAATTTCAATCTTATCCAATTAGCTTAACAAAGGTTTTGTGTTACCTCCTTCCACACCTCTCTTTCCACTGAAAAAAAAACAAATGACGACTTATAATTTAGCTTTTCGATTCCTATTCTCATATACAGAGTCTTCACAAATTCAGATTTTCCCCCCAAAATGTTTTATGTCCATAGCTTTACGCAGCTGCTAAAATTGTTTGCTTTTTTGTACATACTTTGACAAACAAGGTTTTTCTTTCTTTACTGTTATGATCCTTTATGCTTTGTTTCTTCATTCCATCATTAAATAGCAACCCCAGCTCTATTTTCTTTATGTCGGTTATTTTCGCCTTTAGATTCTCCATGTGTCCTGAATAGCTGCTAGTATTTGTTCTGTATATAGGCACATAAACAAAGCCTCAATGTCTTGTACTATTTTCAATATGAATAAGGCATGCCACATTAAAACTCTAAATTACAATAAGAAAAATATCCCAAAATATCTTAAAAAGGGAAAAGTTAGAAAAACCTAAACTGCACATAAACTGTTTCTTATATCTCTTGGCAGATGCTCTACAGCAGGAATAACCACACTTCAGCCCTTTGCCCGTCATAAATGACGGTATAATATTTTATGTCTCTCCCCACCCTCTCTCCCATGTGTCTCTTCCTCCCCTCCCTCCTCGGTGTATGTTTCCCCCGTCCCCTGTATTTCTAACCCCCTCTCTCCTGTGTGTCTCATTCCCACCCTCCTCTGTGTATCTTTCCCCCTCCCTCCCCTGTTTATCTTCCCCCCGTGTCTCTTCCCCCGTCCCTCCCATGTGTCTCGTTCCCCCTCCCTCCCCTGTGTCTCACCCCCGTGTATCTTTCTCCCCTCCTCCCTCCCCTTGTCTCTTCCCCCCTCCTCCCTCCCTCCCCTGTGTCTCTCCCCCCCCCCCCATCTCCCACCCATGTGTCTCTTTCCGTAGTGTCCATGCACTAGCCAGCGTTACACAATACGGAAACTATATTAGTCATTCCATAGTACTGTACAGGGGATGAGAACAAGGAAAAATACAATATGAACAAACGGCAGAAAATGGAAGGCCCTGTTTTGAGCTTAGAATCTTTTTAGAAAGTACTTCTACCAAAGCGCCTTATAAGATTGGAAACTCAGTACTTACAATCTAAATAGAGTGGAAGAGGCAGAAACCTGGACAGGAATAACAGATATGAAATAGCAAGGTTTAGGAAGAAGTGAAAGTTTACTTAGGTAGGAAGGTGTGCAAAGTTAGAAAGATTTTTCATTTAAAGAGTTAAATAGTTTATCTGATAACATCCATAGACATTAATAAGATACTGTATAATCTGAGCCCTAGATAAATAGATCTGTCACATGATACCCAATTAAAATGTATTGGGACCAAAGTGAAGCAGATACCAGCTAAACTGAATTATTTCCTCTGAGGATATCTACTGCTGGGGCAATCACTAAGCACTTAGGCCCTCATTCAATTGCAATTTGGCCAATTGAATAGGCCTCTAAATAAGCACATAACATATTTTTTTAAAGAAGTTTTTAGTTAGTAAGCATCTATCCAAAAGCAAGGTTTTCACTAACTAAAAACTTCTTTAAAAAAATATGCTATGTGCTTATTTAGAGCCCTATTCAATTGGCCAAATCGCAATTGAATGAGGCCCTTACTTTATAAGTAATCTAACAAAAGTAAACTCTAAATATACAACAAATATTTTTTTTAGCAGGTGCTCTCCCTGATGCCTACTGGATTGAGAGTTTAGACCAGGCGTGTCAAACTGAAATTATGTTGAAGAATGTAAAACAGGCATACTCCAGATTGATTAAAAATGTACTGTTTAGTGATATCAAAGGCCTTGGCTTCATTTTGAGTGAGGACCTCACTTAAAATAAATAACATTTAAAAAAATGCAAGAGGCCACAGTTTAGTGGTATGTGGACTTCAGGGGGGCTCTTAGTTTTAAGTTTGTAATATCCGTCTATCAACATTTATTGATGGAATAGATGTCTAGTTTGGCAGCAAAGCGTGTTTTAGAAGGTGGAATTTATCTTGAAGTACCTA
Organism: Discoglossus pictus; assembly: GCA_027410445.1. Taxonomy (NCBI): domain Eukaryota; kingdom Metazoa; phylum Chordata; class Amphibia; order Anura; family Alytidae; genus Discoglossus; species Discoglossus pictus. The sequence goes on along the minus strand of CM050167.1, from coordinate 349,366,117 downwards.
AAAGAATTCAGAGATTTGCTTGTGTAAATCAATTAGGAATGGAACGCTTTAAGATTCAATCACATTCTTACACAAAGATAACATGTATTCAACATCTTCAGCCTTGAATTCTTCAATTCCAAAATTCACAATTAGAATAAGTTGCCAGTGAACAGATCAAAGCTAATATGGCGTCTAGTTTTTTGCCAATGCGCAGATCAATACTTTGTGGATAATGTGAATGAGTTTACAGCTGGACAAATTTATGTAAATGAACACAATTGATTTATGAGTATAAAATAATTTAAAACTATAGGTAATAACAAGCACGTTATCAAGTTAAAGTTATTAAAATGGCTTTTCTTTTAGTAAAAATACAATGAATAGTGTTTACCTGTCAATCAGTCATCTTGATCCACCCTTCAAGCTGGTGCTGTTATCCATTTCAAAAGTGTCATTTTTGCTAACCACTCCCTGGGGTCGGCATACACCCATCTTCTTCATTTTATTTTTACAGCATATTTGTAATGTCTGCTATGTTCTTTAAGTAGGTAATTTTCAGATATCCTAGTATATATTTTTTTTCTCATAAAACACTTTTCATATAAATGTAGCTACTTTAATCTCAATAACAGGGCCCTCCATTGTTTTGTAATTAGTTAAGATTCTTTTGATTGTATCTACCCTGTTTAGCGCTACAGAATATGTACAAATAATTGCTAATAATAGTAAGAATGAGTCCAACATTTTTCATCACTGCCCCAAATATTTTGTTGTAATAATATTAGGTTTTTGAGAAAATTCTCCTTGGCAGTCAGTGGACCACAAAGTATGTTATCATGTACATATTTCTTATTATGTTGGTTACAACATTATGACCTAGTTCTATAGTATTAAATAAACAATACCAACAACCCTATATGCCCAATACAATTATTATTTCCTTTGTGAATTATTCCCATTGATATCAGTATGTTGACTCATTTACATTAAGCTTGTAAATCGAATCTCTATTTAAATTAAAATGATTCTTCCTTATAAGCGTCTGATATTACACCAGATAAATATTTTAACACATGGCTGCTACATAGATCATTTAGCCACCAAAAAGAGCTGTTAAGTGTACCAATAGCTATCACATTAGTCACACTAACAGCAGCCATGGTCCTGGTTCATCATTCTGAACATCTTCTTTCTTCCACCCCTTTATGTAGTAAGATACACAGAGCTCACTCTAGACCCTACTAGGCTAGAGTAGAACAAATTGTTTTACTACCCCCTCCAACAAAAGCTAGTATCTACCTATCCAGTGTAGCTCATACAGTGTGTTTGGCTACAGTAAAATGTAAGCCTCTATCCAACCTCATCTAACTAAATAATAAACTAACCTTCCCCTGCCTCCTTTCTACCTACCACCAAAATATTTAAAGAGATCCTCTGAACACCCACCTCTTTCTAGAGATGAGGGCTAAGGAGGAAGGATATCATTCAAATAAAAATCTAAATAAACTATTAATTCATTATAATAAAACAAGTTTAATGGTCAAAATCAATAGAGAAACAACCTTTTCTGTAGCTCACTTCAGATTTGCATTGTAGTGGATCCAGAGATCTTTTATTGAACACATACACCTAAAAGATGGCCACAGCAAATAATGAGATATAACGCAATGCAAAGATAAGATGGTGGTAGGATATAAAAGAACAAACATCAAGCCTCTCTGCACCTTTGTCTTGCCTCCATTTTGAACTTCACCACCATTTTGCATACAAATACCAAAAGATCAGTAATAGTTAACACTTATTAAAGGTGAAATTACATAGAGACATTTTAATGAGATGAGATGAATGTTTTGTTTTATGAGATTACTTTTTTCAAGGCTGTACATGAATAATGTTCTTTTCAGATTGGTATTTTCAGCTTAATTTAGTCTCTATAGTTAGGAAGTTCCACCTACACGGGGCGGCTGGTGGTGCATTTGGGCAAATGGGCAACCGCCCTCCCAAAATGAATGGTCTTGCTTAATCCCCTCATCACTTACTTGTTTAATTTAATAAATATAAAAATAAAAATTAATCACATCACCTCACCCTCATCAAGATAAGTAAGTAAAGTAACATGGGGAAAAAAGTAAGTGGGTGGAGTCTGTCAGTGGGAAGGGCATATATAAGGACATAGAAGGGGCTTATTGAGGTCAACATATAAAAGAGGAGGAGTTTATACTATTGGGTGGAGTCAATGTAAGGGGAGGGGCCAGGTCTCTGTCTTCAGCCCCTCCAACCTGAAAGTTCACCAGCCGCCACTGCATAAATATAAATTGTAAAACATCACACGTACATCATTCTGAACATTCATGTAAAAGTTATAGAATTTGCCTTTTATTGTCCTTGTATGTTAGATGATGCAGGTGATATGAGCGGCAGAAACTGCAATAGTTTAGCAACCCCTGGAGGAGAGATCGAGGAAAGGGGGCATGAACCAGGACTAGGTTGGGGAGATGCTGGAAGAGGATATATGAGGACTGCAGCTCCTCCCTCACTTCCTTTCAGATGCTGCTCCCCTCCAGAGAAACAACTATTTAAAAACTGAAGCCCACAAACCCTCCTTGTTCAGTCACATCTTGTGGCGGGCATTTTTGCTCCCAGGTGCCCAGTTGGGGAGGACAACCACGGGACTTGGTTGTGCCTATAGCTTAAGTGCCACCCCTTGGTCGGCTGGACTCAGTTTCTTTTTATGGTTAGTAGATAGTCATGCTTTTCTCCGGTCAGTCCTAGGAGTGAGGACATCCCTGGATCTAGACCCTGTAAGATGGACATGTGACCTATGGTTGGTTTGTCATATTGACAAAAAGTTAATAAAGTGGCTGTGGCCAAATTTCTCCTATAATGTTTCCAGGTCATTTATTGGTGGGGATTGTAAGGGTATGGTAAATGGGCAGTGTTCAATATGGAGACAGTGACCTTGCGACAATGCCAGGTCAAAAATTGTGACTGTTTTATGGGCTGTTGATCTTTTGAACCCTAATTGTCTGTAGTAAAACAGGAAGAATGTTTTTTCTAATGAAAACTTCCTGTCTCCTCAACATGACACTGTAACCAGCAAACTAAGCAAGTTCTACAACTTTTAAAAATATAGTTAATCTTGTCTAAGTGAGCTTTTTCATTAATAAAAAAAAACATAATTTATGCTGTAACATCATTTTCAAGTAAACTAGTTTTAAAAGAAGTAAAAACATAATTATACGTGCCAACTCACCATATTGTCATTTTGCAGCGTTTTGTAGGAGTTACATCATAGGCACATTAACTACACAAATTGTTCTAATAATTTCATGTGCTATATTTGTATGTATTACTCAGTGTAATGAACCTACTGATGTTTCCCTGTCACTCAGCGATATTTTCACAAAGTGTTTGTATATCTTTAGCACCTCTATTGAATAGTGACAAACCTATGACTAACTAATTCTAACTAAATACACCTCTATTAAAGTCAGCCTCACAAACAAACAGCATAGTGTAATCTCTTGCCAGGCACCAGTACAAGCACAGAACTTGTCTTTCTGATTTTTTTGTATGATTAGTTATAAGTTAATATGTATTCAATTGTGATATACGAGAAAAAAACACTATTGCCTAGAGCAGAAGTAGAAAAAATGGGATCTAGTCTGTTTCACTAGCGCAAGTCATGGCGGAAGAACAGCACTCCCACTCCTCTGTCGAAGGCTGTGTCCACTTAAAGTGGATTCCTGCAGTTACCTTTACAACAATGATATAGAAGCAGAAAGAGTGTTATAGGAGATCATAATGGGGACCTGGGAGGTGGGAGAAAGGAGGTCATAATGGAGGACCTGAGGGGGACGGGGTATAGGAGATCAGAATGGGGGACCTGGGGGTGGGGGTGTGGGGGGCCCAACTGCCCCCCCCCCCCCACCCTCTGGCCCCCTACTCTGATCTCCCACCCCCCACCCCACTCTTCAGAACTCCTGATTTAAAAGTGTCAGGTACAAACAGTAAGGCTAAAGTAATACCGGTGAAAATAGTTTCATTAACTTTAATATGCACATAATTAGAGTTTATTTGAAGGAGGTAATGACACTGGGGCAAACATGCATCTCTACAATATTAAGGTACCTGTTTTTAGCTTTTTCCTAATCTATCACATGCTGTTTATATCAAACAAACAATATATTGATTAATTATATACATACAAATATTTATTTGTTTTAACAAAACATATATATTGATTTCCACACCCCCAGAGCTCCCTGCATAGGCATCTGGTACCTACCAATAGAAACACTGCATTTAAGTACGTTTTTTAATCCTATGCAATGTCTGAGCTCCTCTTGCTTCCTTGTCGAGGGGGAAAAAAAGACTACACATTCCATGATGCTTTGCTGCACAGACTGACTTCCCAGTCATTGAAACAATGCTATAGCTGCCTGTGATCAGCAGAAACAAATTATGTATTTTATACTAATTTAGTAAAGGTTTTCAAGGGGCATTCCTTCTCAATGTAAAGTGGCAGAAAACTGAATACATTTCAGGGTCAGTTTATTAATGTTTATTTTGGGATTTATTTCATGCTATTTTTTTTTATATATATAAACTACTGATTTTGCTCTGTCAGATGCATTCTTCATCCATGAAACTTCTATATACCTTTAAAGATTTAAACTTTTGTAATATTCCATGTGGCTTTAAGTTGTTTAAGCTATTCTGCTATAACCTGTGAGTGAATTTAAAAACTGAAGTAGCATTTTAGCCTAGTTTGAGAATTACAGTAAAAAAAAAAAGAGGAAGTGTACAAAAAGTCTATTTAATGGCATTCTTCTTATCACATGTCTTGAGTTTTATGTATAGAAAAAACTTACACAGAACAAACAGATATTTATTACAGAAGTATGAAAGGAAAATATAACCACTGTGTCAGTTAGTATACTGACTGGATCTCTAGTCTAATAATAAATATATATGACTAGTCATTTGTCCGTCATAAAAGACAGTATAATATGTGATGTGTCTCCCCTCCCTCCCCTGTGTCTCCACACCTCTCCCTTCTCTGTGTCTCTTCTCGCACTCTCCCTTCCCTGTGTCTTCTCCCCCCTCTCCCTCTCCTGTGTCTCCTCCTCTCTCCCCTGTGTTTCTTCCCCCTGTGTCTCTTCCCCCCATCTACCTCCCCTATGTCTTCCCCCGTGTCACTTTCCCCCCTGTCTCCCCCCCCCCCTCACTATGCATGACTTCTCTCTCTCTCCTTCAATCCTTCTGTGTCCTCTCTCATCTTCTTCTCGCCTCTCCTTCTCTCTCCTCTCTGTGAGCCTCGATCAAGCAAGGCGAGCCATGTACAACGCACCACATAGGCTGGATGAGCGCAAAATGAGCTCATCTTCAAAGCCTCGCAAAGGGAGGTGAGCCGTGTATGGCGCAGGACTTAGCCTAGATGAGCGCCGAAGGCGTTTATCTGCGAAGCCTCGCAAAGTGAGACGAGCCGTGTACGGCGCAGGACTTAGCCTGGATATGCACCAAAGGCGCTCATCTGCGAAGTCTCGCAAAACGAGGCGAGCCGTGTACGGCGCAGGACTTATGCTGCATTTATGAGGGTCGCAACTGCGAGCCAAGCGCATAACTCTAAAAACCCTCAAAACAAAACAATGCATTTAACAAATATAATAACACACTCACAGACAGCACAGGGGGAGAGCCAGGAAGCCTGGGAGTGAGGTTGCCAGCGATTTTCACCCATAATAAGCAAGGAAAAAAATGATGAAAACCGTATAAAATTCTGAAACTGGTTAAAAACGAGGCTGAGCAAAGCCAGGCATACAGCACTTAGAAAATACACGCCGGCAAAGACACTAACACCAACAAAGCCATGCACGCGGGATTTAGAAAATCAAACAAACGGCCTTTAGCGCATAACACGTAAACATTCAGCAGACACACAGAGGAGACAGACACAGGGAAGGGACAGGGGGGAGATGGTGGAAAGAGACACATGGCATTCCCAAGCACTAAACTTGCCAGTACAGTAGATGGGAGGAAAGGCTCCCAATGAGCGCCGAATGAGTTCCTTGTGAGCCACAAGATCATCGCCAAAGCCGCTAATTGCGGGGCTCACGATGAGCACCGTGCGTGGGAGAGGCTTGCAATGAGCACCAAAGGTGATCAGTGCAAATCAGGAAAGTTCAAGTACACAGGGGAGAGGCTTGCAATGAGCACCGAAGGAGCTCATCGCGAGCCACGCGATGAGCACCAAAGGCGCTCACCGTGGGGCTCGCGATGAGCGCCAAAGGTGCTCAGAGGAGCAAAAGCCTCATATTGTATGGCAAACAACATTGCTAGCCTTACAATTTTAAACCTGTCATTGTTGACGGGCAAGTAGCTAGTGTAGAAATATCCTGTAGTATATCAGTCTGGTCACACAGAGACGAGCGCTCCTTTATTTTTTTTTATTTTTTTGCTGCTTATGCAATTGACCCTTGGGGCTTGGTCTTCCTAAGGGTGATAGGGGACTCCAGATGTAGACTCATTGCTCACTGTGCCTTAAGGTGTTACGCTACATCCTCCAACTAAGGCAGAAATGTATGTCTGTTTTTTGCTGTTTCTCCTGTTCAGGGTAGAATTGCCTGGTATTTCTGGGTTGGATCACTCTATTATGTGAGACAAAACTGATATACAACAAAATATTTCTCACTATGAATGACACGTGATCTATAAGAGGCTGCTCTCAGAGTGGATTATCATGTCCATAGAACTAACTTATTAAGGTTAGTTTGTTCTCTGATTGAGCACTTCTATTTTTGTTGTTGCTTATCCTGAGACATACAGCAGAATTCTCCATAATTCTGGTAGATAAAGTTATCTCTTATAATTAATGATCTGGAGTCTCTTTTCTTGCTTTAAGGAGGCTTTGTTTCTCCAATAAGGAAAAACTCTCTTTGTGTAAGGATCAAGATCTCTATTCCATTATAACAATAGCTTTACTGGATGCCCCGATCAGTATTCTATACCACATTTTCGAGGACAGGTAGTTATAGCTATAAATTCCTCCTTTCTAAAGATTATTTTTGCTGAAAGGTCTATGAAGATTTTTAAGCCACTGGTGTGCAGTTTATATTGTCTTTATTACAATCTCATTGTAGGAACTCTTGGTACAGCATCTTCCAGTGTTTCCAATGTTCTTCTTCTTTAGCCCAGTGAGATGATGTGTGCAGGGTATTTTGTCTCCCATTATCTCTGACAGCCATGTTAGATGACGGCAAAGGAAATCAACTTAATTGAAAAGATCAGTGGTCCGACTTACTCTGATTCATCATTCACAATGTTTAGTTTTCTCAAAACCAAAGTTAAATGAAAGACAATTACAGTGCTCATACAACAGAGTTTTGTTTATATATTTAATAACGGACCATATTCAATGTATATTTTAACTCTAGTGTTTCAGACTTCAGCAGATCCACTTCTCTGTTTATAACTTGACCCGTCCCGGGTGTTGGTGCTGACCTGGGCAGTACTCCACCAGAACAATGGGTATATGAAACCTTTCTTTTATCTACATGCTATTCCTATTCATTCCTATTTCCGGGTTAATGTCCACATTCTGTCAAATGTAAGCACATTCAAATTATTCATTTATTGCACTGTATATTTTGTTTCCATTTATCTCTGACCTGTCTTTATGTGAAATGTGTAAGAGTGTAAATGCATATTGTGCTGTATAGGTAGCATAATGCATTTATATAAATTTGTTGTATTATATTTTTATACATTTAATGACAGAAGATTAGGAGACTAAGTACTTGTAAATGTCTGTTGGCTGTAAAATTACACCTTTTAATCAACTAAAGCCACTGCTGTGACTGCAGAATATTATTTTTTAATGTTACTAATGAATGTTCCTTAGGAAAAGATTATATTGAAGAGTGTCAGGTAATAATTTAAAAGCATCTCCACCATAAAATAAGTAGACATGACTTCAAAATAGTGAAAAACGTAGCAATTTGCTTAGAAGATTGGCACTTCAATCATGTTTTCTAAAAATACCATCATCAAGTGAATATAATTATGCTATACTCTTCATTAATAGTTGTCTAGCTGTGTAGACTCCATATTACTTTATGGTTTGTTGTATCTAAACACACAAATATAAAATGTGACTGATAACAACAGTTTTTTTGCTCGCTTAGCCGATTTTCGATTGTGAAAAAACGGCAAATATGCATCAAATTAACTTGCAACCTGACTCACAGACTCCCTGACTCTCCCACTATGGTGTGTGTGTGTGTGTGTGTGTGTGTAAGTTAATTTGAGGCATATTTGTTGTTTTTGTTTTCATGTTTTTTCAGTTCCGTGGTTCGGCCATTAATTTTACAAGGCGCACAGTGTATGTACAGGTTTGGTTGTAAGTCGTACGGTTCATAAGTCCTGCGTGCCTCAACCGCTTTGCGAGGCTCGCAAAGTGATCATGCGCTCATTGCAGGCTAAGTCCCGCGTGCCTCAACTACGAGCCTCGCTTTGCAAGGCTCGCAGTGCAATGAGCGCCTTCATTTTAATTCGGTCAAATTCGGTCAAAGCTGTGTAGACTTTTTTTGCTTTGCTATTTGAGAGACCATAGGAGGTGTGGTAACTTGTCTTCCTTGAATGGTAATTCAAGACCTCCTTAAACAGGTCTAGGTAGGAGGGCTGAGAATCTTTACTGCCCTCCCACAATTGCTAAAGGAAGTCATGCATGGACAGGATGTGATGTAAATTACATCATCTCAACTAAGGATATATCCAGGCAGGAAACTGGTGTTGCTTCCTGTTTTCTTCCTGGATGGTGTTGGTGATGGTTGATGATATACTGATGGCAATGGTCTAACCGTGGGTAAGATCAAGCGTTTGGGGAAGGGGATTATATAGGTAGATAGATTTAAAAAGGGGTGTTGCTCCGTGGGTCTGGGCTGTGTGTTTGTGATACATTTATAATATTGTGTTGTTGCCTTTTAATAAATACCTTTTAATGTAGACGAACCTTGTGTAATATTTATATATATTAATTTAGTGATACACCACAGGAGGAACATAGGCATATAAGGGCCATGGTAGTGGTCATGCAATAGGTATTTATTTGTTTATTTAGTTACTGATTAGCCGGAAATAAAATCAATGTAGCCTTTAAAACTTCCATTTGAAATTGCCATTATTGCTCCTAACAGACCTGCCTCTCTCTATCCCCTGTTAGGTGTCCAGCAAAAGAAGATGATCTGCCAAGAAACTCATCCTAAATGTACTCTAGCAACACAACACCGTTTATGAGTGCAGATAACAACACAACACCGTTTATGAGTGTAACTCTAGGTGGATCCTATCCCACTCCCTCTCGGCACCCGAAAAGATGTGGAGAACATTATATAGGCTTAATTGTAAACACATAAAGTTCATCTGTAAGTCTGAAAAGCTGCTGTAACGGATCTACTGGCACCCCGACCGGGTACCTCCGTTGATGGACGCGTCCTAGCTTGCGTCGAGGCCTACAAGCACCGCACCGGACACCAAAACCACCACAGACTCCAAGGATAGTACATCAGGAACAAGCGTTCAGTAGTTACAGCTCAAGGGAGTATGCAGAAGCATAGCAATCCCCAGTATGATATCGCGATCCCCTCAATAACGAGATGAGACTACGTTTTGAAGGGTCAAGTAGAACTAAATTTTAATGACAGGGAATCTCCTTTTATGCAATGTTTCCCTCTGAAGGGCTACACCCACATAATTATCACAACAGCCAATTATCTGCATGGTTCAACCCCCACGTCTCCTCCCCTCAGATAACAGGTAACACAATTAAAACAGACACAATTTTAACCACATTCTGGATGTACCCCAAATACAGGGGGTACACCTTTAAGTCCCGCACCATTCAATATCTCTCACCCAGGGGAACAACATATACAAAAATGGCATGAATCAGACCAGGGGTTCAAAAGTTAGTAAAAGTATGTTTTTACACATAACACACAGACATTGCACATATCCCCCACACAATACACATATATAGGACAATAGGTGAGTCACACCTCCCTGGCAACTTGGATACAATCAGACATTAATTAGATCATTCTTATCAGAGAATGAAAACACTTTGGAAAATGCAAGGATCCTTTACAACTTTCTTATCTCTTGAATCTCTGTAACAGGATTATCTATTAGCCTAGGTCTGCAAAAGTCTGGCTAATATTCTGAGCCAATATATTCTGTAGAACATCAACCAGCATACATATAGTAGGATCATATTTTAACCATAATAATCATAAAACAGTTTAAAACAGGGATGGGTTCCGTTACAGCTGCATTAAATAAATTTACTTCAAAATCAGATTTTAATGGTAATCAGTAAATAAACAATTCAAGCCCTGTATCATGACAACTACAGTAATGGTTTAAAGCATCCACAATTAAAATTTCCAAGAGCTGCATGCAGCCTTCAGATCGCCTATTGTCCACAACTGGTGTGTAAAACAATTATAGTAGGAGTTGATCATTTTTATTACATATATGCCACAACCATTCTAGTAAAGTGTCCCTTTCTCACATTGGGATGGATTACACTAGAATTCACAAGAAGGTCTGCTACCTATCATGGCACTTCATAAGATACAGTTTGGGAACATGAGCTTCTTAAACTTCTTTGCACATGACACGCAATCAAATTCCTTTAAAAGCTTGTTAAATGTTATGCTTATGGGTGCTGCGTATAGGCCCAAAACTTTGCTGAGTGTTCCCAATAAAATATTGTTTTGACCTGGAGAATTCTGAATCCTTCAATTATTTGACAAGCTTTGTGGTAATCTCTTTCAAGGTACTTGTTAGGATTTTTTCATGAGCTCCATACTATCTCTCCGCCTACCTTCTGTAGTAACTACAATTGTGCACATTCAGTGACCAACTGTAAAGATTATTTGTTAACATTCTGTATTAATCAATTCAGTAGAAATATACATTCACAGAAAGTTGTATTAAAAATGTTATGAATAATCCAGATACTATATTATCCAAATGCCTACTGATTTCTATGACAATAAAAATATTTAAATATCATTGAAGTGCTGGATATAGTATTTAACATATTTTGCATTGAATTTTGCATTGGGTTTAGAGGAAAATATTTTTAATGATTACATTGATGATTGTCACGGCTAGCACTTTACATACAACATGTCCCATGTCAATTACTTTCATTAGGATGAGAAGCTATTAGGAAACATAGATTAGTAAATACAATGGAGGCTGCAAATTAGCTCTGAAGTCTGATTTGGTTGAATCATATCGGATCCAGAGAATCTTAGTAAAATGTAGCCAATATTTCTTAGCATCCTTTTATATAATTTTAGCGCAAGATATTTTTTTCTATAAACTGTTGAAATAGATTTCCTTACTCATGTATTGGAATGTTTTCTTTTCTCCGAATTAAATAAGAAGAGAAGCCGGAAACTTAAAACTACTTTACTTTATTTTGAATCCAAAGTGATTTGGGACTCTGCCCTTCCACATTAAAGGAGCTCGGATTTGGTCAGAGACTGCGCACAATATTACACTGAACTAACACATACTGGCCTTCATGTGGTCAGTTTGCCAGCTGCCATTAGATCATTAAGAGATTATAACATGTAACAGTGATAGTTTGATTTAAATTTGAGTGGCAAATTATTGCAGGGGTAGATACCTGTCCAAGCATGGTGATTTTCCTTTTACTATAATGTATAATAGGAATATTGTTTATTGAGGGGAAGCTTTAAGATAGAAAATACGCCGCTGGTGTGCATAAAATTATGGGATTGAAAGAATGTATCAAAAAAGACCTCATACAAAAATAAGAAGTCTCTGATAAATGGTTGCAGCTGTGGCCATAAACAATGTGACCTATGCGAATTGTATTATATACAGAAATATGTTGTAAGTCTATAATATTGTTTGTCGCTAAATGCTATTCAATAGACCATGACAGAGACCATAAAATCAACATAATCCTCATATTGTGCAGGACTACTAATCACAGGATTATTGGACAATTCATTTATTCATAATAATAGAGGTCAAGAAACATGATTTCCTCTTTATGTAAGATGACCCCATATTAGTTATTTCAATATCACTGTGTCTAGCGCAAAATAACAAGTTAAAAATAAAAATAAATAAATAAATAATAAATATAGTCTGGCCAGGGAGCTTCAGTAGCCTTAGTAACTTTTTGCTCCTCTCCTTTACTAACAGATCTATTGGATCCAAGAGTCGATTGAGTTTCTTTCTTTTTCTAAATGTATTCTTTTTTGGTAAACAAGTACCGTGTGTCAAGATATTGAACGGTTTGGTAATGTTCCCACACTGAGGTTCAAATAGATGAGTGTGTATTTAGTGCCTTAACTATCTATTAAGGTATTTATTGTTTTTGCATGTCTATGTCTTAATTTGTTTCTGTATGTTTTCTTTAAAAAAATAAAAAGAACAAAAAAAAAAAAAAAGAAACATGATTTCAAATGATTAAAAAGGGAATAGTGAAATAAAAAAACAAAAGCACAGGTGTACAGGGAGAGGCACAATACTATCTTACACAAATAACAATGCATGTGCATAAAGCACTATGCAGGCTTGATCAAAAAATGGCCAATATAAATATAGTACAACTAAGTAACCAGGTAAATTATCAGACCTCTGCCAGTCTGTCTTATCACATTACTGCAAATGCTTGTGGTTTCAAGCTTCCTTGTGATGTCTATTTTTTATAATGTATAATAGCAATTACAGTAAACTCCCGATTATCCGGCATCTAACCAACCGGCATTCTCAAGCAACTGGCACCGGCATTCATTTTAAATTTACTCCCGCTAAATCGGCATAATAGGCACTATCCGGAGTTCGAGACTGCAAAAAAAAATGCTAACTTTTTTTCTAATTATTTTTTCTGGGCTTGAATGGCCAGTTTAGGTGCTAATGTCCTTTTCATTGCATTTTGAAGGGTTTTGGGGGGTTTCAGGGTCGTTTTGACCCTTAAATGCAGGGCTCCCGATTAACCGGAAACTACACGTATCTGGCAATAGGGAGTCCCCATAGGTGCCGGATAACGGGGGGTTTACTGTATTTTCAATCATGTCAGCGATGCCATTGATCTAATTTGATATGTATAGATATTGTTCTTAGCTATAGTCTTTAAGTGTCCTGAGCCCTAACAGAACATATTTTGTATCACAGTAAGTGCATATAGTTAAAGGTTATGTTTTAGGTTTTTGTTATATATATCACCTTATTGTGCTTTATTTTTTTATCTTTGTTGTATAGCATTGTAATCATGGGTGTAGGAGCCAAAGAAAATCTAGGGGGGATACCACATATAGTATAAAAATACCACATAACTGCTTCTCTGCACATAAACACACGTTGAACAATCTGGGGGGATTTGCCCCCGCCCCCGTTCCCCCCAGTTCCTACACCCATTATGGTAATAATATAGAAAGTGTTCCTAAGGTACAGTGCATTGCAAAAGTATTCACCCCACTTGACTTTTTACATATTTTGTTACATTACAGCCTTAAGTTCAATGTTTTGTTAATTTGAATTTTATGTGATGGATCAGAACACATTAGTCTAAGTTGGTGAAGTGAAATGAGAAAAATATATACATAAAACTATTTTTTAGAAATAGAAAACAGAAAATTGGCATGTGCGTATGTATTCAACCCCTTTGTTATGAACCCCATAAAAAGCTCTGGTGCAACCAATTACCTTCAGGAGTCACATAATTAGTGAAATGATGTCCACCTGTATGCAATCTAAGTGTCACATGATCTGTCATTACATATACACACCTTTTTTGAAAGGCCCCAGAGGCTGCAACCCCTAATTAAGAGGCACCATTAACCAAACACTACCATGAAGCCCAAGGAACTATCCAAACAAGTAAGGGACAATGTTGTTGAGAAGTACAAGTCAGGGTTAGGTTATAAAAAAATATCCAAATATTTGATGATCCCCAGGAGCACCATCAAATCTATCATAACCAAATGGAAAGAACATGGCACAACAGCAAACCTGCCAAAAGATGTCCGCCCACCAAAACTCACAGACTGGGCAAGGAGGGCATTAATCAGAGAGGCAGTACAGAGACCTAATGTAACCCTGGAGGAGATGCCAGAAGGAGTGGCCAGAAGAAAGCCATTACTTTCAACAAAATGTCACTTTTTAGGTTTGCAAAAAGGCATGTGGGAGACTCCCAAAATGTATGGAGGAAGGTGCTCTGGTCTGATGAGACTAAAATTGAACTTTTTGGCCATCAAAGAAAATGTATGGCGCAACGCCAACACATCACATCCCCCAAAGAACACCATCCCCACAGTGAATTTTTCAGCAGCCGGGACTGGCAAACTGGTCAGAGTTGAGGGAAAGATGGATGGTGCTAAATACAGGGATATTCTAGAGCAAAACCTGTACCACTCTGTGCATGATTTGAGGCAAGGACGGAGGTTCACCTTCCAGCAGGACAATGACCCAAAACACACTGCTAAAGCAATACTTGAGTGTTTAAGGGGAAACATGTAAATGTGTTGGAATGGCCTAGTCAAAGCCCAAACCTCAATCCAATAGAAAATCTGTGGTCAGTCTTAAATATTGCTGTTCACAAGCGCAAACCATCCAACTTGAAGGAGCTGTAGCGGTTTTGCAAAGAGGAATGGGCAAAAATCCCAGTGGTAAGATGTGGCAAGCTCATAGAGACTTATCCAAAGCGACTTGGAGCTGTCATTGCAGAAAAAGGTGGCTCTACAAAGTATTGACTTTAGGGGGGTGAATAGTTATGCACATTGACTTTTCTGTTATTTGTCCTATTTGTTGTTTGCTTCACAATAACATAAAAAACATCTTCAAAACAGTTGTGGGCATGTTTTGTAAATTAAATGATGCAAATCCTCAAACAATCCATGTTAATTCCAGGTTGTGAGGCAACAAAACACAATAAATGCCAAGGGGGGTGAATATTTTTGCAAGGCACTGTATATTATTTGCCGCGTATCAAGCAATAAATTGAAGAAGCCTTTTTAAAGGGTCACTAGAGTTTGGTAAAAATGCCAAATGTTTATGAAATATGTAACAAACTGACAACTTCAGCAGCTATGCAAGGCAATAACATGAAAATATTTTAGTAAAAGTATTTTATTTAACTGACTCTGCTTGAGTCATGGGTTTGTTCAACTAACTCAGAGGGTTATATTATGGAGACTTATTCTTTCATAGAGCTCGGTTGTCAAGTACTACTGTAGATAGATGCCTTACATGATTTTAGAATCCCCCATTCCTCACATTAATATAATCCTTGCTAGTGACTTGCCCGTTGAAAATGTCTACTTCCTCCCTTGTGTCTCCTTTCCGACCCTTCTCTCCCACCCTTGTGTCTCCTTTACCCCTCCTCTCCCTCCCCTGTGTCCATTTTCTCCCCCTCTCCCTCCCCGTGTCTCCTCTCCCCCTCCCTCCCCTGTGTCTCTTCCCCCCTCCCTCCCCTGTGTCTGTCCCCCCTCCCCTGTGTCTGCCTCCTCTCCCTCCCCTCTGTCTGTTCCCCCTTCTCACTTCCCTGTGCCTGTTCCCCCCTCTACTCCCTCTGTGTCTGTTTGCCCTG
Organism: Discoglossus pictus; assembly: GCA_027410445.1. Classification (NCBI taxonomy): domain Eukaryota; kingdom Metazoa; phylum Chordata; class Amphibia; order Anura; family Alytidae; genus Discoglossus; species Discoglossus pictus. Next base: position 349,350,495 of record CM050167.1, on the reverse strand, counting down.
CTCCCCATCTCATGTGTCTCTTCCCCCCTCCCCTGTGTCTCTTCCCCCTCTTCACTGTGTCTCTTCCTCCTTCTTCCCTGTGTCTCTTCCCCCCTCCCCTGTGTTTCTTCCTCCCCTTCCCTGTGTCTCTTTCCCCCATCTCCTGTGTCTCTTTCCACCCATCTCCTGTGTCTCTTCCCCCTCCTCTATGTCTCTTTCCCCCTCCCCTGTGTCTCTTTCCCTCCCCTGTGTCTCTTCCCCCCTCCCCTGTGTCTCTTTCCCCCCTCCCCTGTGTCTCTTCCCCCCTCCCCTGTGTCTCTTTCCCCCCTCCCCTGTGTCTCTTTCCTCCCCTCCCCTGTGTCTCTTCCCCCCTCCCATGAGACTCTTCTGTGTCTGTTTCCCTCCCCCTTTTCATCATCTCCATCCTCCTCCTTCCTCCCTCCCCTCAGGGAGAGGATGAGGGGAGGGCAAGGGGAGGGAGAGGGGAGGGAGAGGATGAGGGGATGGAGAGGATGAGAAGAGGGAGAGGATCAGGGTGTGATGCGAGCCCTGGGTCTCCTGCTGCTGTCCATTGGATCTTTGGGACCCTGCATATGCCTAGACGTGATGCGCATGTGATGTCACGTCATTAGCATATAACGGGTCCCGACACAGAAGACGCGAAGGAGCAGCGCAATGCAGGTAAGTGAGGGGAGAGGGGGGGGGGCTTATTGGAGAGGGGGAAAGGGAGGTGGGAGGGAGGATGTGGGGAGGGAGGGAGGAGGAGGATGAGGGGAGGGAGGAGGGGAGGGAGAGGATGAGGGGAGGGAGAGGAGAGGGACAGGATGAGGAGAGGGAGAGGATGAGGGGAGGGAGAGGACAAGGGAGAGGGGAGGGAGAGGATGAAGAGAGGGAGAGGATGAGGGGAGGGAGAAGATGAGGGAGGAGGGGTTGATGCAAGCCCTGGGACTCCTGCTGCTGTCCATCGGGTATTTGGGACCCGGCATATGCTAATGACGTGATGCGCATGTGACTTCACGTCATTAGTATATCCCGGGTCCCGACACAGAAGACGTGATGGACAGCAGGAGGAGCAGCGCAATGAAGGTAAGTGAGGGGGGAGGGGGTTAATTGGAGAGGGGGAATGGGGGGAGGGAGGGAGGGAGGAGGAGGATGAGGGGAGGGAGAGGATGAGGGGAGGTAGAGGATGAGGAGAGGGAGAGGATGGACAGCAGCAGGAGCAGCGCATTGAAGGTAAGTGAGGGGAGAGGGGGGTTGAGGGGAAGGAGGGGGAGGCACTGGGGGTGCTGCGAGGCATCGCAAGTTCTCACCTGGCAGGAACCAGGTAGTGCCGCGGGCCTCGTGGTTACGGGCCGCAAACAGCTGAAATTTGCAGTTGCGGCCCAGTACTGCCTGTCCCACGGGACGTTGGGATAAGTGCCTACGGCGCTCATCTCCACCAGTGCAGTGAGCGCCTTCGGTGCTCACTGCCTGTCTTACGGGGTCATAGGGATGAGTTGCTGTGCGAGCTCGCAATGTTAGCAACGACCCGTATTGCTGACAACTATATATGTGATAGAAACAGAGATAATCTGTAGTCATTAAAGCAAAACTCAATATAGTAGTTATAATTTAAGGCTGTATTAATTTATTTAAAAATGTATTAAAATATTTTGCACGAATTTTACATAAAAAATTTTTTTAAAGGCTTCCTGGAGCTCTTTTACTCATACAGACTGTGGGGGTCTGCTTTATTCTGCCCACCAACGGGACTTTTAGCAGGCTGCACGACCTCCCACAGCAGGCCGGACTGTGCTGCGCCGGAGCGCAGTGAAGACCATCTGATCCTCCTCCCCTACCCCCGGGGGAGGCCTGACCGGGCGGTCAACCAAGCAAGCAGCCCACAGAGGAGCCCCCTGACCGACCTAGTACAGCAACCCGGCGGACGTGCTGGCGCGGACGCGCCGGAGGAAAAGGAGGCCAGAACAGAAGCAGCAGTAGGTGCAAGAGGCCAGAGCGGCTCTAAGAAGGTGAGGGGCGACTGGAGGCCGGAGGGGTGAGTGGCCTGGAAGTGGGGTGAGATAGGAGGACAGGAGGACCAGAGACTGAGGAGCAGGGGGAGACAGCCCGGGGGCCTCTGCACCCTGAGAGAGAGGCGCAGCCTCGTGAGGGCGGCCATTTTGCCCACCAGGCCTTGCTTGCTGCCTGACACACTATTAAGACCTCCCGAGCCCCAGACAGTAAGGCAGGGAGGACCACATCAATAGGCAGGTAGCCTCCTTCTACCCCAAAATTAAAAAGCCCGCGAATCTGCGGCCGCCATTTTGTGGCGCGAAATTTAAATTTTAACAGAGAAGCAGGTACTGCTAAGAGAGGTTTGATACAGCTCAGAATCTTCCCAATAAAGAGCCCTTACTAAACCTTATGACTGGCTATCTATTACAAAAGTGAGACTTCAAAAGACTCTGAGGAGTTGTGAACCCAGAGGACATTACATGCTGGCCAAGGGTCTCATTATAAAGGCTTAAAGGCCCCAACTGGACATATAATTAACACTAACAGGCTGATGAAGTTTGCCTACAGTTCATGTTTGCCTAAAAAATCTGGGTTGCCCTGCTATTTGGTGTTGAAAGACTCCATTACACTGCCATTAGTGTGCTAACACTGACACCCAGTGGACATTCTAAAAATAGCGCACCCAAATCACATGCTACATAAAACTGTAAGCATCAGGTTGGTTCCGGATTTAACTGCAAGATACAAGGTCCTGAAGGGTCATTTCAGCAATATCAGCAAGCTGTTGACATCTGCTTACAGCGAATGCGTGTTTGAAAAATTGAGGTGCCCTACTGCTTGGCTGTGCAAGGTTTCACTATACAGCTATTAGTGTGCGAACACTGACACTCAGTGGACATTTCAAGGATTGTGCTTACCAATCACAAATTATACCAAGCTGAAAGCATTTTCTGACCTAGAAAGGCCTGTCTCTAATCTTGACTCAGAATAAGGACCTTTGCTCAGGAAGCACTCTACAATATTTGTGCAAGGATTGGTGGCTGCCGAACCATTGAACAAGTGATTCACAAACTGTTCCAAAGCTTCCAGCTATGCTCCCGAGGGCCCTGGGCCAGGGTTTACCAACACCCCCTTGGAGCTGTCTGTCTGCCGCTCTTATGCAGGCGTAAAGCTGGCAGCTAGTATGCCATCCATGAGTATATAACTATATAATCACCGCTTCGACCCAATACCTTCAAACCCAGCTGTTTAGGTGGACCAGGACCTCAAAACCAGCGTTTCAACCCGCATAGAAAGATGGCAAGTCGCAGTACAAGTAAAGTACAAAAGAAACAGTCTGGGAAGGGGATACAGGAGTTCTACAAACCACCCGACACAAATCGCAACCCGAATCAGAGTCCCAATCCCGACCAGCCAGAGTCGCCGATCCACGAATCAGCGCAGAGCTCCCAACCAGCTCAAATGGAACTAACTGACGGGACCTTAATTAAAATCAAACAGATCCTGCAAGCTGAAATTAAACATGCAGTGGACGACCTAAGGTCAGACATCCAATCTATAAACCAGAGGCTGCAAGGCCTGGAGGAAAGCACTGACCAGATCGCTGAGACCCAAGCGCTAGATAAGCAGGATATCCTACAAAATGCTTCTAAGATCCAGATGTTGGAGGATAAAGTAGAGGACCTGGAGAACAGATCCCGCAGACATAATATTAGGCTGAGGGGCGTCCCCAATAAAATAACAGATGTTCTACAATATTCTAGAGATGCTATAAGCATGATCCTTCCTTCGGTCGAGGAGTCAAACTGGGCAATAGAAAGAGCTCATAGAGCGCTGGGATCTTCTAGGGACCAAAACCTACCCAGAGATATCATTATTAGATTTGCCCAGCAAAAGGCTAGAGACTTGATCCTTGCGGAAACCAGACTAAGGAGGGAAATCCTAGGCCCAGACGGCACCAAGATTCAAATCTATATGGACTTATCCCCTTCTACCCTTCAGAAAAGGAGGGAGATGAGACCCACATTGCGAGTGCTCTCCCACTACAAGATAGCATACAAATGGGGGTTCCCATTCGCACTTTTGTTCACTTATAAAGGAAAATCCTTCAAGGTGACATCGTTTGAGGAAAGCCAAAGCCTTCTGAACAGACTGAAACTCGTGCCTATGGAATCCGAGGAAGAACATTCCTTCCTTCAAGCGGAACTGAGGCAGGCCAAGAAGGGTCAAGGAATCCCACAGCCGCAAAGATCAAAGCCCATTTCCAACCCTTTGAGGGAGATCAAGCACCGTGAGCAGGATCTAGCGGGGGACCCCATATCATAAAATTTTTCCAAGTCCAAACTTTGTTTCCATATTACTCTTTACGCTATATAGGAAACCTGAACTCCACCTCGGGAGCTACAGAAGGAAAGGCGGATTTCTTGATCTTTTGCACACGCTCGGACATTGCTTACAAAAAGGACTATAATTCAATTGAGTATTTTATCTTTGTTTATGCATTAGTTTAATCGGGTCATACAGGGGGTGGAGGCCAAGTTTAGCCCGGGGGCTGTTAGATAGTGCTGGGTTTATTTTTTCACAACCAATCTCTTTAGCCAACTGGAGGTATTGGGTGGAACTGTAATACTGTTTTTCTATTATTTTTTGTCTCGCTTAACATTATGCATATTTACTAGAGTACTCAGGATGGCTACGTTAGGTGGCTAAGCTCTATCTTAAGTAGGGGTTTAGAACCCATGATACTGTTAGAGCTAGTTTTGGTAGTGATATTTGATAGTTTTCTCCCTGTTGGGTTAATTTGGGGGGGTAAGTCGCCTTCCCTTAACCCCAACGTAAAGTCTATGAATAGTAGTCTGGGGAGGATTTACTGTCATCCATGGTTTACTAATCGGGTACTGTTTTGTACTGATGTTGTTTTTTTGTTCATTGTATGTTCTCCCGCTGGTGCCTGGCGGACTAAGAAATGCCTGAAGTCGTCCACGTCTGGAGCGAATCGTGGTGGGTGTGTCCCGGGCCGGCTGGCAGGGAAAGTAGAAGCTGAGGCAGAGAGATCTATGTGGGGTAACGTTCCAGCGACTTTAACACACCTAGATAACGCACCGCCATGACTGATCACTCACACAACATAATAACACATAATGTAAAAGGCTTCAACTCCCCGTTTAAAAGACGTAAGGCCTTTCTCTTTTATAAAAGGATCAAGCCATCTATAATTTTCCTACAGGAAACTCATTTTGCGAGAGACAAAGTTCCGAAATTTCTCCACAGAGATTACCCCGATTTCTATACTTGTTCACAGCTCTCCAAGAAAGCAGGTGTGGCCATTCTCCTTCACAAGAACCTCCCCTTCAAATTAGAAAAACAGGAAAAGGATAAGGAGGGTGATTTCCTCATACTTTCAGGTACGATTCTGGATGTTAGGGTCTCTTTGGTGAATTTATATGCCCCCACTGTTAACCCACACAACACCCTTATCAAATTACTGAACCTTCTAAAACAAGAGGACAGAGGGAAAATTATTATGGGTGGGGACCTGAACTTGGCGCTTCAACCTTTCCTTGACAGGTCAGGGACACCTTCATATACTAGAGATGCTAAAAAACTTAATATCATTTACTCCCTACTTAAGGAACTGGAATTAGTAGATGCCTGGAGGGGGTTGCATCCCTCTGAAAGGCAGTATACATTCTTTTCCCCCACCCACAATACTTACTCCAGGATCGACGCTTTGATGATGCACTCATCACTGTTCAATAACGCGTCAGATGCCCAAATTTTACCCTGCCCATGGTCGGACCATTCGTTAATTTCTTGTAAATTGAGTCTAAACCAAAACAATTCCCACATCCATGCTTGGCGTCTAAACGACAAGCTGATTACGAGTCCAGAGGTACAGGCCCAAATAGAAGAGGAAATTAACATCTTTTTTGCTCTCAACGATATTCCAGAGACGGAAATAGGATGGTCATGGGTTGCTCACAAGGCCTACATTAGGGGGATAATTATAAAAATATCGGCAGCCCATAGGAAAAATTACTCAGCAAGGAAAACGAACTCTTTAAGAAATTACAGTATCTTGAAAAGTTAAACCAGAATAAATTCACGAGGGAAACGCAGATTGAACTAGATCGAACCAGAGCAGAACTAGATGCCATATTGGCAGAAAGGACTGAAAAGGCTATCAGAAGAACGAGCCATAAATTTTATTGCCAAATTAATAAGCCCTCGCCCATGTTAGCCAGGAAATTAAACCTGAGACACAACTCTGCGCGTATTCACCAAGTTAGGGATGCTAGAGGGGTAATCACTATGAAACAAGATGAGATCAAAGAAACATTCAGAAATTATTATCAAGATGTTTACTCGTCCAAATTGACAGCTAACAGTTACAAAATACACGAATTTCTAAACGCCTACGACCTCCCTTCAGCCACTGAGGAGGATTTAAGTTTATTGAATGCTGAGATCTCAGCAGATGAGATCAGTAAAACAATTAAGACCCTGAAGAAGGGTAAAGCCCCTGGTCCGGACGGCTTTACAAATAACTATTATGCCACTTTCGATAAGCAACTTGCCCCAAAGTTGGAAAAGCTTTTTAAAGATATAATGGAGGGGAAGGCAATACCTCCCGAGCTTAACCAAGCGAGTTTAATCTTCCTCCCTAAACCGGGCAGAGATCCTCTACTGGTTAAAAACTTCAGACCCATCTCTCTTTTGAATGGAGATGTAAAAATTCTTGGGAAAATATTGGCCACCAGATTAGCGAACTTCATACCTAGATTGATCCATAAGGACCAAGTGGGCTTTATTCCTTACAGACAGGCGGGGGATAATATAAGAAGACTCCTCAACATATTCCATTTAGCGAAACTAGATGATACCCCTTTATGTACTATAGGACTAGACCTGGAGAAAGCATTTGACTCCATTGAATGGCCATACCTGCATGCCACGCTGACAAAGTTTGGGTTGGTGGGTAACTTTGTGAATGTGATCAAGTCTTTCTATAATAATCCAACTGCCAGCATTAGAATCCCAGGGGATGACCATTCCTTTATCAATATTAGAAGAGGCACCAGACAGGGCTGCCCCTTATCCCCCCTTCTGTTCGCGCTGGCCATTGAACCTTTGGCTCAGGCTATTAGGAATAGCGCATTAATAACTGGATTAAATGTAGGCTTGCACCAGTTTAAGTGTTGCCTCTTTGCAGATGACATCCTGTGTACACTTACAAACCCACTTCAGTCAATACCAGCCCTGATGTCCCTGATAGAGTCCTTCGGGGTCATTTCGGGACTCAAAATTAACATGGACAAGACGGAAGCGATCTTGGCGCAGACTCCTCAGACTTTAAGGGACACTCTTAAAACTCGACACCCCTTTGCTTGGCCAGAAAAACATATCAATTATTTAGGCATCAAGATCACTCCAGAGATCACCAATCTATATCAGTCAAACTATATCCCATTATATAAGACCCTGAATCAGGACTTGTTGAAATGGAATAAATATAATCTCTCATGGTCGGGGAGGATTAATGCAATAAAAATGAATATTCTCCCCAGGATTCTGTACTTTTTCAGGACTCTGCCGATTAGTATAAACAGAAAAGACCTGAATAGTTTTCAAAACGCGATATTCAGATTTATTTGGCACTACAAACGCCCAAGAATAAAGAAATCCATTATGATGAGGAATAGATCCTCCGGAGGATTGGGTTGTCCCGACCTCCTCAAATATTTCAGGGCAGCCCAGATTTCTTTTTTACCCCAGGCACACTCGACAGAACATCAGCCACTTTGGGTTTTCGTAGAAAACTATCAAATTATGCCATTTAAATGGGATACTCTAATATGGGATCCATCTTCCCGGTTACCCTCTGATCTGGCCCGTAACAACCCGATGATAGCATTAACGCTGAACGAATGGGAAAAAGCCAACTCTAGTAAACAGTTAAGTCCCAATATCTCCTACACAACCACAACACTCCCTACCCCAAGTACTCTGGATGAGATGGGTTTGCTATCCAAAGACTGGTGGACCTCAAGAAAGCTTGATAGGTTTGAAGGCTGGGTTAGGGATGGCTCAGTGTTAACTAATGAGAAATTTATAGAAACACATAATCTTCCGTCCAGTGAATACTTCAACTATAATAAAATCCGACATAATGTATCCACTAAACTTCGTAAATGGGGCCCACCCAGATCAACTTGGTTCACACTAATCTGTAATAAAGCCCCACTTACTAGGGGAATATTGGGGGAATTGTACGCAATATTCAACTCAAGTGACTTGGCTAGCAAACCTAATCACATCAAGCATTGGGAACTGGATATGGGAGAGGAATGGGACATGAGCAAATGGTCTAAGGTACACTTAGAATTGACAAAGGGGTCTAGGTATTTTAGTCATTTGGAAACATCGACGAAAGTACTATTTAGATCCTACTACACACCAGATAGGCTACACAAAATGGACCCTAAAGTCTCTCCCGAGTGCTTTAGAGGCTGCACCACAGGGGGTTCCTTCCGCCATATTTGGTGGGATTGCCCGATGGCCCAAGCAATGTGGACAAAAGTGGCCGATCTGGTCTCTAAGACATTGAACACGAAAATACTACCCAATATGGGACTATGTCTACTGGGGCTACCGGTACAAAATTTACGAGTACACCAGAATAAATGGCTTCAATTTGTTATGCTGGCAGCAAAGAGCTGTTTGGCCGGGAACTGGCGGAAAAAATCGCTGGATATCCACTCGGTTATTCACAAAATTAACTTTATTATGACTTATGAACATATGACGGCTACACTAAACGATGCAGTGGATATTTATAAAGAAATATGGGGTGACTGGAGCGGGACGGAACACTCATTCCAGATACATTGATAGTAGAGCTCTGTTCATGGGGGGGAGGCTGTCAGGTGCTGGAGCGGTCCGGGACAGTGCTCTCCATGGTTCCTCCTTAGAGGACGCTGCAGGCGTGGAAGGTCGATAAGGTAATAAGTATAAACTACATAATGAAGTTGTGAAAGGCACATGTTAATTTATGATAAGTTTTATTTTAGTTATGTTGATATAAATCAAACGACCAGAGCAGGTTTTCTAACGGATGTTAGACATATTTAGTGCACTGATTTGCGGATAAATTATCTAACCAGCTCTAGGTTGTTTTCATAGAATGTTTCAATAATAGAAAAAGGAAAATGGAAGTGGTTGACACACAGTGACATATATATTTTGTTAAAGGCAAATAGGAAAGTGTAATAAGATTACCATCGAGCATGGGGGACCTGCGTGTCACTCCTTGTTTACAAAAGTGCTTGTCCTATGTTTGTGTCAATAAAAAATTTTGAGAAAAAAAAAATATTTTGCACATGGTCAACTCACGTTCTTTAAAAAAAGAACATAGTACATATGGTCCTTAAATCTTGTGGCAGTGATTCAAAACATGCAAGAGTTCTGACATCATGCTATTACTTACAGTAATACTACCTTATTTATACCTAGATTACATATATGTGAATTAATTTACAAAGCTGTAAACAAACTTAAGTTTGAGAAATTAGTTATTTAAAAAAATTAAAGAGTAGTCCTTGAAACGATTCTCTGGCTAAAAGCTGTTGAGAATAGGATCTACAGTTATGTTACCTAGATCCCTTTGTTATGGCAGTGGGAAAGTGGTCCAGGAGGATGGCCTGGAAAACCAGAGCTGACTGGGGGAACCACATGGCCAGACTGGGATGCCTTGGGGGTTGGTCCTGCATGGCATTTTTTTTCTTTCCTCTGCTTTTCTTTTTTGCCTCCTCCCCCTTCTTCCTCTCTCCCCCATTGACCATCTACACAGGTAAAGTAGCCTTAGAGAGTCTCCGGGAGCTGGCTCAGACTTGGTCCTTCAGCACAGAATGATAGGGACGTGCTGCCTGCAGAACTGTCTAATAACAGCAACTGGCAGTATGCTAGGATCAGCCTCTGCGGAGCAGGTGCCTGACGTGATGTCACCAGGTGATACCAGGAGTCCAGAGACTACTGGGAGTCGTAGTTCTCCTGTTGATCAGTGCTCTTCAAGGGACAGGAAGAGGTAAAGGGGTATTAAGGATCTCGTATTCCACACAGCTAGGACAAGGTCATTGGCTACAGCCCCCTGAGGGTTTCCAGACCTCCCTTGTTCCCTGCACCCCAGAGCCTGTTACCACTTCCCTCTCATTTGTGCCCCATCTTCCTTTTCCCTCCACAGAAAATGCTATATCTTGGGGTATGAGTCAGAGGGTTGCCCTTCACTGAAAGATTCATCAGCAAAGAGTAAGAGCGCCAGCACAGATAAAGGGAGGTCCTGAAGATCATATCAGAGGATGATGGCCAGCTGGTTCTGGAGGTTGTACTGGATGCTGCTAGTCAGCCCAACACTATGACCCCCATCATGATGCAGGCAATGACCTCAGCATAAAACCCATAAAACACTCAGTACAGGAATTGCAACAGGATATCAAAACCATGAGGTGTTTTTTCTGATTTAGTTACTATATGGTTGGATATGATAAAGAGGTGGAGGCTACGGACCGATTTACTGTAGGTTGAAAGGCAAAAAAGTATTGTATAGGAAAATGGGTTGGGTGTCCATAAGACACAGTGTGTTTGAGGCAGGTGGTGCCAATTAATTGTTTCATGCTGAGGGGATGCATCCCAACAAAGTCAGAATAAAGCTTATAATACTCACTTTTAGGGAGGGTTTACAGCAGGTCATGGTGTTGGGGAGAGTGACTGCATTAAAGTCTTCTTGCTGTCTCGCTGTGGTGGAGTAGCAAAGGGTAGACACCACAAGGCTGTGGGAGAAAGTGATGGTGTTGGGGAGAGTGACTGCATTAAGGTCCTATTGTTGTCTCACTATGGTGGAGTAGCAAAGGGTAGACACCACAAGGCTGTGGGAGAAAGGCAAAGCCTCTCCCTACAGGTAGAATTGCTGTTCTGCTGAGCAGCCCTGAACTTGTGCTCATGGTTAGGGCTCTTGGTGACAGTGGCTGGCTCCTAAAGTTTTAATACATGCTGTGCCACTAAATTGGTTTTAATGTGTTTATTGTTTAGTTGAAGAAATTGGTTTTGCCCACATACACACCCAGTCAGACCGTGCTTAGTTCATGAAGATTTCTTTTTTACATTTTGCTTTTTAGCCTAGTTTTCCAGAACTAACATTTATACATATATGTCTTTATTATGACATTTGTGAATTCTGATAACAATGTTACAGATTCGTTTTTATTGAAAGCCTCTCAAGCAAGTTAGAGCAAAACATGAAATCAAATTAATCATGATTATGAGCCCTATCGGATTCACTGATAATTTTGATCTAGTTATGCTTCTGTTTCACCTTGATTTGGAAAGATTTGGCACACAATTCCATAAAATACAAAGATTTCAAAGTACAATGATTTCATGCAATCCTATTGAATGTTGGTGTTTTAAGGATGTGATCTGTTATATATTACATGGAAAAAATATTTGTAAATGGGTTACAGTTTTTGGAATTAAAGATTTCTTGAAATGCAATGATCTAGTATAAATCTTTAATGAACCATTATTTTGTCATTTAAATGATCTATCGCCTGAGTCACTTTCCGTAATAGCACAATGAGCTTAAAATTCTGTGATTCATCTATAGTCTCATATGTAATCTGCTTAGATGTGCTCATGACACATCTTTTTTGTACTGTAATTATGTACTCTTAAAATTTTATGAGAGAAATAATGTTTCCTCTGCCCTTAAATTCAGCCAGCTCCTCTGCTTTTGACATAAAGAATATAAATATAAATACAAATGTGCCAGGGACATTTAGACCCAGCAGACGTGTTAGCCTCTCTTTTGCAGCCTTGAAACCTGGTGCAGACTGATCTTCATGGGCAATGAAGGTTTGCAATGACAATTTCTTTCAATAAAGCCCTTCTTATCAGCATCTGCACTTGCCACCTCACCCTTTAATTTCACACTGCAGCACTTACTTTGAGCCTTAAACCTCATAAACCATCCCTTGCTAACTACAAATGTCTCATCATCACTGTCAGAAGGAGGGACCAGCCGGACCAGTCAATCAATGCATCCCTCATCTGCTAGTTTTTGTGCATCAGTACTAGGCATTCCCTTGGAAGGAGGCTTGCTTCAGAATGTGTAGAGTGTGAATGCAGTTCTGGAATGTAGATGCAGGATTTCTCGGTATCTGAACTGGAGTTTTGTGATTAAAAAGCTATATTCCACCCCTCAGAAATACAGCTAACATGTTTGTATACTTTCAACAAGGATAATGCCATTTTTGAAAAACTTATAGACTTGCAAGGATAGCATGGGCGAAACAAAAATGGCATCAGTTGTTCAATTACTCTGGGTGCAGAGCAATAAAAGGTAACATAATTAACATAGAAAAACCAGCTAACTTAATCACTCAGTAAGATGTCTTCAATATTAAATGGCTTAACTGTGTTACGTTCAAAATGGGCCTCTTAAACATGTCCTTTTAAGTAATAACTGGACCATTATCATTATTATCCATTATTTCACAGCATATGAACCACAAAATGACGTATAAAAACATGTACCAACATCAGGCCTGTTTGGCATGAACACAATCAGTACAACAAGCAGTTAGTCACACAATGACACAGACACAAGGGTATTCACTTTGGGTGAGGGTCTCCAGACCCAAGATAATTCAAATAGGGGTCACCATGGGTATCAGAGACCTAGAGCTACATTACATTCCAAGCTTGTATGTACAAAGTGGAAACCGCAACGGCTGCAAGCTTGAAGCTATTTAATTAGAACATGCTGCGAGTTACGGGCTTGAGAGGCAAATCCGTAAACCATTTTGCGCTCATTTGATGTGCGGCCGTGAACGTGATCAATTAGTCAAACTCGTAGTTACGGGTTTAAATGGAGCCAATGGAAACAGAGATCGTCAGAATTGTGTCGCTGAAAAATGGAGGTGGGATTTCAAAGTCTTACAGGGTTTAATTACGAGTTCCGATCAGACCCACATTCCAGATATGATGCAATATTGATAAAGCTGTAAATATGATATTCTATTACATGCGAGTTCCAGTATATGTATTAACACATTGATTGTCGGGATCGATATAACACAGAAATTAAACATGAAATAAAGTATTTTTTGGGCCGATTTGCGAGCTTGAGAATGTCGTGCTATTAATTCTAAGACCTAACATCACTTTCCCTGTTAATATATGTACAGTAGTGTTTGTATATGTGCATTTAAAGTGCTACAAGTTAGACTTTACCCCCCCTTGCGGGTCCTATCTAGAACTACTTGGCTTCTTGGCTCCATTTGCGAGTTACGGGGTTGAATGCCAGTGATTTTGATGTAAGGGTTACAGGCTTGACAGATTAATGGATTTGAGCGCTCGCAAGTCGAATTCTCAAGTCCTGTAGGGTTTTCTCGCTCCTACCCTGCAAGTCGTCAGCAGGCTGGTTTAAGAGGCCAATTTAATAGCCGTAAGTCTTGCGGGCTATGTTACGAGCTACGGCTTTACACGTTAGCGGAATTTAATGTGGCTACTGGACTGGAAACAAAGGCCAGGGGTGTCATGTCAATTTTGCTCTGGCCCAGGGAAGGGATTCGCTTGGGGAAGACTTGACTAGGCACCTTTGGGGAAGAAAGGAAAGCAGGCACCACAGTACTTTATTACAGACTTCTCCCCAATCAGGGCTTTTGTGACAACCACCTTTTTCTTTCTTGAGATTTAAAAAAAGTTGCCTTATAACTATACCAGCAAAAATTAGGTCATCCACTCACAATCACAATAATTTCTCTATTTTTTCCAAACGTTTACTACTACTATAACTCACTTGCATTGGACCTATTGTTGCGACGTGTTGCATTGGCTGATTGTTTTACCTTATCTGCATTATGGTAGTCACAATCAATTGAGCACATTTGTATTCCATTCTACAAATTACCTCCATCTTCTTCTACAAAGAGATAGGTCTACACAAACGTTTAGCAACATTTTCAAATTCACTTATTTTAACTGCTCTTTTCTTATTAGACATGGAAGCTCTTTTTTAAGTTTTGGTGAATTTCTATTGTTTTTTTGTTTTTTTTTCTGCTTTTATTTATTTTAAGAATTTTTAATTTTTTTCTCCCTCCAACTTTAAAGAAAAAATGCTAAACTCCCTTATTTCTTTTTTTCCTCATTTTTATCTATGTTTTTGTGTTTCTCTTCAATTGTCACTTAGAATAGTCTTGTCAGTTAGATTACTATGATATAAGCTAAAAATGAATGAAAGCTGCAGTTTTTAAAGTGACCACTAGATGATGCTGCAGCTATAAATTAATTTAAACTGCACCTTACATCTTTTGATGCAGATAAGACACAGGCAGACTAGATGCGATATTCATATTTTATTGCACAGAAGAGTACACTTGGTGGGAGCTGACTTCTCAGCACAATGCTCTGTAGAGAAACGCACAAAGAGAAGCGCCGTGGAGAGGAGGCTAAGTATCAGTAAGGAGAAAGGCTTTGGAAAGGAGGGTGCTGGGAAGCAGGCAGGTATAGCCTCTGTGGTCCCTGACTGCACAGGAAAATAAGGTGTGGAGGCAGGGAGTTCCATATCAGGAAAGGCAGGCGATGGTAAGAAGAGTGAGGGAAGAACCAGTGTTATTGTGAATCGGTTTAAAGTGAACAGGTATGAACCGATGGCTACCTGTACTTACACATTTGCAATACTGTTGCCATTCCTCCATCTTTTCAAGTATCCAAATATGGACATCTCGTTTTAAGCACTTCACTACTATGTGTGAGGGATATTACTATTCACAAACAGTTGCAGGAATTTGACCAATTTGTACAAATATTATAGATATGTTAGAGAAAATATTTTTACAGATGCTCTACTTGATTTTAACAGCTCTACATAATGGTGATGAGTAACCATGACTTTGAAGTCTCTTTAACTACATGTCAAGCTTATGAGGTGCGAGTGATCCAGAAGTGCCAACCTTGTAAATCATTCCTGCAAGCTTGGACGAGTGATCACTGAGCACAGTTTAGCTGGGCCTAGCATGGAGGGTGGAGCTGGGGCTAGTGAGGATGTCCAGGGAGGTAGCTGGGTTACAGTTACAAGGGGAAACAGGGGGAACAGGAGCAGGAGGAAGTTGGCAAGCACCAACAGATTTGCCATATTAAGTGAAACTGTTGGGGATGTCCATTCAGGAATGGCAAAGCCAAATAGAGCTGTTCCCTCTAACAGCCGGGAGAACAGTCCTACTGGAGGAGTGGGAGGGCAGCATAGGCAGAGCAAGAGAAAGTGTTTTGGCGGTAGGGGACTCTATTATTAGGAAAGTAGGAAGGGTGATTTGTCACCCAGATCCCAGTTTGCTGTCTTCCGGGTGCTCGGGTTCGGCATGTTCTGCAACGGGTGGATAAATTATTGGGAGAGACTGGAAAGGAACCGACGGTCTTGGTACATATTGGTATTGTTGTGGTAAAATACAAGTATCCTTACAGTTTTAAGTGTGTATATATATATATATATATATATATATACAAATATATATACAGTCAGGTCCATAAATATTGGGACATCGACATAATTCTAATCTTTTTGGCTCTATACACCACCACAATGGATTTGAAATGAAACGAACAAGATGTGCTTTAACTGCAGACTTTCAGCTTTAATTTGAGGGTATTTACATCCAAATCAGGTGAACGGTGTAGGAATTACAACAGTTTGTATATGTGCTTCCCACTTTTTAAGGGACCAAAAGTAATGGGACAATTGGCTGCTCAGCTGTTCCATGGCCAGGTGTGTGTTATTTCCTCATTATCCCATTTACAAAGAGCAGATACAATCTCCAGTGTTCATTTCAAGTGTGCTATTTGCATTTGTTGCTGTTAACTCTCAATATGAGATCCAAAGAGCTGTCACTATCAGTGAAGCAAGCCAACATTAGGCTGAAAAAACAAAACAAACCCATCAGACAGATAGCAAAAACATTAGGTGTGGCCAAATCAACTGTTTGGAACATACTTAAAAAGAAAGAATGCACTGGTGAGCTCAGCAACACCAAAAGACCCGGACGACCATGGAAAACAACTGTGGTGGATGACCGAAGAATTATTTCCCTGGTGAAGAAAACACCCTTCACAACAGTTGGCCAGATCAAGAACACTCTCCAGGAGGTAGGTGTATGTGTGTCAAAGTCAACAATCAAGAGAAGACTTCACCAGAGTAAATACAAAGGGTTCACCACAAGATGTAAACCATTGGTGAGCCTCAAAAACAGTTTTCCAAACAACACCTAAAAAAGCCTACACAGTTCTGGAACAACATCCTATGGACAGATGAGACTAAGATCAACTTGTACCAGAGTGATGGGAAGAGACAGAAAGGAACTGCTCATGATCCAAAGCATACCACCTCATCAGTGAAGCATGGTGGTGGTAGTGTCATGGCGTGGGCATGTATGGCTGCCAATGGAACTGGTTCTCTTGTATTTATTGATGATGTGACTGCTGACAAAAGCAGCAGGATGAATTCTGAAGTGTTTCGGGCAATATTATCTGCTCATATTCAGTCAAATGCTTCAGAACTCATTGGACGGCGCATCACAGTGCAGATGGACAATGAGCCGAAGCATACTGCAAAAGCAACAAAAGAGTTTTTTTAAGGGAAAGAAGTGGAATGTTATGCAATGGCCAAGTCAATCACCTGATCTGAATCCGATTGAGCATGCATTTCACTTGCTGAAGACAAAACTGAAGGGAAAATGCCCCAAGAACAAGCAGGAACTGAAGACAGTTGCAATAGAGGTCTGGCAGAGCATCACCAGGGATGAAACCCAGCGTCTGGTGATGTCTATGCATTCCAGACTTCAGGCTGTAATTGACTGCATAGGATTTGCAACCAAGTATTAAAAAGTTAAAGTTTGTTTTATGACTGTTAATCTGTCCCATTACTTTTGGTCCCTTAAAAAGTGGGAGGCACATATACAAACTGTTGTAATTTCTACACCGTTCACCTGATTTGGATGTAAATACCCTCAAATTAAAGCTGAAAGTCTGCAGTTAAAGCACATCTTGTTCATTTCATTTCAAATCCATTGTGGTGGTGTATAGAGCCAAAAAGATTAGAATTATGTCGATGTCCCAATATTTATGGACCTGACTGTATATATATATATATACATATATATATATAAATATATATATATATATATATATATATATATATATATATATATATATAGCATTTATCACTTTTTGTAGCTCTTGTGAATTTTAGCTCAGAACCAGTATTTTTCCATTTTGTAAATATAAGTTATGAAATAGTTAAATCTGCATGACCCATGATTTAGCAGTTTCAGTTAAATCCATAAACAATTATTTTAGTCTAAACAAAATGTCATCGAATCTAGACCCAAGGTTTAATAACACGTTATTGACTGAGCAGAATATAAAATATAGAGGTTGATTTAGCTACGTACGTGTTCTCATTTTAATTGGCCCAAATAATGTAAATAATTATTCATTGGCCTAGCGATGGGATAGACCATGTTTCTAGAAGATGTGTCGAAGGATTATCCCATTGTCTTCATGTAGACATTATAAAAGCTGTGTTTTGTTTATATTTGTGTCCAATGGTGGGTGAGCCAGTAGCAGGAGACAATTGTAACTGGTCTTGTGTTGCTAATTTATTTTTTTCTTAATAAACCAAACAAAATCAGAGCCTCTGTGTTTTGGGGATCATGACTGGGTTTCGGTATAAAAAGTGGTTTGTAGGTATGCTTTTTTCTCCAACAGTATCAATGACAAAAATAGTGGAAGATGGAGAGTCCTAAAGAATGATTTTTAGACCTAGGTAATAAGCTGGAGGCAAGGACCTCCAAGGTAGTATTTTCCGAGCAGTGGCAGAGCTAGTGAATGTGCCTCACCCTGGTGCCAACAATAACATTATATATATATATTTATATATATATATATATATATATACCGGGAATGCAGAATTATTAGGCAAATTAGTATTTTGACCACATCATCCTCTTTATGCATGTTGTCTTACTCCAAGCTGTATAGGCTCGAAAGCCTACTACCAATTAAGCATATTAGGTGATGTGCATCTCTGTAATGAGAAGGGGTGTGGTCTAATGACATCAACACCCTATATCAGGTGTGCATAATTATTAGGCAACTTCCTTTCCTTTGACAAAATGGGTCAAAAGAAGGACTTGACAGGCTCAGAAAAGTCAAAAATAGTGAGATATCTTGCAGAGGGATGCAGCACTCTTAAAATTGCAAAGCTTCTGAAGCGTGATCATCGAACAATCAAGTGTTTCATTCAAAATAGTCAACAGCATCGCAAGAAGCGTGTGGAAAAACCAAGGCGCAAAATAACTGCCCATGAACTGAGAAAAGTCAAGCGTGCAGCTGCCACGATGCCACTTGCCACCAGTTTGGCCATATTTCAGAGCTGCAACATCACTGGAGTGCCCAAAAGCACAAGGTGTGCAATACTCAGAGACATGGCCAAGGTATGAAAGGCTGAAAGATGACCACCACTGAACAAGACACACAAGCTGAAACGTCAAGACTGGGCCAAGAAATATCTCAAGACTGATTTTTCTAAGGTTTTATGGACTGATGAAATGAGAGTGTGTCTTAATGGGCCAGATGGATGGGCCCGTGGCTGGATTGGTAAAGGGCAGAGAGTTCCAGTCCGACTCAGACGCCAGCAAGGTGGAGGTGGAGTACTGGTTTGAGTTGGTATCATCAAAGGTGAGCTTGTGGGGCCTTTTCGGGTTGAGGATGGAGTCAAGCTCAACTCCCAGTCCTACTGCCAGTTCCTGGAAGACACCTTCTTCAAGCAGTGGTACAGGAAGAAGTCTGCATCCTTCAAGAAAAACATGATTTTCATGCAGGACAATGCTCCATCACACGCGTCCAAGTACTCCACAGCGGGGCTGGCAAGAAAGGGTATAAAAGAAGAAAATCTAATGACATGGCCTCCTTGTTCACCTGATCTGAACCCCATTGAGAACCTGTGGTCCATCATCAAATGTTAGATTTACAAGGAGGGAAAACAGTACACCTCTCTGAACAGTGTCTGGGAGGCTGTGGTTGCTGCTGCACGCAATGTTGATGGTGAACAGATCAAAACACTGACAGAATCCATGGATGGCAGGCTTGTGAGTGTCCTTGCAAAGAAAGGTGGCTATATTGGTCACTGATTTGTTTTTGTTTTGTTTTTGAATGTCAGAAATGTATATTTGTGAATGTTGAGATGTTATATTGGTTTCACTGGTAAAAATAAATAATTGAAATGGGTATATATTTGTTTTTGTTAAGTTGCCTAATAATTATGCACAGTAATAGTCACCTGCACACACAGATATCCCCTAAAATAGCTAAAACTAAAAACAAACTAAAAACTACTTCCAAAAATATTCAGCTTTGATATTAATGAGTTTTTTGGGTTCATTGAGAACATGGTTGTTGTTCAATAATAAAATTAATCCTCAAAAATACAACTTGCCTAATAATTCTGCACTCCCTGTATATATATTTATATACATATATATATATATATATATACTGTATATATATACTGTATATATATATATGAACGCACACATTTTTTGTAGCCGCCCCAACTCCAATCTCTCTCAAGTCTCTTCCATCTCTCTCCCCCCTCTCTCCCTCTCTCCCATCTCTCTCAACTGTCTCCTTCTCTCTCCCTCTCTCTCCTTCAACCCCCTCTCTCCCCTTCTCTCTCCTGCTCTCCCCATCCATATCTCTTTCTCCTTCTCCTCCCCCTCTCCTCTCCTTCTCTCTCCTCTCACATTCTCTCCCTCCCCTCTCCTTCTCTCTCATTCTCCCCTCTCTTTCTCTCTCATTCTCCCCCTCCGCTCTCCTTCTTCTCCCCCTTTCCTTCTCCCCACTTTATTTCTCTCCCTTATTTCCTTCTCTACCCCTCCCCTCTCCTCCCCTTCTCTCTCAATCTCCCCCTTTCTCCCCTCTCTCCTATCTATCACATTTATTTCTTGCAGTTTCTTGCATGCTCCACTCCCCAAGGCCTGCAACTGTTCCTCCCTCAGAGCCTGGCTCCTACCCCAGGGGTCCTGTTTGCACTGTTGAAGACAGGCCCTCAAGATAGGGGAGGAGGTCTAGAGCTGCCAGGATATGGCCTGGAGGGCAGTCAGAGGCTGCGGGCGGGCCCCTATATTAAAAAATAATGTTATTCAAATAAATGTATTTATTTAAAAACAGCCTGCAATACAGCCTGCACTGGGGCCCCCAGGAGATAAAGGGCTCGGTGTATAGCACCGGCTGCACTGGCGGTAGTCCCGCCTGTGTTTCCGAGATAATACTGTACCTGTGCCACATGCTAGTCCAGGGAGACAGAAGAAGCTTAGGGAGGTTAATGCATGGCTAAAAAAGTGGTGCATTAAGGAGGGGTTTGGGTTTTTAGAGCACTGGACTGACTTGTCATTTGGGTACAATCTCTATAGCAGCAATGGATTGCACCTTAATAAAGAGGGAGCTTTTGTGCTAGGGGAACGGATGATAGGACGGCTGGTGGAGTTTTTAAACTAGTAGGGGGGGTTGACTAGA
Organism: Discoglossus pictus; assembly: GCA_027410445.1. Classification (NCBI taxonomy): domain Eukaryota; kingdom Metazoa; phylum Chordata; class Amphibia; order Anura; family Alytidae; genus Discoglossus; species Discoglossus pictus. The sequence goes on along the minus strand of CM050167.1, from coordinate 349,329,900 downwards.
CAGAAGTAATGGGGTGAAGAAACTAATTAACTAGTCAAGGGGGGGAGATGGGGGATGTTTAGTATAGTCAATAGAGAGGTATTACTAAGTAACTCAAGTACAGTGGCAGGCACATAACATAAGGTATATGCTTGCTAATGCCAGAAGCTTGCCAGGAAAAATGGGAGAGTTAGAATTATTAGCAGTTAATGAGAAATGGGATTTAATAGGCATTACTGAAACATGGTGGGATGGATTTAAGCCTATAGTCAGAGAAATTTATGGTGGAACTAGCGATAATGTTGAATGTTTGTGAGTAGAGTTAAATAGCAGAGGAGCAAATTCTAAAATAATATTAGTTGGAGTATGCCATAAACCTCCAAATATAACTGAAAGTGAGGGACTGCAATTATTGTTACAGATTGGAAATGCAGCTAAGCATGGGCAAGTTTTAATAATGGGAAATTGTATCTACCCTGAAATAAACTGAATGAATGAGACCAACAGTTCAGCGAAGGGGAACAGGTTCTTGAGTATACTCACAGATCATTATCTGGCCCAGGTTTAGAAGAACCTACTAGAAATTAGGCTATCTTGGATTTAGTTATCACAAATAATCTTGATATGGTATCAAATGTTAAACTAGGGCAACCTTTGGGGAACAGTGATCACAACACAGTCTCATTTGAGATTGGATAAAAAAAAAACTGTAAGGAGCAAACAAAAACTCTTCATTTTAAAAGGGCAGATTTTAATGGTCTAAGGTCAGTGATACAACGTATAGACTGGGATAGAGAACTGATGGGTAAAAATACGGAACGTAAATGGACAACCTTCAAATCCTTACTAACTATACATATTTATCACCATATACCAAGTGGGAATAAAAGTAGAAGGAGTAAATCACAACCCATGTGGCTTAACAATGAATTAAAGATGAAGATGAGGAGTAAAAAACAGTCATTACATTATACAAAATGGGTGGGCAGAGACTGCTTTAGGCAACTACAAGGAAATCAACAAGGCTTGCAAAAGGGCTATTAGACTGGCTAAAATCCAAAATGAAAAGTTAGTTGCACAGGAGAGTAAGACTAGCCCTAAAATATTTGTTTTAAATATATTAATGGGAAGAAGGCCAGGAAGGAGACTACAATATCTCCCAAAAGTGAGTACACTCCTCACATTTTTGTAAATATGTTATTATATCTTTTCATGTGACAACACTGAAGAAATTTCACTCTGCTACAATCTAAAGTAGTAAGTGTACAGCCTGTATAACAGTGTAAATTTGCTGTCCCCTCACACACACTTATTAATGTCAAAACCCTTGGCAACAAAAGTGAGTACATCCCTAAGTGGAAATGTCCAAATTGGGCCCAAAGTGTAAATTTTTTGTGTGGCCATCATTATTTTCCAGCACTGCCTTAACACTCATGGGGTTTATGTCTGGGGACATGCTTGGCCAGTCCATCACCTTTACCTTAAGCTTCTTTAGCAAGGCAGTGGACATCATGGAGGTATATTTGGGGTCGTTATCATGTTGGAATACTGCCCTGCGGCCCAATCTCAGAAGCGGGGGGAGGGGGGGGGGATGGGGATCATGCTCTGCTCAGTATGTCACAGTACATGTTGGCTTCATGGTTAACTCAATGAACTGTAGCTCCCCAGTGACTAAAAACGCCAAATATGGGTTTTATTTTTTTGCAACCTCACTCCCAGGCTTCCTGTGTCTCCCCCTGTGCTATGTGTGAGTGTGTTATAATTTTTTGTACATTATTTTTTTTTTGTTGGTGGAGTTTTAGAGTTACACGCTTGAACAACTTCTCGCTCGCTTTGCGAGGCTTGCAGATGCGTGCCCGGCTCGCTCATTGCAGCCTAAGTGCTGGGCCGCTGGCGAGCCTCGATTTGCGAGGCTTGCCTAAGTACTGCGCCACTGGCTGCAATGAGCGCCTATGGCGCTCATTGCAGCCTAAGTTCTGCGCTGCCGGTGAGTTTTGCTTCGCGAGGGACCCAACTGCGTGACTGACATCGCAAACGTTACGAACAGCGCAAAGATCCACAAATATATATGTGATTTTTCAAGATTCACTCTACACAGGATCTCTACCAGATGACTGGAGAAAAGCAGAGGTGATACCTATATTTAAGAAGGAAGCAAAAACAAATCCAGGAAATTATAGACCTGTAAGTCTCATTTCTGTAGTGGGAAAGCTTTTAGAAGGGTTAATAAGGGATAGTATATAAGAATATGTCTAGTTCAACAAGATTACATGTAGGAGTCAACACGGAATAATAAAGGATAGGTCATGTCAAACAAACCTAATTAGTTTCTATGAGGAGGTTAGTAGGAACTTGGATCGAGGCAACTCAGTGGATGTAGTCTTTTTGGATTTTGCAAAGGCTTTTGATATGCCACATGGGGGACTATTGAGCAAACTAAGAGATACAGGAATTGCAGGAAATATCTGCACAAGGATCGAGAGCTGGCTAAAAGACGGGAAGGAAAAGGTTGTTGTAAATGGAACATACTCAGATTGGACTAATGTGATAAGTGGGTGCCTCAGTGTTCAGTATTAGGTCCTCTCCTTTTTAACATATTTATTAATTACTTAGAAGTAGGATTGGAAAGTATTGTCTCAATTTTTGCTGATGACACTAAGTTGTGCAAGGTAATTAAAGCACATAATAATGTACTTTCCCTCCAAAGGAATTTGCATAAATTAGAAAAATGGGCGAATAAATGGCAGATGAGATTTAATATGTATAAATGTAAAGTTATGCATCTGGGAAGGAAAAATATCCATGCAATTTACAATTTTAATGGAGCAAATTTAGGGGTATCAGATATTGAAAGGGATTTGGGAGTGCTTGTGGACAACCACCTAGGTAATAGTGCTCAATGCCAAGCAGCAGCTGCAAAGGCAAATAAATATTAGCATGTATTAAGAAGGGCATAGAAGCAAGGGAAGCAAATATAATTCTGCCACTATACAAATCCATAATATGACCTTATTTGGAATATGGAGTACAATTTTGGTCACTACTACATAAAAAGGATATTTTAGAGCTGGAAAAAGTACATAGATGGGAAAAACAAAAAAAATCGAGGAATGGAGGGCCTAAGATATGAAGAAATACTAACCAAATTAAACTTATTTAACTCTAGAAAAAAAGTTGTCTAAGATTAGATATGATTACCTTATATAAAAACATCCAGGGTCTGTATAAAGATTTGTCAAGTGAGCTTTTTGTGCCAAGAGGTTTTCAACTGACAAGAGGACATCCTTTGAGATTAGAAGTTAAAATAATTCACCTTAAAGAAAGAAAAGGGTTCTTCACAGAATGGTGGTTAATCTGTGGAATTCTCTACCAAAGAAGGTGGTAACATTCTATCTACAACACATTAAATTACTCTTTACAATAATGCATAATGGTATAATGCAGGGGCGAATGAGGGGGACAAACCCCCGCAGATTATATACAGGGGACACAAAATATAGCAAAAGTAAACTTAATCATGCATCACCAGATTTAGCGACTAGACAGCCCCAGTGCTATGGAACAGTATGTCTTTCCCAGGAAAGCTTTGACCCATAGCTTATATATACATAAGTTGGCATATATATATATATATAAATAATTGTTATTATATTGGGGGGTAGGTGGGATAGGAGATAGGGCCCAGGTGCATTGAGAATTTAAACAAAGAAATTAAAAGATAAAGTTTTTTAAAGGCACAGGGCCCGCAGAGCAGGTGTACACCGCGTGCACCAGTGTGAGATCCACCCCTGCTGCCCATCCTGGGAGTAGAGTTGAATTGCACCACTCAGGGCCCCTTTAAACATTATCCCCCCCCCCCCCCCAGTTTTCTGAGAGCTCCTATGTCCATGGTGTAATGGTAAAAATGCATTATTAGTATATTTTTATTACATGCCTTGGAGGGCTTCAGGTGGCATCTGATTACCTTTGGTACAATTCATAGCAAAAAAATTTATGAAGGATGTCAAAGATATACATGTATTACACTCCATAATCTGGTGTCTATTGAATTAGCAAATATTTGCCTTCATTTTTAGTATTTTGTATTTTTTTAGAATGAGACTGAGTGAGATATTTTAATGGAGACTATTTTACGTTCTTGTTAAACTATTTAAAAAAAACTCTCAGTAAAGATCTGTAAATAGATAATTTTATGGAATAATACTTTATGGGTATTTTTACATTCTCTAGGGTGTGCTCTTTCCATCAATACATCATTTTATAGGTTTATTTTGATGTTATGGGATCATTTAACCTAGTTAAACATAGCATGCTCATATGTTGTTCATAAAGTGGAGGAAAAATCTGTTACCATTGTGTGGTCATAAATACATGTAATACTTTATATATCTGGTATCTGGTTGTTTGGAAGACCAATGGCTTTCATCATTGCATTACATTTCAATGAAAAATAGAAGGAAGAGAAAAGTATTTGTGTTTGTTTTTTTCTTTCACCTACATTGCAATCTGTCTTTTAGACATGACAATATATATATATATATATATATATATATATATATATATATATATAATCATGATACCAATAATAAGCTGAGCTTATGCTGAAAAAACAATATATAGTTTACAATACATATTTGCAAATATGATCACAGCTGTCATGCATAAACATGAACATAACATAGCGAAAATGTGTCAGGCTTATGGGGTCCTAAACAGTACCTGTACTCCTGAAACTCAAAGGGTTAAGTTTAATTTTGTATTTCATATTTGCATGTCTTTATTATGGTTAAGGAAGTCATTGTTAGTGACATTTGCCTTAAAGGGCCATTGCCAAAGAAAAATAACAAATCCTGTACAGATTTCAAAACAGGTTATGATAAATGTGTCTATAGCACTATGCACACATTAAACACATATATACATTTCTTCAAATAATCATCATATCAAGTCATATTACAATGGCTGACTTTGACTGCTAGCTCCAAATTCCTGCATTGCATGAGCACTTTTAGCACTTTTAGGCACTTTGCGGCCAGTGACAAATATGGTATCACGATCTGCTTCTTCAACCTTTATTGAATGAACAAAACAACCTATTTATACTCTCCAATACCACACCCTTGTGTACATTTGTGTATGTGTGATGTCAGCCCATCTGGCTTGCAACCTTGGGCTATCAAAGCTCTTGAGATCACATTCATTAGATATCTAGTGAACAAACCTTTATGTTAAACTCAAGTGTTTGCCCAGGACCACTTGAAGCACATGCATCTGTCTTGACCCAAGGTCTGCATGTTTGAGTGTGCAATGATCTGCAGCTAACTTCTATGCAGAGCATTTCTACCAATTCCAGATATGTTCTATATAACATTTTCCCTCATAATATATTATACCTAGGATACATAATAACCATGTACAGGCAACATATAACCACACAATAACACATAATCCCAATGCAACAATGTCATGCTCCCTTGGACATATTCACAAACCACTGACAATATGAGTCCTTAAACAATTAGATCATGACATATGGCTTGGCAGAGGTGGAGCTACTGCCGGTGCAAATGGTGCAAGGCACTGAGGCCCCTGGCCTCTGAGGGGCCCCTGCTAATTTCATGCAGGGTCCCCTCTGGCCCTTGTGGATCCTCTGTGGACCCCTGTGAATCCCCTGTAGCCCCCACAGGTCACCTGCGCCCCCCTGGGGTCCATATGGCCCCCAGGGATCCCTGTGGCCCCATCTGGACCCTTAAGACCCCTGCGGACCTCCTGTGGGTCCAATGCGCCCCCTTTATGGCCCACTGTGTCCCCCCACAGGCACCAGGGGCTTCCTGTACCCTCTGCAGGCTCTGTTGCCCCCACAGGCCCTTATGGCCCCTGCAGACCTCCTGTGGGTCCCCTGCGACCCCTCATGGCTCACTGTGGCCCCTGCAGGCCCTGTGGACCCCTGTGACCCTGTGAACCCACTCAGCCTCCTGTGTGGCCCCTCGTGGACCTCTGTGGCCTCCCTTCTCCCCATGTGTTCCTCCTCAGCCTCGGACTTCTGCAGCCTAACTCAGCCCTCTGTGTTCCCCCTCAGTCTCCTGTGGTCACTCAGACCTGTGCAGCCTCCCTCAGCCCCCTGTAGCATATCAGTTAGTAAATGGAAAATTTGGAAAATATTCTTGGGAACATAATACCACCTATTGTTTTGAAATACGTCTCCCAGTGAGATGCCTTATTTATGTACTTGTCAGTCAGTTTAAGTGCTTTGTCCCATCTATCTAATGTTTTTTGACCCCTTACCTACTTCTCCCAGTCCTCAAAAAAAAAAAAAAAATATATATATATATATACAGGCACTTATATACACACATGTGTATATATATAAATATATATATAGATATATATATATATATATGTATATATATATATATATATATATATATATATATATATATATATATACAGCATGCATAAGCTTAAAGGAAGCCATGTTTGATAATGGCTAAGGATTGAAGAGCAAGGCATTTGTGGGCACATTTGCGTGTCCCAGTTCAACTTCCCAGAGTGCAGTGTAATAACTGTTTCTCGGAATTCTGAGCTGGAAGCAGGTTTCTAACTTGTTTTAGACATTCAAATGTGAACACAGATTTACTATTTATTTACTGTACTACTGTACGGTGGAGGGCTTCTATCGCTCTTTTGCCCACAATATTATAAATGATTGCTCCATGCTGATGATAGCCAGTAAGCTTGAAACAGCTGTACATGGATAAAATTTGCTGTCCGCTCAAAATAACTCAACACGCAGGCATTAATGTCTAAACCCTTGGCAACAAAAGTGAGTATACCCCCAAGTGGAAATGTCCAAATTGGGCACAAAAATGTAATTTTTTTGTGTGGCCACCATTATTTTCCAGCACTGCCTTAACCCTCATGGGCATGGAGTTCAACAGAGCTTCACAGGTTGCCACTGGAGTCCTCTTCCACTCCTCCATGAGAACATCACAGAGCTGGTGGATGTTAGAGACCTTGCAGTCCCCCATCTTCTGTTTGAGGATGACCCACTGATGCTCAATAGGGGTTAGGTCTGGAGACATGCTTGGCCAGTCCATTACTTTTACCTTCAGCTTCTTTAGCAAGGCAGTGGTCGTCTTGGAGGTGTGTTTGGGGTCATTATCATCCCAGTCTCTGAAGGGAGGGGAACATGCTCTGCATCAGTATGTCACTGTTCCCTTGCAGCCACCCCACCCCCAGCTTACTGCAGGTAAAGCCTTTGATCATACGCGGCCGCATGAGGTTGGGCCGTAAGAAAGCACATATCCCTATTCAAATCCTCTGATCACTCCTCCATCAACCCCGTAAAACACCAAAAAATGGCTGCAGCTTACTTACACATTGGACCAGTCGCAAGAGCTATGAAGCTCTTACGTACCCTCCAATTAAGCCCCCCGCTGACTTCAGGGGTCCTGATCTGGACCCCTGCAGTGTCCCTATATCACCCCTATAATACAGGGTTCCGATCGGGTCCCCTGCAATGTGCACACATTAACCGCCCCAAGCATCTACAAGATCTAAATTTCCTGCGAGGGGTCCGAGACTGGGTCCCGGACAATTCCGGGGTTTGATTTTCCTGCAGACCCCCATAAGCCTCCATCTAACCCCATCACTTATGGGGGTCCATACAGACCTCCGTCAGCCTCTATTTAACCCAATCAGTCCTATAAGGTTCTATGAAGACCCTCATAGGACAATAAGAACCCTATTATTAACCCCATAAGTGACACTAAGTACAAACACTACACTTCACCACACTATTCTCCCCCCCAATAAACCACTTAATCTAAACCAACCCCCCTCTACCCTAAGCTATTATCCTACCTACCTAACACATACCCTAACCTATTACCACTTACACTACCTACCTAACCACCATGAGTGGAGGCTCCAACGTCGGCTGTGCTTGTCCGCAAATGTGGCCCCACGCGAAGCGAGGGTCTGCATTTGCGGAGGTGGAGGCTCAAAGGCGCCTCACACGTGGTTAAAAACACACACACACGACTTCGAAAAAAAAACGACCTCGGAACCAACCTTAACGGAACAAACACCCACACACACGAAAAATTAGACCATAACGGCCGAACAGCGAGCACCTAAAAACAGTCAAAACACACCAAATACTCACAAAAAATACATAAAAAGCTTAACCATAGCAAGGGGGGACATCCAGGACCTCTGAAAGTGAAGTTGCACCTCCATTTATGTCCAAATTCCCGAGTTCAGACACATGAAAATCCTCTAAGCGAGAGAAAAAATGGCCGCCGAAAAAAAACGAAAACGAGGCTCAAAGCCCAGCCACGTACAACATGCCCAAGAAGGGATCCGAGATTAGCTTGGAAACCCGCATTAACCCCACGGGATCCGAGATAAGCTCGGAGACCCGCATTAACCCCACATTAACCATCGCAGTGGGGGTCCTGATCTCACACGATCGGGGACCCCGCTGCAATGAAAAGTCAAAATCCCCGCATTATGGGTCCCTAAAGGACCGTAGAGGCCTTTAAGGACCCGTTATAAAAAAATATATATATATATACACTATAACGCATGAGGGCTCTATACAGAGCCCCATCAACCATTAATTAACCCTGTCACTCATGGGGGTCAATATAGACCACCAAAAGCACTTAATTAACCCCCTCACTCATGAGGGTCAATACAGACCCCCATAACCCCCTAATTAACCCTGTCACTCATGGGGGTCAATATAGACCCCCATAAGCCCTTCTTTAACCCTGTCACTCATGGGGGTCAATACAGACCCTCATAAGCCCTTTATTAAACCTGTCACTCATGGGGTCAATACAGGACCCATAAGCCCTTCATTAACCCTGTCACTCATGGGGTCAATACAGACCCCCATAAGCCCTTCATTAACCCTGTCACTCATGGGGTCAATACAGACCCCCATAAGCACTTCATTAACCATGTCACTCATGGGGGTCAATATAGACCCCCATAAGCCATTCATTAACCCTGTCATACATGGGGGTCAATATAGACCCCCATAAGCCCCTAATTAACCCTGTCACTCATGGGGGTCAATATAGACCCCCATAAGCCCCTAATTAACCCTGTCACTCATGGGGGTCAATATAGACCCCCATAAGCCCTTCATTAACACTGTCACTCATGTGGGTCAATACAGACCCCCATAAGCCCTTCATTAACCCTGTCACTCATGGGGGTCAATACAGGCCCCCATAAGCACTTAATTAACCCCCTCACTCATGGGGGTCAATACAGACCCCCATAAGCCCTTCATTAACCCTGTCACTCATGGGGGTCAATATAGACCCCCATATGCCCTTCATTAACTATGTCACTCATGGGGGTCAATACAGACCCCCATAAGCACTTAATTAACCCCCTCACTCATGTGGGTCAATACAGACCCCCATAAGCACTTAATTAACCCCGTCACTCATGGGGGTCAATGCAGACCCCCATAAACCCCTAATTAACCCTGTCACTCATTTGGGTCAATACAGACCCCCATAAGCACTTAATTAACGCCCTCACTCATGGGGGTCAATACAGACCCCCATAAACCCCTAAATAACTCTGTAATTTATGGGGTCAATATAGACCCCCATAAGCCCTTCATTAACCCTGTCACTCATGGGGGTCAATACAGACCCCCATAAGCCCTTCATTTATCCTGTCACGCAAGGGGGTCAATACAGGCCCCCATAAGCACTTAATTAACCCCCTCACTCATGGGGGTCAATACAGACCCCCATAAGCCCTTCATTAACACTGTCACTCATGGGGGTCAATATAGACCCCCATATGCCCTTCATTAACTATGTCACTCATGGGGGTCAATACAGACCCCCATAAGCACTTAATTAACCCCCTCCCTCATGTGGGTCAATACAGACCCCCATAAGCACTTAATTAACCCCGTCACTCATTGGGTCAATACAGACCCCCATAAAACCCTAATTAACCCTGTCACTCATGGGGGTCAATATAGACCCCCCATAAGCCCTTCATTAATCTTGTCACTCATGGGGGTCAATACAGACCCCCATAAGCCCTTCTTTAACCCTGTCACTCATGGTGGTCAATATAGACTCCCATAAACCCCTAACTAACCCTGTCACTCATGGGGGTCAATATAGACCCCCCATAAGCCCTTCATTAATCCTGTCACTTATGGGGGTCAATACAGACCCCCATAAGCCCTTCATTAACCCTGTCACTCAAGGGGGTCAATACAGGCCCCCATAAGCACTTAATTAACCCCCTCACTCATGGGGGTCAATACAGACCCCCATAAGCCCTTCATTAACCCTGTCACTCATGGGGGTCAATATAGACCCCCATAAGCCCTTCAATAACTCTGTCACTCATGGGGGTCAATAGAGACCCCCATAAGCACTTAATTAACCCCCGCACTCATGTGGGTCAATACAGACCCCCATAAACCCCTAATTAACCCTGTCACTCATGGGGGTCAATATAGACCCCCATAAGCCCTTCATTAACCCTGTCACTCATGGGGGTCAATACAGAGTCCCAAAAGCACTTAATTAACCACTCACTCATGGGGGTCAATACAGACCCCCATAAACCCTTAATTAACCTCGTCACTTAGGAGGGTCAATAGAGCCCCCCATAAGCCCTAAATTAACACCCTCACTCATGGGGGTCAATACAGACCCCCATAAACCCCTAATTAACTCTGTAATTTATGGGGTCAATATAGACCCCCATAAGCCCTTCATTAACCCTGTCACTAATGGGGGTCAATACAGACCCCCATAAGCCCTTCATTAATCCTGTCACTCAAGGGGGTCAATACAGGCCCCCATAAGCACTTCATTAACCCCCTCACTCATGGGGGTCCATATAGACCCCCATAAGCCCTCCATTAACCCTGTCACTCATGGGGTCAATACAGACCCACATAAGCACTTAATTAACCCCCTCACTCATGGGGGTCAATACAGACCCCCATAAGCCCTTCATTAACACTGTCACTCATGGGGGTCAATATAGACCCCCATATGCCCTTCATTAACTATGTCACTCATGGGGGTCAATACAGACCCCCATAAGCACTTAATTAACCCCCTCACTCATGTGGGTCAATACAGACCCCCATAAGCACTTAATTAACCCCGTCACTCATGGGGGTCAATACAGACCCCCATAAACCCCTAATTAACCCTGTCACTCATGGGGGTCAATATAGACCCCCATAAGCCCTTCATTAACCCTGTCACTCATTGGGGTCAATACAGACCCCCATAAGCACTTAATTAACCCCGTCACTCAGGAGGGTCAATACAGCCCCCCATAAGCCCTTAATTAACCCGTCACTCATGGGGGACAATACAGACCCCCATAAACCGCTAATAAACCCCATCAGTCCCATAAGGGTATATTAAGACCATTATGGGCCTGTTACAACCCAACATTAACCACATACTGTAAGTTAGAGAGTTGTAGTTTATTGGAAAGTCTGGCTTCTTCAGTCTCTCGTTTTTCTTTTCTTTTAATAATTTTTATTGAAATACAAGGAAAGTACGCAAAATCTAATTATACATTTTGTTACAGTATATTAGAATAGTAAACTCCTCCATGAATGTTAAGCCTTTTCTTTCTTTTCCTTTTTTCTTTCCTTTTCTTATTTTCTTATTGATTTTAACAACCATAAAAGCTTCATATTACATAAAAACAAAACAATAATAATATATGAGAAAAAAAGGGGGGGAGGAAAAAGAAGGTATATGACATTTTGTGGACTCTCTCCATAATGCACATTAGACGTTGAGTTTTATTGTTCTCTTTTTCTGGTCCATTTTTTTTATATTTTTCATCTAATTCTGCTGAAATTGTACTCATTATGTATATGTATTGTATTTTTCTCTTAACTTCTTCAAATATGGTAATGTTTGTTTTCCAATATTTTGCAATGACACTTCTGGAGGCTAAGAAAATCTGATTTGTTAGGAACTGTGATACCTTGGGAGTTTGGAATGGGAAATACTGGTAATACTTCTTCTGTTTTTTTGGAAATATCAAATCTCCACAGTTTCTTCCCAGTTTTTCTAAGGTAGAGTATGTTTCTTCCCTTATATGAGTGATTTTAGAGCATTTCCAAAATGAATGTCTTGATGTACCTGTTTCGTTGCAGCCTCTAAAACATTCTCTTTTTGAAAATCTCCTGATTAGGGCCTCTCTAAGAGATGCAGCACTGGAATCTTGAGCCCTACATACATGAAAGCCATGAGGATTGTCTAGAGATCCTGGAGATGGTTAATAGATTTTCAGCTGCAGATCTCAGAGCACGAATTGGCACATGAGGAATGAGAAGCTCTTTCAGGTAGTTGCGCCCTTCATCATGCAGAGTTTTGTATGTTAGCAGACAAAGCTTGAAATATATGCAGTCTTTCACAGGGAGCCATTGTAGGGCATGGGGAACAGGTGTATGTGGCAGAAATTAGGTTGGTTTCTTAAAAACCTTGAGGCAGCGTTCTTTACCAACTGTAAGTGATGTAGTTAATTATTTCAAGGTCCCATATAAAGGCAGTTGCACATTCTAAGTAACGATTTTATTAGGCCTATCACTAAGGCCTATCTAAGTTTGCCGGAATATAGGTGCATCTGATAGAGGAGGTTTAGGAGTGTATAAAAAAACATTTTTGCATGAAAAAAATACTAAAATAAAGCAAAATGTATTGTAATGTCTGACAGTTGAACATTAGGGTTAACACCCCCTCCAAAACCAGACTAAATTAACATTAATTTCCTAATTTGTTTTGGCCAATCAGGTTAGCTAAAACAGTTGATCTAAACTATGTAGTTCCAGATTGCGCTGCAAAGCAGCCTGTGAAATGTAGTGTGCTTTGTTAGGTGCTTTGGCAGCAGCACAGACAGGAAGTAACAGGGAGCCATATCCCTGCAGTGATTCGGTGGCTGACATCAGTGCTCTCCTATTGGCTGAGGAATAAACAGCAGGTGAATAATGGGTTAAATTCATCCCCTAATGCTGCATGCTGATTGGGTGGGGATCTCGGGCCTGTGTAGACACACCTCTGGGATGTCAACATAATCATTAGAGGGATTTTTAGTTGTGAATAAAAATGTTGCCTATAGAGTTCAGAAATGTATGAATCCATGAAACTTGAATATGACTTAATGCTTTATGCTTACTGCTGCACATTTGCAGGCTGCACCATATATTACGACCTCTCTGCAGGCTAACTTTACTCCTCTATAGGCAAACATTAGACCCTGGATCACCAAATATGTGGTTTCTGCACAACACCCAATAGATTAACAGTGCAGCCTTTGGCTGGGTAAGACTTTCACACATTTGAATAACCATTTTATTAGAATGTGACAAGATGTACTAGATGTACTAGTCAGTCACAGACTGTGTCTGAGCATCATGTTACTAAAATCCTGCTGAGACACAGTCTGTCATTGGCTAGGACATTTAGTATAATGTAATAATTGTATGCATGATATATAGGGGGAGGACCTTTGCTGGAACTGTTTGAAAGGTTTCAGAGAGTAAAAATTGAACTTTTAAGCACTTGTTAATAAAATGGAAACAAACACGTATGCAGTTTTATATATATATATATATATATATATATATATATAAATATTTAAACCAGGCAAACCTTCTTGTCCCTTTAAAAACAAATGTATAATCTCTTCTATTGTCAGCACAACTGTCAGGTAGCATCCATTATTATTTTAGATAAGATTTATGATCCAACCAGGCATTATTATTAAAAAATGTATAATGGAATACTTGCTCGTTTCCTAATCGAGGAGACTATTGTCAAATGTACTAAAATTACGATCAATACTAGGTAACACAAACTGTTAATAAAACTGAATAATTATCCCAGAATAGATATTAATAATAAATAATAATAAAACTACACAGCATTTGCCACAGCCAGTTCGACTAAAGTGTGAATTATTGAGTAATACTTGGAGAACAACTCAATTTTTATACTGTGGGGCATATGTACTTAGATCTGATATATGCAATGGTTTTCCAGTACATTATGGCTTAGTACATTTGACCAGTGATCATATGACGCTGACATCATTATCCAGGATTATTTTATCTAAATTAAGCTTTCTTACAGCAAACAAGGTATATAAGCCCTCAAATGAAAAAATATAATATACTTTTACCTTTACTTTTCAACATAAAAATATATTTTTCATTTGAGGGCTTTTATAGCTTGTAGCTGTTTTGTTGTTTATTTAAAAATAGACCACTTCTTTATTTATTACCATAAAATGGACATCCTCATCATTTCCATTGTAGAAGATAGACATTTTAACTAAATAGTTTTTAATAAAGATAGTTGCAATTATATTTAATTTATATGTTTCTGCCTAAGTCCATGAGGCCCAGGCCTAGGGCAGCACATTTTCAGGGGTCAGCTGGCTGACGAAGATTCAGTGCAGTATATATGTTTGCACATGTACAGAAATCTCCATATGCAGTGACATTTCTGTCTGTAAGTGTACTTGACATTTTTTATATACAATCTATATATACATAAACACAAATAAACATATAATTTGAGATATAGAAAGGAGGAGCTGCAAGTGGGGGGGGGGGGGGGGGTCTCACACATCTGGATGGCCTAGGGCAGCATAAAACCTAAATACGCCCATGATGCATACTTTTCAGTTTTGCAAAAACTGAGACCTAAACATTTACCTAAATATACAATTATTGTGACAATTGTGACAAGTTTCTTCCAGTTCCCTCATAGCCTGCTCATCTCATTGAACCAAGTTTTCAGATTCAAATGACTTATTTTACCCTCTCTGACTTCTTACCATTCTAAAGTCTTCTTCATCTCTGACAAATTTCCTTTATTTTCTAAATGTAATTTCATATTTTGACTGATCAATATGAGACTTAAGTTTTATTTCAAGGGTAACATAGTCCTTGTTCCCTTAAATTGCTAAATCGTTTACACAATTAATATCATTTATTTGTAAAACGTCAACATATTCTGTAGCGCTAAACAGGGTAGATACAAGTCAAAACATTCATGGCAAATTACAAAAGAATGGAGGACCCTGTTATTGAGCTTAAAATCAAGCACACAAAGTGCTTTGTCTAATAAATCATTAAATTGTTCTGTTCTGATTCAATGATGAGTTTCATTAAATGTAATTCATAATTTGTGCCATTTATTAATAGCATATGTTAAACAGGACTACATGAATTCTGAACCCTGCAAGACAAACACTTGTTTGACATCAAGTTGTGCTCAAAAGTTTGCATACCCTGGCAGAAATTGTGAAATTTTTCATTTTTGAAAATATGACTGATCATGCAAATAAATTAATTAATTGAAGGATTGTGATCATATAAAGCCATTTATTATCCTTTTTAAATCATAATGATATCAGAAATCACCCAAATGGCTCTGATCAAAAGTTTACATACCCTTGAATGTTTGGCCTTGTTACAGATACACAAGGTGACACACACAGGTTAAAATGGCTATTAAATGTTAATTCCCCACATCTGTGGCTTTTTAAATTGCAATTAGTGTGTGTATAAATAGTCAATGAGTTTGTTAGCTCTCACATGGATGCACTGCACAGGCTAGATCCTGAGCCACGGAGAGCAGAAAAGAACTGTCAAAAGATTTGTGTAACAAGGTAATAGAACTTCATAAAGATGGAAAAGGATATCAAAAGATATCAAAAGCCTTGAAAATGCCAGTCAGTACTGTTCAATCACTTATTAAGAAGTGGAGAATTCGGGGATCTCTTGATACCAAGTCATGGTCCGGTAGACCAAGAAAGATTTCAGCCACAACTGCCAGAAGAATTATTCGGAATACAAAGAAAAACCCACAGGTAACCTCAGGAGAAATACAGGCTGCTCTGAAAAAATACAGTGTGGTTGTTTCAAGGAGCACAATACAACGGTACTTGAACAAAAATGAGCTGCATGGTCGAGATGCCAGAAAGAATTCTTTACTGTGCAAATGCCACAAAAAAAAAAGTCTGGTTACAATATGCCCGACAACACCTTGACACCCCTCACAGCTTCTGGCTAACTGGAATTTGGAGTGACCAGACCAAAATAGAGCTTTATGGTCACAACCATAAGCGCTATGTTTGGAGAGGGGTCAGCAAGGCCTATAGTAAAAAAATACCATCCTCATTGTGTAGCATGGTGGTGGCTCACTGATGTTTGGGGGGGGTGTCCTCTAAAGGCATGGGGAATCTTGTGGAAATGAATGGCAAGATGAAGGCAGCATGTTACCAGAAAATGCTGGCAGACAGTTTGCATTCCTCTGCACGAAGGCTGCTCATGGTCTTGGACTTTTCAGCATGACAATGACCCTAAGCACAAGGCCAAGTTGACCCTCCAATGGTTACTGCAGAAAAAGATGATGGTTGTGGAGTGGCCATCACAGTCTCCTGATCTTAATATCATCAAGCCACTTTTGGGAGATCTCAAACGTGCGGTTCATGCAAGATGACCAAAGACTTTCCATGACCTGGAGGCATTTTGCCAAGATAAATGGGCAGCTATACCACCTGCAAGAATTAGGGGCCTCATAGACAGCTATTACAAAAAGACTGCATGCTGTCATTGATGCTAAAGGGGCAATATACAGTTTTAAGAACTAAGGGTATGTAAACTTTTGTTTAGGGCCATTTGGGTGATTCCTGTTATCATTATGATTTAAAAAGAAGCCAAACAACTATGTGATAATAAATGGCTTCATATAATCACTATCCTTCAATAAAAGACATGTTTTGCATGATCAGTCATATTTTCCAAATAAATGCCAACATTTCACAATTTCTTCCAGGGTATGCAAACTTTTGAGTACAAATGTATTCCAAAGACTAGTGAATCTTCCACCGCTCTGCTAAGCCTTGTTAATCCTTGTTAATATATTGTTCAACAGAATACATAAATTCAGATTTTCCCCCCAAAATGTTTTTATTATGTATATGGCTTATACAGTTCTTAATGTTTGTTATATACTTTACAAACAAATGCCTTTTCCTTGAAGTACAGTGGTTCTTTAAAATAGCTTTAATGAGAAGTTGGAAGCTCCCCAACACTTTTAAATATAAAAGTATCATCACGTATCACCTTCTTTCATAGAATTTGGGGCCTGTGGCACCACTATGGTAATTCTATGAACTTCAACCCAGGCGATTTATTGCCCCGCCATACTTACAGAGTATATCCCACTGGTTATCGAGGTAATTTATTGTTTTAAAATATTGTTTTCCTTTACTGTTTCTTTATTTCTACTGTCATGGGGTAGACAGAGGTTTACACTTGCAGCTACTGTTGGAATTAGGATTATTTTTTGTTATAAAAAATGACAAAAACATATATTTTTTTAACTATTATTGTAACTTATTTTCTGACATTCTTGCAAAATACTACACTACTACACATATATTTAAATGGATGAATAGTAGCTTTTGAGTAAAAAAGTTTGGTCCAGAAGAGATACTGGTGTGTCTCACTCTTGTTTTCAGAGTTCCTCCTCAAACATTTGGAGGTATGATAGACTTTCATGTGGGACTAATGCTAGATTATTTGTATCTGGAGCTAAAGAAATATAGAGATATGTGTCTTCTGTGCAATAGTGATATGGGTCATTCCTTCTGAT
Source organism: Discoglossus pictus (assembly GCA_027410445.1). NCBI lineage: Eukaryota > Metazoa > Chordata > Amphibia > Anura > Alytidae > Discoglossus > Discoglossus pictus. The sequence continues at coordinate 349,312,219 of CM050167.1, read as the reverse complement.
ATCTCCCAGAGGTGGTATGTACACTTCAAATAGAATTGGAGATCAGATAGAGTCTTATGGCAATCCACATGAAAGGGACATAGGTCTGGAGGAATATTAATAGCTGTGTCATTTAGTCCACAGTGGTCTTAATCCACTATATCAGATAGTACAGAGAATTTGCGTAGTTGTAGGCCTGACCATGCACCATCTTCTTGCCAGCAGATCTTTGATCTTAGAAAACACCATCCATATGTTGTTTTAGTGCTCATTTTATGTTCACATCTGGCGTGAGACCAGACTGATACACTACAGGATATTTCTCCTTGTGAAGGGCACAAGTGAGCTAAAAGAGGCTGCCCTCAAAGTGGGTTATCATGTCCACAGAACTAATCTATTAATGTCAGTTTGTCCTCTGATTTTTTATATATATTTATTGTTTTTTTACATATAAAATACACACTATACAAAAAAATCACATACGTACAAACATAAACATTCATATAGCTGCCATTACATTTCATATTGCACAGGTGTATAAAATGTAACAGTATACGTTGACCATATCAAACTTTTAGACAGGTAATTATTCCTGTGCCCTTTGTGTTGACAATACATATTGATCCCGTGACGCCCAGTTTGCACACAGGCCATTGTTTATAGGATTAAATTCAAAATTCTTCCTCATAATTTCCCAATTAATTTTTATTGTGTTTACTACTTCATTCCATGAGGGAGTTATCGGTTGTTTCCAGTATTTTGTTAATAGATGTTTTACAATCAAAAGATGACGGCAATGAAATTGTAAGGTAATAGCTAATGCTGTTTGGATAATAATGAAATATATAATACATTAATAAATGAATATACTTGACCTATTTTGAAGCATTGTGTTGAAGAGCTGGCAATGTGTTTTGATGTTGCTGCAGCATTAGTGGTGTGGAGCTGCTGTGTAAGCGTGATGAATGTGTGCAGTGTAATAGTGTGCGTGCGCGGGACGAAACCGTTAGCGTAGTCGTGTACTTCCGCATTGTCGTAAAATGGCGGGTAATGTGTGGTATGCGTCTTAGCGGAATATCTTTTGTGGTCTTTTGTGGTGTTTTGCGAGTTTCTTGTGGTGTTTTGCGTGTTTAGAGTGCTGTAGCCTCGTTTTCGTTTTGTTCGGCGGCCATTTTTTCTGTCGCTTTGAGAATTTTTTAGTGTCTAAACTCTTTTATTTTGATTTAAATGAAGGTGTAAGTTGATTTTTTGAGGTCTTGGATGCTCCCTCTTGCTGTAGGTAAGCTTTTTATGTATGTGTTGTGTGTATTTCTTGCGTTTTACATTTTTTTATGTTCGCGGGTTGCGTCCGATTTTTGCGAGGTCGTAATGTGTGCTAACGTGTCTCGAATGGTGTTTGCGTTTGTAGCCTCATTTTCGTTTTGTTCGGCGGACATTTTTCTGTCGCTTAGCGAATTTTTTATTGTCTAAACTCTTTTATTTTGAGTGAAATCAAGGTGTAAGTTGCTTTTTTGAGGTCCTGGATGCTCCCTCTTGCTGTAGGTAAGCTTTTTATGTATGTGCTGTGTGTATTTATTGTGTTTTGAATTTTGTAATGTTCGCGAGTTGTGTCCGAGTGTTGCGAGGTCGTAATGTGTGTTAACGTGTCTCGTATGTTGTTTGCGTTGTGAGGTAAAGTTTGCGAGGGTCGTAGTTGGTGTGTCGTGTTGTTTGCGTTGCGACGTAAAGTTTGCGAGGGTCGCAGTTGCTGGCAAGGAGCGCCTTTGGCGCTCCATGCCAGCAACGGAGGCCCTCGCCCGCAGGCCTGGCTGCGCGAGGGCCACGGCTCGCTACGCGAGCCCGCAAGTGTTAGCAACAACTCGCATGCTCACAACTATATATGTGATGTAATAGGGCCATCTGAGGGATGCCTAGTAGATGTTTTCCACAGATCTTTTATAGTTCTAGAAAACATTTTACCCATAGTGTATTAATACTTTCACATTCCCACCATACATAAGTTATCTGGTTGAAAATGTCATTTTCCCATAAGCTGGGCGGTGAAATACCACCTCTGTGTAATTTTGAAATATAGCTCCAGATAGGAGGCATTAATCGCTGTTTTTATTACTAGTTGAAAGGAATCAGACCAGGAGGAGGGCTAAAAGAGCAGGTTTAAGTCCGCCTCCCATGCAAAAATAGCACTAGATTTTGTAAAAATGGACTCGTCAGACATCGCCCTACTACATTTTGATATAATTTTAGAATCATCCGCCTTAATCGCCAGGATCTCTATTTTAAATAAGTTATCTTCTGGTTTGAATTTCCAAAGATTTTTTATTGATTCATATTCAAGCCACGAGATCTTACTAGTGTTAAGTTTCATTCGTAATGTGGTTAGATCCATTAATTTACCCCTGAGTACATATCGCCTATATAATTAATACCCTTATTTTTCTGAGGATTCTCGTTAGTTCTTAAAACTTCTATAGGCGAAGCCAAGGAGGGAATATGAATTAAATGTTTTTTATCTCTGATTTTGAACCAGAATTTCAACATGGCTCTAAGCCCTCCTGGTAAATTACTAAGGGGGATAGACTCAATCTTTGAATACCACAAAATTGTATGAATTGGTATATCACCCAAAAGATTATCCTCAATATTTTTCCAAATTGCTCTGTTACTCTGGATATTCAAAACCATCAATTTTGAAATCAAAATTTTATCATGAATGTCCTTTATTGACGGTATACCCATGCCTCCTTTTTCAATTTTTTTGCATGCTGTAGATTTCTTAATTCTTGCTTTTTTACCCAAGTAAATAAACTTATCTATACTAGATTGAATCAAATTTAAGGAGATGTTAGAAACTTTCTCAGGTATCATCTGAACACATAGCTTAATTTCGGAATAATACACATATTTATTGCAGCGATTCTGGCCGACCAAGATAGGTTTAGTGTTTTCCATTCATTGGTTAGCAGCTTTATATCTTTTAAAAGGGTGCTCAAGTTTTCTTTCATATAATTTTTCATAGAAAAAGAGAAATTCAAACCTAAATGTGTTATTGACCTTGAATTCCAATTATCCATAAATTGTTGTTTTAGGGATTGCTTGGTTTCCCATTTGAGTTTTCTACATATTATATCTGATTTTGAGGAGTTTATTTTAAAATATGACAGACTGTCAAATTCATAAAGAGTTTGATGCAGATTGACACATGAACTCAAAGGGTTAGTAAGTGTTAGCAGGATCTTATGCTCCTCTTCTCCTATCACCACTCCCTCAATCAACACGTTATTTCTTATGGATGCTGCAAAGGGCTCCATAAATAAAATAAACAGGAGGGGGGATAGGGGGCAACCTTGGCGTGTACCGTTACTGATGGTAAAACTCTCGGATTCAGAATCTGTGTCCTGATATATACGCTGATGGATTAGTATAAAGGGCTTTAATAGCTTTAGAGCCAAATTCGCCCATACCGTATTTCTCCAAAACTGCATCTAGAAAGTCCCAACCGACCCTGTTGAACGCTTTTTCAGCATCAAGCGACAGGGTCAGCAAGGGTAGATCTTTGATTGATCCAAATGTATTAATTTTGGTATAATGAGGTTTAATCTATTTGCCAATATTTTGGTATATATTTTTACATCAACATTTATCAGGGAAATTAGGCGGTAGCTCGAATTAAGTTCTGGGTTTTTCCCCTGCATTAAGATATTTATTATTTTGGCTTTAGATAATTCTGGTCTTAACTTGCCTGTTATTTTGATCTCATTATACATAATACATAGATGATCACAGATCTCCTGTGAGAATATTTGATAGTATAATTGATCAAACCCATCAGGAGGGGGCCTTATTTTTTTCCCATTTTTTATAAAGTCTAAATTTTCCTTACTGCTAAATTCCTCATTGAGATTTTTTAGTTCTTCCAAAGTTATTGAAGGCAATTTTATTTGACTTAGAAATGTTTTAATGTCCCCTAAATCTGGTTTTATAAAAAATGGATCCTGTTCCAGATTATATAGTGTTTTATAGAAATTCATGTTAGCAATTTAATCTGGATGGGAATATAGATTATTGTCTAAACCCTTAAGCCCTAAAATTCTATTTAGATTTTTTTTTTTTTTTTTATTTATTAGCCAAGAATTTTCCAGTTTTAGTCCCAAAAACAATATGGGATATCTGATATTTCCACAGGAGATTATCGGCTTGTATTTGTAGTATTTTTTTAATCTGCAGATTTAAAGAATTTAAAAATTTTTGATACTTTTATTTGGCTTTATCATGTTTAGGACTAGTGTTTTTTCTAATTCAATATATAAAAGCCTTAAAGATTTACCTCTTAACTTTTTTGGTTCTACTGCTTTGGAAATCAGTAGGCCTCTCACAAAGGCCTTATTGGCACACAGGGTGACAGATGGAGAATCTACCGTATTTTGGTTAATCTCAAAAAAGTTGGATATCTCTTCCTTTAATGTTTTAACAAAGGACTGATCTTTAAATAAAGAAGGATCAATTCTCCATTTTTTTTTTGTTTGAGTTTCCATAGTATTGTTTAACATAATGGTAAGCATTGAGTGGTCTGACCATACTGATGTATTTATTTCAACGCTTTTTACCCTTCTTAAGGATTGGAAATCTACAAATAAATGATCAAGTCTGGAATATGAACTAAACCGGCCCTAGAGAAGGTATAGTCTCTCTCGAACGGGTGTAGTACCCTCCATGCATCCAGAAGATCAAGACCGTTGATCAGTTTAGAGAATTCATGATATGTTTTGGTCAATTAAAAATTCAGTTTTTATTTTTACATTCCCCACTCTATCCTTTCCTGCATCTAGGACAATATTGAAATCTCCACAGATATATAGATATATTTTTTTGGACATCTTTCAATAACTTTTTGAGGTAGGAAATCTGTTTTTTGTTTGGTAAGTATAAATTTACTAAAATTATTGTTTTACCATTTACGGGTCCAATCCAGATAATGAATCTACAGTAGGGTCAATCTTGGAAAATTCTTCTTGAATATTTAATCTGTTGTTAAAAAAGATTGACACACCTCTAGATTTATTATTATAAATGTGTTAAAGGTATTGGTTTGTATACAAAATATACTAAATATTTAGGCTTTCTCACAGGGAGCATATCATTGTTCCCTATTACGTTCATTTGTGTGTAATGTTTGTTTGTTTTTTTAATTTATTTTATTTTTGTGTAATACCAATTATATCCAGGGCTACAAAGGTTGCATATATAACTAAAATGTTCCACTCTTTTATACTGCCTGACTATAGATTGTTTGTTCATTCTAATATGTGTCATTATTATTACTTGATAATTGAATTAGTAATGGCATCCAAACACAGTTTTAAAAAAAATCTGAAAATGGTTAATAAAAATGATTTAAATAAAACAAAAAGAGAATTCCAGAAACTGAATCACAAACAGTAGTCAAATTGAAAGCTCATCTCCACCTGGACCTTGACAAAACTAAAGCTTTCATCTTAGGTCTCTCCCCAGAAACCCTGAATCACATAAAATCAAACTACAATTTCATTTGGCCTACTTCCCATACAGAATACATTGATGTTAATATGCAGTGCCTTGCAAAAGTATTCACCCTCCTTGACTTTTTACCTATTTTGTTACATTACAGCCTTAAGTTCAATGTTTTGTTAATCTGAATTTTATGTGATGGATCAGAACACAATAGTCTAAGCTGGTAAAGTGAAATGAGAAAAATATATACATAAAACTATTTTTTAGAAATAGAAAACAGAAAATTGGCATGTACCAATGTATTCACCCCTTTTGTTATGGAGACCATAAATGCTCTGGTGCAACCAATTACCTTCAGAAGTCACATAGTTAGTGAAATGATGTCCACCTGTGTGTAATCTTAGTGTCACATGATCTGTCATTACATATACACACCTTTTTTGAAAGGCCCCAGAGGCTGCAAAACCTAAGCTAGAGGCCCAACTAACCAAACACTGCCATGAAGACCAAGGAACTCTTCAAACAAGTAAGGGACAATGTTGTTGAGAAGTATAAAGCAGGGCTAGGTTATAAAAAAATATCCAAATCTTTGATGATCCCCAGAAGCACCATCAAATCTATCATAACCAAATAGAAAGAACATGGCACAACAGCAAACCTGCCAAGAGACGACCGCCCACCAAAACTCGTGGACCAGGCAAGAAAAGCATTAATCAGAGAGGCAGCACAGAGACCTAAGGTAACCCTGGAGGAGCTGCAGAGTTCCACAGCAGAGACTGGAGTATCTGTACATAGGACGACAATAAGCTGTACGCTCCATAGAGTTGGGCTTTATGGCAGAGTGGCCAGAAGAAAGCCATTACTTTCAGCAAAAGACAAAATGGCACGTTTTGAGTTTGCGAAAAGGCATGTGGGAGACTCCCAAAATGTATGGAGGAAGGTGCTCTGGTCTGATAAGACTAAAATTAAACTTTTCAGCCATCAAAGAAAACGCTATGTCTGGTGCAAACCCAACAAATCACATCATCCAAAGAACACCATCTCCACAGTGAAACATGGGGATGGCAGCATCATGCCGGGGGGGATGTTTTTCAGCAGCCGGGACTGGGAAACTGGTCAGAGTTGAGGGAAAGATGGATAGTGCTAAATACAGGGATATTCCTTAGCAAATCCTGTACCACTCTGTGTGATTTGAGGCTAGGACGGAGGTTCACCTTCCAGCATTACAATGACCCCAAACACACTGTTAAAGCAACACTTGAGTGGTTTAAGGGGAAACATGTAAATGTGTTGGAATGGCCTAGTGAAAGCCCAGACCTCAATCCAATAGAAATCTGTGGTCAGACTTAAAGATTGCTGTTCACAAGTGCAAACCATCCAACTTGAAGGAGCTGGAGCAGTTTTGCAAGGAGGAATTGGCACAAATCCCAGTGGTAAGATGTGGCAATCTCATAGAGACTTATGCAAAGCGATTGGAGTTGTGATTGCCGCAAAAGGTTGCTCTACAAAGTGTTGACTTTAGGGGGGTGAATAGTTATGCACATTGACTTTTTCTGTTATTTTGTCCTATTTGCTGTTTGCTTCACAATAATAATAAAAAAACATCTTCAAAGTTGTGGGCATGTTCTGTAAATTAAATGAGGTAAATCCTCAAACAATCCATGATAATTCCAGGTCGTGAGGCATCAAAACACGAAAAATGCTAAGGGGGTAAATACTTTTGCAAGGCACTGTAACACGATATCAGACCTATACAAGGTAAACTACCCCCCTCTTCTCAAATCCTTAACAACAGACATGGGTAATTGGTCTAGATCGCATATTTCTTGGACGTGCCTATCCCAAGTTTTTATAGTCATTTGGAGGGATAGGCTTCCCAGAATAGCTAAAAAGATTATGTTTTGGCACAAATCAAAGGGAGGTTTATCTTGTCCTAATGCAAGTCACCCTCTCAGCTGCTTTAAACGCTTTTTGGACTTCTCTTAAATTAGATAGGGTGGGATCATGGTTCATGAGTAATCGCATCATTTCTTCAGATCAAATGCGACAAGACTTTAATATCCCCAGACAAGTAGTAGTGTAGTGTTTAACTACACTAAACTTAGGGTTACTACAATGTATAAAAAAACATGGCCTACCCAAGGCTTCCTGGTTAACAGTAATTTGTAAAAAATTACCCCCATCCAAAGGGATCCTAGGGTCCGTATACGAAAATGTTAACACTCCTCCAGAGGCCTTCCTTCATGTTGAAATGGGAGTTGGATCTGAACCAAACGTGGGACAATAACAAATGGACCGAGGCCTGCTCAAACCTTACTAAAGGCTCGATAAGCTATAGCCTCTTAGAAACTTCTATAAAGATCCTTCATAGGGCTTATATGACCCCCATGCGGATGAATCACTTCCAAAGGGAATGACAAATTCAGAGCATGCCAAGCACCGGGTGATTTCCTCCACACATGATGGCTGTGCCCCATAGTTCAGGAAGTCTGGTCTAAGGCTTTTAAACTAATATCGAGACTATTTAAGATTACCTTAAGACCAGCTATTGCCACTTACCTGCTGGGTATTCACTTTACTAATCTAGACTCACATGGGTAATAAATTGGCTCAATTATTTATGCTGTCAGCTAAAAATATTATCGCCAGGTTTTGGAAAGCTAGTCTTTTTAGATTCCAGGATGTAACCAATACAATTAATTATATCTTTATAAATGAAAGGATGACCCATATCTTTTTTTTTTTTTTTTTTTATAAATATTTTATTGTTTTTTACATATAAAATAAACAAAGTACAAAATACAAAAGTACATACAAAAGCGCTAACATAACAGTCAAAACAGTTCGCACTACACACGTGTGAAATAATATCAAGAACAGCGTTGGCGCTATCATAATTTGGACCCGGCTATTATGGCCCTCCACCATAATTATTGCATGCTATTTCCACCGTTTTACAAAAGAAAAGCAACAAAGAGAGGCAAGTCTAGTTTACATATACTTCCTAACTAGGCTTCTCATCTAGACACCTCCTGGGAGGCTTCCCCTTAGTACAATAATAAGGATAGGAAGGCGAGGGCTTCCATCTCATTTTGGTCCGTTGCTCCAAAGGGAAAAGAAGAAGAACAACCCATTATGATCTACAGTAAGTTCCCCAGGGCATCATACCAAAATTGCCAACTACTATTCTGGGATTTAAACTAAAGCTTAACACACTACCATTCACACTCCTACCATTCATAAATCCGGGTTTCTAGAATGGAGTTGGGAGGTTAGGAGGAGGGAGCAAGTGGGTGGGCCCAAGAGTCATGGACAGAGTGTCCAAGGTCAAAGCGAAGGCCTGAGTAATTGCTTAATTAGGACCATGTTTATTCCATAATGCCCAGGCTAGGTTGTTTTTTTTTATAACGCCCAATTCAGAGAAGTTTGTTTCTAAACTACAATTTTTATCCACTTTCATTTTGACCTCATTCCAGGAAGGTACATCTTTTTGCTTCCACTTTAATGCTATCAGTGATTTTGCTGCCATCAAAACCTGCAATAAAAGGGGTATAACTTTTAGGGGCAATGGAGGAAAAATATGAAATAAAATTATTTCTGGGAGTGGAGTCAATTCTACTTCACATATTTTAGTCAACTGGGAGAAAACTTCCACCCAGAATTTATATATAATTGGGCATTGCCACCAAATATGCAATGAAGACCCTATATGACTACAATTGCGCCAACAAAATTTCTCCTGGTTTAACCCACTGAACATTGCTATCTTAACCGGCGTGTAATGCCACTTATTGCATATTTTAAAGTGAAGTTCTCTGAAAGCAGGGTTTTTAACAAATCTATCTGTAATTGCAAATGAGCTATACCACTCATCAATCGTCCAACTATGATCCAAGTCACCTTCCCAGTCATGCATACAGTTTGATTTTACCTCCATTTGTGGCTTTTTAATAATTTCATAACATTTTGAGATGAGATGCGTTTTAGGTTTGACCATAATCAATTTCTCAAATTGGGTTAAGTCTCTGAATGATGTCAAATAAAACTCTGACTTCTTCAGAGCCTTTCCCAGCGTAAGAAAATCTAACCAAGAAATGTTTAAATGGGGGGCTATTACTTTAATGTTCTCCATCGAGAATATTTCTCAGCGAAACAGGTCAGACAGCAGGTTAACCCCTGCTTTAGCTATCTTCCTTAGAATGAGGGAGTCAATATGTAAGGCTAGGTCCAATAATGGCGTGATAGGCGAGGGGAATGGGATCAGTTCATATTTAACATTCAGTTTATTCCATAACTTTACCTTTTCTCTAACCATAGCTTCGCCACTCTCTATAGATTTAAGAATAATCTTTTTTTGAAATAAAAGCATTTTTATATTGTTTGAGCCCATTAGCTCTTGTTCAATCTGTACCCAATTCTTAACGGTTGTTGGTTCTAACCAGTCCAGCATATTTGCCACTATAATAGCTTCCTGATACTCCTTAAGTAAAGGGTAGGCCATGCCCCCATGTCTAAATTTCCTTCCCATTCTTGATTTTTTTATTCTTATTTTTTTCCCCTTATGGATGAAGTTATCGATTTTATTTTGTAGTTGATTTAACAAATATATAGGGATACGGCAGGGAATATTACGTAAAATATAAGTTATTTTTGGTAAAATTACCATTTTTATGGCGATAATTCTGCCTGACCAGGATAAGTTCAACCCTGACCAGGTATTGATTTTCGCTGTAACATTGTTGAACACTTTTTTATAATTAATTATTATTGTCTGCTTCAAGTTTGTTTCCAGTGTTATTCCCAAGTGTTTCAAAGAGTTTTGCCATAAAAGAGGAAATTGAAGCTTTAATTTAAATAGTAATTCCCTAGGAATGTTAATCGACATGGCTACTGTTTTGCTAATATTTAACTTAAAATTAGAAATTTTGCTGTACTCGTCAATCACTTGTAGCAATCTATCGAGAGAGACCGTCGGGTCTTCCAATGTTACAAGTAAGTCATCCGCAAAAGCTGATAGTTTATGTTCTACAGAGCCCACCTTTATCCCTTGCACCTCGTTTTCCTTTCTGATCGATATTATCAAAGGTTCAATAAACAAGGCAAAAATCGCCGGAGAAAGAGGGCAGCCTTGTCGTGTGCCATTCGTAATATCGAAGCTAAATGAACTATATCCCAGGCCCACTACTTTTGCTGAAGGAGCGGTATATAGTGCCCGAATAGCTTTTAAGCCAAAGTCCCCCAGCCCATATCTTACAAACAAAGATTCTAGGAACTCCCACCCCACTCTATCAAACGCCTTTTCTGCATCTAATGATAAAATCACGGTGGGAGCACCCTTTCGCTTGGAGTAAGAGATTAAGTTAATGATTCTCTTAACATTGTCGGATCCTTGTCTCCCTGGAATGAAACCTTTTTGGTCTGAGGAGATAAGATCTCCCAAAATTTTATTTAGCCTAATGGCTAAAATTTTTGCATAAATTTTTATGTCAGTATTTAAGAGGGAGATTGGACGAAAATCCTTGCATGATGGTTCTGTCCGCTCTTCCTTGGGGATTGTTATAACCGCAGCCTCCAGCATTTCTTTCGGTGCCCTACCCGTAATCTTAATTTCATTTAAGGCGTTTTTAAGAGGGATTAAGATTTCTGACTTGCAGAGTTTAAAGTAACAGTTTCTAAACCCGTCTGGACCAGGAGAGGAAAAGTTTCTCAAACCATCTATAGCTTCAAAAATTTCTGTGTCAGTTATTTCTTTATTTAGAGTATCAAGATCGGCATCCGATATCATCGGAAGGTCAATTTTATCCAAAAATTTAACTATATCTTCTCTAGATGGTTTAATAAAGTTTTTATCGTCCTTCAAATTATAAAGGTCTTGGTAGAAAAGGCCAAAGGCATTCCCTATATCACTGGGCTTCGTCACGGTCACGTTTTTATATTTTATACAGTCTATTCTTTTACTAGATGTTTTACTCTTTAATTTATTTGCTAAAAGTCGCCCTGAACTATTCCCCATATGATATAATCGTTGCTGTAGTGACCATAGGGATTTATCTACCAGTTCTTGTTCTATTTTTTTAATCTGAGATCTTATTACTACCATGCTTTTTACAATCTTATCATTAGAGCCAATTTTATTAGCCCTATCTAAGTTTGTCAGATCAATATATAAGTCACGTAACGGTCGACCTCTGAGTTTTTTCTTCATAGCTTGCCAGCTAATGAGCTGACCCCTAATAGCAGCTTTATGGGCGGTCCAAATTGTGATTTTAGAAGCAACTGATAAATTGTTAACCTTGAAAAAATTCTTTAGTTCTTCTTTTAGCAGATCTTTTATTTGTGGGTCCTGTAATAGGGAAATGTTTATTTTCCATGGAGGTCTAACTGTTTCACACTGTCTCATAGATATGTTTATGCCGACCATCCCGTGATCCGACCACAAAATTGGGCCAATTTCAGTTTTGAACACTCTTTTTAAGATTCCACTGTTAACAAATATATAATCCAATCTCACGTGCGTTTCATGACGGTGGGAATAAAAGGAATAGTCCCTTTCCCGGGGATGAAAAGTTCGCCATGAGTCGTATACCTGGTGTTTCATTAAAATGTTATTAAAAAGATTAGATTTTTGTATAGCATGGGTATCTTATACTGTTCCTTTATGAGATTTCCTATCTAAATCCGTATTCAGGCATAAGTTGAAGTCACCACATATAATCAGAGCCCCAGAGCTATAACGCCTTATTAAGTTAAATGTTCGATTAAGGAAACTAATTTGCTTTTGGTTCGGAGCATAAATGTTAACTATCGTGAATTTCTCGCTGTTGATTAGGCCTCCCCAAATTATATAACGCCCATTAGGGTCTATAATAGAAATTTCTTCCTTCACATTTAGTTTATAGTTAAACAGCATAGTGACTCCCTGGGCTTTTTTTTTTTTATAAGTAGAGTTAAGAGTCAAGCCTATGTTTTTCATTTTAAAATAAGGGATCTTACCTGTCTGCCAATGAGTCTCCTGAAGGCATACTATGTCGGCTGACCCAGAACCGAACGACCTATAAACCATTTGTCTTTTAACCCCTAAGTTTAAACCCTGGACATTCTGACTACAAATTCTCAGACTGCTTCCTTTATCCATATCAGCATTAGTCATCATAGTTTAGGACCCTTAACACAAAGGCTCTATGCTCTCCCCCAACTCGCCCCCTCCCCCCCCTCTCCGAGACCCGAATTTCAGCCACATCGCACACACATTCCTCATTCTTAACCCATACACTCATACCTGGTGAAACAATCTCCATCACCCAGCCGGCCAAACCAAGATATAAAAATGGTTTACCGTGGGTAAGGAAGAAGTTGAACTTCAATAAGTTCAAAAACTGGAAATCCACTGGCTAAGTTGCACCCGTGACTACCCGTAGTGACCAGAGCAAGATGGACAGCCCTTGCTAACCAAAATTTACAAAATTCGCATTACTCAAATAAGAGGCTCATTTTAATCTCTGCTCTAGTATCCTAATTCCACAATTATGAAAAGGAATTAATGACTTTCCCTTAAATACCCAAAAGGAGAAAAGGAGGCTCCCTTTCTAAGGGCCTCTACCTCAGATCCAGTATAACAACCCCCCTTAGCCCTTCACATCCTTTATAGTTTGTCAATTACTAGGAAAGAACCTAGTATAGGCCTGTGGCCCTTGTAATGATTTAAAAGTTCTTATTCTAATTTATTCTATACCCTTGCAATTCCATAAGAACAGAGAAAAAGCAACAGTGAGTTCACAGCCCATGTCCTGTCACACTAGGTTAGTATAAACAGTGATAAAATTTACAACTTCTTGTGTGGTCCTTATTTACTATCAAAATTATATTTCTCAATGGTGATCGCTATTAAAAAGAAATGTTTGTGAACAGCTACTACCCGCTGTTTATCTTGTAGTGCAGTGTTATCAATATTTTAATATTGGAACCAAGTGACATTTAAGTACAATTCATCATTACTTTAACAAAAAAGCAACCGGGATATAATAGGAAGTGAGGAGGGAAGTTTTGGTAAAAATACAGGACCCAGGATGGATAGAACGGAGAATTAGTCGACCTAATTACAGATCCTTCAGGATTGCTACACCTTCGTGATGGTTGCTTATCCTTACTGATTTGTTACCCAAAAGAGCTATTAATTTCTTGTGGAAACCCCATTTATACTGGATATTTTTTGCTCTTAAGCTTTGGCTATACCTTTCAATTCCATTCGCTTCATAATGGTTTCCCTTGAGAAATCCTGGAAAATCTGTAAATTTTCGTAGGGCGACGGGAATGTTCTTTTTTTTTTTTTTTTTTAAAGAGTATCTCATAATTAAGTCTTTATAAATAGCAAAATGGATTTTAAGGGTTGCATCTCTAGGGCAATCCTTAGGGGCAGATTGGGGAGAGGCAGGCAATGTATTCTGTCGATCAGAATAAATAGCTCCAAGTTAGGTTTGACTATACTTGGACAAGAATGAGCTTACATAGTGTTTAAAATCCGTACTACCAACTTCTTCTCCAATCCCCCAAAGTTCTTCTTCTAATTTATTCTATAACATTGCTATTCTATAAGGACAGAGAAAGAGCAACAGTGAGTTCACAGCCCATGTCCTGTCAAACTAGGTTAGTATAAACAGTGATAACATTTACAACTTCTTGTGGTCATATTGTTTGTGTACATTAATTAAAACAAAGTGAAAAACTAATAAGTCTTTGTAAAGTGAAAAGTTAGCATTCTTACCTTTTGGGGCTTTTTACCCCTTCCTTATTTACTATCAAAATATATTTCTCAGTGGTAATCTCTATTAAAAGAAATGTTTGTGAAAACCTCTACTGCCCGCTGTTAATCTTATAGTGCAGTGTTATCAATATTTTCATATTAGAACCTAGTGACATTTAAGTACAATTTCTCATTACCTTAACAAAAGAGCAACCGGGATATAATAGGAAGTGGAGAGGGAAGTTTTAGTAAAATTACAAGAACCAGGATGGATAGAACGGAGCGTTAGTCGACCTGATTACAGATCTTTCAGGATTGCTACACCTTCATGGTGGTTGTTTATTATTACTGCTTTATTACCCAAAAGAGCTATTATTTTCGTGGGGAAGCCCCATTTATACTGGATATTTTTGGCTCTTAAGCTTTTGGCTATACCTTTCAATTCCATTCGCTTCATAATGGTTTCCCTTGAGAAATCCTGGAAAATCTGTAAATTTTCGTAGGGCGACGGGAATGTTCTTTTTTCAAAAGAATATCTCATAATTAAATCTTTATAAGTAGCAAAATGGATTTTAAGGATTACATCTCTAGGGCAATCCTTAGGGGCAGATTTGGGGAGAGGCAGGCGATGTATTCTGTCGATCAGAATAGATAACTCAAAGTTAGGTTTGACTATACTGGACAAGAATGTGCTTACATAGTGCTTTAAATCCGTGCTACCAACTTCTTCTCCAATCCCCCTAATTTTAATGTTGTTCCTTCTAGAGTAGTCATCTAATTTAGTATTACGAATTTTAAGGAGGCCTATTTCTGTTTCAAGTTGTTGATATTTATATTTTAAGTTTTGCATTTCCTCTCGAATCAGTTTAAGATCTTTTCCTAAATTATCAGTCTTAGCTTGGACGATACTTATTATTTTTGCATTTTCAGCAATTTTTCCTGTTAATTCAGATATAATGGAATTTTTAAATTCGAGGAAAAGCCCTTTTAGTACAGGCAATGTTACACCACTATCTTCTGGTTCTGAGACTCTACTAGAAGCTTCTGACCTCAATGTCTCGTTAGGGGAGGATTGAGCCATACTTAAAAAGTTAGCTTCAGAGTTAATATCAGGCTGAATCGGCTCTGCAGCTTTCCCTTTATTAGGTGGTGAAAAAAAGGAGCTAGAAGAAATGGGATTTTGATGGAGTGAGTCCCCTTTCAATTTATTTTTTAAAACTCGGCCTTGTTTCTTATTCATGTTTCCCTTTTTATACCTTAGTCCCTTTAAGGGATTAGCACTGGTAAAAAAAAACACAAAAAAACACAAAAGTAAGAAGTTGAAGAGTCCACACAATTCCTTCAGAAAAATTTAGAGTAAACAATTGTCCCAGATGCTGACGGATTTACTGACAGCTTTTTTAGAGTGGATATAGCAAGTTCTTATATGACCCACTGTTCTTAACCAATCCAGGCCAGTAGTTACCAATTCCCTTCAAGGTTTGGGGAATCAGCAAGAGGGGAAGCGAAGGACCCAGCTCTTCCTGAAAATAGGCAGTTTTCACCGCCAAACTTAGTGAAAACAGGGTTGTAATCCTTAAAGCCCAGTAGAGTGTGTCACACTTATGCTACATGAAGTCAAGAGTCCAGATGGGTTCCTCAACGAATTATTGCAGCAAAACAAGATGGCATATTTAAGACTTAGATATGACTGTACACAGCTATTAAAAGCCTATGTTAGCTTCTTGATTGTAGGACGCAGTGAGGAGAATCACAGGCTACCAGGGTGGATAAGCATTAAGCATCCGGGGCCAGCATCAAATTTTTCAGACTCCCAGGCGTGATGTATTAGTAGCTTTCACAGTGTACCCATGCGGTTACCTCTTAGGGATCTGAGAGGGACTTATTATAATGGCCTTGTGGGCTAAAAACAAAGCTGATTATAAGAAGCACACTGCTTCTAAACAGACTCACTGCCTCTTCACCCTCTCCTCCCTCTTCCAATTTTGCAATCTCTCGGGCTGTTTCTGCTGACGTGATATATTGGTAGTTGACAGGGGGTACCCATACGGTGAGCTCTTAGGGATCTTAGAGGGACTTAATATAGTGGCATTGTGACCTACCACATAGCTGATTATTAGGAGCCAGCTGCTTCTAAACACACTCACTGCCTCTTCACCCTCTCCTCCCTCTTTCAATTTTACGGTCTCTCAGGCTGATTCTGCTGAAGTGGTGTGTTGGTAGGTGTCAGGGGTACCCATACAGTGAACTTTTGGGGATCTTGGAGGGACTTAATGTTGTGGCAATATGAGCTAAAACATAGCTGATTATAAGAAGCACAATGCTTCTAAGCACACTCACTGCCTCTTCACCCTCTCCTCCCTCTTTCAATTTTACAGTCTCTCAGGCTGATTCTGCAGAAGTGGAGTATTGGTAGGTGTCAGGGGTACCCATACAGTGAACTTTTGGGGATCTTGGAGGGACTTAATGTTGTGGCGATATGAGCTAACACATAGCTGATTATAAGAAGCACAATGCTTCTAAACACAATCACAGCCTCTTCACCCTCTCCTCCCTCTTCACAACTGAAGCATGCCTCTCTCCAAACCCCCTCTCTCTGACCGGGCTCTTAAGCACCCGCCTACCGCAACCTCCAGTGTAGCGCCAGTTCCACCGTGCAGCCTCAGATATCCTGTGTGCGGTCTCGCGGGGCCGCCCAAGCGTCTTCCACCTCTCCTATACACTGCACACTTTGTTCCTCATTCCGGGAGATCCGTCCTGCCAGGCGCGTCTCTAATAGGGCATATCCCGTTGCCCGGTCACATTGAGCACGCCACAGGTACAAGCGCCATTACCCTGCTAGCTACTGCTGCTAGCACCTTCCGGGGCGTGGCCCATCACCGTCATTATGCCGGATGACCCATATCTTATTAGACTCATATCCTACTTTCTTGGGTATATGGGAGCCTTGGATCGAGGCAGGAGCGGATTAGAACAAGTGGTCTCGGAGAAGGAGCTGGGATGCTTGGATATTCATTACCTCATAACCACTATGTCAAAATATTGAAATATATTACAAGCTCCTAAAATATAAAAAATACATTTCAAGGAATATTAGATTTGCAAACACTTATTGCTAATCTGCAAATTTGTTTGGTGATCTGCAGTAATTGAAAGGGTCACTGTATCCCCAAAAAAAGATCAAAGTTAAGACTGTTTAAAGCACAACACATGTACAGCACTAAATGCTTTTTTGACTACTCAAGCTATCTAAATAGAAAATCTCAAGAATTTCCTAAGGAAAATTACGGAAAATCTCTTCTATGTTTCCTCTATTGCTTTTAGGAGGAACTAAGGGTTATAAATTACTGAGTATTTATAGATAACTAATTGTAATATTTAGAACACGCTCTGATACAGTGATAAACTAACAGATGATATTGCTCTTCTGGAATATTTTTGATTTACATGATATTGCTAGATTTTTTGAAAGTTAAGGGTCTTTTTTGAAACTCTTTCCTTATGCTGAGAGAAGTAATATGGCCACTTGATTGTAAGTTTAAAAATAATGTCCTGATGAGGTGGCAAATAAGCTGACAAAATTGATTCAAATTTACATGCTGGGAGAAGTGTTCTGAATGTTATATTGCTTTAAATCTGAAATTTATACTAATCCGTTGATCGAATATTTTGGAGTGTATATTTTTTTAATAAGACCAATGAGATTTAACCTGCTGATAAATCATTGTGAATGTGTAACCCTTTAACAAGACTGAACTGACTTAGAGAATATGATTCTTAGTAATCAAAATATAGATTCATCAAGCCGGTGAGAGAGGCTTGGCCAATCTCTATTTTTTGGTTTAAAAGTACAAGAGAGGATAATTCTTTAGACAGAGTCTGTAATCTTATTTCCTATTTTATTATTAAGATAGAGATTTATTAGTCTGGTGAGAGAAGCAGGATGAATCTCTAATCATTAAGAAACAGGAGATTATAATTTCTCTGAAAAGTAAAATCTGAAAATCTTTTTTTTTTCTATATCTATGTATAACTAATAGAGGGGATGTTCAGGCTATGGACTGTTAAATGTATAATGACATTTAGCAACAATTTTGTAAAACAAGCCTTGATTTCTAATAAATAAGTGGATTAAATGACTTTCTATGTTAGAGATATGTCAGGGAAATAAAAATGGAGGATTACAGAATTGTTGTGTTAGAGGTCTCTAGATAGAACTAAAGGAAAAAAGGAGTGTAAACTTATATTAATTAATTTACTGCTTTTGGATCCATTACATGTAATGAAAATATTTATAAAACTGGAAAACTTATGTACCACCAGGTCCCTCATGACACAAAGTTTAAGCACTACACTACACTATTAACCCTAACTATACCCCATTAACCCCTTAAACACAACTATACCCATTTAGCCCATACTAAACCCTGTTAACCCCATCTGGACCTATTTAACCCAAACTGGGCTAATCTAACCCCATCTAGACCTATTTAACCCTAACTGGGCCTATTTAATCCAATATGGACCTATTTAACCCTAACTGGGCCTATTTAACCCCACCTGGACCTATTTAACACCGTCCTAACTCTCTTCCCAACACTCTTTAAAGACTGCTATGGCCAAACTTTTTCTATATGGTCTTTTGAATAGCTAAACTTAATATGTTTAATGCTAGTAGAAATTCTAAAAAATCTAATCACTAATCACTAAGCCCTATCATACCCTACACTATTAAACCCCTCTTCCCTGTTAAACACCACACTACT
Organism: Discoglossus pictus; assembly: GCA_027410445.1. Taxonomy (NCBI): domain Eukaryota; kingdom Metazoa; phylum Chordata; class Amphibia; order Anura; family Alytidae; genus Discoglossus; species Discoglossus pictus. Next base: position 349,293,247 of record CM050167.1, on the reverse strand, counting down.
ACGTGGTATACACCCCTATATCCCATTCTGATTGGCTGATGGACCTGTCAATCTTTTTTAAACCAATCAAAAGGCGCTATTGCCTTCGGCCAATCAAAATGGGATACACCCCCATGGGTGTATCCTAGAAGCCTCATTAGCATCGGGGAGCTCCTCCAGTGAGGAGCTCCATTATTTATTTTTTTTCAGAGCAGCGTTTTTTGTCAAGGGCCCAGCCGGGGCAGAAGACGACAAGGACGGGGACATTGTGTCAAAGTAAGTTTTAATATCTAGAATGTTTTGATGTTTGTGTTGTGTTTATTGTCATACTAATTTTATGTTTCTTTCATCCTAGGGGTGGCTGATCTGCTAAAGGGACATCTGGCAAGGTAAGTGGACTTTATTATTGTATTTTAGGTTAGATTTAGGGTTTTTAATGCATTGTAGATAGGGTTACTGTATTGTAGATGGGGTTAATTGATTGTAGTTAGGGGTATATTTAAACTGTATTGTATTTATTGATGTATTGTAACTATTCATTGTATTGATGCAATGTAATGTGTTATTTGTACATGTATTTTCTTTTCAGGTGCGTAGTTCTTTTTTTTATTTTGTGTAACTTAGCTTTTTTTTTTCTGGTAACTTAGGGTGTTTTATTTGTTGGTAATAGTTTTTTTAATTTTGGTAATGTCCCTTTTTTTATTTTCTGTGATGTCCTTTTTTATTTTCGGTAATGTCCTTTTTTTTCTGTAATTCTAGGTTTTATTATTTTCTGTTATCAGGTGTTTCTTTTTCCTGTAATTAGTGGGGTAATGGGGATTTTATTAGGGTGGTAGGTATGTAGTCTAGGGTTTAACAGGGTAGAAGGGGGGTTAAGAGTGTAGGGTAGGAGAGGGTTTACTGGGTACATTCAGGGTTAAATAGGCCTACGTAAGGTTAAATAGGACTAGATAGACTTACATAGGACTAGATGGGGTTAAATAGGTCCAGATAGGGTTAAATAGGCCCAGTTAGGATTAGATAGGCCCAGTTAGGGTTAAATAGGTCCATTTGGGTTTAAGAAGCCCAGTTATGGTTAGATAGGCACAGTTAGGGTTAAATAGGTCCAGGGTTAGGGTTAAGGGGTTAATGGGGTATAGTTAGGGTTAATAGTGTATTGCTTTGACTTTGTGTCATGGGGGTCCTGGAGGACCCTCATGGCAATTATAGTGTTATTATAGGGGATAATTAGTGTCTTATAGGGGTCTATATAGACACCTATTGGCCTAATGGGGTTAATTAGTGTCCCATAAGGGTCTGCATAGACCCTTATGAGACTAATGGTATTAATTAGGGGCGCATGGTGCTCTGCATAGAGCCCCATGAGTGATAGGGTTAATTTTGTGGTTTCCCCGTGGTACTTATAGTACCCCCATGGCATGGGGTTAATATTTTTTTAGCTTGAGTCCTTTCAGGACCTTTACGGTCCTTTCATTACCTGCAAGGCAGGACATTTAAAATTTTAAATGCAGCGGGGGTCCTGATGCCCCTAATAAAGATCAAATTACTTTTTTCAAAAATGTCCTCTATTAACAATGATTCAATTATTATGAGTGGAGATTTCAACATTGCTTCATTTGGAGATCTGGATAGAATCAAGACACCAAAAGTATTTTGTAATAAATGGGAAAGGATCACTCACAACAAAAGAAAAAATATTATTAATAGAGAAATAGTAAATAATCTTAATCTTATTGATATTTGGAGCACTTTAAATCAGCAAAAAAAGAGTTCACTTGTCACTCAACTTTATCACGGATAGACTACTTTCTAATCTTACCCAAATTAGTAGACAAGATTGGAAACCCACAAATAGGAAATATTGTTTTGTCAGACCATGTACCTATAATGATTAACATTAAATGTTCACAAAAGGAACACAACATTCAAAATTGGAGATTTACCAATGCATTATTAAAAGATCCAGAATTTCGGATTTTTATTAAAAGATCAAAGTTTTATTGTATGAAAAATGAGAGGTCTATAGTGCAGATAAATTGCAGTAAATTGAAACACAGTGCAACTGTTTCTGATTTTCTCCTTGTCCTGACATCTAACGGGGGAAAAAGGGACAGTGAGGATTAATGATGTCTAGCCTGCAACACATTGAACTTGCATTTCCATTCAGTTGAAAGCAGATCATAAAGGAACAAAATTAACAGATTTTCAACAGGTTTATACTTCCTCTCAGTTGGTTTGTAAGGCAAAGGCAGATTAAACATGTTGTGTTTTATCTGTTTCTTTGTTGTTTACTGGTAATTTGCTAAACGTAATATATTTTTATTTTATGGGCAAAAAAAAAATGGCAATGTATAAGACATGAGAAAGAAGAGCTACCAACAGCTCTGTAACCATATGTTGAAGACCTGGCTTTATAGTCAGATTCTCAAGGTATTATGCCTCCCTTTCCCCCCACCCCTTGTTCTTTGGGGTGTGGAACCCTATGGACACACATGACACCTAAAATGATTGGGGTCATGGTTATAAACTAGTATACCATGGGGCTCCAGAGAGAACTCCTGGAATAGGGGTTAATCATAGGTGCCATAGGGTTATGGACCTCCATGGTTATAGAATATTATGCAATGTTTAGAGGGCCCCAATGGGTTCGTATGGGGAATGTTAATGTTAGGTGCTATAGGGACCACCATTGTATAATCATAAGTAAAAGGAGGGTCTATAGGGACCTATATTTATAGGGGGTAGCTGGTGTTTAAAGGGGTTCCGGGGGATACCCGGGCTCATGGGGTAGTGGAACATAGGTGAAGTGGTCATAAACCCCACACATTATTATTTAACCTCTTCCCTCCATGGGAAGGGGTTTAGATAGATAGATAGATAGATAGATAGATAGATAGATAGATAGATAGATAGATAGATAGATAAGGCTATAATGCGTGTTTATGTTAGGTAGTGGGTAGTGTTGCTATGGAGACTTAGACTCACAGTTTCCTACGGGTATACTTTAGGCTGGGTGCGATCATACTAGTGAGCTACAAGCAAACCCCCCTCCGGGCAGGCCCGGATCATCCATTAGGCTAAGTAGTTATACACCCAGGGGCAGATCCCTGTGAGGGGGCGCCTCCTTTCTTCAGGAAAAAATATTTTTATTGTTTAATAAATGCCTAAAGTGGAGGCGGAGCGAGACTGGGAAAAGTACTGGTGCAGCGCAGAGCAGCAGGAGTACAGAGATCTATGGATGTGGTTGCCTAGATTGGAGCTCTGTCTATTAACATAAATTAATGAGAGCAGGGCCAGCACACTCCTCAGCATGCTCTCTACATGGCTTATACTGTGCTGCTCTGTAGCTATCACTTCTTGTCCTCACTAACAGGCAGCCCATGGAGACAGAATGTAGGAGGGGGCTTTTGACCGGGCAAGTGCTAGGAAGTAATTGGTAGGTTTGAAATGTGTGGGAGGAGTTGGTGGGGAGTAAAAGTATAGTTTTCCCTCCCTCCCTATTTTATGGTTTTGTCACAGCTGTGTGGGCAGGGGTGATTGCTCTCGCTAGGTGGGACCAAATTTAGGGCGTTGGTATACAGCAGAATTGGTTATGAGGTGTCCTGGGCACAGGGTTCCTGAAGGCCTCAGATGGTTGGGCTCCCCTGGTAGGCGTGAGTTATTTGTTATACAAATAAAGTCTGTGGCCTGTTTTATTTACAATACTTGTGTCTGTCAATTTATTTAGGGAAATGTGTATATGGGCTACACATTTTGTCACGTATGCTTAGGTCAAAGCAGTAGCTACACACAGAGCCCTCCCCTGCTTAATTACCTCAACCTGCAGCCTAGCAAAGAGGTAACAGTGACCAGCACCAAGCACACTCTATACACTATGGCCCTCAATCAATTGCAATTTAGCCAATTGAATAGGGCTCTAAATAAGCACATAGCATATATTTTTTAAAGAAGTTTTTAGTTAGTGAAAACCTTGCTTTTGTATAGATGCTTACTTACTAAAAACTTCTTTTAAAAAAATATGTTATGTGCTTTTTTAGAGCCCTATTCAATTGGCCAAATCGCAATTGAATGAGGGCCTATATATCTATACATAATATATATATAAATGTTTCCTGTCCGTAGGTCTATGTGAGTGTATATATTGATAGCTGTACATCCAGAATCCAATCACCTATATATATGTACACACACATTATACTGTGTATATGTGCAACACAACATATATTAATACTTTATATTTATTATGCATATGTGAGACTGCATTTTATATAACAGAATCTATGTGTGTATATAATTATATATATGCTCTGCTAAGTATATTTGTCAGCGAGGGCTGCTCTAGCAGCAGCAGCTTTCACTCCTCACTTACACACAGGTACGTTTGGCTGGATTATGCAGTGCTGAACCCAGGGAATGTGACGCCAACACTGCACTGGCTCAGTCACTCATGTCTGTCCTCTTCCAGGTAAAATTGAATTGCAGAGACATACAGTGGATGAAATCTAGGTGCCTGAAAGCATTTTGTGGCATGACAACCTAGCTCCTGGCATTTGGTGAGACACGGCAGGGGGAAGAGGGTAAGAGAGACACGTGGAGGAGAGGAGGGGAAGAGATACATGAGGGATAGAGAGGAGGGGGAAAGAGAGACACAGGGGACAGGGGAAGTCAGATACATGGGAGGGGAAGAGACACTGGAGGCAGAGGAGGGGGAAGAGAGGCACAGGGGAAGGAGAGGAGGATGGGAAGAGAGACACAGGGGAGGGAGAGGAGGATGGGAAGAGAGACACAGGGGAGGGAGAGGAGGGGGGAAGAGAGACACAGGGAGAGAGAGGAGGGGGAAGAGAGACACTGGGAGAGAGAGGAGGGGGAAAAGAGACACTGGGAGAGAGAGGAGGGGGAAGAGAGACACTGGGAGAGAGAGGAGGGGGAAGAGAGACACGGGGGAGGGAGAGGAGGGGAAGAGAGACACAGGGGAGAGAGAGGAGGAGAAGGAGAGACACAGGGGAGAGAGAGGAGGAGGAAAAAAGACACAGGGAATGAGGAAGAGAGGCACAGGGGAGGGAGAGGAGGGGGGAAGAGAGACACTGGGAGAAAGAGGAGGGGGAAGAGAGGCATAGGGGAGGGAGAGGAGGGGGAAGAGAGACACGGGGCAGGGAGAGGAGGGGGGAAGAGAGACACAGGGGAGGGGGGAAGAGAGACACAGGGGAGGGAGAGGAGGTGAGGAAGAGAAACAGGGGAGGGAGAGGAGGAATAGACACAGGGGTGGGACAGGATGGGGGAGGAGACACAGCCGAGGGGGGAAGAGACGAGGGGCGGGGGGGAAGAGACACAGGGGAGGGAGGAGGGGATAAGAGACACAAGGGAGGGAGACGGGGTGAAGAGACACGGGAGGGAGGGGGAGAAAGACACAGGGAAAAGAGGGGGGAAAGACACAGGGGAGGGAGAAGGGGGAAGACACAGGGGATGGAGAGGAGGTGAGGAAGAGAAAAAGGGGAGGGAGAGGAGGAATAGACACAGGGGTGGGACAGAATGGGGGAGGAGACACAGCGGAGGGGGGAAGAGACAAGGGGCAGGGGGGGAAGAGACACAGGGGAGGGAGGAGAGGATACAAGACACAGGGGAGGAAGACGGGGTGAAGAGACATGGGAGGGAGGGGGAGAAAGACACAGGGAAAAGAGGGGGGAAGACACAGGCGAGGGAGAAGGGAAAGACACAGGGGAGGAAGAGGGGAAAGATACAGGGGAGGGGGAAGGAGAAACAAGAGAGGGGAGAAGAGACACAGGGGAGTGAGAGGGGGAACAGACACAGGAGAGAGAGGAGGGGGAAGAGAGACACTGGGAGAGAGAGGAGGGGGAAGAGAGACACTGGGAGAGAGAGGAGGGGGAAGAGAGACACTGGGAGAGAGAGGAGGGGGAAGAGAGGCATAGGGGAGGGAGAGGAGGGGGAAGAGAGACACGTGGCAGGGAGAGGAGGGGGGAAGAGAGACACAGGGGAGGGGGAAGAGAGACACAGGGGAGGGAGAGGAGGTGAGGAAGAGAAACAGGGGAGGGAGAGGAGGAATAGACACAGGGGTGGGACAGGATGGGGGAGGAGACACAGCCGAGGGGGGAAGAGACAAGGGGCGGGGGGGAAGAGACACAGGGGAGGGAGGAGGGGATAAGAGACACAGGGGAGGGAGACGGGGTGAAGAGACACGGGAGGGAGGGGGAGAAAGACACAGGGAAAAGAGGGGGGAAAGACACAGGGGAGGGAGAGGGGGAAGACACAAGGGATGGAGAGGAGGTGAGGAAGAGAAAAAGGGGAGGGAGAGGAGGAATAGACACAGGGGTGGGACAGAATGGGGGAGGAGACACAGCGGAGGGGGGAAGAGACAAGGGGCAGGGGGGGAAGAGACACAGGGGAGGGAGGAGAGGATACAAGACACAGGGGAGGAAGACGGGGTGAATAGACATGGGAGGGAGGGGGAGAAAGACACAGGGAAAAGAGGGGGAAGACACAGGCGAGGGAGAAGGGAAAGACACAGGGGAGGGAGAGGGGAAAGATACAGGGGAGGGGGAAGGAGAAACAAGAGAGGGGAGAAGAGACACAGGGGAGTGAGAGGGGGAACAGACACAGGGGAGGGAGAGAGGGGAAGGAGAAATAAGGGAGAGAGAGCAGGGGAGGGAGAGAAAGTAGAGGGCGGGAGAGGCTAACAATGAGCGCCAAAGCCACTCATTGCAAGGCCCGAAATGAGCGCTGAAGGAGCTCATCGCAAGGCCAGTAAAGTATGGGGGGAAAAGCTTGCAATGTGTGACAAACACCATTGCCAGGCTTCAATTTTTATTGCCGTCATTTTTGACGGACAAGTCGCTAGTATATATATATATATCACAGTATTTACATTTGGATATTGTATGCTGTAAATATATGAATGTAACCCAGAATTCAAGTTATGGAACCCTAGTTGACAATATTACATTGTATTCCTTGAGTAGACAGCACTCATTTTTTTCTATGCTGAGAAATGTGTATATGTGCAATGTTAACCCAATGTTACCCAATTGAGAGGGGGAATAGCACTATGCTATGACCACTGGAGTGGTCAGTGGCATGGGAGCAAATGCACGCTCACAATATAGAGGTGGCTTGGGATCTTCTGCCTAAGGGCTCCAGAGATTTTAATCTGGCACTGCCCCCGGGTGTGAGTCAGTAAATCTTACAGATATTTGTTTTGCGAGAGCCATCTGATAGCTCCGCCAACTTACTTGTAATAACCCCTGTAGCTACTTATCAGCCTTTACAGGAGTTCTTACTGGAGCCATCTGCTCAAACTCATAGGGCCATATTCTATTAGCTACTTGCAAATGCCTTGAACTCATACATTTGTCTTTGGGTGTTCTTTTATAAATGTTTATATGCATTCTATTCACTTTAGAATTAATTAATACCAATAAGTAATATTTGCAGAATATGTAGCAATATTAAGAGTGTTTTTAAGTGTGTATAAATTTACGAATTGGGCAATAGAATAGGGCCAATAGATAGTTACCTTCAGTACCAACAATCAGAGACACATTGCTTTAAATAGGTTACTTGTTTATTTTAGTCACATTAGCTCTAAGGTAGCACATCTTAAAGGGCTAGTGTTAGCACTAAACCTATTTTGCAGTTCACCATTAATTAACTTAAAACAAAATGTGCAAACAGCAGCAAAGCAAAGATTTAGCCAGAATTTTTTTTATTTCAAAACACAGTTTACCTCATTAATGACCATTGCTGTAGCACTCCCCACCTCTCATTCTCGTGAGCACTACTGAAATGAGATAACATTATTCTAGCTTTACCAAGACAACCTAATCAATGATATCTCAAGTGAAAGCTTTAATTTCCTTTCAGTATTGCTCAGAATAAGGAGAATGGCAATAAATTAGGTAATTTGTGTTTTTAAATGATATTTCCTGGCTAAAGCTTTAATTTGATGCTGTTTATACTAGGATTTTAATGTTTATTAATGGTGAACTAAAAAATAGGTTTAACATGAAAAAGTGGGCACCATTTAAATGGGCTATCCCAGAACATGGCAATAAAGAGCAGAATCAGTAGGCCACATCTACTGTAGACAATACATTAAATATACATATATATGCAATATTGACCCCTCTAAAACCTCCATAACACTTACAAGCCCAGGAATCTTAATTATAATGAGGTAGATGCTCACTTATGGAATTACACACTCACTTCTTCCATCTAAAGATGCTTCTAGAAACATGTCTAAACCACCTCAACAAGAGAGTTAAATTACATAAAAACAGAATACCGATGAATGCTTCTTTGTGCTTTTCCAATTAATGTTTAATATAATGCTCTCTCATATTATAAAATATTAACAAGTGCAAATCTTTAAGCGCTAAAATGTATATTCTCTACTTGCCAAGTGTGATTAATTCATAGCATTTCCTTAGTAGTAACAGAAAAACATAAATTTTGATTCCAAATTCGAATTCTTTGACACATCCTCTTGGTTTAGACCATATTCCCACTATATTGGGTCGATTCATCAACTTATAATGGTAATTCCATGTATAGAAAATAGCTATCACAGCCTTCACTGAAGAACATCGGGATACTGCTAATATTGTTTTAATTTTCTTTTTGTAACAGCTCTTTTATAATATAATATATGGAGCCAATTTTATTTTTCTTTACATTAACAAAGTTAATCTACTCCTACAGTACTTGACCAACAAAAATAGGCTAAACAGTTTGACAAACAAGAAAAAAAATATGACGTCTTGTAATAGTTTTAGCATTTTCTTCTGAAATTGTCAACCCTTAGTTATACAGAATTTTTAGTCTTAACTAACTTTTTCTTGCTGGTCAGAATCCATTGTAGAATAATGGATCCTTTTTTTGTTAAAGGTACTAACTTTTGCTTAGGCTTGGCTGTAAAGGAATCATAGATATCCGTCTTAAAATCATCATTAGATTTTGTATTAAAGCTGGCCTTTATGCAAATGTTCTGTGATATACATACATTCAAGCTACCAATGCTCTTTAAGTCAGAAGGCTCTTTGCATATTTTTCCTGCATAACAATGGCACTTAAAGTTGTCTACAAATGTATTCAGGTCTTCTATGGTTGGCTGTCCTCTTACACCATATTGTCCATCTTTTTCTTCAATAGCCATTGTCTTCTCATTCAGATGCAGATAATTATTACTGTCCCACTGTTTGCGTACACAGGCACCATTACCCTGACATAGAACCTCACTGCAAAGTTTTGCAGCTAATGTGACATTGATGATGTAAGGATTTAAAACATCTTTAAGGTAGGTATTTAGAGTTGTGCAGGTTTTCTGTAAAAAAAGAGAAAAAATGCATTAACTGCCAAACAATATTACAAAGTGTGTTGTATTAATGTATGTTGCAAGCAAGGGATTTTGCTGGAGTAATTAAAGGGATATGGAAGGTATCTGGGTTTCAATAGGAATATAACATGCCTGAGTATCTATTTACTTTTATGTATTTTATTTTATTAAGAAGTTATTAAACTCTTAGAGCCTCATTCAATTGCGAATTGGCTAATTGAATAAGGCTCATATTTTTTTTAAAGAAGTTTTTAGTTAGTGAAAACCTTGCTTTTGGATAGATGCTTACTAACTAAAAACTTATTTAAAAAATACATGTTATGTGCTTATTTAGAGCCCTATTCAAATAGCCAAATTGCAATTGAATGAGGCCCTTAGTTTTTTGTGTGTCTAAAATCATGCAAATCGTAATTGTTGGGTCTGCCCTCTGTAGCTCATGAAGGCACAGACTCTGCTTTACTTGCTCTGTAGTGTCTCATATTAACTAAACAGTGATCATCTCTAAGAAATATTCTGCAACATTTTGGCTAATTTGAGACTCTATGTCTTCATGAGCTGCATGAGCTACAGAGGGCAGGCCCAAGCAGATGTAATTTGCATGATTGTTGGCCAAAAAACTGAGCTTTTAAGCACTTCTTAATAAAGTATATTAAAGTAGATTGCTACATAGCTAAATTTCGTTTATAGTGAAATCAGGAAACCTTCCCTTTAAATAAAATATTGAGAGCACACAGCTCTTTTCCATTTTATGACATATCTTTAGAATTAATCATCACAAGGTGAGAATGACAGTTATTTATGTTTTATTTAATTATGTAACCACAATTCTTTGCAGTTATGTGGTTCTGGTCATGTACATGTTGCTGCACTACATGACTAGGTAAAACCAATAGGAAGCCGGTTGTGCATTATAAGATGCAATATGGTGCTTGACAACTTGTTGCTGACCAGCCTCATACAGTGAAATGCTCTGCTGGACAGGAGGCCATAGAGAGGCAAACATTGCATTTCCTTTCAATGGTGCTCAGGACAATGAGAGGGAGGGGTACAGAAGTGGCCATTAGTGAGGTAAACTGTGTTTTTAAATTATATTTTCTAATATTAATAAATATGTTTGCTTTGCTGCCGTTTGCACATGTATATTTAATGTTAAGGAATGGTGAAATAATAAATAGATTTAACATGAAAAGTGCATACACTGGTCCTTTAATAGGGAATTGAAATAGAGATGAAACATTTTAATGAATAACTTGGTAAGATTAGATGTCAAGCTTTCAATAGTATTTATAAAGCAAAAAAACATATATAATATAGCTTTTAATTTATTGCCTTTCAGATACAATTATGCTACAGTGGGAGCAGTCATGTTTATTTTTGCTCATCTGCCTCTATAGATAGGAGGAGACTATTTCCGCATAACATTCTGCAATTGCTAAGTGGAAATGCATACACTTCAGTGATTTCAATAGCAATAATGGAAATCGGATATATCCTGTTATGTGCACGCACGGAAGCCTCCTTGTGACGGGCACACTTACGAACCGCGTCCGGATGTACTCCCTAAGTCCCCTAACCCCCTACACCCCTTGCCGGCCCTAACCACATACACCAGTTACCGGCCCTAACCCTAAACCTAACCCCCTAATCCTAACCCTAAGCCCCTAACCCTCTACACCCCTTGCTGGCCCTAATCCTAAACCTAACCCCCTAATCCTAACCCTAAGCCCCTAACCCCCTGCATCACTTACCAGCCCTAAACCTAAACCCTTACCCCCCTAACCATAAGCCTCCAGTGCAGCATAATAGCATGACATTGATAATAAAATAAAGCTGTAATTTTTTATTTTCTAACTTCTCATTATCAAGTGTAATTCTTTTAAAAGAGCATATTATAAATATGAGACTAGAGTGGTTTGTTACAACAATGTAATAATGTCATAACTGTGCATATGTGTTAAAAGATTTAAGGATCAGGAGAGGAGAATTAAGTGTTGATTTATACTGCTTGATAAAAAGGATGTTGTGCCAAATGGTTTTGATTCTTTACATTTTTTTGTTATCAATGATACATTCATCTTCAACTTCACAGGGTTATATTTTAAAATGAGGAATATAATGATTTGAAATAATATAGGAAGCTTCTAATTTGCAAATAAGTATTCAATAGTAGTAACTTACCACACTCAGGGTTAGATTGACATCTCCCCACATTATAAATCCATGTGCTCCAAGTGCTGCACTTTCTCCAAGAGTATGTATCAGGTCAACCTTGAAGATATATAAATATTATGTGTTATACATTATGTAGTTTCCAATGTTTTATTATTCTCAACGATATATATAACCTTTAGCAAATAGTGACAAAAAAGCAGATAATAATGACATTATTTGAATAATAATGACCTTATTTGCATAGAGTGTGGATAAAGTAAAAAATATGAAATATCCAGTTGCTGTGGCTACTCTCATCATTATATTAATACATTTGACATTATCTATAACATGGCTACTACAATCAGCAAATATTATGTTGCATTAACTTAAACATGTTATCTACATTAACTTACCTTACTTAAATATTCTGTGGGACGATCAGTAAATACTGGACGTGTGTATACATATATTGGCAGAGAATACACAGAGTTTGATAGTGAAGATAGTCGTAGCGCCTCCTGGATACGATGCTTCGAATATAGAGCTGCTATGTTTGAAGACTTCATGGCAGTTTCCAGATAAATATTTGGATAAAATGCAGTGCTTTCCTTCCACAACCACTGGAGTCCATCATTTCTTAACATTTCAATTTCTGGACAGCGCCCTGTATAATTGTTAGGATTTTTGTTATAGTCATAATTATGGCAATTTGGAAAAAGGTAAAATCCCCACAAGTATTGTGGTCTGAGTGATTTTCCAAGTCTTAATGTTTTCAACATGAGATCTTTTGCTGCTGATTCAAATTGAGCTTTGGCAGCGGATTTTGCTTTCTGTTGAGTGAGTGTTAGGTCTTTCTGTAGCTCAAACTCAATAGATTGTGTCCTGTAGATGAGCTTAGATGCCCAGTTTCTTATCCAGGTTGGTCTCCAATCTTCCCAGTCAATTACAGCCAATCCCTGTTGTGTGTCAGATGGCATATAATAGAGAATATCTTCCTTGGCCTGCTTTAAATGGCGATTCACATTAGTCATCTGAGGAATTCCGCCATTGTAACTATGGCCAGTAATTGGATGTATAAATGGAAAATTGCCCAGTCTATCAGTATAGAACAATGAAATGTTCTGACCCCTGGCAGAGGGTAATGTGCTACCAACAATCTGGAAATGGCTGACATCTACATTGATTTTAAATTTTTTCATGCACAGTTCTGTTGGCGCATTCCAAATGGGCATGAAAGGAGACTGTGCAAGTGGTGGAGCTCGGGAAAGAAGAGTCTGAGCAGATGGAATCAGGAAACCAAAGAAAAAATACAACACGTGGCAGCAATAATTAACAATTTCCATATCTCTTTTCATTAATACATTGTATAGCAGCATATAATATGAGTAAGAAAGTGTGGAGTCAGAGATTCCAAAATTTGCACTATATTCTGCACATCTACAGGATTGGTTGCCTTTCTTTTCCTTAAGATGAACTTAGAGGATGAATGTTACCATCACAGAAATGTGCCTCACGAATTTAATGAAATCTGCTACAATCTGTAAAAAAAAAAAAAGAGAAAATTTGTATTAACTGCTTTGCTTATGCCATTCCCTTAATTGCATTTACATTAGTCTGTAAATGTATATTTTAAAACTACAAAGTTATGTAAGCTTGACAATTTATTATTATTATGATGTACATTGTGCCAGCCATGGTAACCAAACCAAACAAGAGAGGGCTTGGGGGGATTTTTTCATAATGCCAGGTCATGTACTATTTATACCATGTTATTTCATCACATAAATATAGACTGTTTTACTATATCTTCTCGATCTATCTTGTTTATCATTTTGAACACCATATTTGTCAGTAATTATCAAAAAATGCACCTCTATGTCCTGTCATACAATGTATTTGCAATGTGGAAGTTACCTGTCTTACCCAAATTAACTCTGGAATCCAATAATTAAAGACCTAACAAAAATAATATGTAGATTATCAAAATTAAGGCTTATTACAAAAATGTAACAACACTGTGACATTTGGTGCTGGAGATGTAATGTG